>JAJHSJ010000007.1:41693735-41769338 GCA_021015155.1 Magnolia officinalis
TTTCAAACGAGCTGGGTCATATGAAGCTTGGCTCGCCTTGAGTCACCGTTCAAGCCGATTCAAACCGAGCTAGATCGAGCCAAGTTGAGCGAGCTTTCGAGCTAGCTTGGCTCGTGTACAACACTGGACATGACCTTGTGTTATCTTCAAGCACAAATCTAGGTGTAAGGAAGTGACTACTTCGTGACAAACTCGAATGTGTTGATGTTGATTTCTCATCAACACTGTTGTCGATGGTTGCACCAATTTCTTCAGGTTCTTTAACAAAAGTTAGGCCCTTGTTGATTTTGTTCTCCTCAAGGATATGGCCGTTGTTGAGATCAAGAATTTTAACATACTCAAGAGTTCTTCTTTGTTGTATATTAGATCTCCATTGAGATCTAAATTCTCAACGGGTTGTCTTTATCCAAGATTGACTCATTGTCAATGTTTTGGTGTTTAGAATAAGTTGGTCCTCTATCAGGTTGTCTTCGTTATCTTCTAGTGATGAAATCACATATTGTGCATTGTGTCTTTTAAAGTCTCAACTCACTTTCACAGGACTCAAATGTCTATGCTTTGAGTCAAAGACGCAACTTGCTTTCTTTGATTTTGTATCCATTGCATCCTTTTTTGTCCACGGTTAATTTAGTGAACACATCGTTGTCAACACCTAGTCCATGTCCTCGAACATGCAAAGTCATGTAAGTATGTAATTGGGTGGTGATGGGCTAATGTTCATAAGAAGAAGTAAAGCTAAAATGGAAGAGATGAGGAATGGTACCTGGATGGTCATGTTGGGCATGATTGTCATGCCCCAAACTCGAGGACCAGGCTCACTAAATTCCCGACTATCGAATTCAGTGCCGAAAGCCTCCGTAGCACCCCATTCGCATCACCTGCAACGTAAACAAATGCGCATAAGCCTCATACGAAGCTCAGTAGAGTGCATGTGTGCATGCACAATGCATATGACAATAATACAGATATTAGAGTATGTGGAAGATGATAGAGGGCTAAGCTGCCAAGTCTATGAATGTTAGGGATGCAGCGCACACATGCTAATCCTCAACTAGTCCACATATCAGAACAATTTGTCACTGGAAACATTATCGTGGTCTAGTACACTCCAACACTGGTTGCCGCCCCATCGCGATCATGACCAAGTGATTGGAAAAGACATCACTATACGCCTCGTTAGTGGTATGCCAATGCTCACCCGGCTCGTCGATAGCAGACCCATTTCACGAGCTGGTTAGACTCAACCTAGCTTATAACCCCCTACCCTCAGGCGGATAAGGTCACACCCTTTTTCAACCAACCTTGACACAATGAGAGACGCGACTTACTGGTATTTGGTACTCGGGCGCTTATGTTATCCACTCGGTCTCGACGTTGAAGTATCCTATCCGTACCACAAGGGTTTAGGGACTTTCACCCATGGACATCTATAACGCTCAAGTGCTAGAACAAATATTTCCAGTATCCAATCCTGCCTCCACGGTATGCCTGTGGAGGCCACAACCTCGATGTCGCTAAGGTGTAAAAGTGCTCGTGACATACATGATGCAAAATGCATGAGTCATACTATCCAAGTCATGCACTAAACTTGAGCGTACTACGCGATCATGTGGGGCGACCCTATCTCATATAGAGTCCCCTAAGTGTCTCAAGTTGAAAGGCATATGCTATGAACAATCATCATTCACAACATGCATACAAATGATGTGTATGGGCATATAACTGGGCATGATATCCATTACACTAAGTATGTTATCAGTGTGTCCTATTAGGCCAAGCACACTAGCTTATTATCAGACATATCATGATATAATTGGCTCTAATTGACACATCATACATTGAGAGTAGGAACCGAACGATAGGCCCCACTAGAAATATAGAGGTCTATGTTGTGTGGCTCACGTTAGACTAACATTGGCTCCTCATGTAGCCTGTACATAAAAATCTAGTAACTGGGTCTAAGGCATGGATAAGATACATATGCCAAGGTGGGGTCTACTGGGAATGACCCGGATGGACACCCACATGTGCAACATGTGTGCCACTAAGCTATCAATCTATTGGGCGCATGGCCCACTGATGATATCCCAAAACGATCAAATTCTCATCGGCATTACTATAATTACCCCAATAGGATGATCTGCACCGTTTGAACATTGCCGATGTAATCGTTGGTTAGTCACTAGGATGTGATCCTGTGCTTGTGGCCCATCTGAGTCTTGGGATTGCATCATTTCAGGCAAAGTACATGCCTCAACGGATTTATTACAACCATAGTGTCAACATTACATATGTACACTAATTAGGGATTTTAAAATTAATTTAATAATTAATATCAAATCCTTGCAAATACACCTTGCATTTTAAATTAGGATTATAGGGATTTTGAATCCATGGTGCCAAACATAGCCAAGGGATTCCAGAAATCCAGGAATCCCAAGTCCGAGAGAGCCCCAAATCCAAGGGATCCTATATTCAGGGATTCCCAAGTCCATGGGATTCCAAATCCAGGAAATCCCAAGTCCAGGAATTCCAATTCCAAGGGGTTTCCACCCCCCATAGTTCCCTGTGGTGTGGCCCTCCTAAGATCTGGATCGGCCTGAACCTTGGGCCCATGGCCTAACACGGCTTGAAGAAAAGGATGAATGGTGTGGATGGCACAGAAACATTAGGTGGGTCCCACGAGTGTTTCCCATGTGCTGTAAAAAAGGTGTAGCACTCCTTGCTTACTTTTCCCTTCGGTGCGGCGCCCTTAAGAATCAGATCGGCCTGATCTTTTGCACCTTGGCCTAAAACGATCTGGCAAAATGAATGAGCGGAGTGGATAAGGCACATACATCATGAATTGTCCCACGAGTGGGCCCCACTCCATGCTCCAAGCTGGGTGTCTGCCCGCCCATGGGTGCTGGCAACAGTGCCAGCTGCTAGCGCCTATTTTATTTATTTATTTATTATATTATTATTATTATTATTATTATTATTATTATTATTTTTGGATACATTATCAAAGCGGGCCCCACGTGGATGATCTACTCCGTCCACCGTGTAGGCTAGCTCGAGCGGGATCCAATGGGCCCTGACATGGACTAGTTTGGATGAACATGGACCTCACAGTGGGCCTTGGAAGGTTTCAACAGCAGAAACTTGTTTCTATCGGTGAGGCCCACTCAAAACCTGAATCTGCCTCATTTTTTGGCCAATGGCTTGAAATGATCTGGAGAAACAGGTGGACGACATGGATTTAACATATTCATCATGGTGGGGTCCATGAGTGGGGACACCCCCACCCCACGTTTGCATGGTTGACGTGAGGGGGTGCTCCCAACCCCATCATTGCCTGTGGCGTGGTCCATCTGATGGTTGGATTAGCCTGGTTTTTGGGCTCTAAGGCTAACATGAGTCGGGAAATAGATGGACGGTGTGGATCTAAGAAAGACATCAAGGTGGGTCCCATGAGTGGTAACCCACTCCACAGCTTCCCCATGCAAAGCGTCTTTGAAGCCGGGGCTTTATAACCCATTGCAGTTCATTGTGTGGCCTGCCAGAGATATGAATTGGCTTCATTTTTAGGCTCAACGACCAAAATGAGGTGGAAAAATGGATGCACAACATGGATGAAACATATACATCGTGGTCGGATCCACGAGTGGAGGCCCCACCCTTCCCCTATGCGTTGATGGCATCTGGAAGCGTCTAACGTTGACAACGTCCAACGTCTGGACGTCATTCTATTATCATTTTTTGAAAATGGGCCAATAGGTGGGGTCCACGTGAGTGATCTACACCGTCCCCCAGGTGAGCTAACTTATGGCGTGCCCAAAGGTCCTCGAACCAAGTCGAAATTCGTGTTTTTCCTTCATCAATATGAGATGTGGATCTAGAGTCGATTACCTTGGAGGGAGAGGACACATGGAGTGTAGTACTTGACTAGGCTAAGCTAGCACTGGAAGAAGAGATCGGGTCACAAGAATGGTGGCACATCAATGCATCACATGCTTCTCGAGAGATGGTAACCAAGTCATCCGGAGCAATGATCCCATGGGTTAATGTTGAAAGTCCTTGATGATTCTTCTCAGAATCAAATGATATGACACTGGCCTTATAAACTCCAGCATACGAAGGACGCCCAACGATATCACAACATCGATCAACCGTATGATTAGTGCCATCGCGATGAGTACGAGTATGAGGAGATCTATCATGACTACGTCCACGTCCACTGAAAACATGGTCACCACGACTGCCTCTATCAAGAGCTTGACTCCTGGCTCGACTGTCATAACTAGGAGCACGACCGGTACTTGTAGCACTCCAACTTAAAGCCCGAGAACTAAAACCAGAAGAAGGATGATCATCAGCTATGAATGCAGATCTATTAGTAGTAGCAGGCATAACCAAAGATGGGACAACAACTTTTTAAACAAGAGCATATAGAATCGGTAGAGAGGGAAAGGGCTCTATAACTATGATCTGATCACTAGTACTTCGATATTCAAAATTGAGTCCAGAGAGAAACTGCATGATCTGAGTCTTGTCACGTTGTTGGCGGTTGAGTTCATGATCTTGAGTACAGTGAGATGGGAGAGGATGATATATATCCAGTTCATCCCACATACCACGAAGGATAATGAGATACTTCTTCAAGCTTCTAGATTCTTGTTGAAACTTACATTTGGTTGAAATCAACTTGTATACCCTGGATATTTTGTTATCTTTAGAATACATGTCTCGGACAGTATCGCATATCTTCTTAGCAGACGTTAAAAACATAACATAATTGCTAATGGTACCCTCCATACTATTTAGAAGCCAAGCCATAACTTGGTAAATTTCTTTTAGTTCAGGTTTTATATCATTCATTTGTCAAATTTGGAGGATCATCTAAGATAAAAGAAAGTTGCTCCCTCCCAAAAAGAGCTTGATGGATTGGGCTCATTGCAAGTAATTGTTCCTGTTCAACTTGATAATTGTAATTAACAAGGTGTGAGAATCGGAAGGCCCCTTAAGATTTTTAGTAGTGAGCTTAGCTTCCATAATATGTTGCAAGAGAAGGTAGAGAATGACTATATATATATATATATTATATATAATATATAATATATATATATTAAAACACAACAATTATCCAAACCACACCAAATGACAGATAAACCAACTTTCAGTGTATAGCCGAAGGCCCACAGTTCAAAAATCAGAAACTCCACATAACAAACCCAAAAAACTTAGGGGAAGAGTTAGAAACGTGCCGAAAAGGGTGCTGGACAACAACCCTCCATGAAAGCAGCTGTGTTCAAACAAAAAAAAAGGGAAAAATGACTGAACCGCACCACTAATCTCAAACAAAAAAAAATCCAATCTCTATGTAAAAAACTCCTAGGGGTAGTCAATAATGGTCAAACCGACCAACCCTATGCTGGTCTTAGAAAAATCCATCCGATTGGAAGAAAAACTTGAAATGAGCCATTTTTGAAAAATACCTTGGGGGCCTCGAAACTCACCTTTAACTCGTTAAAAAAAATCCACAAAAATCACCATAAACCTCGTAAAATCAATATCTATTAAACCACACCCTTCATTAGCTGCACGATCGTATGGATAATACAAATGCTGACGTCAGATGTACGGTAATGCGGCAGCTATTAACAAAACAGTAAGATGAATCCTCTCTCTGATACCAAGTTGACTTAGATTTGAGAAGAAATCAGTAAAGGAAGTAGAAGAGAGAGTGTAGAAAGAGAAGGAATAAGGTGGCTAGGGCAATGGTTGTGTTATCTTACTACACAACCCTCATAACATTAATATATTAACACATATGGTGCTGCACTAGAGTATACAAAGTATATACACACACCCCTAAAAGATTACATAATATTCTCAATACTAGAGAGGTGGGGAAAAGTCTAGAGTTGGAATAATGACAGACCGACGGGAAGAACCTTTTGCAGGCGAGAGTTGGAAGACAGCATGGGTTCAACCCTTCGGAGGAACATTGGTTCTTTTTGGTGCGATGTGGAGCTATCTCAATGGCTTAAATGAAGTAAGGTGGGGAGAGGGAGAGTGTAGTGAGGTCACACGTAGAGACTGGTGCGGTTGAAGCACGGTGCGAAGGTAGTCTCGCTTTGAACCTACAATGGGGCTCTAGTTCGGAGCCTGAGCCTGGGAGTTGGGGGACATGTACCCCTAAAGTTGGTTACTTTGCGGAGGCTTGGAGCTTGGTGTAAGTGGCGTGGTAGCAGGAAATGATAGAGAGGGTCATCTTGGCTGAAAAAACTGGCATGTGTATTAATGACAACGGTGGGGACGACGCTAGTGGTGACACACGGCAGGGTGAGTCCCAAGAGGAGATTGAGGTGGTGACACATGGCAGGGTGAGTCCCAAGAGGAGATTGAGGTGGTGACGCATAGGGGTGATGGGGCCCACTTTACGCCTGCACTGGTTGCTTCTCTCACACATGAGATTGAAGATGCAATGTCGGTTCATGTGCTTAAGCCACACACGTGCAACTACTCTATTCCCTTTTTATATCAGAGGCCTGTTGAAATGAGAAGGTGGTTGGATTTTGAGGAGCTTGCGACTCAAGGAGTGGAGACGGAGGAGGATCTTTGTCTGGGAAGCTGCTTGCATCTTCTTTCGGCGTGCAATGCCGGTATTTTGATGGAGATTGGGAGCGAGGAGGAAGACTTTGGCTCTTGTTAATCAGAGGAAAGGATTTCCTATGAGGAAGCTCTTGAAAGAGTAGTGATTTCGGCTCATCGTGAGGCATTCAGGATAGTGGAAAGGCTTGGGCTGGAGCTGGGAAGTCAGATTTTGATAAGCAACTTGATGGAAGAGGCACTGATCATTACCCCTCTGGGTCTACTCAGAGAGACGATGTTGGCATGGTATGTCAGGCTAACTCTCGGATGGCAATAGAGTTCCATGTTGTTATAGAAGGGGGTAGCAACATATCAAAGGATCATCTTCAGTGGTCTAAGGATGTGTTGAAAAGGGTAGGCAGTTGGTTGGGATATCTTTTGGGGCTCGAGATGAGGACGCTTACGCATTCTTTTAGTTTGTGCAAGGCAGAGGAGAGTAGAGGCAACATGATATCCAAGCGCTAAGATCTAAACAATCTCTAAGAGGCTGGCAAGAATTGCTGAGTCTGGAATGCCCTATTAACTACGATTCAACCAGTAAGTCCAATGGGGGCAAGAGTGTTAGAGGGTAAGCAAGTTAATCAATGTTAATTTTATCTTGGAATACAAGGGGCTTGGGCTGTAAGGTTAAGCGAGCCTAGGTTAGGAAGATGTGCAAAAAGGTAAAGGTAGATGTAATTACATTGTAAGAGATGAAGATCTAGTTTATGGACAAAAGCATTTTGGATCTTTTTTTTTTGCCCGGGGGGGGGGGGGGGGTAGGAGTGGCTTGCTGTTGGAGTTGCGGGAGGCATATGATGTAGGACAATTAACCACTAGCTCTAAAAGCTCGAACTGTTAGAGTATGGTGAATTAATCCCTTTATCTCATAGCCCCGGCGCCACATCTCATGGGTTTAGGACCTCGGCCGAACCCCCTTTGTGGGCCCCAAATCAAATGGGCTGTTCACCCTGAGTGTGTCCCCGCATCCCACGGGCTACCTCACTCGAGCCCAGTGTGAAATGCGCATTAATCACCCCTGGTGAGGAGTCTCGAACACGAGACCTACCCCGTGGGCCCCAAATCACATGGGTCACCCACCCTGAGTGTGCCCCTGCATCCCACAGGCGACCCCACTCGAGCCCAGTGTGAAAATGCCCCTGCATTACATATTCATGGCTTGGAATACAAATGTTTAGTAGAAAGTGGATGGTATTGCTAGCTCCTTCTCTCTTTCTGTTGTGCTACAAGAGGCAAATTATGGGTGGCAATGGGTTTTTTCTACAGTCTACGACACTCGTGTTTCTGGGTAGTGGGATCAATTTGGTTTGAATTGAACAATATGAGGCAGTGGTAGAATCTCCCTGGTGTGTTTGGTGGGGATTTCATTATGGTTTAGTTCTCTTATGAAAAAGCTAATGGGGCCGTATAACTAGTAGCATGAAAAAAAAATCTGAGTGTGGTGGATTGGCATGAATTGGTGGATTGACCATGGGTGGCGCTAAGTTCATGTGTTCAAATGGGCATATGATGTAGGACAATTAAACCACTAGCTCTAAAAGCTCGAACTGTTAGAGTATGGTGAATTAATCCCTTTATCTCATAGCCCGGCGCCACATCTCATGGGTTTAGGACCTCGGCCGAACCCCCTTTGTGGGCCCCAAATCAAATGGGCCGTTCACCCTGAGTGTGTCCCCGCATCCCACGGGCTACCTCACTCGAGCCCAGTGTGAAATGCGCATTAATCACCCCTGGTGAGGAGTCTCGAACACGAGACCTACCCCGTGGGCCCCAAATCACATGGGTCACCTACCTTGAGTGTGCCCCTGCATCCCACAGGCGACCCCACTCGAGCCCAGTGTGAAAATGCCCCTGCATTACATATTCATGGCTTGGAATACAAATGTTTGGTAGAAAGTGGATGGTATTGCTAGCTCCTTCTCTCTTTCTGTTGTGCTACAAGAGGCAAATTATGGGTGGCAATGGGTTTTTTCTACAGTCTACGACACTCGTGTTTCTGGGTAGTGGGATCAATTTTGGTTTGAATCGAACAATATGAGGCAGTGGTAGAATCTCCCTTGGTGTGTTGGTGGGGATTTCATTATGGTTTAGTTCTCTTATGAAAAAGCTAATGGGGCCGTATAACTAGTAGCATGAAAAAAAAAAATCTGAGTGGGTGGATTGGCATGAATTGGTGGATTGACCATTGGGTGGCGCTAAGTTCATGTGTTCAAATGGGCATATGATGTAGGACAATTAACCACTAGCTCTAAAAGCTCGAACTGTTAGAGTATGGTGAATTAATCCCTTTATCTCATAGCCCCGGCGCCACATCTCATGGGTTTAGGACCTCGGCCGAACCCCCTTTGTGGGCCCCAAATCAAATGGGCCGTTCACCCTGAGTGTGTCCCCGCATCCCACGGGCTACCTCACTCGAGCCCAGTGTGAAATGCGCATTAATCACCCCTGGTGAGGAGTCTCGAACACGAGACCTACCTCGTGGGCCCCAAATCACATGGGTCACCCACTGAGTGTGTGCCCCTGCATCCCACAGGCGACCCCACTCGAGCCCAGTGTGAAAATGCCCCTGCATTACATATTCATGGCTTGGAATACAAATGTTTGGTAGAAAGTGGATGGTATTGCTAGCTCCTTCTCTCTTTCTGTTGTGCTACAAGAGGCAAATTATGGGTGGCAATGGGTTTTTTCTACAGTCTACGACACTCGTGTTTCTGGGTAGTGGGATCAATTTTGGTTTGAATTGAACAATATGAGGCAGTGGTAGAATCTCCCTTGGTGTGTTGGTGGGGATTTCATTATGGTTTAGTTCTCTTATGAAAAAGCTAATGGGGCCGTATAACTAGTAGCATGAAAAAAAAAATCTGAGTGGGTGGATTGGCATGAATTGGTGGATTGACCATTGGGTGGCGCTAAGTTCATGTGTTCAAATGGGCAGAATAATCCGATTTTATCACGGTTAGACAAATTTTTGGTTTCATTGGATTGGGTAGAATGTTCCTGCTCCGCGTGTCAATGCGATCTACCGAAGCCCATTTCAGATCATTGCCCCATTGTCTTAGAGGTTTTGGAGGAAGACTGGGGCCCGAAGTGTTTCAGATTTGAGCTAGCATGGATGGAGATTAATGACTTTGATCAGTTGATAAAGGATAGGTGGGATCCTTTTTGGTTGATGGTTATGCTGGTGTTTGGTTTTCACAAAGACTTAAGTCTTCTAAAGAAAAGCTAAAAGTCTTGAAAAGAGAGGTTCTGGGTGCTAGAGTGGGGGAGTTTGACTCTATGCTAAAAGAGATACATGAGCTAGATATTAAAGAGGAGACCTACTAGCTAAGTGATGAAGACTGAAAAAAGAGCAATGTTAGCCCTGAAATATGCAAGTCGAATCAAAGAAGAGGAAATCAAAAAGAGGCGAAGATTTGGACGCTAATGGCCTAAAGATGAGGATAAGAATTACGTGATACTTCCATAATATAGCTAGTGCAAAGGGCTTGGGGAAATAGAATTAGCACTTTGGTTGTTAATGATACTCGGACATCGGATAAGGGGCAAATCTACGATGTGGTATTACTATTCTATAAAAATCTTTCGACTTCGGATCAATGGAAGTGGCTGCGGTTGGATAATTGAGAGTTTCCTTAATTTTCGAGCAAGGCGGTGAATTCCCTTGAAACTCCTATCGCCACGGAAGATGTTAAAACAACCTTGGACTCAATGTGTGGAATTTGATTAAGAGGGATGTGATGGGCTTTGTTTTTGAATTCTATGAGTGTGACTGTCTCTCAAATAATCTAAGGGCAACCTCCATTGCTCTCATTCCTAAATTAGAAGGGGTGTATTCAATAAGAGACTTTAGGCCCATAAGTTTGATTTGGAGCCTGTATAAAATTGTTGCTAAAGTTTTGGCCCGTTGTTTTTGGGGTGTGCTTTCGAAGATAATATTTGAGAATCAATGGCTTTTGTGATGGGGAGACATTCTGGATAGTGCTCTAATATCTCATGAATGTATAGATTCTAGGAATAGAGAAAATAAATATGGGGTAGTTTACAAGCTTGACACTGAAAAAGCTTACGATCATGTTGATTGGGAGTTCCTCGACTACATATGCTCGGGAGGTTGGGTTGCGTCAAAGATGGAGAGGGTGAATGCGAGCTTGTGTTTAATCATCTACTTTATCCATTTTGGTTAAGGGATCGCCAATGGGGTACTTCAAAGCTCCAAGGGATACCTATCAAGGTGATTCTCCATCTCCCTACATGTTTGTTGTAGTTGAGGAGGCGTTGAGTAAGATGCTTCATAAAGGGGAGGAGTTTGGTTTAATTAGAGGTTTTGAGGTCGCAATCGGGGGCGGTTCAGATTAGCCATCTTCAATATACATATGACACCTTTTTGTTTTGTGATGCGGACGTGGGTTTAGTGGATAACCTTCGAAAAATCATCGTGAGTTTTGAAGTGGTTTCTAGGTTAAGTAGCAATGTCTTAAGAATTGAAATGCTTGGAATTCAAGTGGATAGTGAAGAGCATTTTGATCTAGCTACGATTTTCGGTTGCAAAAAAGGGGCATTTCCTTCGATTTATTTAGGCTTGTGTCTTTGCATTGAGAAGTCGGCTTGGCACCTTTGGGTAAGGTGATCGAGAGGTTTGAAAAGGAAGCTTTGGGTAAGGTGATCGAGAGGTTTAAAAGGAGGCTTTCGAGTTGGAAGCGTTAGTATTTATCATTGGGAGGCTGATTAACTCTTATCAAAGTGGCCTTTTCAAACATGTTAGTTTATTTTATATCCTTATTCTAATGCCCTAAGAAAGATATTCCGTAACGGTAACGGTGTCCATATCGGCTACCACCGTTACCTTTATGATATGGGTCGTAACAGTTGTTATGGCCTCCGTAATGGCCGTTAAAAAAAAAAAAACACTAAAAAAAACTACATTTGCCCCGTACCATTAAAAAAAAATCTAAAAAACTTGTATCTATCCCATAACAGACTATTACAGGATTGTTACGACCTTTACAAGGCGCGTAACGGGCCATTAATGATGGTAATGGGTCATGTTTCCCATAATGGCTGTTATGACCCCGTAATGTGTAATGGTTGCCACCGTTTACCTTACGGCCCTGTAACAGCCTTTATGGCACATCATGGTCCTAAATCAGTTCTAGATAGGCTAGAAAAGCTAAGAAGAGATTTTCTGTGGCAAGGGTCGGAGGATAAAAAGAGCGGCTTCGGTCGTGGGTTTGCTCCCCACAGACATGATTTCGAGTCCCCTCCCAATGGATTACTCGATGCACGTGGTTGGTGGGTGATTGCGTGCATCCGTAGGGAATAATCTCTCCTTGGAAGGGCGGGGGCACCTTGTCGTCATAAAAAAAAACAAAAAAACAAAAACAAAAAGAAGTTTTAACTCCTTAAGTAGGAAGATGTTTGCGCGTTGATTTTCAAAGGTAGAGCGAGTATAAGGGACCTGGACTAGTATGAATATGGCTCTTCTTGGGAAATGGTTATGGAGGTTTGAGTTCGAGGAGGGAAGACTTTTGAGGGAGATCGTTGCCAGTAAATATGGGTTTCAAAAAGGCGGATGGGGGTGAAAAACATTTTCTCTTTATTGTACGCCTAATCTGTGGAAAGCGGTGACTTCATTGAGCATTTGTTCAGTGAAGGCATTTCTTTCGCTTTTGGGGCTAGAGGTCAGGTTCGTTTTTAGGTAGACGTTTGGTGTGGAGATTGGGCGCTCTTAAGAAAATTTTCTTCTTTGTTGCTTGCATTGCTTCGGATAGATCTATTTCAATGAAGGAATGCTATACGATATGTGGTAGATATGTTGTGTGCTCTCCCCCTTGTCATAGGAATACGATAGAGGAGGATATTGCGGAGCTAGCAGAGCTTCTTGGTCTTTTAAAGAATGTGGTTCTTGCAGTCTAAGAAGATGATTCAATAATCTGGCATGTTCATAGTTTGTGTCGTTTTTCGGTTCGATCTTTCTTTCTTTTTGAAGGATTATAGCAATTGTTTTTATTAAAAGGCTGTAAAGACAAGCATCAAAACACAAAAGAACACAAAGTAGGGCAACAACCCAAAATACAACCTTAAATCACAACCCAAGCATAGACAAAATTTCATTTACATTTACATCCTTTATCCCTGAAACTCCACATACCCAATCTACTAAATCTCTCTTGGAATGCCATGCAACCTCTTCCCACGATTCTTGTTTGTTACAAAAACATCAATTGTTACTCTTGCCAAGTATTCTACAAAATTGCTCGCAATATGAGGCATGATGTCAGTAACGAAGACTGAGGAATAGGGCTTCCATCCATATGCCCAAAGCAACTCATCAACCGATTGTGGCATAAACTACTAAACCCTAAAACTGCTAGGAACATCATCCAAATTCGTTGGACGATAGAGCAATCGATAAAAAGGTGATCTATTAATTCTGCATCGCTCATACATAATAGATAGATATTGGGAAGGATCATAGACTTATTCTAAAGATTGTCTGTTGTTAAGATTTGTTTCCGCCCTACCAACCTTACGAACAAGGCCACCTTAGGGGGTGCCTTGTAGAACCAAGAGGAATGAAAGAATTCCTTTCTTCTTGTGGTCGATGATTCTCTAAGCAACTTGTAGGAGTTGATTGAGAATTTCCCGGTAGGAGACACCTTCCATACCAAATGATTCTCGAAAGCT
This sequence comes from Magnolia officinalis, assembly GCA_021015155.1. NCBI lineage: Eukaryota > Viridiplantae > Streptophyta > Magnoliopsida > Magnoliales > Magnoliaceae > Magnolia > Magnolia officinalis. The sequence goes on from JAJHSJ010000007.1 coordinate 41,707,056, forward strand.
GAAGAAGGATGAATATTATGAAGTTGCTCCAACAATTGTGCTAAATCTGATGCCTCCTCTTCTGGTAAAGCTCTTTAACATGGGGTACAACACACCACCCACACCAATGTGGGAGAAACATTCGGCCATTGATATATTCTTAATGGAGGCCAAGGTATTTTGTATTGGTAATGGTCACTACCATTATCGATACGGGTCGTAATGACCATTATGACCTCCGTAACGGTTGAAAAAAAATTTGACTGGAAATTTCTGAAAAAATATCTAGAAAATTCATAATAATGTAAATATTTCAAATATGCATTCACTTTTGCTTTTGTTTTGAACATGTATATTGTAGTGTAATGGTCCACTCTTTGGTGAGAGTGTTGTATCGGGTTTTCTGGTGAATTTTGTGAACATGGTTATATGTTTCTAATGTTTATACCTCACAATCAAGCATTAGAACTAGAAATCAAGAAAAAGGGTGCAAATACTATTTTTTTTTTTGGTTGAAAAAATGGCCCTCAAAACTTCTGTTCGCCCAAACGCTTCAATCAACGGTTTTACTAATCCTAAAAACTATAGTAAGAGTGGTCGAAATCTGATGTAGAATGATCTATAAGAGAGTTTTTGGAATGTGAAAAGTGAAAAAATGAGGAGAAAATTTGATTTAAATATTAAAAAAAGTGATCGCTTTCCGACCATTACGGTGGTAACAGTTGTTATGCTTGTAAAGGCTAATACGGTCCCAAGAAACCAACTACCCTGTTTCACCCCCGTATCGCGTAACGACCATGGCTGTTACCTATAGTATCGACCTTTGCGGCCTTATCGTAATGGATACGGAACACCTTGATGGAGGCTAAACTTGCCAAGGATGAAAAATCCATCTCCAAGGGCCTTGCTCCACACGAAGAGTCCTCCCATAACCGAATGCGAGATCCATTCCCAAGAGAAAAAGCCATGCTAGACTTAGACAATGGTGTTACTGAATTAATAGCTCTTCAAATCCCTAAAGCTCAATAATGTGAGGATTTCTTGACCTCCCAACCCTCCTCTTGGACTCATATTTGGAGACAATAACTTATCTCCATAACTTGCCAACTTCAGACCCAAATCTCCACTGCCATTTTCCTAGAAGTGCCACACTCATAGATTCGCTCTAATTCCTACACCTCCTTCAAATAATGGTTTAGATACATCTTCCCATTTAAGCAAGTGGAATTTATGCTTTTCCTTTGCCTCTTGCCATAGAAAGTCACACCTAAACTTTTTTTAGTCTGTCCAGGACTGTCTTCAGGCATTTAAATAAAGACATGAAGTAGACAGGTAGATTAAAAGCGCTGCTTTCATAAGAGCGATAGGACCTCCTAGTGATAAATGTCGACCCTCATTTTTTTGATAACTTTCTTTTGAATCTTTCTATCACCTTGCTCCACAAATGTTTCGCCGGTTTCCCTATGCATAACGGAAGCCCCAGATAAGATGATGGAAAAGACTCGACTTCACACCCAAATAAACCTGCGAAGGTGGATGCTTCCTTTTCGTACAACCCAATGCTAGCATCTCGCTTTTTCTCACATTAATCTTTAAGCCTGACACCTCTTCATAGCACCCTAGTATTTTCCTTAGGTTATCCAACATTGATATCTCAACATCACATAAGCGAATCGTATTGTCCGCAAATTATAAGCGAGAAATCCCACCCTTGACTTGTGCTCCTTTAAAGCCAGACATAAGACCCACTTCTTGACCTTTCGCTAGCATTTTACTCAAAAGCTTCTGCTACTACAACGAACAAAAAAGGAGAAAGCGGGTCCCCCTACATTAATCCCCTCAAAGCATTAAAAAAAAAAAAAAATGTTGGAGAGCCATTATCCAAAACTGAGAAATAAGCCAAAGAGAAACATCCATGCATCCAAAGAATCCACCTATTTCCACATACTATTTTTTTCGACATATACTCAAGAAACCCCAATCCACGTGGTCATGGGCCTTCTTTATATCTAACACACCTTTTCCCCTTGTATCTTGAGTTTATGCATTCATAGGTGAGTAAAGCACTATCTAAGTTATGCTTATCTACCACAAAAGCGCCTTGATTCTCCGAGATGACTAAAGCTAGCATCGATTTGAATTTGGATGTGAAGATTTTACCTAAGCTCTTGTAAGGACTTTCGATTAAACTAATTGGCGATAATCTTTAAGAATCTCAGCTACTTTCTTGGGAATGATGGCTATAAAAGAAGCCACCATCCCCTTTGCAAGCCAACCCAATTCACATATTTCTTTTAGATCCACCACATCCCTCTTAAGCACTTCCCAAAAAACTCGATAAAAAGCCACAGGGAAACCATTGGGGACTAGGGTTTTATCTTTTTCCAAGGAATCAATAGCACTTTTGATTTCTTCTTTCGGAACTGGCTTCTTGAGAGAGTCTCACTCCATGGGTGATAAACATTCGAACAGAAGATTATACAACAAAGGTCTTCTTCGCTCCTCGCTAGATAAAAGCTTTGAATAGAAGTGCACAATGGCCGAATAAACTTGGTCCTTCTCTTCAATTCTATGACCATCTACTATCAAATTGCTTATCCGATTGTTGCGTTCCCCAACACTAGCAATACTATGGAAAAAGCATGTATTTTTATCACTTTCTTTTAGCCATAGAGCCCTCAATCTTTGTCGCCAACTTCCTTCAAATACTTGGAGTAAACTACCTGTAAAGTGGTGCGCCTATGACGATCTTCTTAGTTGGTTCTCCCCTCCTCTTCCTTGATATCAAGCTTGTGTATTTTGCTCAATGCGCATTCTGCATCATCATTCCTTTTGCTCAGAAACTCCTTCCATTCATTCAATTTGCCCTTAAGTAGCTTGAGTTTTTGAGATAGTCGAAATCCAGCCGCACTTGTAATATTAAAAGATTGCCACCAATTTTTTGACAAGATCAACAAAACCTTCCACTTTTAGTCACATAAGTTCGAAATGGAAGGGCTTAGGCCCCCAACTATCTTCCACCACCTCCAACAAAATAGGACAATAATTGGAAATGGATCTGGGTAGACCCCACGACGAAACCAGAGGGAACTTGTTGATCCAGTCGACGGACAACATAAATATGTCCAATATGGACATGATCGGTTTGGCCCTCCCATTGGTCCAAGAAACTTAGCCCCACCCATCAGATTGTCGACCATTTCATTTTGACCTGCCCACTCAAAACCTTTTATATTATTTGTGACTCTGCTCCCATTTGACTTCTCATTAGTAAATCTGATGACATTGAAATCACCCTCAATGGAACATGGGTGGATGAACTTGGATTTGTGCACATAGAGATTAGGGAGGTTAGTTTTGTGCACTTACACACATTCATGTATACTATCTAGCTTTCTCGAATTTTGCATTAGAGATTAAGGGAATGTTTCTGTTGGGAGTCGCCACTTTGTCACCGCTTGACGATGTCAATGAGCCTTTCAATGTTGTCTGCTCTCGTGTATCGGTAGTGTCGAAGAATGTCGATAAAGAAGGGGTTGCTCGAAACCCTAGCACTACATGGAGTAGTAGAGCCAAAGATTCTGGGTTCAATCCCTAGTGGAGTTGCCACTTTGTTGACTGGTATTGAACTCCCATAGACATTCACAAGCATTGCTAAATGCACACAAGAAAGACAATAGTGCATATAGTTGGAAGGCTTTTATTATTATACTTGGGTTCTTAGTACATTTCGGGCTATAGTCTGGCACAAGCACTTAATTATATTCCAGGGGAAGTACCCTTGATTATAAGGCAAAGCGGAAGAGAGCTATAAATGAAATGTGCATGCTACAAATGATGCATATTATACAAATAAGCTCATGTTGTTAAGAGGGTTACTTTAACTTAGCTTCATGTCTCCCAGTTGGCTAGAATATAGTCACCACTTGGGCAAGGGACATCAGGTGTTACCCAGAAGACTAGTGATCACTCTATAGGATATCAAGGAGTCCGTGTATAACTTCTCTCGTAATTGACTAGCACGAGGCAGTACTGAGCTTAGCTTAGGTGATATTTACACGGGGCACGTATCACGATAGTAATGGAGAAGGTTAGTACATGACTGTGTCAACTCAAAAGATAGGGAGCGTGTAGTTGTATTCTCCTGAACAACATGGGGTTGTGCGACAAGGAGTCACGGCACCTGGCCGTCCAAGCTTGTAGCTTTTTAAGTACCAGACCTCACGAGATTGTATGAGATGGAGAGAGTATAAATTAGCATAGAGAGATGGACATATGGTTATTTTGTGAGTGAATACCAACATCTATGATCATGTACCACTTGTTGAGTGGTAAGCATATAGTGCTTGGCTAGGGCAACATGATTCGACCATTCAACATAACTGTAAAGTAGCCGAGTTAATTGAGTATCCCCGGGAATAAGATATACATTGTGTGGGCTCCTTGGCAGGTGGGAAACTCATGTCATGAGACCAACTCAGATAGCCGCCATGGTCATCTAGCCGAGACATTAAATGTGGAATGCTGAATCTTCATAATTCTTGATCAGATGCAAATCGTCATTTGTATAGTAAAGGATGTCGACTACTCTTTAGTAGTCACGTGACAGGGCTATCGCCTCTTTAAAGCATGCATGTAGTTATAAAATGTTGCATCTCAGGCTTAATAGAGGATACTGGAAGGGGGCTCCCCCTCATTAAGGCTGGAATAGGCGATCCTAGTATCAGAACCAGTGCCCCCTTTACGGAGTCTTTGCCTATTACACTATGTGGCTTTATAAAAATGCGAATGACTCCCTCGTTCGAACTCCATTTTAGGTGAATCAATGCTTGTTGGAAAGGAAATTAGCTCAACTTTCTAAAGAGGTATGATACATGGCCATCGGAGATAATTTTCCTAGAGCGTGAACGTGCTCAAAGTTAGGCACAGACGCGTCGCTGCTCTGCACAACCCCTCGAGAATGACTGTAACTCCTTGGAACTCTATTCGAGGTGATTCAAAGCTCGTTGGAAAGGAAATTGACTTTCCAACGAGGTATGATATGTTGGCATTATTGTGTGGACCTGCTGGAAGGATGCGCAAGATGCAAGATTGTGCTCAAGCGCAGACGTGTTGCCAGCATTGTGTGGCTTCACGAGAATGGCCATAACTTCTTCACTGGAACTCCGTTTGAGGTGATTCAAAGCAAGTTGGAAAGGAAATTGGCTCAACTTTCCAATAAGTTATGATATATTGCCATTACTATGCGGATGTTTGAAGGTGTGGAAGCTCGGGTTGGGCTTGAGTGCGGACGTGTTGCTAGCAATATGCGGCTTCACGAAAATGACCACAACTCCTTCCTCAAAACTCCGTTTGAGGTGATTTAAAGCTCATTGGAAAGGAAATTAGATGAGCTTTCCAATAAGGTATGGCGTCGCCCAATTGGAGATCATTTCCCGCGAGCGCGGTGGTCTAGCGTATACACGTTGCTGCTTTGTGAGATCTCACAATAAGGACCATAAATCCTTCCTCGAAACTTTGTTTGGGGTGAATTTAGTCTCTTTGGAAAGGAATTCAACTTAACTTTCCAATGAGGTATGACATGCCGCCATCAACGCATAGACACGATCAAAGTGGGCACACTAGAAGCAGGGATTGGCTTAGGCCGGGATGTGTTGCCAACACTACACGGCTTCACGAAAATGGCCATAACTTCTTTATTTGAACTCTGTTTAAGGTGATTCAAAGCTCACTGGAAAGGAAATTGGCTCAGCTTTCTAATGAGGTATAATATACTTCCATCAGTGCAAGAATGCGATTGAAGGACGAGCTGGAAGCAGGGTTGGCCACCTTCGAAGGGTGCTGGCCGCACTCAAAGCTGGGTTGGCCGCGCTTGAAGCAATGTTGTCCGCACTTAAGGGTCACTGGAAGCTCGTTTTGCAACTTCTCTGATGCGATTTTTCTCGCTCTTCCCACTTCAAATGACTAGCTAGGGGCAATGTTTGAAATATCGGTATCGCGTTACATATCTCACCCTTGGGATATGGATACGTATTGATTATCGCATGGGATATATCAGTTGTATCGCGTAATGTATCGCTGTTGTTGGAAACGTGGGGAAACATTGGGAAATTGGTCGAATTTTTCAATGAAACTTTAGTGATTGTTAAAAAAGACATCAATACACACTTATAAATCAAAACATTACAAAAAACAAGTGCACATAATTGATTTTCTTTGTATGGGGTCCTAATCTATGTGCTGCCTAACTAAATTAATGCAAGTACATTCAAGTCTATTAATATAATTTATAAATATAAGAAGACGTGTGGAAACACAAGCAATACATTCAAAAGCAAAAGAAGAATCACTAGATCAGATTACATGTTTGATTTTATGTTTGGACACAGATTGTAGTTGATTTGTGAGAAATTGGGAAATTTTGATTTTTTATTTCAATTATCTGCAACTCAACGCATCTCCTCCAAATCTCGAAATCGAAGCTCCCAATCCATGATTTTTCATGTAAAACATGAAATATCATGGATTTGTAACAATTTGACACTGATTTACAGAAAAAAAAGGATCGAAAATCGAAAATGCTCATCTGATTGAACATGTAGATATATCCCACTACTTGTGTTTCGTATCGCACAAGTGGGATACAAGATATATTGTGGGATATATCGGCCGATATTGTTGATACTTAAAACACTGGTTACACGAATCCTCTTATCCCATTCCACTTGATTAAGGACCACATTCCCAATTAAACCATAGATCATCAAATTTTTTCTTACTACCTCCACCCACTTCTTTTTGGGCCTTCTCCTTGCCCTTTTAGAGCTTTCAACTTGAACCACCTCACTCCTAACCCGGTGCAGTTCTTGGACCAACTGCTGGTAGGAGTTTTGCACTCTCACTATAGATCCCAAGCCCAAATAGTGGGTTGTATCAGATAATTAGTTAGTGTTAAACTTTGGCTGCATCATTTTTTATGAATTTTACAAACTTGTGATTAAATCCAAAGTTTGTAAAGTAATTAAATTGTCGCAATGCAAATCTGACATGCCAAAAAAGACTAAGGCCTCAAGGGTGAATCAACCCATTAGTATTTAATCATTTTGCTCAGATATGATGGGTGGCGCCACTCAAATACCCAATCAAGGCTTCAAATGAGCGAAAGAGCGAGGAGCAATTGGTTGCACAACAGGATTATCGGAGACCTATTGGACATTCAGTTAACTGTTGTTGGCCTATGGGCAATGTTCAAAGTTTCAGTATTGTTAGAAACATGTATTGTTATCATTGATATTATTGACAATATTTTGAAAAATATCGTTGATTGAGGAGAATTTTTGGGAAACATTGGGACAAAGGTGGTTCTTTCAATGAAATCTTCACAGAGATGTTAAAGGACACATGTTTACGCATTTAGGAATTAAAATATTTTAAAATTCAACTATACGTGATAAGTTTTCATTTTATAGAGGCCTAAACCATGTGTTGTTGGGAAAAAAACAATACAATTATATCCGAAATGAGCTGATATCATTCAAATACCATATAATGTAAGTAATAAAACATAATGAATGCATCCAGAAAGTAGTCACCTTTGTGCATTATGTAAATACATACATCCATCCATCCAACCACGCATGCATACATATATACATACATCCGTTCATCTATGCATGCATACATAAATACATACATGCATAATCCATGCATGCATGCATACATACATACATACATCATCCATGCATGCAGTCATGCACACACACACGATACATCCATCCACCCATGCACACACACATGTATACATCATCCATCCATGCATGCATACATACATAGGTAGATACATCATCCATACATGCATCCCCCCATCCATACATCCATACATATGTCATCCATCCATGAATCCATACATCAACCATCCATGCATCCATCTGTACATCCATCCAATGCATCCATCCGTACATCCATGCATGCATACATCATACATCCATAGGTCCATCTCTCCATCCATCCATATGCACATGATACCTACATACAAACATACATATATAGATGTATACACACATGATATATACATACAAACATGCATATATAGATGTATATATGGATACACATACACACTACATACTAAGTTTTCATTTTATAGAGGGCTAAACCATATGTCATCGGAGAAAAAGCAATACAATTGTATCCAATGAGCTCATGTAATTCAAATACCGTACAATATTTGTAATAAAACATAATCAGTAAACTAAATAGAACCAAAACAATACTTTTGCCTCAAACCCACATGGGGTTATGAGGTAGCTCGAAGTAGTCATCTTTGTGCATTATATAAATACATCCATCCATCCAGCCATCCATCCAACCACCCATGCATAGACGCACACATGCATATATCATCCATCCATGCATGCATAATACATTATCCGTCCAAGTATATGTACATGCAAACACCCATCTAACCTTGCATACATATATCATCCATCCATGCATCCATTCGTCCATGCATACATACAAATGTCATCCATCCATCCATACATACATCATTCGTCCATCCATCCATGCATACATCGTCCATCCATTATACATCCATACATCCATCCATGCATATATTCATTCATACATACATCATAAATCCATATGTCCATTCATCCATCCATACACATGATGCATACATACAAACATGCACATATGGATGTATATGTACATCAATGATTCATCCATCCATACACATACACACATACATATGTACATGCATATATATACGATACACACATACATTAATCATACATGATATACATTAATGACATATCCCTAGTATTGGTAAGATTATCTCTGGTATCGGCGATATTATCGATAATATCGCCACTACCAAGGAACTTTATAAAGGAGCTAGCCCAAAATATTGCCAAGTCGATACTATTGCTAAATATCACCGATAATATAAAAAATGCCGGTGATATTGAAAATTTTCAGAATATTTGCAATAATTATATTATAGACTTGGCGATACAGATGATATCGCTATATTATTGATAATATCATCGATGTTTGGAACACTACTGGCCATGGTAGTCCAACTTGCCTACTGGAGGTCCGGATTGGTTGCCGGTGGCCTATGAGTGGTTCAAATGGATTCATGAGAGGCCTATTTGAAGTCCAAGTGGACTGCCGGTGGTTATGAGTGGTACAGATGGATTGTGAGAGGCTTATTGCAAGTTCGATTGGACTGGTTAGAGGTCCAGTTGGGCTGCCAATGTCCTATAGGTGGTCTGGCTAGACTATAGGTTGGAAAAAAAAAAAAGGAAGAGGGAAGAAGGGAGGGGGGAAAGAGAAGAAAGTATAGCGGGGGGGGGGGGGGGGTGTTGCATTTTGCATTTTGTTTTTGAAGAAGAAAACCCGAACACAAATATAAGCAGACTGCAAGAGTGCCTAGTTCTGTATGCACTCCCATAAATACACAATATTCTACAACATGAACTCTATCTTCCTTCTTGTTGTGTATTTGTTAAATCAAAATAGTGGGCCTGATAGAGATGCCAAATTCTAGAGTATATCAGATGGATGACATGCAAATTTGCCATGCATCAAGCCCATTGATATTCTCACATAGAATTTGTCGAGAAGTCCATCCGGAAGCCAAGGATACGACTAGGAATTTGTGGTACGCATGCCTCTCGTCACATGCGTAATTAGATTTTTCCCTTCATCCCTACATTTCAGGATACTTTTCCACGCCCAAGAGAAATCTTGCAGAGCTGGCACTTCCCAAAATGTTCTGGTTAAGGAGATAATTTTCCTTTGATCCAAGAAAACGAAATTGAGTTTTTATTATAATAGATTTGCTTAAATGAATTTTCAGATGCTTTCTTATTTGTCTTAAACCAAATAAATAAAAATTACAGATCATGTTGAAACTCCTCTCTCCATGCACATTGTTTATATGTTACTTCAATTAAATTAGAAACTAACACATCATGTCATTGTCATCATCGTCGTTGTTGTCACTGTCACCTCAATATTTAATCTTGTTTTGGCAATTATTCCTAAGGCCCTCTTCTTATGACAACTATCTATCATAACGCTTTCCATCACATTGGTCCAAGTCCCTTCAACCCTAGTCAAGGGTCCCTCCTTACTTGAGCTCCTCCGGTCTTTGTTGCACATGCATGTAACATTTTAAATAACTTGCTGGTAAGATCAGTTGCACCAAAGATTGTGAGGATCCATTCTATGTAGCACTAGATTCAAGGTATTATGTATTAGTAACGGTGGCTGTAACGGTCACCACCATTACCGATATGGGGGCGTAACGACCATTACGAACCCCATAATGGTTGAAAATTTGCTTTTGTCTGAAAAATTCTGAAAAAATATCTAGAAAATCCAGAATAATGTAAATATTCCAAATATGTATTCATTTTTGTTTTGAACATGTTTATGGTAATGTAATGATCCACTCATTGGTGAGAGTGTTGTATCGGGCTGTCTAGTGAATTTGTGAACATGATTATATGTCTCTAATGTTTACACATTACAATCAAGCATTAGCACTGGAAATAAAAAAGGCATAAATACTACTTTTTATTTTTTTTAAAATTTTTTAAATTTAAATTTAATTCTATTTATTTATTTATTATTATTATTATTTTTGAAAAAAAGGCCCTTGGAGCTTATATTTGCTCAAATCACTTCAATCTACGGTTTTAATCTTAAAAATATAGCAAGAGTGGTCGAAATCTGTTGTAAAATGATCTAGGAGAGTTTTTAGAACGAGAAAAGTGAAAAATGAGGAGAAAATGGATTTAAATAGAAAAAAGTTGTCATTTTTTGATCATTACGGGGGTAATGATCGTTATGCCCCGTAACGGCTTTTACGACCACCATAACGGCTGACACAGTCCCAAAAACCCAACTGCCCCATTTCACCCTTTTATTGCATAATGGTCATGGTTGTCCTATACGTATTGGCCTTTACAGGTGTATTGTAACGGATACGGAACACCTTGACTAGATTTGAAAACCAAAGTGTGGAGTATCTTTGGAGTTGCTTCCAACAAATCTCTTTATTGGGCTTTTGATTTAATGGTAGAGAAGAGTGTGCCATTGAGTTGGAATTCTTTCCCATCCCATCATCATATAATTGTGTTTTGGAATATTGTTGTGATCTTGTGTAATGTAGAAAAGTGTTGAAGGTTCCAAAAGTGGATATATAAGTCTAGACAAATCTAGAGAACCTTGAATATTTTAAAAGAATCTAGGGGTCTAGAAGAGTGTAGAAAAAATCTCGATGACTATTGAACAATGTAAAGTTTTCTTCTCTTCTTTGATAAACAAAAGGGGCTGGTTTGGCATAGCAGTAAGCCAGTAACACGTCACTGCTAAGCCAAATCAGCTCCCTTTTTCTGTTTTCTTTGCAAAACAAGAAAAGGCGCAAAAAAGTAGTGTTATGAGGGTCTATTAAGTTAGATGTAATGTGGTATACCTTTTTCTTCTCTTCTAGCAGCTCAGTTGCACACCCATCCAATCTTGACGACTCTTGGAACGACTCTTGGAAGGGTTGGATCAAAATTGAGCAAGATGTTAATTCTCGATCTGTTCATATCTTTCTATCTTAACTTCTATTGACTTTAACCCTTGATCTCTACTATGATCAATCTCATCCACTAGGTTTGCAATCAGATCAATTTGGTCTCTAGATCTTCAATCATGATCGATCCGCATCACATGATTTGATTAGTCCGAGCTATCAATTCTCAATATGAGCAATTTGAACTTCCAAACTATACTCTTGTATATCGTGTATGTTTTTGGTGTATAGGAAGTTGAAGGGCTAATATCTAACAAGTGGGAGAATGAGAGCTTTTGGAAAGGTTTAAGAATGCCTTATATAGTTCAAAATTGTCTTCCACTTCCAGTAGGGGATTACTACGTCAGGACATGGATGCAACTTCAGAATTTATTGACAATTTTGATGTTGCACCACTATTTCGGTCATAACTTGATCTTTCAAGTTTATTTTCCATGAATCAAGTTCATGGAAGTTGGGTTCCTATGATTAGGAAGATGCCATGGGCAACTATCCTTGAGCTTTGCCTGTTAGCAAAACACTTGGTGTTATGAAATCCATTTGATTTAGAAAGTTTTTGACAAAAGACATGTAAGGTCTTATAATTTTGAAAATCACTAGCAAAGCTCAGAGGATCAATGTCTTCGAAAATGCATGCTAATTTGGGTATGCAAAACCTTAAGTAGTTCTTAAGGCCAACCTTTCTCTGTCTCTTTGAAATAGTACTTGATTACCTCTTTGGCATTTGGTCGGCCTCTCATGAAGCAAGAAATCAGAGGGTCCTCTTTTTAAGTCGCTATAGAGGGAATCGAGAATATTGTTTTTGGATGATTTGTGCTCAGGGGTGCTTGGTTGTTTGGGGTCTTTGAAAACGCGTGCTAATTTGGGTATGCAAAACCTTTAGTTCTTAAGGCCAACCTTTCTATCTCTCTTTGAAATAGTACTTGATTACCTCTTTGGCATTTGGTTGGGCTCTCATGAAGCAAGAAATCAGAGTGTCCTCTTTATAAGTCGCTATAGAGGGAATCGAGAATATTGTTTTTGGATGATTCGTGCTCAGGGGTGCTTGGTTGTTTGGGGTCTTGCCCCAGTTTACTATTTTTTTTTTTTCTTTTGTTTGTTGTTGCTTTGGGACCACAAAGTGGTTATAGGGTCAACTTCTTGTTTGGCTGCCCTCTTTGTTTCTTTGCCTACTGGCTTTTTTAATGGCATTAGCCATCTTCTTAAAACGAAAAAAGAAGTAAAAAATAGCAATACTAAAAAATAGGGCCCTTATTTAAAAGACCTGTTTTTCACGATAGATAAAAGAGATTTAACTACGAACTCAGTAAAGACTCTAATTAAGCATGTAGCATTTAAACCATAAGATGGAGATACATACATTAATAGTGAGACTAAGTGGTCTATTAGAATTAGACAACAATGAAACTACATATGAAGATTTGCACGACTTACCAATCAGAAAGGTAAAAAACAGATACAGAAAAAAAGGAAAAGATTGAATCCCATTTCCTAAATGGAAACTCCTAGAATTGAAATCTAAAAGTATACCATCAAGGGACTTTTGACCTCGGAACAACTTGACTATGAAAACCATGGTATTAGCGAAGCAAGAACTAAATATCGAAGGACATACAACTATTTTACTGTTAGACTCTAACCTTGTAAAACAAATAGAAGACACCAACTATTTCCATGTAGAACTAGGAGAAGTAGGAATCCCTTGTTAGACTGGATTTTTGTGCTTTGTAAAGTAGGCACCTTAACTTTTAAGATGCATTATTGTGATCATTGAGTGTATTTTAGTTATTTTTCATAGCACTTTTATTTTCCTAAAAGAAATGAATCCCGTTGAAGTTCTATGCCTTTAAATTCGCATCCAAGGTTTTCAGATGCTTCTTGAAAATAGTAAATGCTCTTGTAGATTAACATAGAAGAGAAAAGGAAAAAAAAAAGAGAGAGGAAGAAAATGTGTTGTAGAGAAGATAATAAGATTAGTAGAGACTAGCGTAAAAATGTCGACTAAACACATAAATAAGGCCAAATATTGGGACTAGGTGGACCGTACAGTTGTACAACCCATACTCATGTTTGTTAATCCCCCCCCCCCCCCCCCCCCCCCCCCCCAAAGTTGAAGTATATATGTCATTGATTCCAATCTTGGAATAGATGTGAGTAAATTGACTATGATTGAGAGCTGTGGTGAACACATTGACAAGTTGATCTTAAGACCGAATACATGATGTATGGATCTCTCACTGCAGACCTTAGATATAAAGTGATAGTCGACTTTAATATTCTTTGTTCTTTTATGATAAATTGGATAATTTGCAATATGGGAAGCCGGTTGATTATCACAAAATAACTACATTGTTAGGTTAATTGAAAACCCCATTTCCTACAACAATTTCTTGATCAACACAAGCTTATACGTGGTATTAACGATCACCATATATTATGCTTCAACGCTTGATCGAGCTATAACACTCTGTTTTTTTTTAACTTTTCCACGTAAGTAAATTTTCTCCCACAAATGTGTAGTACCTAGTAGTGGACCACTTATCAATTAGCGAACCTGCCCAATCTGCATCAGACTACCTTATGATTTGAAGATGATTTTTACTTGTGTACAAAATTTCCTGGCCAGAGCTCCTTTGAAATCTTACAAAATCTGAACAACTACATCTATTGAAGCACTGTTGGATAGTTCATAAACTGGCTCACCATTCTTATAGCATATGATATATCTAGCATGGTGATAGTCAAATAGATAAGCTCTCTAACCAATCTTCTATACCTTCATGGGTCTTCAACCACATCTCCTTGATCACCAGCTAGTTTATGATTCAACTCCATTGATATATCAACTAGCTTAGCACCAAGACATATTTTCGTTGAGACAAATTAATTCCTTCCTTTGATCTGACAACTTTTACTACGAAAGTATCAAAGGTTGTCTAGATCTTTCATTATAAAGTGACTTTGAAGATACTTCTTAAGTTCCTTAATCCCCTCCTGTCACTCCCTGTAACCATAATATCATCAACATATACAACTAACATAATCTGATCTGAGGCACCTCTTCGCACGAAAACGGAATGATCGGCATAACTTTGGACAAAACCATATACAACCTTACTAAATCTATCAAACCATGCACATAGTGACTGCTTCAACCCATGAATTGCCTTTCTCAATTTACACATCTTATCTGACTCCCCCTGACCAACGAACCCAAGTGTTTGCTCCATGTAAACATCATCTGTAAGATCGCCATGAAGAAACACACTTTTAACGTCAAGCTGGAAGCAGGGTCAACATTCTTGAAATCGATCGAAAGAATAACATGAATAAAATTCAGCTAGCAAACTGGAGAGAAAATTTCAATATAATCAATCAACTTCAAGTGTCTAAGTGTATCCCTTTGCGACCAAGCGTGCCTTCAATTGTTCAATTGTACCATCAGGCTGAAATTTAATTGCATACACTCACCAGCAACGAACGGTATGTTTACCAGCGGGAAGACTAGTTAGCTTCCAAGTATTATTCCGATAAAGTGCATCCATTTCGTCTTCCATTGCCTGCTTCCACCCCTTATGTAACAAGGCTTCTTGGTATAACTTAGAAACATAATGAGATGACAAAGATAGGGCAATGGAAAGTGGAAGTTAGTACATGCATGCCTACCTTTCCTGAAAGTAATAGGATCATCAAATGGATCAAGAGATGTAGGAGGAGGCACTAGATCAATTGGGTCAAAAGAAGGTGTTGTGAAAGGCACATCATGTTTGGTCGTACCGTTTTCCCGTATCGTGAGTAGACTTTAAGAGGAGGCACAACAGGAAGTGAGAATTAGCGTTAGGAGGCAATTGGATAGTTTCTTCTCTAAGAGGAACATGCATAGGCACTGATGGTGAGGCTTCCAAGTTGAGGGATTTATATGCTTTTGAGAAGAATGGAGTGGATTAAGAAAAGGTCACATCTGCACACACAAATTGTTTTTGAAGTGAAGGACTGTAACATCTGTAACCCTTTATGTTCTGAAGTATCCAATAAAAATGTATTTAATTGCTCTAGGATCTAATTTATTATGGCCCGACTCCAATTGATGAACAAAGCATACACAACCCAAAACCTTAGGAGACAGAAAACAGTGGAATATCTGAAAATAAAACTGCATGAGGCAATTGACCCATTAAACTTTTGAGGACATTCAAGTTATTAAAAAGCATGCTATTAAAATTGCATTACTCCAAAAACTTTTGGAAACAAAACAGTGGAATATCTGAAAATAAAACTGCATGAGGCAATTGACCCATTAAACTTTTGAGGACATTCAAGTTATTAAAAAGCATGCTATTAGAATTGCATTACTCCAAAAGCTTTTGGAAACATTCATATGAATCAATAAAGCACGTGTCGCCTCGGGCAAGTATTGATTTTTTTTTTTTGCAACACCATTCTATTGTGAAGTGTGCACCTGATGTTTAATGTAAGATATCGTTCTCAGATAAATACATGCTAAAAGACTTGGACATGTACTCCTTAGCATTATCTGAACAAAACACAAACACTTTGAAATTAAACTGATTTTGTACTTCCATATGAAAGGTCTTAAAAATATAGAACAAATTAGATTGTCTTTCATTAAATAAAGCCAAGTCATTCTTGAACAATCATCAACAAAAGTAAGAAAATACTTGTACATTGACTCACTAGAGAGTCTAACCGGTTCTCAAACATCTGAATCGACCAAAGAAAAAGGAACTAATGTACACTTTAACACACGTGGTGGAAAAGTAACTTGATGATGCTTACTCAACTCATACTCTTCACACACTAAAACCAATATGACGACAAGGAAAGAATGACACTTTTGAGAGTCTTTAGGGATGGTGACTGAAATGGAAGTGCTATTGGTAAGGATAGATGTTCTTCTATGCTATTGCACCAACTACTTCACGGTCAAGACAGTACAACTCATCATGTTCATGTCCTCTACTAATCTTCTTCATCTTTAGATCATGAAAAACAGTGTGAATGATGGAAGATCATAGAGCAGTTAAGAGATTTGATGAATTTATTGACAAACATAAGGTTTAAAGGAAATTTACGGACAAAGAACAGATGACAATAAAAGAGAACTTAAGATCACAGAGCAGTTAAGAGATTTGATGAATTTATTAACAAAAGGTTTAAAGGAAATTTAGGGACAGAACAAATGACAATAAAAGAAAAGAACTTAGATTAACAATACCCATTCCACACATTTTGGACTAGGCACCATCTATCAAAGTGACATATGAACTTTTCAAACATAGTATCAATAGTGGAAAAAACATTAGACTCACTTGTATGGTCAGATGCCCTAAATTGACCCACGAAGCAGTGGACTTGGACCCAACACATGTAATACTTGAGTTTACGACTGTGGTTGTAGGAGTGGGAGTAACAGTAGATATAGGTTGGTTTTTCAATATCTTGGAATATTTATCTGTAACTATAGGAGTGGGAGTCAATGACCCTGGACTTGGACCTAAAACATGTATTGCTTGAGTTTACGAATGTAGTTGTATGAGTGGGAATATGATGCAGGACAATTAACCACTTGCTCTAAAAGCTCGAACTGTTAGAGTATGGCGAATTAATCCCTTTATCTCATAGCCCAGGCCCCACATCTCATGGGTTTTTAGGACCTCGGCCGAACCCCCTTCGTGGGCCCCAAATCACATGAGCCGCCCACCCCGAGTATGTCCCCGCATCTCACGGGCTACCCCACTTGGGCCTGGTGTGAAATGCGCATTAATCACCCCCGGTGAGGAGTCTCGAACACGATACCTCCTCCGTAGGCCGCACCCACCCCGAGTGTGCCCCTGCATCCCACAAGCGACCCCACTCGAGCCCGGTGTGAAAATGCTCCTGCATTAATCACTCACAGTGAGGAGTCTCGAACACGAGACCTCCTGCTCTGATACCAATTTGATGCAGGACAATTAACCACTTGCTCTAAAAGCTCGAAGTTAGAGTATGGCGAATTATCCCTTTATCTCATAGCAGGCCCCACATCTCATGGGTTTTAGGACCTCGGCCGCCACCCCTTCGTGGGCCCCAAATCACATGAGCCGCCCACCCCGAGTGTGTCCCGCATCTCACGGGCTACCCCATGGGCCTGGTGTGAAATGCGCATAATCACCCCCGGTGAGGAGTCTCGAACACGATACCTCCTCCGTAGGCCGCACCCACCCCGAGTGTGCCCCTGCATCCACAAGCGACCCCACTCGAGCCCGGTTGTGAAAATGCTCCTGCATTAGAATAACAGTAGATATAGGTTGGTTTTTTTTAATATTTTGGAATATTTATCTTGGATAAGCATAATCATCTCTCCAGACATATGTGATTGTTGAATTGTAGAGGTAGAACTCACAAAATGAGGCCCATTGCTCTCTCCAATATAAGATGTCTAATTGGCCTAGGCTAGCTTCCCATGGAAATGCCGCCACTTCTCAACGGAGCGATTTGTAAGCCCACGGTGGGTGTACTTCCTAGGTTGATGACCTCTACAATGACCTCCTCTCGCCTTACCATGACCACCTTGTTTACCTCTACCATCAATCACGATCACCATCTTTGCCTTGTCTAATAAATGACGCCAAAATAGAGCTATTATTGACTTCGCTCACTCCACTCATAGAGCGAAGAGATACACGTTGGAGGCGAACATACACTTCATGTAGAGATGATACATGCTTGCCACCCAAAATTTGTGCACATATTGGCTCACATTCAAGTTTTAAACTAGATAGGAACTTAGCCATTCAGAAGTCCTCACGTTATGTATATTGTTTTTTTAGATCACTAATGAGAGGATGATACATATTCAGTTCCTCCTATGTTCCTTTAAGTTTTGAATAATATTCACCAAGAGACTTATCTCCTTGTTGGAATGAGAAAATCTCTTTCAAAAATTCATACATACGAGAAGTTTTTTTGACAAACGAATACATCTCTCTCGTAATGCATCATCCAAAACCTCATTTGCAGTATCCAAAAATATTTCATTAGCACTTACAAATGTTTCCATATTATTCCACAACCATGTCATAATCTGAGCATTTTCCTAAATCCACTGATCATACATGCTATCACTCTTACTTGGCTTTTCCATGGTCAAATATTTCAATTTGCCTTTGACCGTTAAAACACTTCAATAGATTTTGTGATGGAGGACATGAAAATTAAATATGATATGTAAGATCTCAGGCTTTAGATCATACTAATTCAAAACAATCACATAATAATTCCACATCCTACACAAAACCTCAAGCATTCAAACAAGGGGAATCTGCACGGGTCCAGGCCTACACAGGCTAGGGCTGGATCTGTAAAAAATTATAAACCAAACGATGCTCAAAGATAAGTAACAATCATCCACACATGCACAACAACCAGTCCCTAATCTAAGGGATTCACCAATTTCAATTCAAGGAACCCAAGGGTGAGAAAATGAGCAAATAAATTAAGGATAATGCAATTTAGGGTTAAGGTTTATGAAAAACAGGTATTAGGGTAAAATAAGAAGAAAACCTGAACCGGAAGACAGTTCCTGCGTGCGGACAGCGGGTCAGGCCTGACGCACTTGCACAGGGGCCTGGCCACACGTGCGAGGGGGTCCCACACCTAGAAACCGACTCCTTGGCTCTGGTCAGCCAGGGGTGGGCTCCAAACCCCCTAAGTTTCGGGTCGATCCGAGCTACGGGCTGTGCGTGGTGCTCCGCCGAAGTTTCAGCCCTCTTGTAGGGCCAAATTCTGGAAACTGGCTGTAGGGAGAAGATCTACTGCAAAAAATTGAACCGCTCAAGGGTTAAAGTCAATTCTCCCCGGCTAGGGGCGGCGCGCGTGCGCGTGCGCGCGATGTCCTCATCAATTCTCCCTGGCTACGAAGATTTCGCCACTGGCGAAATAAAACTTCTGAACCGCTCTAGGATGTCAGGATCAAGTCTCTAAAGCTCTTCCTCAATGAGCCATGTGCTGTCTGAAGCCGGGCGTGATTTTCATTTAATCAGGTACTTTTGAAACCCGCCGTCTGACGTTGAAACTATCTGATGGTCCAGGATATCCTCTATTTCCTCTCCGGGGGTGTGAAGGTTAGGTATGAGAGGTAGAGGCTGGGAAGAAAGGTCGGGAAGAGTAGGTATGGGAGGTAGAAGCTGTGAAAATGGGCTGGGATGGGTAGGTATGGGACGTAAAGGCTGGAAAAATGGGTCGGGACGGGTAGGTATGAGACGTAGAGGCTGGGAAGATGGGTCGGGAGGGTGCCATGGATCAAGGGAAAGGTTTGGGGAATCAGAATGGTTAGGTGAAAGGCTGGACAATGCATCAATGACCATTTGAAATGCAACTAGATTCTCCACATTGAATGTGGAACTAATTCCCATGGATGGTGGAAGATTTGCCACATACGCATTGAGACCGTTTCGTTTTATAATTTTGAAGGGTCCAGCGCTAATGCGCGTATAACTTATGAACGGCCCCCAAAGGATATCGCTCGGGCCTGATGCGGACCATCACAGAATCCCTTACATTGAATTCCTTGAAACATTTATGTTGGTCTGCAGAAAATCTGTAATGTTCATTACTAGTAGTGAGCTTCTGCCTGATTTCTTGATGCCATGAATGAATGTGATGCGCAAAAGACTTTGCAGACTTTGACGATCTATGGGACAGTGACATAGGGACAAGATCAATAGGTTTCCTAGGTTTATAACCAATAACGACTTCACAAGGACTTAGATCTGTGGACCTATCGACAGAACTATTAAACGCATACTCGACTATAGGTAGTATGGTATCCTATATTCTGGTGTGCCCTATATCCATCATAGGGGGAAACTCATCCGGTAGATCATGAGGAAAGATATCACGAAACTCATCCATTACCAGGATGGCCTCAGTGGGTAACTCTACACTAGCCTCTGGTGCACTCTTCCCAATGGTGGGGTTTGTCCTGGCGGATCTTTAGTTGGGTAATGCATACATCAAATTGCTCAAAGCACTGGTCTATATGTTGTTCCCAGCGCTTACCCAAAGACTTAAACTGATGGGACAGCTTGTTTAGTGACTCTTGCAATTGTTCCATGTTTAGTGTAGGATGCAAACCAAAACCACGACCCGTATGCGTGGGTATGCAACTACTAACTCAACCTAAGGACCTTCTACTACGACTATCTGCAACTAGACGAAACTAAATGATCTTATGAGACTCTATATGAGAAAAACTACGCAGTGCTACTAAAATTCAGCAATATGTTGTCAAAATATAAGATTTTTTTATTTTTATTAATTTTAAAGAAACAACCTAGTTTCTAAAAACGAAAAAGGAAAGTTTCTAAAAACAAATTAGGAAAGTTTCTTTTAAAAAAAACAAATTAGGAAATTTTCTAAAAAAAAGCAACCTAGTTTCTAAAAACGAAAAAGGAAAGTTTCTATAAACAAATTAGGAAAGTTTCTAAAAAACAAATTAAGAAAGTTTTTTTAAAAAACAACCTAGTTTCTAAAAAAAGAAAAAGGAAAGTTTCTAAAAATAGAAAGTAAGTTAGTTTCTAAAAAAGAAAAAGGAAAGTAAACTAGTTTCTAAAAATGAAAAAAGAAAGGAAATTAGTTTATAAAAACAGATTAAGAAAGTTTCTAAAAAATTGGTTTCTAAAAACAGAAAAGGAAAGTTTCTAAACCTAGAAATAGAAAGCTCAATTAATTTCTAAAATAATTCAAATAAGGGGATAACAGAAAATTTCAGCAGCTTACGTCAGGGTTTATGGACCTCTAAACAGCCATATATGATGAGAATTGATATGTAATGGACATAAACAACTAAACCCTAAACATGTAATGCATTCCCCTATAAGAACCCTAAGCTCTGATACCAAATTTGATGCAGGACATGAAATTCAAATATGATGTGCGAGATTTCAGGCTTAAGATCACCTTAGTTCAGAAACAATTACACAAATTGCATATCTGACATGAAAGTCCAAACATTCAAACAAGTGCAATTTGCACGGGTCCAGGCCTACACAGGCTAGGGCTAGATCTGTAAAAACTTATAAACCAAACGATGCTCAAAGATAAGTAATAATCATCCACACATGCACATCAATTAGTCCCTAATCCAAGGGATTCATCAATTTCAATTCAAGGAACCTAAGAGTGAGAAAATGGGCAAATAAATTAAGGATAATGCAATCTAGGGTTAGGGTTTATGAAAAACAGGTATGAGGGTAAAATAAGAAGAAAACCTGAATCGGAAGACAGTTCCCTCGTGCGGACAGCGGACCAAGCCTGACGCACTTGCGCAGGGGCCTGGCCGCACGTGCGAGGGGGTCCTACACCTGGAAACCGACTCCTTAGCTCTGGTCGGCTAGGGGTGGGTTCCAAACCCCCCAAGTTTCGGGTCGATCCGAGCTATAGGCTGTGCGTGGTGCTCTGCCGAAGTTTCAGCGCTCCTGCAGGGCCAAATTCTGGAAACCGGCTGTAGGGAGAAGATCTGCTGCAAAAAAATGATGGATTTGAGGCGAGGATGGCTATAGAAGGTGAGAAGTATGGACGACAGTTGATAGGGGCGGATTGAGATAGATGTGGCTTCGCACCACAGTAGTTAGCCTTTCAATGAAGGGAGGACTTCGCACTCAATTGGATTTTTTTACAACTCAGGAACTCGGAGGAGTAGAAAAAAACGCAGGAATTTTTTATTATTAATCTTCAATGAATAAAAAAAGTTACAAGGGGTGCCTATTTATAAGAAAAAAATCTATACCCCAAACTTGCGCCATGTGCGCAACCTATTACTTGGCGATGAAGTAAACAAAAATAAAAACTAATTAAAGAAATCTAATCCGTCCATGATATTTTAAATAACATTATTAAGCAAAACATAAAATATGAGATCAATCAGACTAGTGGGCTACGATCATGAGATCCCATGATGGGCTTTACTTGACTATCGGGCCCACTCCAACGAACCAAAACTCCGTCTTCTAACCAGGAGGCCTTCCCTGGACGTTTTCATCGAGCCAGATCGTCGGTGGGGCCCTCCCTCTCCTTGCGTATGTGCGTAGGGGCAGCGTGCGTGCGCGTGATGTCCCCATCATTTTGACCATTGGAGATAATTTGCTCCATTTAATTTTATAGTGGTTATTTGGACCTATAAAATCTGATGGATTTATAAATCCAGATTTTGGATCACTTTTCATCTCCCTTAGAATGAAGGGTTAAGATGAATACCACAATTCTTACATGAATACGGGCTGACTTTTCATGATAGGAGAACATCTCATTTGCACACTTCACACGATGTGCACACTACACTTGACAAGAACTATCCAACCCACATGTCCACACATTTTGACCGAACATGAGAGGTGGTGATCATGAACACAACATCTGACCAGAACAATTAACCCACACGTCTACACGTTCCAACCAAACACGAGAGGTGATGATCACAGACACGACATTCCACCTCTCACACATGGACCATTACATAGGCCCGACATACAAAAAGAAGGGAAAAAAAAAACTCTAGGTTCCCTAAAGTACTTTCAGCACAAGAGAGATAGGAAGGACAGAAGAAAAGAAAGAAGAGAGTTTGTAATAGAAGAGCAGAGGATGGATTAGATCATATGTAAATATGCTATCATGCCATGTAGACTAATATAGAATACAGAATAAGAAGGGGAACAAAGTTGCAGAGAAGAGAATGAGAAGTGTAGAGAATAGGGTTAAAAACGTATGCATAAACATTAAGAAATAAGACTAAAGAAAAATACCTAAAGTGTGCATAAACATTAAGAAATAAGACTAAATGATAAAAACAAAAATATCCGAAGTACGCATAAACATTAAGAAATAAGGCTAAACACAAATAAAGACCAGACACCAAGACTAGGTGGCCGTACAACATTCGTGTGTTAACAGCCCGTTCTAGTATAGACTTGACTCTTCTAACATGATTGTGCTTCCTCAACAGTTCTTCTGGAATAAATGTTATGATACCTCACTCATGGACTCTTTATCTTACATGGAAAGCCAGGTGCACAAGAGAAAAACAACTAATTGACTGGGATTCTAGACAAGTCCATTGAAATTCAGTTTTATACACCAAAACAAGCCATACTAGACTCTTTGTCATGTGCATATTAGAGGGGTGGTGGTGGTGGAGGGTGTAGCTTCATGGTTTCAGTGACTAGTTCAATATATCACCTTCTTATGTATGCATCTTCAACATGCATACTGAATGATTGTGCCATTAACAAATGCTTTTTTTCCTTGCTTTCAGTTGGAAAAAGAAGCTATTGTAACAGGTGTGCCACTAGGACAAGCACATGACATAGACATCCCTCCTCCGCGTCCTAAAAGGAAACCGACCAACCCATATCCTCGAAAGACCAGCCCAGGTGTTCCCATCTCTCCTTCAGTGGGATCCAAAGATGCGAAATTGGTAACATCAGTTTCTTCACTCAATTTGCAAAATGAACTGCCTCTTGATGTATGCATCTCTTTCTTTCATTCTTTCCATTGAAGTAAATTTATTTATTTTTTTTCCGCTTTCTTTTCTAAATTTTTTTGATCAGGAACCTCAAGAAACAGCAAATTTCCAAAATCCAAAAGAGGACAAGGGTAATTGCTCAGAAGTCCTGAACCTTTTCCAAGATGCTCCCAGTTCTCCCTTCTCCTCAGTGAGCAAAACATCTGTGTCAACACTGACGGCACTCACAAATCCATGTACATTCAGAGAATTTATGCCCCCATCAAAAGATACAAATGATCGCACTGCAAATGACGAATCCTTTCTGACTGTGGAATTGAAGGGGAACCATGACCTTCATGAAGCCCCAAATTCACATGCAAAAGTAGTTCCAGGAGAGGGTACGGCAAATGAAGTAAAGCACTCAGAAAAACTAGAACTATTATCGTCAAATGAAACACAAGCTACTCATAGCTACCCCAGGCATGTTCCCGTGCATGTTGTGGATGGAAGCCCTGAAAAATGCATGCAAACTCCATCTGCTGACATGACCGTCCTGACATCCATTGTCCACCAATTGGGAGCCCATGAAAATCTAAACTTCTTTGCAAATCCAGCAGCCTCTGGAACTATCGAACAGCAGGCCGATTCAGCAAGGCCGTACAGTCACCAGCCATTCCCTGTTTTCCATCCCCCATTTATTCCATTCAGTGACAACCACGATGCCTATAGATCTTTCCTCAACATCCCGGCTACTCTCTCGAGTCTTATCATATCTACTCTGCTACAAAATCCGGCGGCCCATGCAGCCGCAAGGGTGGCAGCCTCCTTCTGGCCCTGCGTGGATGATTCTTCGACAGACACCTTCGTGGGAGGATTTCCAGCGAGACACATGAACCAATCTCCAAGTTTGGCTGTTGTTGCTGCTGCTACTGTGGCAGCTGCATCTTCCTGGTGGGCCTCTCAAGGCCTGCTTCCTTTCTGTCCTCCCAACCTCCCCGGGTTTGCATTTACTCCGTCCATGACCTCAATTCCAATGATGACTACCCAAGCTCGAGAAGATACAAAAGAGAGTATAGAAGATGCTCGAAATCCTGCTTGGCTAGATTTGCAACTAATGGATCCAGAGCATTCTACTGCTCTGGAAACACAGAATCCAGCTTCTAAATTGCCAGCATCATTGTCATCCGACTCGGAGGAGAGCGGAGGTGCAAGGTCACTCATCACTGATCAAAAAGCTGCAGGACATGAGAAGAAGCCAGAATCGTGCACTGGACCGCACGATCCCAGCAAAGGTAAGACGAGAAAGCAGCTGGATCGTTCTTCATGTGGCTCCAATACACCTTCTGGCAGTGAAGCAGAAATGGACATGCTAGAGAAGCATGTGAAAGGCAAGGACGAGTCCAAAGAAGCTGAATTAAGCCATCCAACTGTCGACCCTGTCAACCGTCGCTGTAGAAGCTCCTGGAACATTAATGATTCTTGGAAGGAGGTCTCCGATGAGGTGTTTTCATTTATCATTCTGAATGAAGAAATGTGAGGATTTTTTCCAGAAAGATGAACAAGAATCCTCTTTGCGGCAGTTGATCTGGCTTCCTTATCAGTGAACATGCAATGTCCTGAAAATTCGGGCTAGCCACATTCATCAGATTGGCCCCAAGACATGGACATTGGTCCATTTGTCTTTACCATCCATTTCTATCAAATATACTAAAGCCCATAAGGTGAGACTGATTGGCTACTTTTGGACCAGGGCAAGTCCACTGTGGGGCCCACCTGCTGTGAAGGGTTTTTCAATCTTCTTGGTGTGAAATATCCTTAATGTTCTGCTTGAGAATGACAGGTAAACATTCATCACTTCTCATGTTCTGTGAATCTTCATCATCAGGGACGGCTGGCCTTTCAAGCATTGTTTTCCAGAGAGACATTACCTCAGAGCTTCTCACCTCCTGATTCAAAGACCAAGGCGAATCCGAAGAGCAGTATCGAAGAAGGGAAGCAGTTAAGCACGATAGACAGGGATGCAGCATTGGAGTTGGACCTCAGCAGCAAGGCATGCTCAACTTCTCTAGAGCATCCTCGATGCATCAACACAGAAGGCTCATTGAGAAGTGACAATACCCTGAATGGGCTTCTGACAAATAGGCTTGTCGGACATGGCAAACTGAAGGCTTGCCGGACGGGTTTCAAACCATACAAGCGGTGCGCCATGGAGGCCAAGGAGGGAAGGGTGGTGAACTGCAGTGACCAAAGCAAAGAAAACAGCTCAAAGAGGATACGCCTTGAAGTCGAAGCTTCAACATGATCATGCAGATGGAAGTTATGCAGAGAGAATCTTTGCTTGTAGCATGTGCTTTTTTCCCCTCTCCTATTTTGCAGCCTAAAGGCGATGGAACTTGCATGTATCTGTACAATATGTTAATTACCTTTTCTTTTTTCCCTTTATAATTCAAGGAACTATTTTAGACTGCACGGAGTACGTAAGAGCTCTAGTAGCAGTAGCTTGAGATCTCATCTAATTTCCAGATTTTGCTGTTCGTGTTTACTCTGGGATCATGATCAGCACTTGGCAGGGCTTCCCAAGCATTCTTATTACTGCATTTCATGCATGAAGCATGGCAAAAGAAACCCAATCTGCATTGACCATGCTAGCATTTTCTTGCTTTTCCTGCCTCAAATCATGGTTGAGATGAATAGGAAGTTCCCTGGCACTTTATATAAAACAGCAGTTTGATGGTTTGATGATATAGCGCATCATCAAACTCGGGAAACTGCAAACGCCCAACTTTTCACTCATCGTTTTCAGATTCTTGTTTCCTCGATTTCAACCTTAGCTTCCCATTGTTGAGTGTTAACACTGACTGTAACTCTCTTATCCTTAGCCCACTGTCAACGATGCGTGTCTCTAGCCATTGACTCCACAGCTGCGCAAGCATCATCAGTGTGCATCATGCATCATCTTAGCTGCATTTACCATATCCATGCATGGCGTGTGCTGTCATTGAGCCCATGGTGCCATGACCTTGGTCATTTGTAACTTCGCCATGACCTTAGTCATTTGTAACTTCAAAGCTTAGATTTTTTATGGTTAGTTGGAACAGGTAGAGTTGTACACGAGTCGAGCCGAGCCGAGTATTGCCCTACTCATACTCGGCTTTTAACGCCTGAGTCATACTCGTACTCAACTCTACTCGGCCAACGAGCATGGACTCCCTGCTCGTACTCTACTTGCCCGAGTACGAGTAGGACAATTTACAAAAAATAAATAATAGTAGCAATTTCTATATTAATAATTTTTAACATATATTAGCAATATTAATATATGATATTGATATCAATTTCAAAAAAAAAAATAAAAAAATAAATCAACACCACACAATATTCCAAAAAATAAATAATAAATCAATTTATGACAATTTATAAAAATAAAAAATAAAAAATCAACACCACACATTACCGGGCGAGCTGGGCAGGAACGACTGACAGCTGCGTGCAGGGCAAGGCAATGACGGACGAGTGACAGCCTAACAGGGACGAGCTACGGCACCGGACGAGTGGCAGGGATGAACTTTGTTACCGAACAGGGGCACCGGACAGGCCGTAGGGACAAGCGGCAAGATTTAGCACCGCCGGATAGGGGACAGGAGCGAGTGAGAGAGAGAGAGAGAGGGAAGAAGAGGGACGGCCGGACGGGTGCTGGGAGAGAGAGAGAGAGAGAGAGAGAGAGAGAGAGAGAGGAGAGAGAGAGAGGGGGGGGGGGGGGGGGGGGTTTTTTCGAACGGGCGCTGGGAGGGAAGAAGGAAATGGGGTATTCGAACGGGCGCTGTTTGAAAACGAGACCAGAAGTAGGGTTTTTTTTTTGGGCGAGTTATATATAGTGTACACGAGTCGAGTACGAGTCGAGTACCGAGTTGAGCACATGAGTCGAGTATCGAGTCGAGTACCGAGTCGAGTACCTCTCAACTCGTACTCTACTCGTAATCTAAACGAGTCTTAGAAACCCGCTCATACTCGGGTCAAACTCACACGAGTCGAGTATTTCGAGTTGAGTCAAGCGAGTACCCGAGCTTAGTCTGCTCGTGTACAGCTCTAGGAACAAGTCTGATTTTCTGTGAGTTTGGGCTTTAACAGCAGCTTACCTGCCAAATAAAGATGAAATTGCAGTTGTTGTTGTTGTTATATATATATATATATATATATATATATATATATATATATATATATATATATATATATATATATAGATTGCAAAAGTATGTTTGAACTCCATGAATTAAAATGAAAAATACAGTAATAAAAGGGTATTTTGAAATGCAGTAATATTCTTCAAGACAATGAAAATGCAGTAATTTGAAATGGGATTTGCTTTAGTAAAGGATATTTTGAAGCATCCCTAAACCAAAGGTACTGCATTGATATTTTGAAAGTGCACTCGTAGACACTTCACCCATAATTAGAGAAATTACTCTCCAGGATTTCAGTTGAACTTGAAAATTGGCCCGGAGAAGCACCAAAAACCCGAACGGAACATATGGAGAGGATCCCCAAGACATCTCAGAGCCAGCCAACGGTCTGGATTGGCCAAAATTCATCAGCCATCTTGCATCTCCACTAGTGATTCCTTTTCTTTCTTAATGCATTCATCTTCCATCTCTACTACAACTGTTTCTTTCTCTTTTTCTTTTCTTTTATTGTGGCATTTTTCTATTTGGACTCCAGATGTAATCATTCTAGAGCTTCATGAATCCCGAAAAATCTAAAATATGTAGAGATCACACTTTGTACAGGGGGGAAAATGGGTACTTAGAGTCTTTATCCGTAAATTCATTGTTGGAATCACTTGAGTTGGAAAATCTTTGATTACGGGATCTTTAAGCGATTCTATGATTTCTAGCCGACGTAGATTTTAAGCTTTCATTAATTGGTGGCAACTCCAAGTCAACTACATCATCATATCCAAGTCAACACGACACATCAGTTGCATTTAACATGAGAAGAAAGACGAGAGTGTGCGGGCCTACTTGCATAGAGCTGCTTTCAAAGATTTACGACTTCACCGGGAATTCAACTAACCACTAGCCAAGGCTTGACTCAAAATACGGGATTTTCTGTTTTTTATTTTAAGGAATTTGTGTAGTTTTAGGTCTTTTTATTTCTGCAATTACTAACAACTACTCTAATAACTTGTTGGTCCTGCATTTACTAATAGCTACTCTAGTAACTTGCTGGTCCTGCACTTACTAACTGCAACTCTAATAACTTGCGGGTCTTGCACTTTAAATTCCCGCACTACCTAACAACTACTCTAATAACTTGTTTATCCTGTACTTACCAGCAATTACTCCAGTATCTATTAGTCCTCTTTACTTTCCTACCGTTTACATTCATGCAATTTACTTCGGTTATTCTAGTCCCCACTAGTCCTATTAACTTTCTTGTGGTTTACATTCTTATAATTTACTGTCTGTACATTTTCCTTTTTTGCCCGAAGCCCTTGCACCGCTAGCATCTTAAATCACACTCTACCTATAGGCTCCCGGTATGTTATAAAGAAAACAAGTAAAAAGAAGAAGAAGAAAGAAAGAAATAACGAAGAAGAAGAAGAGAGAAGGAAAAATTAAAAAAAGCAATAAAAAGCTGGGGACACATCTGCCACCGTTGGGCCCAAGAACCATCCCTGGGTCCGCCGCCATCAAGGTCCACTCCCACCTACCACAACGTTATCCATACTCATTCTCAAATCGTCATGTCCATCTAAAAAGACTTGCCCGCTCTTCCGTCTCCCCGGGGCTTGCTGAGGCTTCTCATGGGAAAATCCTCGGCTCACACATCTATGTTTGATATGACACTCAACCTGAAAAGGCTAAAGGAGCTCATGAGTCACTTTCTCTAGGGTGGGGCTACCCCCTTAGCCCAATGTGCATAAGCCCAACCACCAAGTACCCTAATCAATCGGTCCATTCCAGCAATCAGTTATCAAATTCTAGCGATCAGTCAGTCAATCCCAACAATGAATCAATCAACATTATATCCAGCCAGTTAATTTCAGCTAGCTCCCCCTAACGGAAGCCAATTTCAATATCCTTTTGCAACCAAAAGCCAATTTCATGTGTCCATTCCTTTAGGCGAGAACGAGAGCCAAACCTAGCATCCTCCCCCTAATGGGAGCCAATCAAAGACTCAACAATTACATTCTCGCCCGTTCCTTTTCAGTTAATTCCAACAAGCATATCTCAGTCAATTAAATTCCAGCAATCATTTTTTACTTTCTAGTAGTCATTTAAACTCCAACAGCCAATTCTAGCATATTCCCATAACTGAGGTGTCCCCCATTCACACCCTCCCAATTCTA
Organism: Magnolia officinalis; assembly: GCA_021015155.1. Classification (NCBI taxonomy): domain Eukaryota; kingdom Viridiplantae; phylum Streptophyta; class Magnoliopsida; order Magnoliales; family Magnoliaceae; genus Magnolia; species Magnolia officinalis. The sequence goes on from JAJHSJ010000007.1 coordinate 41,737,476, forward strand.
GTCCAATAAACTCTCCCCAACGGGAGCAATAACTCAGTCCAACCTCCTTTGAGTGGGAGTCAATAGGGTGCCGATAAGGTCAACCACTATGAGAGGTGGTAGTTCAAGCACCGCAAGGAGCAAACCCCTCTAATGAGGCCCATCTGAAATTGAGCAGCTCCATGAACATCTTAAGGAGCACATTTGGGTGATGAAAAGCAACCCCTCTAATCCAAGGATATGTCTGATGATGATTGGAAGAAGATGGACTGGAAGGTGGTGGGGTTTGTTAGACAATGGTTGGATGATTCAGTGTTCCACCATGTGTCTATAGAAACCTCAGCCGCTAGCCTATAGCTGAAATTACAAGGGCTGTATGAGAGGAAGACTGCTGGTAATAAGATTTTTCTGATAAGACGACTTGTGAATCTCAAGTTTAAAGATGGTGGTTCTGTGGCCGAGCACATGAATGAGGTCAGTAATATAGTGAACCAACTCTCTTTTATAAAGATGGTCCTGGATGATGAATTGCAGGCTTTGCTATTGCTTAGTTCATTGCCTGACAGTTGGGAGACATTGGTGGTGTCTCTAAGTAACTCTGCGCCAGACGGAAAGATATCCATGGAACAGGTAATCAGTTGTCTCTTCAATGAGGAGACAAGGAGGAAGTCTCAGGGGTCTACTCAGCAAGAGGCCCTTGTGACACAGGAATGGGGGAGAGGAAAGAACAGGAAGGGCGGGAAGGCCAGAGATAAATCAAGAGGTAAGTTGAGTAACAGAAAGGATGTTGATTGTTGGAATTGTGGCAAGAAGGGCCACTACAAGCATAAATGTCGTGGTAAGAAGAACGACAAGAAAGGAAAAGGGAAGGAAGATGAATCAGATTCCACTGTGGTCGCTCCAGATGGCGACGTTGTCGTTATTCTTTCTGCAGATCATGATGTATGTCTCACGGCTACGAGTCAGGACACTGACTGGGTGATAGACTCAAGAGCTTCTTTTCATGTGACTCCAAGCAGAGACTTCTTTACAAGCTACAAGTTAGATGACTATGGGATTGTGAAGATGGAACATTCTGGCGTATCAAAAATCGTGGGAGTCAGTGATATTTGTGTGAAGACTGATGTGGGCTGCGCATTGGTTCTCAGGGATGTGAGGCATATCCCAGACCTTCGCCTCAACTTTATGTCGACGGGAAGGTTGGATGATGGTGGCTATGAAAGCCGGTTTGCTAGTGGGCGATGGAAGCTCATCAAGGGTTCGTTGATTGTGGCTAGAGGAAAGAAGTGTTGTACCCTTTACAAGGCAAGTGTCAGTATGTGCAAGGGTGGGTTGAACGCAGCGGAAGATTCAACTATTGACATGTGGCACAGGCGTCTAGGCCACATGAGTGAAAAAGGGCTTCAGGTACTAGCAAAGAAGCGGCTCCTTCTAGACATGACAGGTATACCTCTCAAAACCTGTCTTGATTGTTTATCAGGGAAACAACATAGATTTTCATTTATTAAAATTGCTTCTCATGTTAAAAAAGTGCATGCATTAGATTTGGTTTATTCTAATGTTTGTGGTCCTATGAGGACAAAAACCTTGGGTGGGGCATTGTATTTTGTCACTTTTATAGATGATGCATCTATGAGGGTTTGGGTTTATGCTTTGAAATCTAAGGATGAGATTTTTTGTGTGTTTAAATTATTTCATGCTATGGTCGAGAGAGAGACAGGTAGATCATTGAAGTGCATCCGCACTGACAATGGTGGTGAATACATTGGCGACTTTCATGAGTACTGCAAGTCCCAGGGTATATGGCATGAACAGACAGTTCCCAAGACCCCTCAGCATAATGGTGTAGCTGAGCGAATGAATCGCACCATTGTTGAGAGAATCAGATCCATGTTATCCCATGCGAAATTGTCCAAGACGTTCTGGGGAGAAGTAATGCACACGACAGTGTATTTAATAAATAGGTCTCCATCAGCCTTATTGAATGGAGAAGTGTCTGAGAAGGTGTGGACTGGACATGATCCATCGTACAGTCATCTCAGGGTGTTTGGATGCAGGGCATTCGTTCACGTACCAAAGGACGAGAGGTCCAAGCTCGATATGAAGATCAGGCAGTGTGTGTTCTTAGGGTACGGTGATAAAAAGTTCGGTTACAGGTTATGAGACCGACCGAGAAGAAGCTCGTCAGGAGCAGAGATGTGGTTTTCTTTGAATATCAGTGTATAGAAGACGTTGGTAAGCCAGAGAAGAACCAGCTTAGTTCAGGTGAGCTAGAGGACATGGATCCGGTTATTCCTCCCGTGGTGGCTGATGATAGGGGAGTACAACAAGGTGTAGAGGACGAGGGAGTTCCTTTAGAAGATGGACCAGGGTATCACCCCCCACTTGATCCACCTATTGAGCCACAGGTGAGGAGGTCATCTAGGGATAGACAGCCGTCCAAGAGGTACTCGTTACATGAATACATTATGCTGACTGATGGGGGAGAGCCAGAAGATTATTCTGAGGCCCTAGTCGACGAGCATAAGGGTGAGTGGTTGAAAGCTATACAAGAGGAGATGAAATCCTTGCATAAGAACCACACCTATGATATGATGAAACTGCCTAAGGGAAAGAAAGCTCTGAGCAACAAGTGGGTGTTCAGAAAGAAGATTGAACAGAGGAATTCACAGATGAGGTTCAAGTCCAGACTTGTGGTGAAAGGGTTTGGTTAGAGGAAAGACATAGACTTCGAGGAGATATTCTCACTAGTGGTGAAGATGACATTAATACGGGTGTTGCTTGGGTTGACGGCTAGAATGGATCAGGAGATAGAGCAGTTAGATGTTAAAACTATCTTTCTCCATGGTGACCTGGAAGAAAAGATCTACATGCACCAACCAGAGGGGTTCAAAGTCAAGGACAAGGAGCATATGGTGTGTAGGCTGAGGAAGAACTTGTATTGGCTAAAACAAGCTCCACGACAATGGTACAAGAAGTTTGATTCGTTCATGTTACAGCATGGGTGTGACAGAAAGGAGTCGGACCACTGTGTGTTCACGCGTAAGTTCTCAGATGGTGATTTCTTAGTTCTGTTGTTATACGTTGATGACATGCTCATTATGGGAAAAGACATCAAGAAGATCGACAGGCTGAAACAGAAGTTGGACAAGTCTTTTGTAATGAAAGACTTGGGCCCAGCTAGACAGATCCTAAGAATGGAGATAACCCGTGACAGAAGCAACAAGAAGCTTTGGCTATCACAAGAGTGTTATATTGAGAAAATCCTAGAGCGGTTCAATATGAATGTAGTGAAGCCGGTCAGTACTCCACTGGATGGACACTTCAGATCGAGCGACAAACAATGTCCTAAGATGAAGGCAGAGGTGAAAGAGATGCAGAAGATACCCTACGAGTCAGTTATAGCAAGTTTGATGTATGCTATGGTGTGTACATGCCCAAACATAGCATATGCGGTTGATGTTGTCAGCCGGTATCTGACCAATCCTGGCAAAGAGCATTGGGCAGCGGTGAAATAGATACTACGGTATCTAAGAGGCTCATCCAGGTTGAGCCTATGCTATGGTGACGACAAACCTGTGTTAGAGGGCTACACAAATGTAGATATGGCAGATGACATAGACTCCAGGAAGTCTACATTGAGGTTCATGTTCACATTTGCAGGGGAGCGGTCTCCTGGCAGAGCAAGCTATAGAAGGTCATAGCATTATCGACGACAGAGGCCGAGTATATTACAGTCACAGAGGCATGTAAAGAAATGTTTTGGATGAAAAAGTTCCTGCAGGAACTTAGCCTGAAGCAGGAGAAGCACGTGGTCTATTGCCATAGTCAGAGTGCTATACACTTGAGCAAGAATCCAAGTCCGCATTCCAAGTCAAAACACATAGAGATTCGGTATCACTGGATCAGGGATACTTTGGAATAGAAGGTGTTACAGCTTGAGAAGGTCCACACGGATGATAATGGGTTAGACATGATGACCAAGGCTTTGCTCAAGGGCAAGTTTGAGGTTTATAGAAATCTGGCTGACTTGAAGAAGGTGTATCCCTCCTGGGTAAAAAAGGGAGAGATTTGATGGGTTTTTTTTAACCCGTCGTCAACCGGTCGTGAGCCTTGCTCGACCGGTCAAAGGCTGTGCACGACCAGTCGTGGAAGACGAGCCTTGACACGACTCGAACTCCAGCGACTTTAGGTTATTTGTTTCCGAGGTGCTCGACCGGTCGAAGGATGTACTCGATCGGTCGTGGGTGGCGCTCGACTGGTTGTAGGTTCGTCACGACCAGTCGTAGTTACGCAGATTCATTCCGTGATTTTTCACGGATTTCGTGTCGCAAGTCCTTTCGCAACTGGGATGCGGAAAGGAGTTTCCTAAAACTTTAAATAGGAGGTACCTAGGGCTTTCTAGGAATGATAAGAGGGTTCCCTAAAGCTTTACAAAGGATTTGTTAAAGGGTTTAGGGCTATCAAAAGTGAGAGAGAGGAATCTTGTAGAAGGGAGATTATGCTCGTGGAGGTTATCTACTGCGCAATCTATATCTCAGCGTTTCTATGTCCTCGTAATCGGTGAGATCTCTCCGTTTTCTTTGTTTCTCTTATTGTTTATCCACTCTTGCGTGAGTAAAGAAGGTTGTAAAGTTCTACTTCATAGTGGATTGTTGATCTAGACGAGGTCCCGTGGTTTTTTACCTCTTTGAGGGTTTTCCATGTAAAAATCTCTTGTGTGGTGTGTGGTTTATGCTTTGATTTATTTCATTGCTTTATTATCCATAATTCTGGTTTGTTTCGGGAGGCTAGATCTAAGGTTTTGTGCAAGGCCCCCAACAAACTTTACCCAAGTCATCCATGCCGAGGGACAAGTCGAACCTGAAATAAGGGTGAAGACAATCTTCCATCGACCTCATTAGGTTGCCCTGATAAAGTGAAAAGTAGAAAGATTTACTAGATACGAGAATGTTAACAAAAATGTTCACGTCTCCCGTCTAACGGAATTTGATGACCTTGTCGCCTTTACCCAAGGTGCACCATTTGCCCCTTAATAGGGACAACAGCAACAACAACAACTGAGATGGGACTTGCAGTACTCCAATCAAAATCAACAGGTAAGAATGGTTTGGGAGCTTAGATGATTCATGCCAATAGGTCAATCTTATAGATGTGTACTAGTTATGCTAGTCCTAGGGCAACTTCTTTCCTCACTATCGTTGGGACCCCTACTGAGCCCTCTGCCACCAACCTATAATGGAAGCAAATATTATAAGTACCATCAAGCCAGGTATCACACAATGGATTACTATTTCACCTTAAAGCATGTGGTTCAAGACTTGATTGACCAAAAGAAAATTTCAATCATGACCCTGACATGGTTGCAAATAACATACTTCAAAATCCTCTGTCATAACATTGAGTGAGTCCCACCACATCAGGCATCTTTGCCGTTAGTATCATTCAAGGAGAATTTCTTCCTGACCCAGTCCAAATCATCCAGGCCATCAATTCTCATTCAGAATTCGAAACACTCATCTTGCAAGGGGCACCATCTTAGTTGGTTCTCCCACCAATTTTAGTCCTTCAAGGGAAGGTCCCAAAACCATCCTACAATCTAGCTTTAGTCTTGAGTCAATCACAGGCCAATCAACCATTGGTCCTTCAAGAAAAGGAGCCCAAGCCAATATACTCCCAAGTCCCAAGCTCTTAAATTCAACCAATCATGGTCCAGTCAATTTGTTATTCTTTAGGAAAAGACACCCAAACCAACCTACATGCCTCATACTTTGGCCAAATCAAGATGCCACACCAGCTAATCTGTCAACTTCCATGATAAGAGTTCATCTCCTTACTCAGGTCCTTCAGCATACACTGAACCCCTTGTCCTACAAAGAAAGGTCCTTTCTTCGGTCAGTATGTGTCATGCCTTGGCAAAATCAGGGCCCAACCTTCGATCATGTGGCTAAAATCTAAGGAGGAAGCCCTACCTCTCAAAGGGATCCACCGAACTCCACTCAACCTTTGATCCTCCAAAGGATGAGTCTGGTCAGCTACTCCGATCCTTCTGCCTCTATTTCCTGTGATGTTTAGCCGCTAGTTTCTCAACACCCACTAGTGTTGGGGGCCTTGCACAAAACCTTAGGATCTAGCCCTCCAGAACAAACCAGAATTATGGATAATAAAGCAATGAAAACAATCAATGCATCAATCACACACCACACAAGAGATTTTTACGTGAAAAACCCTCAAAGAGGTAAAAACCACATGACCTCATCCAGATCAACAATCCACTATGAAGTAGAACGTTACAACCTTCTTCACTCACGTAGGAGTGGATAAACAATAAGAGAAATAAAGAAAACGGAGAGATCTCACCGACTACGAGGACATAGAAGCGCTGAGATATAATTGCACAGTAGATAACCTCCACGAGCATAACCTCCATTCTATAAGCTTCCTCTCTCTCTCTCTCTCACCTTTAATAGCCCTAAACTCTTTAGCAAATCCCTTGTAAAGCTTTAGGAAGCCCTCTTGTCATACCTAGAAAGTCCTAGGTACCTCCTATTTAAAGTTTTAGAAAACTCCTTTCCACATCCCAGTTGTAAAAGGACTTGCGACACGAAATCCGTGTAAAATCGCAGAACGAATCTGCGTAACCTCGACTAGTCGAGCGTTACCCACGACCGGTCGAGCACCTCCTTCGACTGGTCGAGCACCCCAAAAGAAAATAGTCCACAGTCGCTAGACTTTGAGTTGTGTCACGACTCGACTCCTTCGACTGGTCGACCACCAGCCTTCGACCGGTCGAGCAGGGCTCATGACCGGTCGACGATGGGTCAAAAAATCCATCAAATCTCTCCCTTTTTGACCTAGGAGGGATCCACCTTCTTCGAGCCAGCCAGGTTTCTACAAACCTCAAACTTGCTCTTGAGTAAAGCCTTGGTCATCATGTCTGACCCATTATCGTCCGTGTGGATCTTCTCAAGCTGTAACACCTTCTATTCCGAAATATCCCTGATCCAGTGATACCGAATCTCTATGTGCTTCGACTTGGAATGCTGACTTGGATTCTTGCTCAAGTGTATAGCGCTCTGAGTATTGCAATAGACCACTTGCTCCTCCTGCTTCAGGCTAAGTTCCTGTAGGAACATTTTCATCCAAAACATCTCTTTACATGCCTCTGTGACTGCAATGTATTCGGCCTCTGTCGTCGACAATGCTACGATCTTCTGTAGCTTGCTCTGCCAAGAAACCGTTCCCCCTGCAAACGTGAACATGAACCCCGATGTGGACTTCCTGGAGTCTATGTCACCTGCCATATCTGCATTTGTGTAGCCCTCTAACACATGTTTACTGTCACCATAGCATAGGCTCAACCTGGATGAGCCTCTTAGATACCGTAGTATCTATTTCACTGCTGCCCAATGCTCTTTGCCAGGATTGATAAGATACCGGCTGACAACACCAACCGCATATGCTATGTCTGGGCGTGTATACACCATAGCATACATTAAAATTCCTACAGCTGACGCCTAGGGCATCTTCTGCATCTCTTCCACCTCTGCCTTCATCTTGGGACACTGCCTGTCGCTCAATCTGAAGTGACCATCCAGTGGAGTACTGACCGGCTTCGCTGCATTCTATTGAACCGCTCTAGGACTTCTCGTCCTTTGGTACGTGAACGGATTCCATATATCCAAACACCCTGAGATGACTGTACGATGGATCATGTCCAATACAAACCTTCTCAGCCACTTTTCCATTCAACGGGGCTGATGGAGACCTGTTTCTCAAATATACTGCCGTGTGCATTGCTTCTCCCCAGAATGTCTTGGGCAATTTCGCATGGGATAACATGCATCTGATTCTCTCAACAATGGTGCAATTCATTCGCTCAGCTACACCATTATACTGAGGGGTCTTGGGAACCGTCTGTTCATGCAGTATACCCAGGGACTTGCAGTACTCATGAAAGTCGCCAATGTATTCACCACCATTGTCAATGCGAATGCACTTCAATGATCTACCTGTCTCTCTCTTGACCATAGCATGAAACAATTTAAACACACCAAAGACCTCATCCTTAGATTTCAAAGCATAAACCCAAACCCTCCTAGATGCATCGTCTATAAAAGTAACAAAACACAATGCCCCACCCAAGGTTTTTGTCCTCATAGGACCACAAACATCAGAATAAACCAATCTAATGCATGCACTTTATTAACATGAGAAACAGATTTAATAAATGAAACTCTGTGCTGTTTCCCTGATAAACAATCAAGACAGGTTTTGAGAGGGGAACCTGTCACGTTTGGAAGGAGCCGCTTCTTTGCTAGTACCTAAAGCCCCTTCCGCTGCGTTCAACCCACCCTTGCACATACTGACACTTGCCTTGTAAAGGGTGCAACACTTCTTTCCTCTGGCCACGATCAACGAACCCTTGATGAACTTCCATCACCCACCAGCAAACCGACTTTCATAGCCATCATCATCCAACCTTCCTGTCGACATCAAGTTGAGGCGAAGGTCTGGGATATACCTCACATTCCTGAGAACTAATGTGCAGCCCACATCGGTCTTCACACAAATATCACGGACTCCCACGATTTTTGATATGCCAGAATTTCCCATCTTCACGTTCCCATAGTCATCTGACTTGTAGCTTGTGAAGAAGTCCCTGCGTGGAGTCGCATGAAAAGAAGCTCCCGAGTTTATCACCCAATTGGTGTCCTGACTCGTAACCGTGAGACATAAATCATGATTTGCAGAAAGAATAACTACAACGTCGCCATCTGAAGCGACCACAGTGGAATCTGATTCATCTTCCTTCCCTTTTCCTTTCTTGTCGTTCTTCTTACCACGACATTCATGCTTGTAGTGGCCCTTCTTGTCACAATTCCAACAATCAACATCCTTTCTGTTACTCGACTTGCCTCTTGATTTATCTCTGGCCTTCCCGCCCTTCCTGTTCTTTTCTCTCCCCCATTCCTGTGTCACAAGGGCCTCTTACTGAGTAGACCCCTGAGACTTCCTCCTTGTCTCCTCATTGAAGAGACAACTGGTTATCTGTTCCATGGATATCTTTCCGTCTGGCGCGGAGTTACTTAGAGACACCACCAATGTCTCCCAACTGTCAGGCAATGAACTAAGTAATAGCAAAGCCTGCAATTCATCATCCAAGACCATCTTTATAGAAGAGAGTTGGTTCACTATATTGCTGACCTCATTCATGTGCTCGGCCACGGAACCACCATCTTTGAACTTGAGATTCACAAGTCGTCTTATTAGAAAAATCTTATTACCGGCTGTCTTCCTCTCATACAGCCCTTGTAATTTCAGCTATAGGCTAGCGGCTGAGGTTTCCATGGACACATGGTGGAACACTGAATCATCCAACCATTGTCTAACAAACCCCACCGCCTTCTGGTCCATCTTCTTCCAATCATCATCAGACATATCCTTAGATTTTGCTGATATGCCTAAAATTGGAGAATATAGGTCCTTGCAATAATGCAAGTCCTCCATCTTAGCCTTCCATATGGTCCAGTTAGAACCATTGAGGCTGATCATCCTTAATGAGCTACCTTCCATAATTCAAAACCAATCCTACTCGTTCAATGAACTTATCTTTGATACCACTTTGTTGGGGGCCTTGCACAAAACCTTAAGATCTAGCCCTTCAGAACAAACCAGAATTATGGATAATAAAGCAATGAAAGCAATCAATGCATCAATTACACACCACACGAGATTTTTTCGTGGAAAACCCTCAAAGAGGTAAAATCCACGGGACCTCGTTCAGATCAACAATCCACTATGAAGTAGAACGTTACAACCTTCTTCACTCACGTAGGAGTGGATAAACAATAAGAGAAACAAAGAAAACGGAGAGATCTCACCGATTACGAGGACATAGAAGCGCTGAGATATAGATTGCACAGTAGATAACCTCCATGAGCATAACCTCCCTTCTATAAGCTTCCTCTCTCTCTCTCTCTCACCTTTGATAGCCCTAAACCCTTTAGCAAATCCCTTGTAAAGCTTTAGGAAACCCTCTTGTCATACCTAGAAAGCCCTAGGTACCTCCTATTTAAAGTTTTAGGAAACTCCTTTCCGCATCCCAGTTGCGAAAGGACTTGTGACACGAAATCCGTGCAAAATCGCGGAACGAATCTGTGTAACCTCTACTGGTCGAACGGAGTCGACGACCGGTCGAGCGCCACCCACGACCGGTCGAGCACCTCCTTCGAATAGTCGAGCACCCCGGAAAAAAACAGTCATAGTCGCAGGACTTTGAGTCGTGCCACGACTCGACTCCTTCGACTGGTCGACCTGCCTTTGACCGGTTGAGCAGGGCTCACAACCGGTCGACGACGGATCAAAAAACCCATCTAGTTCTCCAGGGATGAGTGGTTCTCCCGTGTAACACGAAAAAACAACTCCCATCTCCACCATTGGTAAGTCACCCTGCTATAATCAGTGGCTTCCAAACTTCGAAGCAATGTTATAAAATGAAAATGGTTGTATTGTTTCATAGGTGTCATTTTTGAACCATATGTGCCATCCATGGTAGGGTCCTGAAGATGGACGGTCCCGATCTATACGTAACCACCATGGTTACCGTGGAAAGATGGCTCCACCCACCGTGCCACCTTACACATGGCCAACTTGTACGGAAATCCAAACCGTCCAAATTGCCACTACGCCAAAATCATGGATTTGCGACGGACGAAATCCGTCGTAAAACCAAATAAACGACGGATTTTGTCCGTCGCTTGGTCCGTCGCTGTTTACTGGGTCGTTTTTTTGTTTCCGACGGATAAAATCCATTGTTGAATCTACGACGGATAAGGTCCGTCGCAGCTTACCGACGGATAAGATCCGTCGCAAAAAATAAAAAATCCGTCAGTGAAATGCGGAAAAAACCACCGAATTATTCGTCATTTAAAATATTGGATATGAGGGAAGCGACGGATCCCCAATCCGTCGTCCAGTCTTTTTTGAAATTAGCGACGGATTTAGTCCGTCGCTAAAATATCTGCGAATTAAAAAAAATTGTCAGATTTGTTTGTTTTTTTTTTTTTTTTGAATCTTTAACCTGATAGTCATTCAAAAAATAATTCAAACAATCATAATCAATTAATGATTAAACATGTGCATGCACATTTCACCCATTTAACATTCATCAAGACTAATCAACACAATACCAATAAAACTGTTAACGGTCTATTTAATGTTTTCAGACTATAAATGCACATATGTCATAGGCAAAACCATACATCAGTTGGGACTGAAAGTAGCTGCAACATCTCCTAGGTAAATCACAGCAATAAAACAGAAGATGAGACCAATCGGCGATAGGGCAGACATGCTTTGATGCTCTTCGACACCTGAGAACCACAATAGAAGCCTTTGCTAATTCTTTTAACTTCAGCATTCCAACTACCAGAGCAAACATGCAACAATGAGGATAACATCCAAATACACAAACCATATAGTAAATACATGTGAAAAGAAAAAAAAAAAACACATAAAAAGTGACCATGCCAAATACACATCCAACGTAGTCCTTGTCTAAAGCTCACTTTTTAACCATGCTAAGGAAATACCCACATCAACTATATTATGCAAATGCCCATGGCCACATATAAAACCCATTCCAACTAATAAGCATTGCCACATTTATGTATAGATGAGTACTCTTATCATAGAAATATACTCAAGTCTGAGAAAATCCATGCTCGAAAATCATGCTTACCTGAACAAACTTAAATTTCAACCAATAGACATCAATAGCCCCTGTAGCCTCTCACTCTTAACCAATGGCTAAGAACACGCCCTTAGCTCTACATCCTTGGTGAGGTCACCACTCGCCTTCAGCTCTACATCTATGATGAGGATACATAAACATTAGATTGAAAGAAGTGGTGATTGAACTCATCATTAAAAGAATCGGGTGTTTGGTCTATCAAAATGTTCTGTTTGAAAGCAAGTAAACATTAAAAATGCACTCATTTCCAATCTGCTTCCTTTCATCAAAGCTAGAAACAAAATGGATGGCCTATCCTATCCATTTTCATCAGGCCCATCCAAGCAAACAAGTCCTAAATGAATTTGGGGCTAGCCCAACTTCCCCTCACTTTGGAAGACTTCCAACTCCAAATTACACAACAATCCTAATAAATTGATATGCAATTGAATTGAGCATCCAAACACGTAAAAAACTTAATAGCAAAACCTAAGCCCATATGCTCAAAACACCCAACACCAAAATTTCACCCATCCATTACTAACTAAACAACTCAACCCAAGTGAAAGTGTCAATCCCATTATTACAATTTTGCACATCATAGCATAGGAGGTTGTAGCAGCCCGTGGCTAGATAAGCATCACCCTGTCATTTTTCATTAAAAAATGAAAAAAGAAAATGAGACAAAAACTTCAGCTACTTACTGTCTACTAATGTCTTCCCATGTATGGGATTCTTTATCCAGGCCATAGTAAAGGCGTATTATATCTCTCCCCCTTTCACCCAGGGTTGAACTGATAAGCTTGTTCACTTCATCCTGAAAATGAGAAGAAATTTGGTATTTTATAAGACTAACTACTAAAGGAGACTGAGAACTGAGACAACAGGTTTGCTGAGCCCACACACAAGTGAACTGCTGCCCATCCACATAAAAGAACACGTGCCAATATGGCACACTAGTGCAAGATCCAAGCTATCCATCAGGTGGGCTGCACTTGTTTAGATCGAAACTAGGTTGTTCCACTCAGGTCAGCCAAAGTGTACAAAACAAATGGATGGCTAGAAAAAATAAAATAAAATTTGTTTTAGCCAAGCATTTCTTTTGTTAACTGTTGCTCATCTGAGTGAAATGGCCTTATTTTGGCCAGAATATCTAAACTGTGTCGCATACCTAATGAAAATCTTATATCCTGTATATGTGTGCCACATAGGCATGTGCGCCTGCATGTGGATGGGAAAGGCTTCACGCAGGTGTGGGAGTAGCAACTTCTTGAGGCAATATACCAGAACTTGTGAAAGAAACCATGCAACAACTAATAAGATTTTATTTGAATACTGAGGGCCTTGTTGCTTATCTTTTGAAAGCAACCAATATAACTTTCAAGAATAACTGAAGAAGAAAAACCAACAACATTTTCAGAACTTCATTCAGGCGCATCGGTTTTTATCTTGAGTGACCACTCATCAAATCCATGCCATGGGTTGTTCTCAAGATTGTTATCTGCAATGTACTACAAATAGAAAGATTTAAGATTTTGGATTAACAGCGTACAACTGTGTGCATCCAAACAAATCATTCATGACAAGAATAAAAGCAGCTTGCTTTTCAAGTACAAACCAAAGCAGTTTAATAAAGAGAGCAGAGCAACCGTCTACAAGGTTTTATGTAACAATGTAGCAGCCATTACATAACTACTTTTTAATACCTTGGTCTTTACATGCCATATTCCTCTTTCATAATTTCCTAAAGAGAAATGATTTTGTGGGCAAAGTGTATAGAAACCTTCCCATACACGGTAACATTTGGCCTCATGAGTATGTCACTTACTTGGACCATCCATTAGGTCCAACCCATTCTTCTTCCACTACTATGCACAAAAGATTACAAACATTCCCTAATTCAACTTACCAGTAACTGAAGAAGTGGATAGAGCCATTTCCATGTGAAGATCAAAATGTAGTAGAATTAATGGATAGTGTTTGAAGCTCACCCAAATTAACATTGGGTTTGTAAGAAACCAATCTCACCCACAACTCAGTTTGGGACTTTTTCATCTCACGCAGCATGTGCTTAGTTCTGCCCATTTAATAAATCCAAAAATTAGTGATAGATAGTGGTTCACAACACTGTTTTTAATTTATAGATTTAAAAATAAATAAATAAATAAACTGACTAAAAGGCAACTTGGCAGGTTAAGGAAGCATTAGGGATTAAGTGTCCACTATATGCTATATGGTTTTGAGAATCTGGGAAATTAAAAATATATAATAAAAAAAATTAAAAGAATACTAAATAATGAAGAGTTACTTGACAAATTTGTGGGTAAAAGAACAAAAGAGAAGAAAGAAAAAAAGATAGGATGAAGGCTTACCTTTGGATGCGTGGATCAGATTTAGTACCAACAGAAGCTCCCTCCATGTGTTCAGATGAAGACTTTTTCTCCATACAGCACGTAGTTAAAACCAAAAATCATAAAGAAATCTAAGTTCCACTACTACATAAGGACCTTCCTATGGAAAGTACCCTTCTGTGGGGTTATGAATTTCTCTACAAATATTTGATTTTTTTTTGGGTGCCATTTCAAGGCTCCAAGAGCCCACAACATAGATGCTTCCAGTTGAGAGAAGGTGATGGTGGAAAAATCATGCTTGCAACAGCAAGAAATGAGGTGTTCTCCCAAATACAAACAATTACCCAAGAATAAAATGAGAAAATACATAACTAAAGACAAGACTGTCAAAAGTAAAGTGACAATTACAAGTCTGCCTCTAAGGGAGATGTATAGAATTTGCAGACATGTCTACTTAATTAAGATGAGCTTATTATTCTACCAGAACATTTGGAGAAGTCATCTTTCCTCCCGACTTAATCAATTAGGAGCACAGATTGGATATCATTATACATGCCATTAACAAATATATAGTTTTAACTCAAGATGACTGACTGGTGGTTAACATATCATGTTACTAGATTACGTAGTAAGCACTTCATTACTCAGCATAAGAACAAGTCCTTGTGTTATCATATATTACCTTCTTTTGCCTCCGGAAGATACTTGGTTAGTCGGTATTTCTGTAAGTTACGACCACATACAAAACTATTAGGTATCAAATGGCATTGGAACTGATTCAATATTAAAGATCTAGGTAATTCATGAGAAGCTGAATACATAAAGTAATCGAGTGTGATAGCAGCTGAATGAATTGTTAAGATAACGATAATTCATGGAAAAAAAAAACTGAAAATACCTGTAGGTGGCTTTTGACATGATAGATTGTCAAACCCTAAACATTCATTACCTTCAATATACCCTTTGGAGTTTCCTCTGCATTTCATACCGACTTGTGTGAGATGAAAATTGCCTTGTGTGTGTGTGTGTGCATTACTTGAAGTTGTGCACTCGCAAATACCCTCAACAACGAGCAAGATGACAGTGGTTAAACCCTCATAAGAGGGATCATCAGTCACTGACCTTACTTGACAAAAAAGGAAAAAAGGAAATAGAAAAAATTATATGCTCACTCTCGGCCCCATCAAGCTTGTTAACAGCTTCCACAAACTGCTCATGGAGCTCAGGCGTCCATCTCAACCGTGGCTTGTTTAGAGCTGCGGCCATAGAAGTTGAGGTGCTTGAAGGGATTTGAACTGCAGGAGAGACCAGATGCTGATGGGTATCATTGCCTTTATATCCAACTACTGAGACAGGTGGAACTTGAGGCATTTCATAAATTTCCTGCATAAAGAGTAATTTAACTTTTCATTTAAAAGATCAAAGACAAGGGGAAAAAAATTCCTTATAACCCAAACTATAAATGCCTGAAACTAAGGAATCAATCAGACAATGCTTTACAAGAAATGGAGCATATGAATGAGACCATGAAGAGTCAACATTGAAGACATACCGGAATTCCCACCAGTGAAACTAGGCTGAGTAGACTGTGGACACGAGCATCTTCAGATATAAAATCCTATGCATCCACATTATTATAACAATCTAGCAAAAAAGAAAAACAAAATCTGACGAAATCATAAAAGAAGATAGATCTTCGAAAAAAGAAAAGAAAAAAAATTTGCAAGAGAAAATGAAGTCGTCTTCAAAATGGGCCAAGAGCTACTGGGCACATTTTAATGTAGTAAGCAAGCACATACTGGAATAAGTGAAAATAATGGACTTACTAATTTTTTTTGGAAGGAATGGTTTGTCAAACTAACCTCTAAGTAAAATGCAATTGCAACAAAGAGGAGAGAGTGTCATTCCAGAAGAGGAGACCTATAACAACAACCAGGATTGGTTGTCAGTTTTTAAAGTTGAACAGATAACTCCAACAGGAAGTAAAATCAACCACCCTTCCAAAAACTCACAATAAGAAGTATACGTCTACCAGATTTGTCCACCAAGTAGTAATTACAGTGACAACAACCTAAACAAAAATATGTATCACCTTGCATTATTATGACCAGACATCAGTACCATGCACAGAATAAGAACATTCATGAGTGGAGAAGAGAATTTTTCAGATGTGGCAAAAGAGTTGTGATTGTCACCTGAATAGCCCCAACTCCAAAAGTTGCAACATCACTAGACAATTCTTGTCCAAAATTTAAAGAAAAAAGAAACAGCCAACATTTTAAATAACACAAACTCAAAATTGGGCTTGAAACACAATAATTGAAATTATATTGTCACAAAGCATGAGATTATTGCTCCCCATGCCCGTGTGCCCAACATTAGGTGTAAAACTTCATCTCTACTCTTCATGAGATAACTCTATGTAAAATGAGAGTACCTATTGATACAGGAATAAAATATTGATAACAAAACACAGAACAACAGGATAAGAAAGCAGAAGCTTGTATAGATGTACATGTCAGCATAGCACTGTGTTTGGATACACCGAATTCATGCGGAAATGAAAAATGTTTTCAACTGTTTTCCACTAACAAGACAATTTGGCTCTTTGAATACATGCATCATCTGATTCGTGTATTTATAACCATTTCCCATTCATCACATGAACACGCCAGATATTGCCCTGCCGCAATATGTATGATTGAGAGTTTATTTCATACTGGTGTTGCGTGTGATGGTTGATATATAGGCATTAAGAAATCATACACGTGGCACATTAATTCAAATCAAACCATCCAATTGCAGGAAGCACTATAGATAGGTCATATCTCCCAAATAAGATTGATTTAATGACCGAAAGCACTGATTTATAACCATTTGTTTGTTGAAATTGGACTGCTGGGTATTTTCATCTCAATTGTCCATTAATCTCGTTGGACCCCACGATATTGGTAGTGTAATTTAGTTTTAGATACCCAAGGATCCAACCCATGGTTCATTGGTAGATAAGAGTGCCTATCAACACTGAGGTCATGGGTTCAAGTGTGTGTGTGTGTGTGTGTGTGTGTGTGTGTGTGTGTGTGTTTTAGGTGATGAAGACATCTGTTGTGCTTAAAAGTAGGGAGAGTATTGGAATTGAACGAAGGTGGGTAACTTAAAAGCAAAAGGCAGGCTGCTTTTAAAATTTAGGTGAAATTCAGGTGGAATGGCTGTATATTCCAGTTTCACCTAAATAAAATTCAGCTGGAATGATTCCTCCTTCCTTTTAAAAATAAAAAATAAAAACAGCTACCATAGGCACATGTTTACAAATGTACCAAAGCAACAGAGACATGCGGAATGAGAACACATACCTGAGAGTCATTGAGATGGGCTGCCATGGTTAGCCCTCCGCTGGATGTCTCCTTTTGAACATTGGGGACTGAGTTTTTAAAGCATCACCAAATGTCTCAGTGAGTTTGAATTAAATACTACCTGGCCTGTCTGGCCATAGCAATCAAACAAATTGCAACTTGAAAATCTAAATGAGAAACATAAACATGTATAGTAAGATTTGTGGACCAAAAATAATAACAAATTACCAAGGATCATGGTATAGATAATGCATAGCAGCCTTGTAAGCTTCCTGGAATATGAACAATTTACAAGGATCCTCCCATTGATTCATACGCAACATAATTAGCAAACAGGTGCCAGAATTTTGACCTTTAGGAAGTTTGCTACTGAGCTGGACAATCTAGATTGTAAACAACCTGCACATGAGTTGATCCAATATGTAAACAAGAACTGGTACTATTGAATAGTAGATAGATTTCACTGTGAATGCTATTGAATCCAGCATCACTATAAAAGGAAAGCAGTTCAAAATAAATTAGTAGATAGATCACTCTCTGTCAATTAGATCACTCTCTGTCATTGGATTTCAGGAAACCAATAAATTGCTCCAACCAGCTGACAAGACTCTGAAAACAATGGCAATAGAATTTGCAGTGTCAGGTAAGGTCAAATTGATAAGTTTTTCTTTTCCATCTGCAGAGTTGCTAAATCTTTTATGTACAACATTTGATTGATCAATATATCCAAGTCAACTATATAGCGAAATTTATACATTTATAATCTACAGGAGTAATCAGTTAATGAGTTGAGCACTTTACCAGGCGTGCATGGACATTCCCTCAACTAGAAAATGCAGATTCCCTCAGCTAGAAAATATGAAGAGAAACATTAGAAAATCAAACAATTGCAATCATGAAGAAAGTTGCTGATGGTTCTTCCAAAACATATGCAGGAATTGCAAGGCCCAATGAAAGTAAGGAGCGAGGTTCTTCAAAATTTCAGAGTGTTTTTGGATATGATCAACTGTAGCATGCTCTAAATAACATGCACTCATTTCCTTCCTTCAATGCAAATAATGAACATTATCATTCTAGTAAGAAGTGGAGCAGTATGCTCTAGGAATGGCATTTACCAACTGAAAAAAGGTAATCCTACGAGGCAGGAAGATAATCCTATTACAACAACAAAAACAAACAAAACAAAAACCAAAAAAAAAAAAAATCATGTTAAAGCAAAAGATTTGCTGAAAAGGAACCCATTCTTAGGTAAGCATACATTGTGGACTGACAGTCTAAACATGTATTGGAAAAGGAAAAGCTCTTTCATATCCACATGAGTATTCTTAATCATCAGATGTTCTAGTAAGAGTAGGAATCCCAAAGCAAATATTTTTCTCGTGGCCTGAGCCAAACTCAGCCTTAACCACAGCGAAATACAACCAACGAAGTGGCATACAAAAATCAACCAAATGGTTAGCCATGCATATGAGCCAGGAGTATGTAGCATTGCAGAGCTCATAAAGGAGGAAACCAAAGAGCCTAATGCCATATTTATTTTCTTTCTCAAATAGAATACCCATGATTGATCATTGTGGAGGGTCGTGACAAGATGATTGTGGTAAACAAACTAATATCGGAACCCGCACATCCTGACAAGGAGGCCTCATTTTCTTGCTGAACTCATATTCCTTTTAAGTTGCACAAATCATGGTTTAATCTATATAGCATATATTATAACATTCTTTTGAATCAGCTTCAGAAATCTAAAAGTTTTTTCACCATAAGCAACAACAAAGGCCTTGTTTCACATGTCATTCCCATCACCTTGATGCTTACCTACCATCTAACATGTTCATAAGGTGATTCTTACATGCACTTCTATATTGTAAGAAACTCTGTATATATAACCATGTACTTAATTCCCACATTTCACTTCTGTAAGGCATATGTGATATGAATATATGATTATGGTAGGCTCCACAAAAAAAGACCTCCAAAATCATGTTGATCTCTATTAAAGAGTCAGTGGAGAGCCTGTTTTAGATAAGGCAGAACATCAATCTCTATTACAATGCAAACTAACAAACCTTTAACACTATTGATGCCCTAACCCAGGATTCAGGTTGAACCACTCGTCAGGGTGAATAGAAGATCAACCAACAGAGATGAGAAGTGTGAATAGAAGATCAACCAACAGAGAAAGTGGAAAGTAAAATTTAGGGTGAATAGGAAAACATACTTCAACATGCTACCGAGAACAATAACTCCAAAAAGATTGAGCCCTCCCAATCCTATAACCATTGCCTTCTCTGATGTTCCTGCTTTGCTGAAACATCAGAAACCACAATAATGAATCAACATTCGATAATTATTGTTATCAAAGCTTGGCATTACACATGATTGCATGTGCCAACCTAGCACTTGTGTTGGACATCCAAGCCAGGCATCATGTAGTTAGGTGATCTGTCCCAAAGAAGAGGACAGTCAGCTCACAGTGGGGCACACCTGATGCACAGGTCAGATGTCATGCACATACACATCTGACCACAGATAGAGGTGAACATAAAGAGGTGTATGTGGACTTTGCCAAGCTACATGCTAACATCCCAGAGAAAAAAAAATCAAACAATGTATAAACTGAATGCATATATGTATGGTTTCAAAAATCTCCACAATAACATTGTTGATTGGAACAACAAGAAAATATACGCTGGGAACCCCAATGTTGAATACAACTTGTTACGTGAAAACATAGTAAAACTGAAAAACTCACTCCAACCAATTACAGACCAAGTTGTATGCTAATAGCAGAAAACTGTAACATTTAGAAAGTATCTGGTCATGCTAACATAAGTCACTCAAGGACATACAATTTTAATCATTTGAGAGTTTTCCTACATGTTAAAGAAAAAATAATAGCATGCCAACCATTGAAAATAAAAAGTAATCACAGGCTAAGATGAGTTTGGTTGATAGCCTCAAGCTAGAATGACTGTATTTGCAAATGTAACTAAAGAAGTGAATATGAAGCGACTTATGTTAGCATGTGTTAGCCACGTCCACTATGAGCAGAGAGTACTGCTTAGAAGTTTTACACTGTATGCTGCATAAGAGCATTCCTCTTTGCACAGATTTTGAGACATCGAACAAGAACCAGCATCAACATTAATAATCGAAGAAGATAAAAATTCTCATTTCAGAAAGAGCTGAAAGATGAAGCATACCCTTCAACAGGTACCCTTTCCCAGTAACTTCATTGACAATATTTCCAATGTCTTAAGAACTTTTAAAAACAAAACGGATATGCAATTAAGGACGGGCATGACTAGTGACAAGAATTACTACAAACAGCACTCATGAAGCATTTGGAGCAAACAAATCATCTACAATACTTCTTTTACAAAATATACCTGGAAGGAGTTGGTTAAGTCTGCTATTTCCACCATTAAGATGAGCCAATACACCAAGAAGTGGTGCATGGTTATAAGTTGCAGGTTTTGTCTGTTCATAATTTTCCCTCTCATCGGCAAAGTTGTCATAGGCATCAGGTCCACTGACAATTGCACCCACAAGAAGATTTGGATTGTTGGCCTTCCTCGAATACCAGGTGTTGTAACCTTCTCTGCAACTCACAAATGAAGGATCAACCTTGACGGAAACAATGGAAGAACCGCGATGATGAACTTGTTGTGGGAAATTGCTTCCATATCCCACCATGTAGCTTGTAGTTCTCGGGTTATCTCCGAGTATGTAGTCTACCTGAGATAGCATTCAATTGAACAGATCATTTTAAATGAGACATTCAAGATGAAAACTTACACCAGAAATTTCTGATATTTAATCCACTTTTATGTTATTTAGAAATGGCGGTGGACCTGAACAAGAGAAAAAAAAAAAAAGCCCAACTGCAACAAAATGTCTGTAAAGATGTTATGATTTTGAAAGAGAATTAAAAATTTCTTGCATCCATATTAGCTTACAAAGACGCAAAATAAAAACTATATCACAATATGAACAGCAAGTTGTTCCACCTCTGGCAGTAGAGTAGTCCTCCAGGTGTTCTCTGCAAATTCCGGTTGCCTTTTCTGAGGCATGAACACATGAAGAACTCTGCCTTTTGCTCGTATCTTTGGAAGACTGATGAGTACTGAGCCCCCTTCCCTTGCATTAGAAACTGCATTGCGAGGATGTGAAAAGAAAAAATAATCAACCATTTTGGATAGCCAGAAGCAATAACAGCCATCTCAATTTCAAATTTCAATAGAGAATTGGACTGCATATTACACACATTTCATAGTATGAAAAAAAAAAATCCCCAAATGTGTAGTTTACCTTGGAGACGAGAACTTGGGCCCCAGCGTATTTAACATCCCAACCGAACTATATTGCTTTCTGGATCTCTCCAATCCTCCTAGCTATTATTTTTCTGTTTGAAGTATTAAAATCCTCAAGATCCCTAAATCCCTAAAATCCTCAAGATCCCTAAAATTCTAAAATCCCCAAATCCCTAATTTGTAATATCAGGAAATCCCCGATTCGGGGTCCACATTCAAATCTATAAGCCCTAAAATCCCCAAATCCCTAAATGAGGTTCCACATCGAATCAGGAATCCACAAATTGCTAAATCCTTAAATCGGTATTGAGAGAGAGAGAGAGAGAGAGAGAGAGAGAGAGAGAGAGAGAGAGAGAGAGAGAGAGAGAGAGAGAGAGAGAGAGAGAGAGATACCTCGCGGTCGTGAATGAGCTAGCCTTCAGCCGAGCTTGAGAGAGAGAGAGAGACAGGGCGTGCGTGGGTAGGGCGTTCGGCAACAGTAGTGGAGAGAGAGAGGGAGAGAGAGAGAGGAGGGAGAGGGTGCAAGAGAGAGAGAGAGGAGGGAGGGTGCAAGAGAGAGAGAGAGGAGAGGGTGCGAGAGGGTCGGATTAGGGCGAGAGAGACGGAGAGAGAGGAGAGGGTGTGAGAGAGATAGAGAGATGAGGGTGCGAGAGACGGCCTAGGGCGTCTCTGGACGGAAATCGGATTGCGTACTGAGTTACTCAGTACGCTTTTATCGTACTGAGTAAACTCTGTTGGGCCCACCGTCAATTCATGTGGTTTATCCACGCCGCCCATCCGTTTTTTAATCTCATTTTAGCGGTTGATCCAAAAATTGAAACATATCCAAAGCTCAAGTGGGCCATAACACAGGAAACATTGGGAATAATGATTTCCACCGTTGAAACCTTCATAGGGCCCATAGTAACGTTTATTTGTCATCCAAACTGTTCATAAGATCATAAGTACATGGATGAAGGGAAAAAGCAAATATCAGCTTGATCCAAAACGTCTGTCCACCCAAAGAAATTTTCAACGGTAGATGTTCAATTCACACTGCTCCCTGTGGTGTGGTCCACTTGAGCTTTGGATATGCTTTATTTTTGGCTCCTTTTATTAAAATTAAATTATAAAATGTATGTATGGAGTGGATTAAATAAATACATCATTTTGGGCCCCACATAGTTTACTCAGTACGCAATCCGCTTCCCTCTGGACGCGGCTTAGATACTGACTTCATCAAGTTCTGTGGGCCCCACTATGATGTATGTGTTATATCTACACCATCCATCCATTTTTTAGATATCATTTTAGGGTATCTACCAAAGAATGAAGGAAAATAAAAATCTGTAGTGGACCCACTAAAGAAAACAGTGGGGAGAGTGATTCCCACCGTTGAAACTATCCTAAGGCCCATCACAATGTTTATTTGAAATCCAACCTTTCCAAAAGTTAAAAAAGACATGAAATAAGGGAAAACACAAATATCAGCTTGATCTAAAACTTTTGTGGCCTTTAGAAGTTTTTAAGGGTGGGTGTCACTGTCTCACTGTTTTGTGTGCTGGGGTCCACTGGAGCTTTGGATTTAAGTCGTTCTTTGGATATTTCCCTAAAATGATCTCTCCAGATGGATGGAAGGTGTGGATACAAAACATACATCATGGTGAGGCCCATGGAACTTGCTGACGTCACTTCAGTAGCTAGTCTCGCTACTCCCCTTGACACCAGCCCCTTAGCTGGTTGGTGCTCTCTGGGCCCCACCATGATGTATGTATTTCATCCATTATGTTCATCCATTTTTAAATATCATTTTAGTGATTTATTCCAAAAATGAGAGGTATATAAATCTCAGGTGGACCACACCACATGAAAACAATAGTGATTGGATATCCATCATTAAAATCCTCCTATGGCCTACTGCACTGTTTATTTGACATCCAATCTGTTTATTAGGTCATACAGGCCTAAATGAAGGGGAAAAACAAAAAATCATCTCGATCCAAAACTTTTATGGCCCCCAACATGTTTTTAATGGTTGACGCTCATTCAACACTGTTTCTTGTAATGTGGTCCATTTCAGATTGGGATATACCTCATTTTTTGTTTCATCTCGTAAGATGATCTTTAAAAATAGATGGACGGCATGGATGAAATACATACATCATGTTGGGGCCCACAGAGCACCGACCACCAGTCATTGGCCGGTGTCAGGGGGAGTAGCCTATCCGTTCCACTTATTTGTGGTGTGGTCCATTTAATCTCTGGATATGATTCATTTTTTGGATAATTCTCTAAAATAATCTTGAAAAATGGATGAACAGTGTGGGTTGATCCCAAATTTTCGGTAAATCCAAAACTCAAGTGGACCATGCCACACTGTTCATGCCACACGAAACAGTGTGGAATAATGATTTCCACCGTTGATACCTTCCTTGGGCCCATAGTAATGTTTATTTACCATCCAACCTGTTCATAATATCAAAAAGATATGAATGAAGAGAAAACACAAACATCAGCTTGATCCAAAACTTCTATGGCCTCCAAGAATTTTTCAATGGTAGAGGTTCAATCACACTATTTCCTGTGGTGTGGTGCACTTGAGCTTTGGATATACTTACATTTTGTTCTTTAGACCTCAAATTATCTGTTAACATGGATGAACGGATTGGATAAAATAAATAAATGATGGTGGACCCCACAAAGCTTACCAGTATGCTAAGGGTAATTAGTGACTCACCTAAATGGAGTGAGAGGTTTCCTTAAAACATTCATAATCATATGTTGGAATTGCCTAAATGTGATTCACATATCCAACCCACTCATTATGTGTCCCACTTGGATGAGGGGTCAGACCAAGTTTCAGCCGCATCCAAAAATCATGCGGGCCCCACCAAGTGCTTTTATATTTTTTAGGATGTCTTCACATGGTTTTAGATGGTATGGCCCACCTGAGTTTCGTACACACATCATGATGAGCCCCACAAAACTTACTAACATTAATTCTTAGGTTCTTGCGAGGTCAATAAGTTGGGTCACAATTTTGACCAGAATATTTGGCCCATATTATATATCTGGTCCATTCACTCTATTTTACTGATCAATACCCTCAATTTGACTAGTTACTCATCCCAATCAGGATACATTTTTTTTTTTCACAGATAATTTCAATTTCCATTTAAAAATAACATTTTTTTTTCAAAATGTATATTTTTTACGCTTAATTTTTCTTTGAAAACTTTTAACAAAATATCAATTTTATTATAAAATATTTCAAAAAAAATATGAATTCTAAATTTTTATTTTCAAAATCTCAAAAATTTTCTTAAATTTTAATTTTTTCTCAAAATTCCAAAATGCCGATTTTTCTTCTTCAAAAGCATCATTTTCTTTTCAACTTTTCAATTTATTTTTTAAAATGATATATATATATATATATATATATATATAGATATATATATATATATATATATATATATATATGATATATATATAATATTCAAAATCTATATCTCAATGTTTTTATAAATAACTTTTTCTTTTAATTTCAAAATTTTAACATTTTCAATTATTTTTTAAAATAAGAAATTTTTTCAACTTCATTATTTTTCGTTTCAAAATGTTTGTTTTTTGTTAAAATATCGATTCCTTAATATTGTTTAATTTTAAAATTTTCAATTCCTTCTGACTTCTTCATTAAAAAAAAAAAAAAAAGCATTTTTTTCGAACTTCTCAATTTTATTTTATTTTTCAAAATACAAACTCTCATTTTCTTTTTCAAAATATTTTCATTTTCAACATCGTCAAAATTTTCACATTTTTACAAATCTTTTTAATTTTCTTTTTCAGGCTATTATTTTTTTCTAGAAATCAAATTCTTTTTTTTTTTCAAACTTATCAACTTTATTCAATATTTTTTTTTCCCACAAAATAGATTTTTATTAAATCACGATTTTTATTTTTTCAAAATCTCATTTTTTCTCAAGCATTGTTAAATTTTTTTAACTTCTCAATATATATTTTTTTCATGTCATATTACAAATCATTTAAATATTAGATTTAAATTTAAAAAAAAAAATTCCAAAAAACAATTTTTTTTTCTCACATTCAATCAATTGTTAAAAAATAATATTAGATACAAATATGTACAATTAAACCACTAAATTTGTATTGAAAAATAATTCTTAGACTAGAAAATAACATAATTTTCCACCATATTCTAAAATAACTGAAAAAAAAAAAAATGTTCAAAGGCAAAATTCATTTTACGACGGACCATGATCCGTCGCAAAAAGCAACTAAAAAACGTCGGGCTTTGCTATTTTGGGCAGGAAGTTAGGCTGATTATATTCCGTCACAAAATCAAAATTTGCGAGGATTTAGTCCGTCGCCGGTTTACGACGGACCAAAATCCGTCGTAAATCGGATTTTAGCGACGGATTTTGGTCCGTCATAAAATTCACGACGTTTGGACCGGTTTTTCGAGAAAGACGAGATTGGCGACGGACCTTTTCGGTTAGCGACGGATTAAATCCGTCGTGAAACCAAGCAATTTCTGCGACGGACAAAGTCCGTCGCAAAAATGCGTCGCAAATCGGCAGTTTTGACGTAGTACGCTGTACCAATCATAGATGGAACTCCAGAAAAGATGATGTGTCCATCTTTGGATGTGGACCACTATTTTTATTTATTTATTTTTATACTTTTAACTATCTATTTGATAGCCATCCATTGGACGGTTAGGATTTCTTGATCAGTTTGAATTGAGAGATATCGTCTATCCAAAGTGTGTATACGACAATTTGGATGGTTTGGATAAATGTACATGTGTGCTCAATGTGATGAAGATGAGTCAGCACCTTGAATTGTATTAATCAGTCTTCACCACGGTACTAGACCTCATGCTCGGTGATCTAAATAACTAATCTGGTGAGTCGGTCGTGTATGGCCCATAGAGCTAAAGAAAAGTATCTTACCAGATGGACGGTAGGGACAACAAAATAACTAGTTAGAAAATTACAAACAACTACCTAATTAATATTGAATTTATATTCCCACTACCAAAAAATCGAGCAAAGGCTATGGAATGTGAAGGCCTTTAGCTATGGATTTAATCCGTAGCAATTTAGCTACGGATCTAAACCGTAGCCAAAAGCGTAATTGATCCGTAGCTAAATCCTTCCTCCTCATTCCTGTTCATGGTGCTTAAGGGGCTCCATGGGGCTCAGTGAAATATATGTGTTTGATCTAAGCCGTCTATAAATTCGGATATTTAATTTGAGTGGATTAGGAAAAAAATTTTGTAGATTAAAGGTATAAGTGGACCACATAATAAAAATCATAATAATTAAATTTCCATTGTTAATTTTTTGTGTGGTTTTCTTACAAATCTGATCTGACTCATTTTTGCAACATCCCTTAAAATAATATTTTAAAATTATTGGACGGAGTGGATTAATAACATACATCATGGTGGGCCCACGTTTAAAAACCCAAACCGCCCGTCCGTCACGCGCCCCACCCCCAAATACGACAGAGGCTCCATTTCTCCCGCCCGCCGCACCTCCGAAAACCAGCTTTCCATTTCCTTTTCCTTCTCTCTCTCTCTCTCTCTCTCTCTCTCTCTCTCTCGCACTCAGCCTCTCCCTCGCCATCTCTCGATCTCCCGCTTCTCCCTCACCCTCTCCCCGTCTCTCGGCCGCATTCCCCTCTCTCTGTTTCCGAACCCATCTCCGTTTTCAAACCCACTTTCACCGAGATCCGTCGAGAGTTTTCGCTGGGAAGGTCTCAACTGGTTTGAAGGTGTTTCTCTCTCTCTCTCTCTCCTCTCTCTCTCTTTTCGAAATCAGTTGAGGTTTCGGTGACTCAGTTACCACGCTATTGATGTTGCTTACCAAGTGTGGCTGGTGGCAGGAAGGAAGTATGTACATGAAACAAATACTCTTCTTTCTTAGTTTTTATGTTACATAGATGGTGTTTGATAAAATATCTGTAATGTAAAACCATTGCTTTATTTTACTTATAGTGAGATTTTGAAGTTGTAGTCCAGGTGTGTTTGTAAAATGCCTCAATGGCGAACTCGACTTGATCTTGGCTCAAACTCAGCCCGAGTTGCTGAGGGCGTGTTTGAACGGGCCAATCCCATGAGATTGGATTGTATTAGGGTGGATGGAAAGTAATGATGGCTCTGTCAGTGGATTGGTGCCAATCCAATGGGATTGCTATATCCAGGGAACTCACCACCGAGTATGTTTGGCTCGCTTGGCCAATCCCGGGATTACACCGGCCAATCCTGGGATTGCTCCGTCTAACCAAACATGTCCCAGGCCAAAAAGAGGGATTAGGAGGGATGGGGTGGATTTCAAGGTAATGATGGTGTGATGTCAGCGGATTGCTGGCAATCCCATGGGATGCTATATCCAACTTTCTGCCTGTTTGGCATGCCCGGCCAAATCCCGGGATTGCTCCTTCCAATCCACCCTAATACAACCTAATACAATCCACCTTGCCTGGCCAAACAGGCCTGACCAAACCAAGCCGAGACGAGCTCGAGCTGAGGTCAGCTAGTGGCTGAGCCGCCAGCTTGACTCGGTTCAACTCGATGTGCACCCTTACTGATACATCACTCATTGAGCCGCCAGCCACTCACACGCATACATACATACATGCATGCATGCATACACACATACATCATGCTTTTTCAGCATATTTATTTATTTATATTTCCTTATTGTATTTGTCATGATCGTTGGATGAGTATATTGTAGAGCCAACAATGGGCATGGTTAGCCATTTGGTTTTGAGCCTAGCTTACCCCACTTGAATGGGCTCAAGTCTGATTTTCAGCACCCCTAACCATGGATTTAAGAATCGTTTAAGTAGCATTCGGTGCAAATGATCCAGTTCGACACCACCAAATCCCCCTTCATCCTAACTCAATGAGTCATTTGACTTAGAGTTAAGTAACATAGTCATTTGACTATTATCCCTTACTGATTTTTAAGTCACCCTGAAATGAAGAAGTAGATCCAGGCCCAATCTGCATCCAACCATTTATGGTTTTCATTCATTGAACTGTTTTAGTCCCGTTTATCATATTTCAATACTTCGAGATGTATTATCTTGAAGTACTTCCCAATATTGTATTCTACTAAACCTCTTCTCTTCCATCTTAAGCGGATTGCCGGCGCGCAAAGCGATTTCTGTGACAAATCCACTCAATCCATCAGTTTTTCAAGACCACGATGGGATATGGTTCTAAAAATCAGGCAGATCCAATACTCCTGTAGGCCACACCAAAGGAAACAGCGGGAATGGAAACGTACACCATTGAAATCTTCTTGGAGCCCGACCATGATGCTTATATGCAATCCAAACTATTACCACTCAGATAAGGCACAACAAATATCACTGTGATACAAAATTTTTATGGCCCCCACAAAGTTTTCAATGGTGAGATGAAAAAATGAAGCGGTAACAAAAATTTCTTGTGAACAACACCACATGAAACAATGGTGATTAACTCTAACCATTACTTAGGCAATTCAACTAAAAGGCTTGGGAGGTGTGTTTAGAGTCACACTCCTGCAATTCTGAAACAAATGCTTCCCTATTCTCTCACACATGAATCAGTCATCGCTTTACTTCACACTTCTTGCAACTACAAATTGTACACTTGAAGTTATTACCCAGATTGGTTCTTATCATGAAGAGGATGGAGCTTGACTTCCTCCTACCATGGTTGGATTTGAGTTTCTCACCAAACATTCACTTTTCATCTTTGAAGAGATTGTGGTTTATACAAAGTTTAAAGATGCCATCATGGAGGTACGCTAGAGGATTCCTCAATAGACATTCACCTCCCATGTGGTACACTAGAGGTTTTATTCATGATGGGACTGTGAGACGAGTGTTGCATGATCTATGTTTGAAGGAGTACTTAGGTTGTGACAAGTAGGAGTGTAAGATCTTGCATGCTTATATGCTTCTTGTATTAAATTAATTGACGATAGGTTGTCTATTATATTGTTCATGACAATTGCATTTCTTTCTCTATGATTTGATGTTATGCTATGTCTAATTCCATTGTAAACAATGTGCACCCACATATGCTTTGTCGAGAGGCTTTTATTGATTTGGGAAACAATATACATTCAGGATTGTAGTCTGGCACAAGCCCTTAGTTTCAATCCCTTAATACATTCAGGATTATCTACCAAATACACACATACATCATGCTTTTTTTTTTTAAAAGATGTTTACATGTAATTTATCTAATGCACAGATCTGATTTTGAGTTGGATGGTCCAAATCTATAATAGGTGTGTAGCCCATCATATATTTACTCTCCCTTCGCATGTATCATCTTTCCAAATATTTAGCATAAAGTTTGCCTGACCTTCCTAAGGGTAACGCGACATTGTTTTCCAAATATTTAGCAACATTATTAATTTGTTGTTGTAAAAATACAATGATTGCAAACTTCTTAATACATTGTATTTGGTAGATAATATCTGTATGGGTTCAATCATCTGATAGCACTTCTCGAATCCCTAACTTTTGAGGTTTTTGGTGCATGAGATAGGTATTTCCAACTTTAATTTTCTTCTAGGTGCAGGTTGAAAATGGACCCCTTGTTTAATCGAGATCCGGCTGTAATGAATAGATGGAGTGGATGACACTAAGTTTCCCAGACCCACGTTTTCTTTCTGGAATCAGAAGTTTTTCAAAGTTTGCACAAGAAAACCTTCCTGGTAGAGAATCCGTTCCTTGTCCATGCACCACTTGCAGATGTGCACGTTTTCCGGTTTCTTATGATGATATGGAAATACATCTAATGAAAAATGGATTCGACCCAAGCTATAGGGTTTGGAACATGCATGGGGAGCATGTATCACCTAAGTGTACTGTACGTGAATCAAGTTCCCAACAATACCATAGTATCCCGAACTTAAACGAGGTTCACAACGCGATCGTTCAAGAACTTGGTGGTAATAACCTAGATGAAGTTGTACAGGATGAGCCCAATGTGACCCTATAGTTGAAGGCGTCTTTGGAGAAAATGAAACTAATGAGTTTGAAGCAAATCTGCGAGACGCAATGACTGAGCTATACCCTGGGGCCAAGATTTCACCGTGCTGACTTTCATTGTACAGCTTTTCAAATTAAAGGTGAATCATGGATGGAGTGAAAAAAGCTTTACAGAGCTCCTTCAACTACTGAAGAAGGTGTTACCTTATGGTAACAAGGCCCCAACTAATACCTACCAAGCGAAGAAGATCATTACAAAGTTGGGTCTTGATTATGTGAAAATCCATGCTTGTCTAAAGACTGCATCTTATAATGGAGAGAGAATGAGATGAAAACCATTTGTCCAAATTGTAAAACTTCTAGGTACAAGACTGAAATGGATTCTGAGAAAAAACAATCTCGAATACCTAGGAAGGTGTTAAGGTATTTCCATTAACACAAGGCTACAAAGAATGTTCAGTGTGCAATGGTTGCGAAAGAAATGTCTTGGCACTCAACCAGGAAATTTCAACATGGAAAGATGGAGCATCCGGCTGATTCTATGCATGGAAGAATCTTGATGACAAGTATACAGATTTTTAGCTGAGCTTCGCAATGTTCGATTGGGTTTTTTGGACAGATGGGTTTAACCCATTTGGCACTTTCAGTATGTCCATAGTTCATGGACCCGTATGTGTGTGACGTACAACCTTCCACCAAAGCTTTGCATGAAACCTCAGTTTACTATGTTGACTTTGCTCATTGAGGGACCGCGACAACCGGGAAAGGATATTGACGTTTATTTACACAGCCATTGATTGATGAACTGCAAAAGTTATGGCGGAGAGAAGGGGTCACGACGTTCGATGCATACTATGAAAACAAATTCAACATGCGTGCGTTCTGCTTTGGACAATCCATGACTTTCCAGCATATAGTAATGTTTCTGGTGTAGGACAAAGGGTTAAATATGGTTGTCCCGTATGTGGTCCTAACACAGATTCTCTACGACTCCAATATGGAAAAGAAAACATGTTTTATATGGGCCACAGACGATGGTTGCCAATGTCAGAACAGGCTAGGAAGGACACAAGTGCTGGCACGTTCAACAAGAAGAAGGTGGAGATACGACGTCAACCGATCCG
>JAJHSJ010000007.1:41769438-42019486 GCA_021015155.1 Magnolia officinalis
AAAAAAGGCAAGTCCTTAGGCCCTGTTCTGATTGAGCATTTAGGATGGTCTGATAGGCCTGATTTTTTGAACCATGCTCATGTATGGTGATCTTATACAAGTCTTCCATACATTCCTGTGGAAACTTGTGTGTAAAAATGTGTAAAGTTAGCATTTCATCATACTCTTGCCCTCCTTAAAGCTCCTGGTAACAAAGGAAATTCTAAAATGGCGCACATGCTCTGGTAACCAACCAGAGGGTGCACATGCTCTGGTAACCAAGTAGAGGGCGCATTGCGCACATGCTCTGTGGATTTTATGCATCTGAAGTCAGATTTAAGCGTGCTTTTAATTTATTTTTATTTTTAATGCAAATGGGCGTGTGCATTAAAGAATGGTGCATAGTATGATGTATGATATAGAATACATCAAATGCTTCAATATAATTGCTAAATGCCTCTTTAATCAAATGAACCATATATATGTTTGTAGGAACTCTTGCATGCTTCCATTGCTTGCTGCAGGAAACTTATAGTGGAATGGGTTCTAGCTGCCCACCTTGAAGATACAACTGCAAAAGAGGTTTATTGACATTGACTTCAAGCCATACATTTCTGTCCATACTCTATTCTCTCTCTTGAATTTGCAATGCATTCAACTTTCCACTTGCAGTCGCCTGATGTTTATAAGGCTGCATGGAATATTAGGAAAGGATGATAGTACTACTTTCTAAGGCAGTTTTCCTTAAGAAGGAATCAAATCTTTATTTGCAGCATATTACCAGATGCTGAATTCTATCGCTAGGGAGTAGGACTCATGTGTGACACTGGCACCTAAGTGCATTAAATGCTAATCCCACTTGGTTGTGGGCAGAGTTGAGTCAACATAGGATCTGGTAAATTATATTTCTAAAGGTACCTTTGATGTGCATATTGACTTATTTAAAGAGTAAATATAAAGATGAAAATAGCAATTGACTGATTTAATACTGTCGTTCATATTATTTCACTACCAGAGAAGTATCAAAAGAGGCTTGAGTCATCTCTTGCAACTGCTTTGTTATCTGTGACCCTTGCCACACTGATGTGCTATCCTTTGGACACTGTGAGAAGGCAGATGCAAATGAGGGGTTCACCATACAGGACTGTTCTGGATGCTTTTACAGGTAAATTGTGTCACCTCTAACCATTACAAACTTGCCAACATAACCGATTAAATTGATTGATTTTGCTAACTTCGTTTAGTTGGGTTCTAATGTGTTCTTTAAGGCGCAATTTCAGTTAGGTTGTAGCTGTCTTAATTGTTCCCTACTTGTAGAAAATATCATTATCGAAATCATTTTCATATATTTCTTTCATTTTGTTTATTTTTCTATTTCCAACAGTACCTTGCATGATGTATCTTTCAAAGAAAAAAGAATAAATGATGCATTTTCGTCAACAAATATGGAATGTTTGATCTATTGGAAGTCAGAAATATGAATCCACTTGTTGTTTAAAATATCCTATTGTAACATCCCAAATTTTTACGGCCAGAGTATGCACTCGTGTCTGAGGAAACCGGGTGTTAATATTATAAAGTGAGAATGTCTCAAGAACTTGCCCTGAGATTTTCCCCCTTCAACATTACATTCATCTATATATTAGATGGAGACCAGCCAAAGAATGGACAGGGAGACACCCCTTAAGAAGTAGCCATGGGGGAATCCACGCCCTCGTTATCGGCAACCCACCAAAGGGCTACGCTCCCAGGGCTACCCCTAGGGCAGGTACCCCCAGATACCTAAGCATGGGCATCATTCTACTCCATCCTGGGACGGATAGAGACGTTTATGGAAAAGACCCAGCAGACCATGGACAGACTACAACAACAGGCTGACAATAACTCCCCACGTGCTGCAACACCTCTGTCTCCGCCTACTCACACCCCTGCATCAACCCCCCCTCGCACAGAACGACACGACGAAACCTTCATGTTAGAAAAATTCTTAAAGTTAAGGCCCCCAGTATTCTCGGGTACACCAAACCCTGAGACGGCTGAACGGTGGGTAAAACAGACCAAAAGAATACTAAGGACCATGGGATGCCCGAACCACCTCAAAGTTTCTTTAGCTACGTTCAAGTTCGAAGGGGAAGCAGTCAATTGGTGGGAGACAACAGAAAGGGCCGTCCCTGAGAACCGTGCCTGGCGCTGGGAAGACTTCGAGAGGAGATTCTTTGAGAAGTACTTTCCAAGGTCGTACCGAGACGAAAAGATGTCCGAGTTCCTGAAACTCACTCAAGGCGAGATGACTGTCGCCCAGTATGAGGCTAAGTTCACGGAGTTATCACGTTATGCGTCGAAATTAGTCGACGACGAAGATTTCAAGATTTAGCGATTTAAAGATGGCCTTCGACCTTCCATCCACTCCAGGATATGTTGCTTAAATCTGGAAAGCTATGCCGACGCGATTGACAAGGCTACTCGAGCCGAAAATGACGACGATCGTAGATCACGGGCTAGGATACAGCAACACGAAGTTGGGAAGAGGCTCAGAACAAACCCTGGGATGCCACCCACTACGTCAAAAAGGCCAATTTGCGACGTATTTTTGCGACGGACTTTGTCCGTCGCAAAAATATCTTGGTTTAACGACGGATTAAATCCGTCGCTAATGAAAAAAGGTCCGTCGCTACGCTTGTCATTCTCGAATATCCGTAGGCGAAACGTTGCGGAGTTTAGTGACGGACTACAATCCGTCGCTAAAATCTGATTTACGACGTATTTACGACGGACTTTGGTCCGTCGTACTACTGCGACGGATAAAATTCGTCGCCATTTTTGATTTGGCGACCCTTCAAAATTCCCGCCCGAAATACCTGGTGGCGCGCTTTTCAGCTGATTTTGCAACGGATCATGGTCCGTCGTAAAAGGTCTTTGCCGACGGATCATTGTCCGTCGTAAAAGGACTTGCGTTAACATAAATTTTTTTTTTTTTCATTTTTTTTTAGACTGGTGGAAATTTTAGTTTTTTAATAGTCTAATAATTATTTTTTAATAGAATTTCAGTGGTTTAATTGTATATATTTGTATTGAAGATTATTTCTTGACAATTGATCGAATGAAAAAAGAAAATTTATTTTATTTTTATATCAAATGAGTGGAATTTTTATTTTTTTTTTTTAATTTAAAACTAATATTTAAATGATTTGTAATATCATATGAAAATGAATATTGAGAAGTTTATAAATTGAACAATGTTTGAGAAATAAATTAGATTTTGAAAAAATAAAAATCATGATTTAATAAAAATCTATTTTGTGGGAAGAAAAAAGAATATTTAATAAAGTCGATAAATTTGAAAAAAAAAAAAAAAAGCACTTGATTTTGAGAAAAAATAATATCTTGAAAAAGAAATTAAATATATTTTAAAAAATGTGAAAATTTTCACAATGTTGAAAAATGAAAATATTTTAAAAAAGAAAATCAGAGTTTGAAATTTGAAAAACAATAAAATAAAATAAAATTGTGAAGTTCAATAAAAATTGACAAGTTCGAATAAAATGCTTTAAAAAAATGGAGAAGTGAAAAAGAATTGAAAATTTTAAAATAAAACGATATTAAAAAATCAATACTTTATCAAAAAACATACATTTCGAAACGAAAAATAAATATGTTTAAAAATTTTGTGATTTTGAAAAATAATTGAAAATGTTCAAAATTCAAAATTAAAAGAAAAAGTTATTTATAAAAACACTAAGATTTTGAAAAGTTGAAAACAACATGATGCTTTTGAAGAAAAAAAAAAAATCGACATTTTGGAATTTTTGGGAAAAAAATTTAAAAATTGTGAAAATTTAAAATATTTTGAAAAAAAAATCCAGAATTTGTATGTTATTTTATTTTTTGAAATATTTTATAATAAAAATGATATTTTGTTAAAAGTTTTCAAATAAAAATTAAGAGAAAAATATGCATTTTGAAAAAAATATTATTTTTAAATGGAAATTGAAATTTATCTGTGAAAAAAATATCTTTTAATAAATTTTAGGCACATACACTAATTGAACATTTAACCGTTTTGGACAATTGAATTAGTCCAGATTGAAGAGTAAATAATTTCATCCATTATGTTCATCCATGCAGGGGGACGCGGATTGCGTAGTGAGTAACTCACTATGCTTACCGTATTGAGTAAACTCTATGAGGTCCACCATAATTTCTGTATTTTATCCACTCCGTCAATCCACTTTTCCAAATAATTTTAGGGATTGAGCCCAAAAATGAAGCATATACAATGTTCAAATGGACCACACCACAGGAAACAGTTGAATTGAATGTCAACAGTGAAATTTTCTTGGAGGCCATAAAAGTTTTGGATATAAGCTTATATTTGTGTTTTACGTTCATCCATGTCTGTATGATCTTATGAACAGGTTGGATGATAAATAAACATCACTGTGGGGTCCAACTGAGTTTACTCAGTAAGATAAGAGCGTACTGAGTAACTCAGCACGCAATCTGATTTCGACAGGGGAGTAGCCAACCCGTTTCGTCGGACGAAAGCCTTTCACAGGAAGTTCCTGCGCTGGGAACTTAAGTTGGGCCCATTGTGATGTTTGTGAGAAATCCTCTCAGTCCATCCGTTTGTGAGTTCATTTTAGTACATGTTGTCAAAAATGAACTGTATCCAAAGCTTGAGTGAGCAGTACTAAAGGAAAATGTGGTTAGTGAAATTCCTACAGGTGAAACCTTCATGGGTTCAACAGCGATGTTTTTGATAAATCTATCTCGACCATCAGTTTTTTAGATTATGTTATGACATGGACCTAACAATGATATTGATCCAAACCTCGAGCGGGCCACACGGTAGGAAAATGTGAGGATTGAACTTCCGTCATTGAAACATTCAAGCGGCAACAAAAGTTTTGGAATACGCTAATGTTTTTATAATTTCAGCTCATCCATGTAAGAATAACCTCATGAAGCATATGGATAGCATATATACATCATGGTGGATCCCGGAAATTTTCAACGAAAGGAATTCCCCCACTTATTGTTTCCAGCTTTATAACCCACATGAGTTTTAGATCTGCCTCATTTTTGGGCCTACATTATAAGATGACATGGAAAAATGGATGGACGGAGTGGATTTCTCACAAACATCATGGTGTGCCCCACCTAGCTTGTGGTTGAAGGAAGTTCATGTTAAAGCCGATTGGCTACTTAACCAGACCGTAGCCAGTCTGGCCACTGATGTGACGTCATCACATTCTTTGGGCCCATCATGATCAATCCTAAAATTATATTTAGAAATGGCTGGACGGCGAGGATTGAAACATATACATCATGGTGGGCCCATAGAGCCCTACCAAAGTGACGTTATTTATTTTGGAGAGATAATATGTGAGTTTTGTGTTTGATGTAAAATAGTGGTGACTCATTGATGATAATAGTTACAATGATATAGAGTTATCCAGACCATCTAAATAATGGGTCTAGTTATTAATGGTTAATATTTATATTTTTCTTATATAAAACTATCTTAATCGTCCAGTAAATAGTACCTTAAACGTGTGGTTATTGATGTAGTGAATGTTTTAAATTATGGAAAACTCCCAATCTGCGGATTTAAAACTAACATCTCATTTCAAAAGAGGGATTTCCAAATCCCTCTCTTCAACGTAGCTGAGCTCCCCGGAGAATGCCATTCTCTGGATGACCGGATGGAAGCCATCGCTCGTCTTCCGGGTCGTGGCCTCGCTGCGGCAGGTGCAGGTGGCTGGGTTGAATCTTGGAGGGCTGTCTGAGGATCAGGTGAGGAGGCTAAATGAGATGAGAGCGAGAACGTGGGCTGAAGAGGAGAGGGTCGAGAGGGAAATGGAGAGACAACAGATGGCGATAACAGATCGGAGGATGCTGGAGCTGGCGAGGCTGGCGAGAGATGGTTGATGGGCAAATGTGGTGGTTGATGGGCAGACTGTGAATCTTGGACGATGGGATACTGCTGGTACATTGCTATAATCTCTCTTCTGGAAATTTTGATTCTTGTTTTGAATTTCTTGGTTTAAATGTCTCTGCTCTTTTTTTTTTTTTCTTTTTTTTTTATAAGGACGTATTGTTGGAGATGTGGAAAGTTAACTGCTTTAAAAAAAAAAAAAAAAAAAAAAAATGATGGTGATGATCATTTATGTACAAAGGTCCAACCAAGAATTTGGGCTGTTAATTTTTTGGGGCTTGTTATAGATTGCTTGTATTTCTAAAGAATCTTTTATCGGTCTTAAGCACCCCATCCTTGCCTTAGAAAATGGATGGCAATAAAAAAAGAAGGGCATCTTATTGATGGACCAAGTCATCTAATGAAGAATGTATGCATTCTCTTTGATAAAAGGGTCCGTTTTGTTTATAAAAAAATAAATCCTAATGCATTGGTAGAATGACTAAATTAAAGAATACTAACAAATATAAATAACACAAAAGGTCTCTTGTGATCAATGGATTTCTATCAGTTATCAAATTGCCAAGGTTTCTCCATGTGAAGTCTGAGAGTCTTTGAATCTAGTTATAGAAGACAGAGAATATACCTCATTCTGGATGTCTGATGATCTATTCAAGGATTCTAAGGAAACCTTTAATGCATTTGGTTTAGTCTGCTGTTCCATGCAATCACTGGACTCATTGAAGAAGAAAAATCTGCCCCAGTCATGGTGAGCTTGTAGAAGTCACTGCTATTTAAAAGTCAGGGGACGAGAAAACCTAGATCCAGTAAGTCTCTATATCTAAATCCCTCATTATTCATGCCCTTAGTTACATGATTATTCTAAAGGAGGTGCTGCTACTGAAAACTTGTGCATTCAAGTCATAATTCACAATGATATGCATTCAAGTCATACTTCCAATTTTACCTGGGTTTCCCCACTAGTTAATGGAAGTTGCTGACATCACAATACTGTCCTCATAAGAGGATTGCAAGTATGAGCATTACGCAAACACATTGATGGCCGAGTTGTTGATTATGGTTGAAAAAATCCAACAGGTAGTTGTAATCATGGGCTCGATCCTGACAAAGCTTGATGGCATCCTACCTAATACTTTGTGTGGGCTGTTGTAAGGCATAGCTGTCAAAATGATTGCGGCTGGTGTTGAACATACAACTGCAGTTACAGAAGATGGTGATCTTTATGGATGGGGATGGGGTCGGTATGGAAATCGGGGCTTAGGTGACAGAAATGATCGCCTCTTGCTGGGGAAAGTTTCTGCTGTTGAAGTATGTCGATTAACTCCCCAAGATTTATTACTTTTGCACCGATCCATGCATTTTCAATTTCATATAGTCACTTAAAATTTTTGGCACATGCTCGATTGAATATCTTCTTTTGTGATTGTTTGTGTTATTAGAAATAGTTGTCTTTACATGGCTGGGTATCAAATTTGAGGTGAATTACTTTATTTCATGTGGTACTGTTGAATTTTTTTCTTTGTATTGGATTCTAATATATGCATATGCACCTCTTAGTAGCACCAGGGTCCAGTTTGTCAAGCATTGTGAAGGTGAACTTCCATCAGGGCCAAAGTTCTTTCAACAAACTGAACCAACTCTTTCATCCTTCCTTTCCCTGTCACACTTCAACTTAGTTCTTATGTATGGCTAGATACACTCATTTTATCTGTCTATATGTCTATAAGAGTAGTTTTATATGTGTTTTGTTCTATATTTTTTGTCGTCATTAACTCATGAAAGAGGACACTTCCCAAGAGATCATAGTATATATTTCTCAAATTGTGAGGAGACTGATTTTCCACAAACCTTTAGTTCTTATCTTGATTCCAATATCTGGCCAATTTTTGACATTCTTGCGGTGTTTGTCCTTGTAATGTTCTACCCTTCACCGAGCTGGTCCTTGACTGACTCCTATGTCTTGTGATTTATCTGGTCCTTGAGTGACTTCTCCATGAAGAGATTTCCTAGGTGCACACTCATGTTCAAATACATCCAGGTGTTTTCCATTTTCATACGAATAGATCTATATGTTTATGCATGACCCAAGAAGCCACACTACATTGAAAATTGGGGTGCAATGTGCTTTAGCATTTGCTTGGACCAAGCATATTGACATACTGCCAGTTTAGTGTAGGGAAGGTCTAAATAGAAGAGTTTTTTTTTTTCTCCTTTTTTTTTTATATGAGCCAATTGCGAAACTTGACTGAAAGATTCTAGAGAAAGATGCTCATAAACTTGTATCAAGCTTTCACATCAAATCATGATATTAACCAAGTATCTGAAACACATCATTATGTCTAGTTTTTTATGTGTTTGTTCTATATTTTTTGTGTCATTAAAATGGGTTATATGACTGATTTTCATGAAGGCAGACACTTGTGAATTCAAGTCATAATTCACAATGATATGCATCTAATGGTCCACCGAACATGTCATGCTCATGTTGTGCTTTGTATGCTATTAATAAAATGGGGGTTTTGAATGATTTTCATGAATTCTATTTAACAGAAAACCACTATTTGATAAGGTCTTGTCATGTCCAATCATTTTTCCTTTGGTACTTATTTCATCATGGTTCTGTCATCTTTGTTTGGCTTAAATGATTTCAGATATCAGGTGGTTGGAGACACTATGGCAATCACATCTGTATGGAAAACTTTATGGCTGGGGATGGAATAAGGTTGGTGTTTTCTGATCTCCCCTCTCCATCATTGTTCTCTTGAATTAAGTCCCCAACATAGGGATACAGATCTAGCAGCCATCATAAATCATTTTAACTGGTACAAATGAAAAGAGTTGTAGCAAAGTTTGTACATGTTAGTCTGGGGTACGCTTAATCCCTTGTCCTCTATAAGGTTTAGGAACTGGTGCATGTTGGACACCATTTCGCAAATGCTGCCAATGCTACAAGTATTTGATTGGTGCACGTGGTGATGGATCAAGACAAATATTTAATCAGTGGGCCACCTCTTTGATGAGCCATAGTGCAAAAATCAAGCTCCTTGGCAGCTCGTAGCTGCTTGATCCATCTGTCTTTGGACAGCTGGTGGTAGAAAATAGTTTAGAGCAGTTGTCTAGAACTACCTGATTAATGCACAAGCATTGGCGCCATCCATGAGGTTGTTGGTCCAGACTGATTTCCAAAGTATGACATTGGTACAAGTTATAGTGGTGGTTCCATTCACTAAATGGCACTTGATATGCATTGGACTTGCTATATTTGCATGAGATCAGATGTTTCCTTGAAAACACTGCTAATATTTCCAATATATTGTCTCCCATACAGTTTGGACAGGTTGGTGTTGGTGACAATGTTGACCACTACTCTCCAACACAAGTTAAATTTCCACATAAACAGGCATGGTCTTTTTCCCAAGCTCACCAAACTTGTTAAGATAGTGTTTTTGGCAATACTACTTTGGTCCAGGAACTCTTATCCTTTTCAGTTCTTTGGTTGAGAGTTTTCATATATAGATAATCTACCTTAAAACAATTTATTGGATCTATTTGCAGAAAGTATTGTAGATCTCGTGCGGATGGAGGCATACACTTGCTGTTACTGATAGACAAAATGTTTTCTCATGGGGTAGGGGTACAAGTGGCCAGCTCGGACATGGGGATTCCGTTGACCAGTACGTCCACTGTTTGAAGTAGTAAGTTATAATGTGCTTTGATTATCTACCATGACGTACAAATTCCCATTTTTTCAAGTTTTTAAATCTGTGTATCAGGTATCATATCGTTCACCACCAATACAACCTGTCTTGCCCGTGTCGGGCTATTTCAGGCTGATATGGTCAGATTAGATACAGCCATACTGTTCATGAGCGATACCGGTACCTATCTGGCAATAGGCACCGGTTTCAGACAATACTTTATACCTTGGATTTTTTTTTTTTGTTCTTTTTTTGGTAACATAGTAAAATGTTTAACCTGACAAGTGACAAAAAACCAACTGTGGTGATTGTGAAAGTGACGCTGCTAAGCAATGTGAGAAAGAATCCATGATCATATCTAGCTTTTAGTTGTTGGACTCCTCTAGGCTAAATTATTTCGACAATACTTATCCTAGGTGTGCAGAACACAAGTCCTATATCCTCTACATGATTTTTTTTTTGCATAGCCTTTCATTTTATTAAGTTTTATTAGTGGCCCACCCCGGTGCATTTTGCACTGCATATATCGTTGTTGTTGCCAAGCAAAACAGGAATTCTCACAAAATCTTGGCAAAAGTTCGACGACTGGTTGCCCATCTGACGTGAACCCTCCTTTCTTGTGGCATGAGACTGGAACCTGCTCATGTATCACTGCCATGCAGAGTTTATTACTAAAATACGTGCCGAATATAATTTTACGCCAGATCTATATGTTGGCTGATATGTGTTATATACTTGAAATGCCTTTTCCTAGTGCATTAGACTCGAGTAGCAGGGTCAAATAAACATAATTGAACACCAATTAATGGCAGTGCAGTATCATAACATAAATCTGTAGCCATACATTGGCAATTATTTTTCCTTTTCTTTCTTATAACTAAGAATGGAGAATCTGCTTCACTTATTGATTGGACACCTATTTATTATGGTCAATTGAACAGTCTGAACTAACTCCGTTCTCATACCTGGAAACCTGTAGAAATATTCCCAAGATTGTAGAGGCTTTGAGCGCCGATGGATCTAGTTGCAAACAGATGGAATCCTCCAAAGTCGAGGCTCTATTAGGTTCTT
Organism: Magnolia officinalis; assembly: GCA_021015155.1. Taxonomy (NCBI): domain Eukaryota; kingdom Viridiplantae; phylum Streptophyta; class Magnoliopsida; order Magnoliales; family Magnoliaceae; genus Magnolia; species Magnolia officinalis. The sequence goes on from JAJHSJ010000007.1 coordinate 41,780,125, forward strand.
ACTCTTTTCGTTCTCACTCCTTTTCTACCTCATCATATGCTTTGACTGTCAGCTTTACTTGCATTGCTGATTGTTTATAAGTAGGGAAAGTCTGGGTTTCTCCATCAGAAAGATACGCAATTGTTCCTGATGAAACTTTAAGTGCCGCTTTCTTGTAGCATCCATTGTCATATGATATTTCTGTGAAGATAAGTGCCCACCATGTTTACAAGAGAAGAATGCAATGGTGAACTACTTTATTGGCTATTTATGCTTGTTCTAACACCTTGAGTATGCCTCACCTTGCTAGAGGGCCATTTGCCCCATGCCTTTTAAAACACTGGACTGGTTGAGCTATGAAAATAGGCCGTCATCTTTAGCTTTCATAATTAATAGACATTTCCATATGAACACTGGTACACTTGCATTTGATTTATAAAGTGCCCACAACATTTTCTACAGGGCTTGAGCAACTCAACTGTCAACATATTCATTCGTGTGTCTTTTAAAGTCATAACTTAACAGGGTCTTTCCATTTCTTAATATCTCTTATAATTAATAAACAGGATGGGAAGAAGATGTGCTTCAGCTCCATTCAACAGGTTAGAACTAGCTTTCTTTCCTAGATAGTGGATCTCATGGATTCTCATTCATTCACTAAATTTGATTTGAATATTTTTCAATTATCTTTTGGATGTGCATGTCATTCATTGTTTCTACTTTATTTTATTTCAACTGTGTTAAAATTGTAGGGATGCCTTGCACAAACCTTAGGATCTAGCCTCCCGAAACAAACCAGAATTATGGATAATAAAAGCAATGAAAAAAAATCAAAGCATCAATCACACACCACACAAGAGATTTTTACGTGGAAAACCCTCAAAGAGGTAAAAACCACGGGACCTCGTCCAGATCAACAATCCACTATGAAGTAGAACGTTTACAACCTTCTTCACTCACGCAGGAGTGGATAAAATAATGAGAGAAAATAAAACTAGAGAGATCTCACCGATCACAAGGACGTAGAAGCGCTGAGACGACGGCTCCCTTCCACAAGCTTCCTCTCTCTCTTATCTCTTTCTCTCTCACCTTTGATAGCCCTAAACCCTTTAGCAAATCCCTTGCAAAGCTTTAGGAAACCTTCTTGCTATTTTTGTGATACCTAGAAAAACCCTAGGCAACCCCTTTTATAGTTTTGGGAAACTCCTTTCCGCATCCCAGTTGCGAAAGGACTCAAATCCGCAGTTTCGCGCAAAATCGCGGAACAAACTGCGTAACCTACGACCGGTCCTGGATTTCCTACGACCGGTCGTAGCCACCCTCGACCAGTCCTAACTCACCCTCGACCAGTCCTAGCTACAGTAAAAAACAGCAAAATTACTCGCTGGACTTTGAGTCGTGCCAGGGCTCGAATCTACGACCGGTCGAGCGCCTCCCACGACCGGTCGAGCGGGGCTCAGGACTGGTCGAAGACGGGAAAAAAACCCCATCAAATCTCCCCCTTTTTGACCCAGGAGGGATCCACCTTCTTCAAGCCAGCCAGGTTTCTACAAACCTCAAACTTGCCCTTGAGCAAAGCCTTGGTCATCATGTCTGACCCATTATCGTCCGTGTGGACTTTCTCAAGCTGTAACACCTTTTGTTCCAAAGTATCCCTGATCCAGTGATACCGAATCTCTATGTGCTTCGACTTGGAATGCTGACTTGGATTCTTGCTCAAGTGTATAGCACTTTGACTATCGCAATAGACCACGTGCTCCTCCTGCTTTAGGCTAAGTTCCTGTAGGAACCTTTTCATCCAAAGCATCTCTTTACATGCTTCTGTGACTGCGATGTATTCGGCCTCTGTCGTCGACAATGCTACGACCTTCTGTAGCTTGCTCTGCCAAGAAACCGCTCCCCCTGCAAACGTGAACATGAACCCCGATGTAGACTTCCTGGATCTATGTCACCTGCCATATCTGCATCTGTGTAGCCCTCTAACACAGGTTTACCGTCACCATAGCATAGGCTCAACCTGGATGAGCCTCTTAGATACCTCAGTATCCACTTTACCGCTGCCCAATGCTCTTTGCCAGGATTGGCAAGATACCGGCTGACAACACCAACCGCATATGCTATGTCTGGGCGTGTACACACCATAGCATACATCAAACTTCCTACAGCTGACGCGTAGGGTATCTTCTGCATCTCTTCCACCTCTGTCTTCGTCTTGGGACACTGCCTGTCGCTCAATCTGAAGTGACCATCCAGTGGAATACTGACCGGCTTCGCTGCATTCATATTGAACCGCTCTAGGACTTTCTCAATATACCGCTCTTGTGACAGCCAAAGCTTCCTGCTACTTCTGTCACGGGTTATCTCCATTCCTAGGATCTGTCTAGCCGGACCCAAGTCTTTCATCGCAAAAGACTTGCCCAACTCCTGTTTCAGCCTGTCAATCTTTTTGATGTCTTTTCCCATGATGAGCATGTCATCAACATATAACAGCAGAACTAAGAAATCACCGTCTGAGAATTTACGCGTGAACACACAGTGGTCCGACTCCGTTCTGTCATACCCATGCTGTTGTAACATGAACGAATCGAACTTCTTGTACCATTGCCGTGGAGCTTGTTTCAGCCCATACAAGCTCTTCCTCAGCCTACACACCATATGCTCCTTGCCCTTGACTTCGAACCCCTCTGGTTGGTGCATGTAGATCTCTTCTTCCAGGTCACCATGGAGAAAGGCAGTTTTAACATCTAACTGCTCTATCTCCAGATCCATGCTAGCCGCCAACCCAAGCAACACCCGTATGGATGTCATCTTCACCACTGGTGAGAATATCTCCTCGAAGTCTATGCCTTTCCTCTGACCAAACCCTTTCACCACAAGTCTGGCCTTAAACCTCGTCTGTGAATTCTTCTGCTCAACTTTCTTTCTGAACACCCACTTGTTGCTCAAAGCTTTCTTGCCCTTAGGCAATTTCACCATGTCATAGGTGTGGTTCTTATGCAAGGATTCCATCTCCTCTTGCATAGCTTTCAACCACTCCTCCTTATGCTCGTCGGCTAGGGCCTCAGAATAATCTTCTGGCTCTCCCCCATCGGTTAGCATAATGTACTCATGTGGCGAGTACCTCTTGGACGGCTGTCTGTCCCTAGATGACCTCCTCACCTGTGGCTCAACAGGTGGATCAAGTGGGGGCTGCTCCCCTGGTCCATCTTCTGAAGGAACTCCCTCGTCCTCTGCACCTTGCTGTACTCCCCCGTCATCAGGCACCACGGGAGGAGTAATCGGATCCATGTCCTCTAGCTCACCTGAACTAGGCTGGTTCTTCTCTGGCTTACCAATGTCTTCGATACACTGATCTTCAAAGAAAACCACATCTCTGCTCCTGACGAGCTTCTTCTCGGTCGGATCCCATAACTTGTAACCGAATTTTTCATCACCGTACCCCAAGAACACACACTGCCTGATCTTCATATCGAGCTTGGACCTCTCGTCCTTTGGTACGTGAACGGATGCCCTGCATCCAAACACCCTGAGATGACTGTACGATGGATCCTGTCCAGTCCACACCTTCTCAGGCACTTCTCCATTCAACGGGGCTGATGGAGACCTGTTTATCAAATACACCGCCGTGCGCATTGCTTCTCCCCAGAACGTCTTGGGCAACTTCGCATGGGATAACATGCATCTGATTCTCTCAACAATGGTGCGATTCATTCGCTCAGCTACACCATTATGCTGGGGGGTCTTGGGAACCGTCTGTTCATGCCGTATACCCTGGGACTTGCAGTACTCATGAAAGTCGCCAATGTATTCACCACCATTGTCAGTGCGGATGCACTTCAATGGTCTACCTGTCTCTCTCTCGACCATAGCATGAAACAATTTAAACACACCAAAGACCTCGTCCTTGGATTTCAAAGCATAAACCCAAACCCTCCTAGATGCATCATCTATAAAAGTAACAAAATACAATGCCCCACCCAAGGTTTTTGTCCTCATAGGACACAAACATCAGAATAAACCAAATCTAATGCATGCACTTTATTAACATGAGAAGCAGTTTTAACGAATGAAACTCTATGCTGTTTCCCTGATAAACAATCAAGACAGGTTTTAAGAGGCATACCTGTCACGTCTGGAAGGAGCTGCTTCCTCGCTAGTAGCTGAAGCCCTTTTTCACTCATGTGGCCTAGACGCCTGTGCCACATGTCAATAGCCGAATCTTCCGCTGCGTTCAATCCACCCTTGCACATACTGACACTTGCCTTGTACAGGGTGCAACACTTCTTTCCTCTAGCCACGATCAATGAACCCTTGATGAGCTTCCATCGCCCACCAGCAAACCGGCTTTCATAGCCATCATCATCCAACCTTCCCGTCGACATCAAGTTGAGGCGAAGGTCTGGGATATGCCTCACATCCTTGAGAACCAATGTGCAGCCCACATCAGTTTTCACACAAATATCACCAACTCCCACGATCTTTGATACGCCAGAATTTCCCATCTTCACAGTTCCATAGTCACCTGACTTGTAGCTTGTGAAGGAGTCCCTGTGTGGAGTCGCATGAAAAGAAGCTCCCGAGTCTATCACCCAGTCGGTGCCCTGACTCGTAGCCGTGAGACATACATCGTGACTTGTAGAAAGAATAACTACCATGTCGCCATCTGAAGCGACCGCAGTGGAATCTGATTCATCTTCCTTCCCTTTTCCTTTCTTGTCGTTCTTACGACATTCATGCTTATAATGGCCCTTCTTGCCACAATTCCAGCATTCAACATCTTTTCTGTTGCTCGACTTGCCTCTTGATTTATCTCGGGCCTTCCCGCCCTTCCTGTTCTTTCCTCTCCCCCGTTCCTGTGTCACAAGAGCCTCTTGCTGAGTAGACCCCTGAGACTTCCTCCTTGTCTCCTCATTGAAGAGACAGCTAGTTACCTGTTCCATGGATATCTTTCCGTCTGGCGCGGAGTTGCTTAGAGACACCACCAATGTCTCCCAACTGTCAGGCAATGAACTAAGCAATAGTAAAGCCTGCAATTCATCATCCAGGACCATCTTCATAGAGGTGAGTTGGTTCACTATATTGCTGACCTCATTCATGTGCTCGGCCACAGAATCACCATCCTTGAACTTGAGATTCACAAGTCGCCTTATCAGAAATATCTTATTACCGGTGTCTTCCTCTCATACAGCCCTTGTAATTTTAGCCATAGGCTTTCGGCTGAGGTTTCCGTAGACACATGGTGGAACACAGAATCATCCAACCATTGTCTAATAAACCCCACCGCCTTTCGGTCCGTCTTCTTCCAATCATCATCAGTCATATCCTTGGATTTTGCTGATATGCCTGAGATTGGAGAATATAGGTCCTTGCAGTAAAGCAAGTCCTCCATCTTAGCCTTCCATATGGTCCAGTTAGAACCATTGAGGCTGATCATCCTTGAGCCACCTTCCATAATTCAAAACCGATCCTACCCGTTCAATGAACTTAGCTCTGATACCACTTTGTAGGGATGCCTTGCACAAACCTTAGGATCTAGCCTCCCGAAACAAACCAGAATTATGGATAATAAAAGCAATGAAAAAAAATCAAAGCATCAATCACACACCACACAAGAGATTTTTACGTGGAAAACCCTCAAAGAGGTAAAAACCACGGGACCTCGTCCAGATCAACAATCCACTATGAAGTAGAACGTTTACAACCTTCTTCACTCACGCAGGAGTGGATAAATAATGAGAGAAAATAAAACTAGAGAGATCTCACCGATCACAAGGACGTAGAAGCGCTGAGACGACGGCTCCCTTCCACAAGCTTCCTCTCTCTCTTATCTCTTTCTCTCTCACCTTTGATAGCCCTAAACCCTTTAGCAAATCCCTTGCAAAGCTTTAGGAAACCTTCTTGCTATTTTTGTGATACCTAGAAAAACCCTAGGCAACCCCTTTTATAGTTTTGGGAAACTCCTTTCCGCATCCCAGTTGCGAAAGGACTCAAATCCGCAGTTTCGCGCAAAATCGCGGAACAAACTGCGTAACCTACGACCGGTCCTGGATTTCCTACGACCGGTCGTAGCCACCCTCGACCAGTCCTAACTCACCCTCGACCAGTCCTAGCTACAGTAAAAAACAGCAAAATTACTCGCTGGACTTTGAGTCGTGCCAGGGCTCGAATCTACGACCGGTCGAGCGCCTCCCACGACCGGTCGAGCGGGGCTCAGGACCGGTCGAAGACGGGAAAAAAACCCCATCAAAAATAACCAGCATATACTGACAGGAAGAATTCTTTTCCAGCATTGGCCGTGTTAATTTTCATGTGTCAGTTTTTCCTATGTTCTGTTTCTGCCAATTGTCATGTGGATTTTTCAGGAATTAAACACAAACCAGTATGTTATTATGATATGAATTTGGTTTCTAATGTTTGTTTGCAGCAACTATTGATTTTGTCCCGAAATCTGGAGTTTTTCACCAATGGTTATCGCTACCTCATTCAGATTCTTCCTGCTGATGTTGTTGCTCCGATGTATTTGTGAGGTAAAATCTACAGATTAGAAAAAGTTTCTTGTACTATATCAGTGACCCTTAAAACATATACCTATTGGCCGATAGAGACTTTCAATTCCAACAAGTGGGACCATGGCTGGGTGATCTAGAATACTTTATCTGTTGTATGCTGTCATGCTTTAACTATTCCCCAAACCACTGATCCCTAAGACAATCTTACGCTTTCAATTTGTGGCCAAATAGATGGATAGTTAAAGAGAGAGAGAGTCTTTCAATTTTCACCGCCAAATAGATAGAGGTGCTTGCATCGACCCATCGTAGCCATGTTGATTTGGATAAGGTTACGAGGAGGGCCGAGCAGGCAGAGGCAACGTCGGCTGAGCTGCGAGAGATGATAAATGATATGAAGACACGGCAGGCTCAGATAGAGGAAATGTTGCATACCCCCATGTCACAGCAGCCCCAATCACATCCTCAGTTGTAAGTTGAATGTCATATTTAAATTATATTAGTATAAAATAGTCACTAAAAGTATTTTATTTTAATAATTTTAGTGATTACTCCTGTAGATTATAAATGTATAAATTTCACTATATAGTTGACTTGGATATATTGATCAATCAAATGTTGTACATAAAAGATTTAGCAACTCTGCAGATGGAAAAGAAAAACTTATCAATTTGACCTTACCTGACATTGCAAATTCTATTGCCATTGTTTTCAGTGTTGTCAGCTGGTTGGAGCAATTTATTGGTTTCCTGAAATCCAATGACAGAGAGTGATCTAATTGAAAACAAAATCTTATTTATCTTTATTTCTGTTCATGCTTTGGTAACAAAGAAGTAGAACTCGTGAATCATCATCATCAACATAATTTCATCCCAGCTAAAAACATTTTATGATGTTTCCCTCAATTTTTATGCCACTTTTGATAGATTTACTTGTACGCTTCAGGTCATTGGAGTTTTGGTGCAAATTTTGCTTGGAATGAATACATCTTTAATTATATATTGGCAACATATAGGAAAATTTAGGTAATACATCTTTAATTTTGGCATTTTCTTCATGGTTACTCTTATTGAAAATTGCATGTTTAGGAGTGCAAAGTCCAGTTCTCTTTTCTTTATCAGTAAAATACAAAAAATTTCAATACTAACTAAGAAACATGGTTCAAGGTTTCAATTCTTAATGGATTCATCATGGGAGGAAGGGTTGGACTTTCCATACATGGGAAGTTCCGAGTTGCTACAGAGAATTCGGAACTTACTCTCCATTTTATAGAACTTGAAATTGTTATAGAATTTTGTACCTTTCAAAGTAGAATATGGCAAAGATGGTAAAATTGTAAATTTGTGCCCATATGCATTGTTGGAGAAACTAAAAAAACCTCCTCATTCTTAGATTGCATTGTGGAATATGCATCCATTATTCAAAGAAAGGGCGACATTCTAAGTACTCACACTCTCTCCTTGTTAGCTAAATTGGTGAGTCTTCTTTCCTTCATACTATATGATTCATTGATTGGACAGTTCATCATGTTGGGCTTGATTTGATTTTTCTATGTCTCAAATATCATTTGGTTCACATGGTTATAGCAATTGGACTAATGGTTACAAAATGGACCTTTTGTCAAAGGTGGGGAAACATTCTCAAGATTCCCAACTTCATGAATTGGGGAATTTTAGATTTTTTTTTTTAATTGCTAATTGCATGATTTATGTCCTTTTACTAATTGGCAATTAGTGAATTTATCAAGTAATGCCGACCCAAACACATTAATTGCCAAATTCAAGGATTTGACAGTTAAAATTTTGCCAAATTCATGAATTTGGTGTGCATCCAAACAGGCTCGTAAAATGTCCAGCACGTTATAATTAGGCTTTTTGGTTGCTGGCTTCTAAGCACATGTCATGGAAGCAATTCATATGCACATTTTCTTGGAGCATCTTACATGCAGCCTATGAAACTCTTTAATTCTGCACATCTATTTTCAGGTGAATTCTGTAAAGTTCAACGAGTATGGATCTGTGGTAGTATCAGCAGGGTATGATCGTTTAGTGCGTGCATGGGACTGCAGATCTCACAGCACAGAGCCAATACAGGTTCCTCCTCCCCCTCGCCACTTCTTCAACAGCTGAAATTTGAGTATGTAGCAGTCCTAACTAAGCTCATTTTAATGTCCTTGCTATGTTTCACAAGTTCATCGTTGATGTGTGGCAGATAATCGATACATTTTCCGACAGCGTGATGTCTGTTTGTTTGGCAAAAAGTGAAATTCTTGCTGGAAGCGTCGATGGAACTGCTCACACATTTGACATTCGTATTGGTAGGTATGTAGCATCATAGTAGGGAGGCCTAAGGAGTCCTGTTTTTTCGAGACTTCTCATTTCATTTGGGGTGTCATTATTTGCCTTTTTCCTAGTATAGTACCCTATTACTTTCAAATTAGTTTCTAACGCATTTATGCTAATACCTTCTTGCTGCCATAAACTAGAGAGCTTGTTAATGACTTGGGACAGCCTGTCAATTGCATTTCGATATCAAACGAGGAAAACTACATGCTAGCAAGTTGCTTAGATTCTACTCTATACCTTTTGGATAAGTAATATCCTTTTATTTTTTCCAAATTAAACCTTATAGTATGTTCTTCTGGTATCTGTGCATTGATGGATGGCTATGGCAAGTCTACGGGGGGGGAATTACACTACACCAAAATCGTTTAACTGAAATGGTTACGAGTTTGGTTCAGAAACGGCTTGAAGCCGTTTCCGATTTGAAACGGTATTCAACTGTACTTGAGCCGTTTTTATTTGAAATGGAATTCAACGGTATACGTATTATTTCCACTGTTTTGTTGGTGTGTTCCAATCGAGTGTTGGATATTCTTATTTTTATTGTTATATTTATTGTTTTATTTTAAAACAGATAAACGGAAGGGATTCGATAAGTAACCTCTAAGTGGACCCACAAGGCCCAAGAGGCACATTTATTTATATCTGCCGCAGACCACCGATTCATTTTCAGCCCTTTCTTACGCCAAAAGCTCCCAAACCCTATTTCATTGAACTATTGCATTGGTGACAGGTGCTGAAGGATGGACTTGCAACTTTACACGTTCCCTATGCATATGGATTTGCAATTATCTTGCTCACTGTTATTGTGAAGGTGGCTACATTGCCTTTGACAAAGAAGCAGGTGAATGACTCCATTGCCACTCTAATATATAGAAAAGCGAATGTTGACATCTAATTCTTAAACATGTTAAATATAATGTTTTTAGTGTAGATTGACTGTGAAATATTGGGAGGAGTGTATCTTCTTATTTACAAGACATCTCATGCATGAACAGTTTTCAAGAATTGGTTTTAGCTTTTCTTTTCTTTTTTGTTTTTAATTCATTTGTACTGACTGAATTTTAGTGGGTGGGTTTCTTATTAGCACTGGACTCTTGAGCAGAAATGGGAAGGCACTGATGGTAGGTTGGGTATGCAAATCCACATGTTCTCTGATGCAAGGTTTTGGTTTTCTGTACTACATTATGTGCCATTTCATGTTACTATATTCTTAACTTCCTGTTTAAGTTTTCTTACTCATCAGTTGATGATAGCATTCTCTTCCACTACATTGGCATTGTTGATGCCATTGTTCAGAAAGTAATATTTCTCATCCATTGTCATGTACATTTGAGCAAACCAATTTTCATCTAATTTTAAGGAATTCAGTTTTTTTTTTTTTTTTTTTTTTCCAAAGAATTTTACAGTTATTCTCTTCCGCTACAGTGGCAATGTGGATGGATGGCATGATCTCCACTGGAGTAAATAAGGCATTACATATAGTTGCTAGTATATTATTTAAATGGATTTTAAATAATCATCATGGTGAACCCTGCAAATTTAAGGGTGCCTGTCTCTCTCCCAACAGTTTCCTTTATTGTGATCCACTTGAATAATAGGTCAGCTTGATTTTTTGGTCCTATGGCTCTAGGCATAACGTGAGATTACACATTTGGTGTTGTAATCTAATGGAATCTTCAGTTGTCATGTTATTGTGATAGGTGTCCATGATGGGCTTTTCAAATTGGGTTGGTGTTTTCCAATGCTAGGCCAACCAGAACTTGGGTCTGAACCCAAGTTGCAGCCCTAGACCAAGCATGCACCTGGGCCCAACACTTCTTCTTTACTTTGTAATGGGTGCCATTGCTAGCTAACTATCATAGTAATAAAAAATCTGCATATTTGCAAATTGCTTTGAAACTAAAATTCACTCTTTTGGGTCTGTGTATCTTCTTTCAATATGATTTAGTCCACTTGATCTATTTGATGATATAGATATACCAATGCAGAGAAAATCTTCGTTTCTTTTTTGGTAAATTTAAATTCATTACATGCCCACTTTATCAATTATAATATCTGGACTGCAACATTTCAAGATGCAGGGGGAACTTGGTGCAAATGCTATATTGGTTGTGTCAATTGCTGCTTGTAAAGCTGGTGCTGCTGAAAAGTGAGGCAAGTTTTTTTTTTTTTTTTTTTTTTTTTTTTTTTTTTTTTTTTTTTTTAATATGGTTATTGCCAAGCTGACCTGTTTTTAAAGCCATGCCCCAGGCGATTTTTTCTTAAAGGAGACTGGTTTTGGCACTTAGATTAGGGATTGTTTGAGGATTATTGGACATTGGAAAGAAAAGCTACTGTTTTGATTCATTGGAGCCTTGGTTTTTCAATTACTGAGTTTTTCTTTCTTCTATTTTTCATGGCTGGATACTTGCCAATTTGTTTTTTGTTTCAGCAGTCTACTACGAACAATCTGCCCAGGTGATCTTATACACTCTTTTAATGTCTGAAAGGTGTCTGATATGGTTACTTCTCATACAGCATTTCTTACTGTGGTGTTTCTTCTAAAGTTAGTTTAGAGTGGTATTATTTTTGTTAGTTCATAATTGATACATCTGATTGAGATGCTTTTGTCTGTTGCATCTTCTATTGTAGAATCCAAACATGTGCAAATGTTGTTTCCACCTCAATGTCTTCAAGCTGTTGCTGTTATAGGGACGACTGTCTTTCTCGTCTCTGGTCGGTGGGTTTCTTTCTTTTTTTTTTTTTTTTTTTTTTTTTTTTTTTTTTTTTTTTTTGTTGTTAGAATGACAGTTTAAGATGATTGTGTACAAAACTCGCTTGAGTTCTCCTTGAAAACTGCTTTGTGGTCTGAATGTTGAGAAAGGTCCTTGAAATGGTAATTTGAACTTGATTACTTCAGTATGTTACAGAACTTCTGATAAATGAAAGTTGAAATAAGCATTTAACATGTTATTTCCAATGAGTATCTGTCAGATTGTTTTCTATATTTGGGTTATAGGTGGGAGATTAATTTTTGATAGTTCTGTTTTGCCTGTAATCTGTACAGGCTTGTGCCCGATGTCCTAGACAGCCATGGCATGATTTACATTGCAAGATAGAAGGCCCCGCTGCTTATGATGTAATGACAAATTTTGAACAGTGTTGGAGAAAGGCTATAAAATGATGAGAATTCAGGCTTAAAAAGGTCACGCATTGGCATGATGATGCTTTACTAAAGCTAGATCATATTTCATGTAAATCATCAGACGCTGGGGGACTAGCAATTACAAGCACATCATAAGCACTTCAGAACTCAGTTTTGTGTTCCTTCCAGTGAGAATAGAACACTTCCAGCCGCTTCTGGAAGTTATCAAGATTGATCATGTAAGCACTAGGTGCCCCAGCAACATTTTTGTCAGAAGGTTTTGCATTGCCATTTCGGTGTTCCGCCATTGAAGCTATGTCGGATCTAGAACAACTGAAATCCGCAACAAACCAAATAGAAAAATGCAGAGATAACTACAAATTTCAGAAAAGGTACGTCTCTTCTTTCCTTTCACTTATATTTCACGAATAGAATATAGTTCATCTGCAAATTACAGTTTTTTTGAAGGATTTAGAACTTTTTAGAAAAATGAAGACTACTGGTTGGAGTGGGCCACTTTGGGTCATTTCCTCTTTTATTGAATTGAGTTGTTACCAATTTTGTGAATAGGATTCTTATGAAACAATAGTGTGAATTATTTTTTGAATGACTATCAGGTGCAAGATTAAAAAAATATTAATAATAAATTATCGATGAATTGTTGTTATTTATAGATATTTTAGCGACGGACCAAATCCGTCGCTAATTTTTGAACATTGAAAATCAACGACGGATTTGACGTCCGTCGCTTACTCATATTAGCGACGGACCTTATCCGTCGCTAATTTCTCACCGTTGAAAATCAACGACGGATATGAGGTCCGTCGCTTACTCATATTAGCGACGGATCTTATCCGTCGCTAATGTTTTAGTGACGACTAATTTTTTGAATATTACCGACGGATTTTTATTTTTACGACGGATTTTATCCGTCGCTATGATGCGACGGACCTTATCCGTCGCAGATTAGACGACGGATAAAATCCATCGTAAAACCAAAAATGACCCAGTAAACAGCGACGGACCCAGCGACGGACGAAGTCCGTCGTTTATTTGGTTTTACGACGGAGTTGGTCCGTCGCAAAACAGCAATTTTGGCGTAGTGACCATTGTCAGACAAAAGACCGAGGATTGCCCCGCAACAAGCCAGAACCGCCGAAGACAAGAAGTCGCGGGACAGCCGCCCGGGATGCGGCTACTGCCAGAAGTTGGGACATGATATGAAGAACTGCTACAAGAAAATGAGAGACGAAGGGCGCCCCGTTCCATCGTAGAAGCAACCACCTGGCCCAAATGTGCCTCAAAAATCCCAAGGCCGTCTATACGCCATGAGGTTACCGGAAGACGCAGACACTGCCTCAGGACTAATAGAAGGTACGGCTACTATCCAAGACACCCCCATTGTACTTTTATTCGATTGCGGAGCTACCATGTCTTTTATCTCAAGTTCGATAGTAAAACGGTTAAATTTGGAGTTAAAGCGCACAAAAGAGACAATCACTGTGGCTTCGCCTTTAGGGAAGGTGGTGGAATTAAACAAATACTGCGAAAACTGTCCCATCACTATCGCAGGCCTCGTAATATCTGTTAACCTAGTGATAATAAACATGAAATGCTTCGACGTGATCCTCGGGACGAACTGGATGGACAAAACTAGGGCAATCCTTAAGATTAGGACCAGGAGGATCACCTTCACCGCAGCAGGGCGATCTCCTATCACAATACAAGGAAGACAGAGGGAGGAGCCCTTACAACGAATAATGTGCTTGAAAGAGGTATTCGTGGAACAAATCCCGGTGGTCAAAGAATTCACCAAGGTATTCCAGGAAATACCCGGACTGCCTCCCAGGAGGGAGGTAGACTTCGGTATCGACCTAATACCTAGGGCCGCCCCAATAGCCCTACCCGCTTTCTGTATGGCACCGGTCGAGTTGGCAGAACTTAAAAAACAGTTAGAAGAACTCTTGAATCAGGGGTTTATTCGACCGAGCGTTTCTCCCTGGGGGCGCGCCAGTGTTGTTCGTCAAGAAGAAAGACGGATCCCTGAGATTGTGCATTGACTATCGTCGCCTAAATCAAGCAACGGTAAAGAACAAGTATCCTCTCCCCCGTATCGACGACCTATTTGGCCAACTAAAGGGAGCTCAATTCTTTTCAAAGATTGATCTGAGATCGGGGTACCATCAACTGAGAATTAAGGATGAGGAAATACATAAGACCGCATTTAGGACAAGGTACGGGCATTTCGAATTTCTGGTAATGCCCTTCGGTCTCACAAATGCCCCAGCTGTTTTTATGGATCTCATGAACCGTATTTTTAGACCGTTCCTCGACCAATCCGTTATAGTCTTCATCGATGACATCTTAATCTATTCGCGAAGTAAGGAAGAACACAAGGTTCACTTACGAAAGGTCCTAAACTTGTTAGAAGAGAATCAACTATACGCTAAGCTCTCGAAATGTGAATTCTGGAAGGAAGAAGTTAGATTCCTAGGACACGTGGTGAATCGTCAAGGCATCGCAGTAGACCCGGCCAAGGTAGAGGCCGTTCTCCAATGGGCCAGACCAGATACCGTCACCGAGATTAGAAGTTTTTTGGGGTTAGCAGGGTACTACTGGCGGTTCATCAAGGAGTTTTCCAAAATAGCCCGACCGCTAACCAACCTAACGAAGAAGAATGCACGTTTTCAATGGGATGGAAAAGCCGAAGAAGCCTTCCAAGAACTCAAGAAAAGGTTAACTTCCTCCCCCATACTCACCCTACCCGAGGAAGGAGTAGAATTTATGGTATATACCGACGCCTCTCTCGAAGGCTTGGGGTGCGTGCTCATGCAGAACGACAAGGTGATCGCGTATGCGTCCAGACAACTGAAGGTACATGAACAAAATTACCCAACACATGACCTAGAACTAGCAGCTGTGGTGTTTGCTCTCAAAATGTGGAGACACTATTTATATGGGGAACAATTCAAGCTTAACACAGACCACAAGAGCCTTAAATACTTGTTCGACCAAAAGGACTTAAATATGCGTCAACGCCGATGGATGGAAACCCTAAAGGACTACAAATTTGAGATACAATATCACCCGGGGAAGGCAAACGTAGTGGCTGACGCACTCAGTTGCAGGAAGACTCGCATTTCGGCAGCTGTAATCGCACTCGAAGAATGGAAAATGCTGGACTTCATAAAGGGTTTTAATATCCAGCTAGACCTAGGAAAAGGGAACACCCTACTCGGAAACCTATCTGTGGAACCCTCGCTGCTACGTCAAATCATCAAAGCACAGGGGCAGGACAAAGAACTGCAAGAGCGCTATTTGAAAGCAGTAGAGAACCAGGATTCGAGATGGCAGATGGGCCCGGATGGTGGACTTAGATGGTGTAATAGATTATGCGTGCCCAACAAGCCAGAGATAAGATTAGCTGTACTGGACAAAGCCCACCGATCCAAATTAACCATCCATCTCGGGAGCACCAAGATGTATCAGGATGTAAAGCGTCATTATTGGTGGAATAATATGAAACGAGAAATCGCCGCTTATGTGGCTAAATGCCTCACTTGCCAACAGGTAAAAGCCGAACATCAGAAACCAGCTGGGCTGCTACAACCCCTCGAGATACCCTTATGGAAATGGGACTCTATATCGATGGACTTTATAGTAGGACTCCCAAAAACAAGAAGAAGCCACGATTCAATATGGGTAATAGTGGACCAGCTAACTAAGTCAGCTCACTTTATACCCATGAAAATCACCGCATCAATGAACGAATTAGCAGAGTTGTACATAAAAAATGTGGTTCGTCTCCATGGAATTCCATCTACGATCATATCAGATAGGGACTCCCGCTTCACCTCAAACCTCTGGACCAAACTACAAACAGCACTAGGGACTTCTCTGAATCACAGTACCGCTTTCCACCCCCAGTCAGACGGACAAATAGAAAGGGTGAATCAAGTACTCGAGGACATGTTAAGATCCTGTATTTTGGATTTCAAGGGCAGCTGGGACGACTACCTTCACCTCGCTGAGTTCGCTTACAACAATAGCTTCCAAGCAAGTATCGGCATGGCCCCATTCGAAGCTCTATACAGACGACCTTGCCGTACCCCGTAATGTTGGGCAGAAGTAGGAGAAAAGAGTACACTAGGGCCCGAAATTGTCCAGATTACTTCCGAAAAAATTGATTTGATAAGGAAACGCTTACAGACGGCACAAAGCAGACAGAAAAGCTACGCGGACGTTCGGCGACGTAATCTTGAATTCTTCGAAGGGGACAAGGTGTTCCTCAAAGTCTCCCCTATGAAGGGCATGATGCGATTCGGGAAAAAGGGCAAACTAGCACCCAGGTACATCGGCCCATTCGAAATATTAGAAAGAGTGGGAGAGGTAGCTTACCGTATTACGCTACCCCCTCAGCTGGCCAATGTTCATAACGTCTTTCATATCTCCATGCTGCGAAAGTATGAACCGGACGCCTCTCACATTATCAACTGGGAACGAATAGAACTGAGGGATAACGCCACCTACGTAGAAGAACCCTGTGCAGATCCTTGATCGCAAGGACCAAATTCTTCGAACCAAAGTTATTCCTCTGGTCAAGGTTCAGTGGTCACATCACAACCAAGAGGAAGCAACATGGGAGCGCGAGGAGGAAATGAAGGAAAAGCACCCCAGCCTCTTCCACAAAGACTAGTGCGCGAGGTAAGATTAAAAAGTTTCTCTAAGAGGGCTAGGTAGTAATAGTTTCAATACTTTCTTATAGACATCATAGAGAAGTACATACACCAACTAAAGTGTAAAGGGTAATGTATTACAGAACAACTTAGTCTCTATTCCACAACAAGAAGTAAAGAATTTTGAGGACGAAATTTTCTTTAAGAGGGGTAGATTGTAATGCCCCGAACTTTTCGATACTCGGGCATCAAAAGCCTTCGAGCGTTACCATAAGATTCAACAGGAGATATATGTGGGTACGTTACCAATCCAACTATTCTAGCCTTATATCCTTGCCCCAACACGTATCTTACCCTTGAAAAACAACCCCCACATATAAATCGGGTCATCCGACCATTAATCACGTGGATTAGTACATATACACCCCTCAAGCTAAATCAATGTGTGATCCTTCATCCACAAGGATTTAGATATAAGTCCCTTCATAAGAAATACTTAAAAACATGCCTGTAACCTCTTGGAACCGTTAGATTCCATAAAACCCTTAGATCACTAATAATTACAATAATGCCACTAACCCAGACCCTTGAATTCAAAGAGCACATGATTACCGCGATCCTTTTGGCATGAAACCTTGTATAAAGCCTAAGCATCATAAATCAACCGTACATTTAAGATTTCAACCATCAGATCATAGTACAAGTGGGTCAGATAAGGATCAGCCTTTAAACACCACCTTGGGGCCCACCTGATCTTCGGATATGCTTCTATTTTAGGCTCGACCCCTCAAATTACAAGGGGAAATGAATGAAAGGTGTAGATTTCCCCGCAGACGTCTCAGTGGACCACACCAGTGAAATAGGTGCACACTCGACACGAATTAACGCCGCACACCGAACTAGGGGAGTCGGTCAGCGCACGATGACCCGAGTCCCACTCGAATACGGAGAGGAGATCTCTCTCGGCCTGCGCAACAGACGGAACACGACCGTCTTGTGGGGATCCGTGGGCCACCCTCGTAGCCACATAGATGATCCAGATCGTCTATCATGTATAGAGGTTAAAAATATATATAATCCCAACATCTTTTACTCCAGATTTAGATCAGGAAGTCCGAAAAGAAAACCTTCCGCAGTCTTGGATTTTTAAGCAAAAAGGAGTCCGACCGCTGGGATGAATCTTGGGACCCAGCATTGTCCGTGGAGATGATCGGAACCGTCCATCATGCTCCTGGGACTATTTTGAGAGGATCCCAATGTTTACCATCTTCGATCAGTTCGCATCCTCGTCCGTAAGCTGCGTCGACAGGAACTAAGGCGGATTTCACTCCACATCGTAGGAGAGACTGGTAAGGGAAGTTTTGGGCCTATCATGGCCGTTAAAACCTGATCAAATAGGGGACCGACCACTCCCAAGAAGTCGGATCGGGAGGATCACGCCAACAGTTGTGTCGATCCCGATCTTCACGCAAGTCCTCTTCCGGAAATCGCTGCGTAAGAGAATCCTAGAGCGTAACAGATTACGAGCCCGCAGGACATTCTGGAAGGTGCGCTGCACTCTATAAAAGGTCAGTGCACGTCCAGGAGGAGAAAAAGAAAAGAAAAGAGAAAAGAAAAAAGAAGAAGAACGAAAGAGAGAGAGAGAAAGAAAGGGAGCCTGTGCGTTCTTGGTCTGACAGGTTACTCCAAAAGGCCACCAGCTACGAAGAAACTCTATCTATCTGTTGTCTCAGACCAGAATCAGGTTTCAGCAGTTCCTTCCCTCCCTTAAAAGAACAATTATCTTGTTTTTTTTCAGCATTTGAGATAGGAAGCACCGACAGGTAGAATCGAGTCAACTCGGTTTGTTAATAACCTTTAAACCTAGATTAAATCTGATCCATCCTCTAATAAAATATAACCAGGTAAAGTTAGGAAAAGGGTTGAAGTACCTCTCCGCAATTAATCTTAGGAGTGGATAATCAGATAGTCTAAGGTGAGGGTTTTATCCTTTAGGCTTACTATAATTTAAGTTGATAATTGTATTTTGTCTTTTCATGTCTTCACGAATTTGATCTTGCCCTTACATGTATTTTATCTAGGCTTTTACATAACACTTTGAATCTTCCATGCTATTATATGTCTCACATCATTATTGGCCTCTTTCGTGCCTTTTATGATATGAATTATCCTGTATATCATGTTTATATGTTCTGTGAGAATTATCCTATTAATTGATTATTTTATAATATTGACCCTTTTGGGATTTTAACATGATGTCAAGTACCAGTGATTCTCTGAATTCATGTGAGGACATGGGTACAAGCCTTGCCCTACCTTATTTATTTTTGAGTTGGCTATGCCACTCGTCTTTTTTTTTGAGTTGGTTCTGCCACTCTTCTTTTGCTGAGTTGACCATTGTCACTCTTCTCTTATTATGTTGGTCATTGCCACTTTTGTTGAGTTGACCATTGTCACTCTTCTTTTATTATATTGGCCTCGTGCCGTCTATCTTTAAAAGGCGCGAGCATGTGTCTTGTTATTCCAGAACCTCCATGATTCAGTTTATATTTTTCATGATTCAGCTATACTCTTTATAAGTGCAAGTGATGTATTATGAGATATCACAACTAGTGAATCGATTATCTTATCATGAACGTAATGCGTTACGGGTAGCGACCCTCTTGGTCGGCACGTAATTCTGTGGGTTGGTTGGCGTGGTGCACAATCGATGTATGTAAATCGGCATACGTGTTACATCAACTTTTCGGGATTGGATGTCGCAATTAGTCGCTCCATGAACACATCGTGTTACGTAAAACCCCCAACCGCGTGTTGTGTTGCCTCGAGATGTTCGCATAAATCCACGTTAGCGTTGGCCATGCCGGTGAATATTCGTAGTTATGGGATGCGGGTCGAGCCGGGTTTCCTGTGAATCATATTCCACATTGTGACGATCACTACGTACGATGAACCGCACACACTATGCTAAGTCATACATCTCATATAGCTTATTTGTACATATTAATACCTCTTGTATTAGTGGAGTGCGAGACGTATCAGTACCCCTTACTTTACCTATTATGATTTGTTTGAATTGTTGTTAATCTTAAAGGATAACCTTCACAATGAGTAGGGCATTGACCCTCTCCCAACCATTTAGACGATGCAGGTGACGAACAGATGGAAGAACCAGAGGAGCACCGACTCGAGGGAGAACCCGACAATTAAGACAGAGAATAGAAATTATTTTTACTTACTTTTCTATTATTAACAGAATTTGTGTTATGCTCCCATTGTGAGAGCCTTTGACAATTTATTCATGTTCTTTTGGAATGAGAAAGGTAGTTAATTCCATTCTTTGGCTGGTCTCCATCTAATATATAGATGAATGTAATGTTGAAGGGGGAAAATCTCAGGGCAAGTTCTTGAGACATTCTCACTTTATAATATTAACACCCGGTTTCCTCGGACACGAGTGCATACTCTGGCCGTAAAAATTCGGGATGTTACACCTATTTTGTGCATAGTGGGATATTTTCTATCATCTTCCTCATTTCTGGATCAGTATTTTATTGTGCTTGAATTAAATATCCTCCTATATCATATTTTGCTTATTTGGACTATCTACAGCTTGAAACATAAGTACAGAAACAAGAGGTCTTCAGCTGGTCTATTTCTATCATCTTCCTCATTTCTGATTTTTCAAGTGCTTGCTTTTGAAGCAAGAAGGCGCCACAAGATTCGAGTTAATACGATATCTGTTGGGATGCCGATGATCACTGACTTTATACTATCATTTTTCTGATGCTCAGGAATGCTAAGGTGTCTGCAATAATCACGTTCCATCTTGACGAAAACAGGCCCGTTGAGAAGCTGTGCAGCAAAAGCACGGTGTCCTACCCAGCTCGGTGGATCTTGGGTCTCATCTATCTACTCCCCCTTCTAAGGCCCTGTATATGGTCGTGTCTTGATGAGTGTTACCCTGCCACGTGTTGTGTAGGTAGATGACTCGCACGTATTATGATTATTCATGCTCCACCGTATCAGTCTGTTGAGAGATCCTCAAGCATAGGTAGGAGTTGGTTGGGATTTCATCACCTCTTTCTGCTAACTAAATCGAAAAGGGCCACATGTGGAATATCCATAAAAAGCTCTGGTGCTACGTACATGTTTGACCCATATTCTATTATTTTATGTTTTTCCTAATAACTTACCAATCTATTTTGGTTATTTACAAGACTGATGTGCAAAACACATAAAAGCCTGCCTTAAAGATACATATCCTAATGGTTCCTAATTTTTATACTCAAATTGTAATTAACGAACCATTATCCTCGATGTGTACATAATAAATAAATAACGAATGGCTTGGATGAAGAAGATGTAGCCGTATGCATATTTATTCTTGATGCGGGAGCTTGCGCCCCTGCAGTTTGAGAGACCATAATAGGACTAGAGGTTCAAAATGTGGCAGATCTGAACCTCTAATGGACCATAACATGGATAAAAGTTTGTACACAAGTTGGAGCTTCTTAAAACTTGAGTGGCCTTTTAGAAATTGTAATGGTAGCCATGCAATCCTTGATCTATCCTATGATGGGGCACAATTTAACTTTGGATCTACCTCATTATTTGGGTGTTAATATAAATTAATTCCTACAAATAGACAGTGTAGATTTAACACATAAAATATGGTGGGGCCCACATATGTGGGTCATGTAGCTCGATATGAAGCAGTCACCGCTAATCCAGGACCAAACGTAGTAGACGTCTCCAAACATGGATTACTTGGTGATACAAAGACTCAAGGTGACCACATGTTACATCCCAAACATGAATTGGGAGAAATGGTATGTACCTTTTGCAATACCGACTCTTTATCCAAACATTGATTAAGTTCAATACGGCAGGATTAAAGATACTCCTATCAATTCCAAACGTGGCATTAGAAAATATGAGATAATCTCAATTCACAGAGAATACCTTACACATGCATTTATTGCATCTTTTCTAATTCCATCTACCTTAATAGCTAATACACTTGCCCAAACAGGCCTTAAAATGGTAGGGCTGCCACCCTATTTGTGCAAAGATGCCTAGTCATGCCCATTTAAATGTAAAAATGATGGTGCGCCAGCCGTTTGCAGGTTCTAGCCCACCAATCATTCGCTGACATGTCAGCTCAGCTCACACAAGTCTCACCCAAGAACCCGAGGCTGTGTTAGTCAATGACCATGCCATCATCCATGCCAGCATCCATGCTATGACCACATGGTATCATCCATGTCATGTCCCATGCCATGACCCATGCCATCATTTGTGCCATGATTCACGCCATCATCCATGCCCATCCATGACCGATAAGATGGCATGGTTAACACAAACCTAACATTGCATCCAAATTTGCATGAGTTTCAACTTACCCTACATGCATATAAAAGGGAGGTTTGCCTTTAGAGGCAAGGAGGATTTCGAGTAGGCCTTTAAGCTAGAACATCTAGAGGTCCACACACACAAAGAGAGAGAAAGAGAGAGAGAGAGAGGGAGAGAGGAGAGAGAGGAGAGAGAGAGAGAGCGAGAGAGAGAGAGAGAGAGAGAGAGGAGAGAGAGAGAGAGAGAGAGAGAGAGAGCTAAAGACTCTGACTCTATGTTCTCTCGGTCTTTTCTTTCATTTGGATCATTTCTATCCCATTTCAACTCCAAAGTCAATGTTGTATTTTCGATCTATCCTTTTCCAATATGTACATTCCAATCCCTCTGTTTTGAGCACCTAAGGTAGTAGGCTATGCTCTGACCTCACGTAAGGCATGCTTTATAGTTGCCTCTTTCGAGGATCTTTTGTATCAAAAAACGTGACCTAAATGAGTAAATTGAAAATCTTTGTTCTTTTTCCTTTTCATACTCTTATCGGGACAAACTATTTTTTAGTATTTTTATTTTATTTTTAGTTTATATTTTATAGTTTGGACATCTAAATCTTAGTATTTTACTAGAAGTTCCTTGAATTCCCTTTGAAAGTGTATAGCCTGACAAAGTAGACACTATGTTTGACACAAGCAGTAAAATGGTGCCTAACCTCTTCCTTTTTTGTATCCGAGGACTTTACCCAGAATCTATGACGCAGACTTATACAAGAGTCACTCGAGTTAGGAATTCTTCAGTTTTTTCAACCTCTAGGCAATTCCGCGGATTCTATCCAACCATGGATTCTGCAGCCCTTTTTGGCTAGTGGCTACTCTATAAACATATGGACATGAGCACGTTGCATGAGGTGTTTCAAGCAGTATAAGTATAATCATTAACTTTCTCTTCTCAACCCATTTGGAAGGTTTAAGTATGGAGGTCTTAGCTATGGGTTTCACTGGATCTGGATAAGCTTCAGATCTAAGTTTTCATACCCTACCATTGTATCTAAGGTCGAAAGTCGGGCAAGTTGGATCGGGTTGGTGCTCAACCCTAGCCCAACCCAAGGTTCTTATACCTCAACCCTAACCCAACCCAACCCAACCTCGGATTAGGAATTCTCAACCCAAGCCTAACCCAGGCGGGTTCTGTCAGATTGGGCGTGCTGATCGGGTGGATACATGCTAATATTTTAATGATTGCATTAGTTTATTATATTTCAATATACGTCTTATTTTTTATATCTATGATTTTATTAATATATATATATAGTTATTTATCATAAAGAACTTCATTTATTCTAAACAAACAAGCTAAAATATATGACAACTACTCGTTTAAAAGTCATGTTGTGTAACACAATCTATTTGGGAGAGAGAAATCTAGCATTTCTTGTTAGCTTGAGTCATTGGAAATGATGTGGACCAATGAGACCTGATAGCACCGAAATTTCCTATGTCTTCAACACATACGATCCACACTTAATTATAATTTATAAGTAACTTATATATTGATCTGGTTCGGGTTGGGTCGGGCAACCCAAGACCTCAACTTGAGCCCGATCCAAGTCTTATTCGATAGGTGTTTGTATAGTCCAAGCCTGAGATCGGACTCGATACATCCTGCCCAAGCCCAACCCAATGTCGGGTTGGTCGGGTTCAACCCGCCCAACTTTCAGCCCTATTTGTATCAACCAAGCACAAAAAACCATTAACTTTTTCTTCTCAACCCCTCTACGAGTTTACATAAGACATATGCTCTGTGACTTACCGGGTATTCGGATCCCATCACATCAGAAATCTGAGCAAATTCTAGTTTTATATCTATCACTATAATATATATATATATATATATATATATATATATATATATATTAATATATATATATATATATATAATCTATATATAGATCTATATATAATATATATATATCTATATATATAATATATATATATATCCACTGTTTGACTCATGCAACCATCAGACGGTTCAACTCAGACACTTAGTGGGGTAGCCTTGGCAGAAAAACACTTATTGGCACAAACCCTAGGGGGAAACTTCCCACTAACATCCACACCATCATGGCCTAGTGAAATGCTAGGGATGGTTTCTTGTCGTCTCTAATGTCATGCATTTTATGCATGCAATCATGTGGGGGTGATTAGAACTGTTTACCTGGTGGGCCACGACATTTATAGGCCATAGCCCAAATGTATTGTTAATTATTAAATGAATATGGGTACGTGGATGTTTGATAGGAAAAAGGGTAAGATGATGACATGGTACATGTGGGCTTATGGCTTATTTATGTAAGTTGTTGGTATCATGGGCCTCATCCTGATGGTTCATGGACCAAGAGTTCCCAAGATAGGTAGATTCTAGGTTGAATGTGGACCTGTATTTTCTTTACTAATAATCTATTTGCAGGGCTACCTACTCAAACCTACTCAAAAGTTAGGGTTTTTCATGTGTGAACTTTTACTAAATGACCATTCATAGTAGGGCCCATACTATCAAATGTTTAGATCACTAAACCAAGGCCCACATGTACAAATTGATACTAGATAACAACAGGTGTGCCACTTATGAAGATGATTCACCACCTATCATGCATTGTGTACATTTGGTTGTGCCAAAGTCCAATGGGGCTAAAATCAAACCAAACACCTTGTGACCATTGGTGTTGAAATAGACCTATAAAGACCAAATCTATGTAGATCGGCCATCTATCCAACAATTGATTATGAAAAATTAGGTGATTGGCAAAGGGCATGGTTGTCCTAATAAGTTCTTTTTGCCTTTGGAGGAAGGACTTAATTAAACGCGTGATAACTTATACTGTTCAACGATAACACAATATTTCTAAAAGAAATCCAATGAAGTTGAAGTCGATAAGATTAATGTGTTTAAAGTAACTACAATCAACAAAGAAATAGTTTTTTTTTTTTTTTTTAAGTAAATAAGAATAACTAACGATAATTTGTTCGTCGTCTAGTAAAATACCAAGCTTTATGGGCAAGAAGTGTTTGGGCACAAATGTTAAATCGTATACTTAGTTGGCTTCATGAAAAGACAGTCATTAAGAATGGCAATATGCTCGTCGTGTGGATGAGCTTCGTTATGCAAGACAATCGTTGTTCGTGATAAAATGATCGTTCATTCATTACTCGACTAAGCTACGTAGCAAGGTGGCCATTGGGGTGACTACTTGTTCGTTACTCAAGACTGAGCTCTATGGTAGAACGACCGACGAAGGGGATCTTTGACAATCTATTCTTTGGATGGATGGGCTTCGTGGTGAGACAGATGTTAAGAACGATGATCCGTTCGTTACCCTGCATATAGTTGAGCTTCGTGGGCAAAGTCGGTAGTGGCTAGACAATTGAACGTTCGTTACTTAATCACGTACTTTGTGGCGAGAAGGTCAGTGGAGGTGATAACATGTTCGGCAATTCGAGTCCTTATTATGTGGTAAGATACTTGTGGGAACGACTATCCATTCGTTACTAGGAACCTCACTCTATAGGCAAGGTTCTCATGATTCAACCACCTATTTGTCACTCGACAGGGTTTTGTGGCGAGGCGATTATGGTTAAATGATAGCTTGTTTGTCACTTCGATCAAACTTCTTGGTGAGACGATCGACGAAATCGTTAAGCAAGTAGCAAGATGGACTTGTTGGCCATCTTTTCTAAACCTAGGGATCTCTTCCTAGAGGTCTAATAACGTAGCTGCCTGACATAGGGTGATTTGTTAATTAATTCTATTCTAATTGATTTGGCTGGTTGGTTTTCAACATGGTGCTAGCTAACAATGAAGGTGATAAGTGTCCATGGTGGATGAGGGATAGGCAGTGTGGCACTTAAAGAGTACTGTTGTGTTAGAGTGGAGTGGGTATGCAACTCTTCATTCTTTACTGTATTTACAAGCTTGTAAGGCAGTTGCTAGAGAGTTGTATTCAGAATCAATCTCTTCAATATTCTCGAAATCAATCAGTCAGCCAACAATGTGACAGCTTACATTTCTATCTTGAGGCTCATTTTCTATGATCTTCTCGCGATTAGTCAATCACTAAAAGACGTGGCTGATTACATTCTTTTTTAGAGTGAAGTGTATGATCTTCACATAATCTGCCAACTATTGGATACACGTGGCCAATTTTCTTATGCCATATGTCCTAGAGTATATCACCGCCTTAGCTGGTCACGTGGTTGCCCACACTTCTCTAAAGCCTTTACGCAAGTGTGGCCTCTCACATTCCACCATGTCTGTAAGAAAATATTATCTCTATTAAGTTATGTGATTATGCACTACTTTAACTACGGTTATTCTTGTCTTGTTATTAGTTCAACATCGAAAGTTTCAAGTAATCCTTTCCAAAAAAGGCCATGCAGTTCAATTTGAATACTTTAAAGACTGTCATGTTGGAGGGGGGATGTTGTTGTAAATGTTTCTCCGGCAATAGTCTTCTCGAGAAAAGAGATAGCATCGTCAACAAAAGAATGAATGATGAGAGTCGAAATATCGATCTCATGAATGGCCAATGAAGGAGGTGAGGGAAAGATTATGTCAGTTGCTTTCCCTTCGCCTAGTCTATGAGTGTATTGGCCAGAATAAGCTCAGGTTACCGGTCAGCATTGAGTAGCGATTGTTCTGAAACTTCAGCGAAAACTTGGTCAACTACCTCTGCAGGAGAATTGGCCATCGTGTCCTCTTCGGTGGCAACCCTCTCGATTCCATTCGATTGATTGGAGATTTCCGTTATCTCGATTGCAACAGGCTTAACGAGAGTTAGGATCTCCCCTATCATCGCAAGTGGTGAAGGAAGTGATGGAACCACAGTTAGCTTGAAGGGTCAAATATGAGAGATAGAAAATTTTAGCCTCGTGACCGACGTGGATGGAGAAGGTACCTGTGGTGAATCATCTAAAGTGACGTCTATTCTAGGCGAAGTACCTTCTGTACTAGTTGCGGTCTCTGAATCCAGTGGCATCGCTGCTGCAGTCGCCAGGGTAGGATCAATGAGTATCATTGGAGTAATCTCGACTGAAACCATTAGAGTCGTCATTTTTTAAATAAACGACATAATCACAGTCAATGGGACCGCCGGTATTGGATGAATGCTCTATTCTTGGACTGTCACCGCCATCTCCTTAAGTACTTCTCAAGTTACTGAAAAGAATCAAACAAATGAGGTGAGCTTGCGAATGATAATATTAGTATAAGGAAAGGTGTAAGCCAACGATTTCCACCTAAATCAAAGCAAATTGTTTGTCTAACCGGTAGACCTTTGATAGCCTCAAGATTTCTTATTGTATTTGCTAACGGCCGAACAACAGAAGGAATGGTGGAGGTTGAGGATGATAAGGCTTGAGGTATTTTTCAAAAACATAAGGTTAGGATCATTCAATATATCCTTATCTCAAGTCCAGTTGTTTCAACATTTATTGAAATGAGCCTTCTCATGTCGTTGTATGCCCTCGACCACCTCGTAGGAATAATCAGTTGTGCTGAAGCCAGGCCAATAATTTATTTTAAAATAATTTTCAAAGGCCGCTACAGCTTCGGCTGAAGAAGTGTCCAAAGACTTTTTGGATCTTGACAGCGATCAAGGTTTTATCGCTGGAGTTCTAAAAGGGATTATTTGCTGAAAAGGAAGGGTAGGAGATTTTGGAAGAGGACTGATACCTCCTATGTCGGAAAATTTTCTCGGAGCCATCCATTGTGGCCGAGCAGCTACCAAGATGTCGAGGTGTTCATAGGTGATTTACGGAACATTTGGGTAATGAGGTTCGGTTGTCGAGGTAAAAACTGTACTGATCCGTTTGGTCTTTACTCTTGCTATCCTTTTAACAATAGTAGTGGAGACGGCAGGGAGTGCCTTCTTTCTACTCTCTATTAAGCCTAGATGAAGACAGAACTGTGAAAGCTCCTCGACGCTTTGACCGCTCAAAAGTCTGGCGTACTTACATTTCCACCAGAGTATGAAGTTATCTAGGACTGTCGGATGTTCTGGATACACTAGTATCTGAAGAGTGACCGCTTCTTTGTGATAGGTTAATTTAAGAGATGTAAAATTCTTGGTTGGTGACTATCACACGATCAAAAGGAGGTTGGTTACTAGTTACGTGAGTGAGAGGACAAGGGATATGCTGAACAAAGCTCAATTGTGGAGTGATTAAAGAAGAGTGATATTGTTCAACTACGGCTTCACATTCTTTCTTTTCTCGATTACACCTCCGAAAGCTAGATCCCGGCTGATAACAAAGTAATTCCAGGCATGATGAAGTTGATTGACCGCATGCTCATCAGCAGGGTCAAATTGCTCAAAAAGCTATTCTGGTCTGTAAGTTTCTTTATCTGAAAAGGGCATGAAGGATGGATCATTATCAGGAAGATCAAGAGAAAAGAATTCTTACAGATACTTAGTAATAGTAGTAACTTCTACAAGGATGTGCAAAATTCGATGCTGTATGAGGTAAATGATCGACCGATATGCTCTTGACTGAATAGTTGCGGATGAAAATATGCAATGAACCACATTTGTACAAGCCATATAGGACCTCTAGCTAAATACAATCCTCTCAAGTTAACTTCATAGAGTTCTCTATACAAATGGCTGAGAATAAACGACGCTAAGGCTATTCGTTGACCTTGAACTAAGTATTTGACCAACATGATGTATGTAACGCCTTGAATTTCGAGCATCGAGCAAAGCTCTACTCCTGAGATCCAACACATCACTTATGTAATATGGATGATGATGTTTAGATTTCACCCATATTAATGAGTTAAGCATGAGTGAGATTATACTAAAACAGCATATCATACTCTGGATATAATTAAATTAAGCAAGCGAAAGTCTGAAACGTATATATTTAAACATGTGGGTATTTCACCAACTCTAGAATATGAGTATGTACCGGGCTAAATATATACATGAATTGTTTCAAAATAAATAAAATAGGGAAATGTAAAGTGTCCAACTAAGTCAAAATCCTAGTGTTCCCTGCGTATCAGCACAAGGTCTACATCGACCCACCCGATGATTGAAAGTAGGAGAATTCCTCCTCCTCATCCATATAATCTTGTTCCATAGCATAGACTTCATCATCACCTGCATCTAAACCAGAGTCTGGTTGGTGTTTTAAAATACCATCCTAGATGGGAGTGAGTGATCAACTCAGTGGTTCTATAAGGTAAAAGTTAACATGTTATCAAGTCAAACAAACAGTAATGATAAAGCAACATAACAATCATTTTCTAACTACTCTTGTTAATGCAGGAATGGAGTGCAAGTAATGATGCATGCTCTCACACCAAAGCTCCCTCGCAAGCGACTCCGACACCTATGTCACGCATGCCAACACTTCCTCACAAAGTGCAACTTCAACACCAAAGCACATCCTAAATAACCTCACCCAGCGCCCTACCAACTGGAGCGTTATTTTTGAAGGAGGTCCGGATCAGACGGCTCACCCCAACCCATGCTCGGACCACAGCATGACTGTAACTGGGTGTTAGATGCAATGCGATGCATGGTCGTGTTAGCCGAGTACTTAGTTAAGTTTATTCATACAACAGATTTGGGAAGCTAGGGTACCTCCCTTTAAATCATTGACCCGAACCGAAAGATCCATCTAGGGTCGTCAATCCTAGTTAAGCACATATGATAGGCAAGTTGCAGGACATCACTCTTAAAGAAAAGCAGTCGATAGGCAAATTCACAAGTTCATACTCGAGGTCACCAGCGCCTTACTAACTAGAGCGTTATTTTCGAAGGGGGTCTGGATCAGACGGCTCACCCCGACACACGCTCGGACCACATCTGCGCTGCGCCGGTGTAGGCCGACAACTCGAACACGGTGTCCCATACTACCATGCCCGGCTCACGAATCTTAGTTGCTCACTGGTCACTACGGGGATGCTCGTCACCCCAGCATAGGCCGACAGTTCGAACACGGTGTCCCATACCACCATGCCCAGCTCATGAGTCTTAGCGGATTGTGGTACCATGGTTAAAGAGGGCTTTTACATTGGAGGGGGTACCTTAGATTCAAGCAGTAGTGTTCATACATGGTAAACATACAATAGGCCAATCGGTTTATTAGGAAAGTTCGATTGGTATAGGCACACACTGATTTAGTCGACATGGAGCACATAAGCATCCTGTGTGGCCTAACCACTGTCGAAAATTCTCGTGCGACCCAGACTCGTCGAATTTTCCCAATGTAACGCGACTAATTCAGTCACTTGAACAGGGAATGTTGCCGATTGCCTAGGTTACATTGTAGCCCCAATCTTACTTAAATGCAACAAATAAATACATGTGATAATGTAACATCCCGGATTTTTGCCAACCTGGGATTAGACGTACTTAGGCAATGGGTCGACCCTAACACCTTATTAACTTGTCAGAACTAAATCCCACAGTCTAAAATCGCTCCTTAACCATTTTCTTCACAAATTCCACCCTTCACCACCTTGATCTTTCAATTTTTCAAAGTACTTTCACCCTAGACACTATCTTAAACTAGCTAAGTAGTATAACTTGGATCACTTTATATACAAACTACTAAGGACTAAGTACCACCTCAGACAAAAATCTTACAGGACTAAATCCTTTAGAAATTAGGCGAGATTTAGCTAGTGTTAAATTAGAGTGCCTGTGAAATTAGCACCAATCACTTTAAATACGATCTGCAAGACCCAAAAGTTGTAGAATCATTGACGCTAGGTTACCCTAAAACCTAGGATCAATCTCATTACCCGGCTGCTCACGGGAGCATCTCGAAACTCCGTATCGGATCTGGACCACACGTCGGAAGTCCGATTAACACAAAGTTAAGGAACTAGGACCGCCTCGCTGGGCTTGACAACCATCTTGGAAATCAAATCCAGATAGTGTCCCAGTGCTATTCGCTTGAGCTCGGAGTGAAGAGTGTGAGAAATGTGAAATTAATTCAAAATAAAATATCTTGAATAGTAATCTGGCACCACTCGCTTGTAGATCAGTATTAAGCAACCAGACCG
Organism: Magnolia officinalis; assembly: GCA_021015155.1. NCBI lineage: Eukaryota > Viridiplantae > Streptophyta > Magnoliopsida > Magnoliales > Magnoliaceae > Magnolia > Magnolia officinalis. The sequence goes on from JAJHSJ010000007.1 coordinate 41,811,173, forward strand.
TCAGAATCAGACCAAATTACACCCTCGGATCAGGAGAAATTTCATACACATTTACATGTACTCGGAATCTCCGATTGAGATCCGCTGACCGTTAAACTGAAACTGGTCCGCCACGCGTGATCTGGAAATCCCACTGAAACGAAAACTTAATAGAACGTAGATCCAGCGTTAGTGAGCTTAAGTCTGACCTTTGGCTCAAGGAGGCCCGCTAGAAACCCTCTTTTGAGCTGAAACAATGCCGATTTGATTATAATGTTAGTATACCTTGAACATAAGTCTATTTCGGTTAGTTTTTAGGCTATATAAGGACCTTAAACCCTCTCTCATGGCAGCCATACGAATTTGTGATTGAGAGAAAGAAAAGAGAGAGAAAAGAGAGAGAAAGTGTGGGAGCAGTGGGAGAATCTCCCTGCCACTCTTCCCTGCCGCTATTCGGGCTCCACCGCCTGATTCTCATCGCTTTTCCGGCGTTTCTGACGTCATTTCTAGGTAAGAAACCCTAACCCTAATCTGTTTTGGGGTTTAGACAGTTGTAGGTTGTGAAATAGCTAACCTATTTCGTTCTATAGGTTGCCAAACTGCCGAATACGGAAGCTTAGCAAACCTATCGACTCCGTTACGATTCTACGACAAAAGGTGCAGACTTTAGGTGTATAGGTTATGGTTTTCAACGCTTTCAATGTCAGATAATGACAGATTCATGATCTGCATGCAATTGCACATGTACAAAGTGCTGTCTGTTTTCCGTTTCAATTAAAGATGAAAAATATGGAATTCTACATACTCTAGGTATTTGTAGAAAGTACGGTATACGTATATTTTTTGGAAATGTGTTTAACATGTTTATTTGTTATATGGATATACGATATATGGATAAAATACTTATTTGGCAAAAGGATTCGCCTAAATACATGTTTTACTTATATACACTATGTATGTTGAAATTGCGTATTCTAGAAAATACTGTATACGTATAAATTTTGGAGATATATTTATCATGATTATTGTTGTAGTAATATATTATACATGGATAAAATACTCGTTTAGCTAAAGGATATCCCTAATACATGTTTTGTTAACATACACCATGTATGTTGTAATAGTGTATTCTAAGTGTTTGTGAAAATGACTGAATGAGTATAGAATTCTCATTCGTGCTCGCCGTGACTAATTGTCATGGATTCATGATTGTTGTATTGGCGATACCCCTTTGACGAAAGGATTTGCCCTAAATCACGCCACGGCCAAAATACACTATATATGCTAAAATGTGTGGCCCAAGTGTTGTGGAAATGACTGAATGAATATGGAACTTGGATTCCTGCTTGCCATGACTATCCGTCGTGGGTGTACGCGTGTTATGATTGGGGTAATTTCCTAGTGAAAGGATTTGGCCTAATGCCTATGTGATCGACATATGTCATGTATGTTGATGTATGTTTGTTTAAGTGTTTCTTGAAATGTCTGAATGAGTAGTAGTTAGCAAATTGTAATGTATAAGGGTGTTGAGATATGATTCTCAACCTCTTTTAACTATGTGTATGATCTCCTTGGATAGTTGTGTGATTAGGAATTGAACATGTACAAACTCATGCTTGTGTTGTGATTCATAACATGCTCAACTGCTTTATGATTTTAACTATGTAATGCATATATTTAAATTTATATTTACGTTGTATGATCCGTCATGGGTGATGGGGGAGCGGAGCAACGAGTGCGTGCAACAGCCCTGGCAGCCCTAAACGGATAATACCAGACCTTGATTGTATGAGTTGAATCTTGATCCACTACTGCTTTATCTATCTGCACTTGATTGTGTTTGGGGCTATGATTATAGTCCAGACAATCGGTACTAGAATTGCATTCGTGGCTGTGATTCATTTGCCACGTGAGATGTGTTCGACGAACTCGAGTCGTACTTCGGTTGACGATAGTGGTTGGCCACGCGAAGTGCTTATGCACTTCATGTTGTTCAACTTGTTGTGCGCTCGAGCTAGCCGAGCTCGTCAAGTAACCCGATCTGTCTTATGTATGTTCACCATGTTTGGACGCTACTGCTTGAACCTAGGGTACCAAACTTACCAGTGAAATCCTTTTAACCATGGTACCTCGATCCGCTAAGACTCATGAGCCGGGCATGGTGGTATGGGACACCGTGGTCGAGCTGTCGGCCTATGCTAGGGCCACGTGCCTCCCCGTAGTGACCATTGAGCAACCAAACTCGTGAGCTGAATACGGTGGTATGGACACTGTATTCGAGCTGTCGACACTTACGGCGAGAGCCGAGTACGGTGAAACCTGTACTCGTGCTGACGGGCGACGAGTCCTCTGTAGTGTCTTCGAGTATACTCCAAGGTCTGTGATTGGCGACGAGTCTTTCACAGTAACTAGAGTATGAGTTGAGCTGAGTACGGTGAGACCTGTATTCGAGCTGACGGCCAGCGATTGAGCCGAGTACGGTGAGACCTGTACTCGAGCTGACGGTCAACAATTGAGCCACATACGGTGAGATCTGTATCCGTGCTGACGGGTGACGAGCCCTTTGTGATGCCTTCGCTGTGCCTCTCAAACCATAGTATCGTATGAGATTAACTAGGATTGACGACCCTAGAATGGATCATGTTTGGGAATGATACAAGGGAGGTACCTTAGTTTCCCAATATGCTGTTTGAAATGGATTAATAATAACTCGGTAATCATGCTCATCATCGCACCGCATGTGCCTAGTAGATGTGGAGCACTGAGGGAGTTATGCATTCGCGAACGTAAGATGTTGTCACATGAGGGTGGTTTGGCAAGGGCATACATCATCATGTCATTTCATTCTTGCATTTAACAAGAGTAGTTAAACTTGTTTGATTTGTACTACTTTATCATTACTACTTGATTGAGTTGATAACATGTTAACCTATGCTTTATTATTCCACTGAGTTGATCACTCACTCCCACTTTACGGGACGGTGTTTGCAACACCAACCAGATTTGTTGAGTTTCAAGTGATGGCGATGCTTATGAAGCAGAGCCGAACTACTACTATGATGTTGAGGAGGAGTTCTCCTACATGTAATCTCTGACAAGTCTATGAAGACCTGGTATAGTATTGACGGGGTTACGGTACTTGGGATAGGAGACATTACACTTCCTCACAATTGGTATATTTTAGAACTGTACTTGTAATTATTTAACCTGGTAATGTTATCACACTCTGGAGACTCATCATAGTTTATATATTTTATCTATCTATCACAGTCTTCTGCTTGCAAATTTAACTGTCTCTGGAGTATGATATGCTATTTTGGCTTAATCTCACTCATGTTCAATGCAAAAATACAGTCAACATTCAATCATCATTCATTTTGTTGCATAAGTGATGTTCTGGAACTCGGGAGTTGAGTTTATGCTCAACCCCCGATTTTCTGGGCGTTACAGATAATTATTTCAACATTTGACAAACAATCCAAGTAAATACTTCATTTGAACATTTTATCAAACACCTTGATCATGTTACCAAACACTTGCATTTTATCCATAAATTTGCGTAGAGGTAAATATGATCACATGAAAGAAACTATATATACGTATAAGGTAATACTAAATCCTATCTTAATACTCGTAATAAGTACAAATCATCAACAAATTTCTCATTCAAACAATTCAATAAACACTTAGACTACACTATACCAAATACATAGACTAGGTTAGTTACAACACATATTTTAGCAATTCCTTAAATGGAGAGATCAACGTACATGTGATGATGATTAATCCTAGATTAGTAATCACGGCAAGCTCAAATCACATTCAAATGCTCATTCAAACATTTCAATAAACACATGGAATGCATCTTTTATCTAACACAGTTCATACATGTATATTATACAGAAATCGGCGTATCTAAGACAACATTGGAGCAATCAAGTCAGACATAAATCATTAGCTGGCATTGAAAGCATTGATAACCATAACCTAGGGTTTATAGTCCGCACCTTTCGTCGGAAAGCTCGATTCAGACTTGGTCCAACTCTACGTTTCCAAAACGAGACGTTAAGCACCTACACGATGTAATAGGTTAGTTAGCTCGACAAACTATCAACCTGGATCTCTATAACGATATTAGGGTTAGGGTTTCTTACCCAAATTTGCAGCTGAAACAGGTTGGATAACGAAAGAAAGCGGCGATCTAGCACGTGGACACGCAGGAAATGATTTCCCGAAGTTGCAGCAATTTCTCCCAAATTTTCTTCCTATTTCCCTTCTTCTCTCTCTCTCTCTCTCTCTCTCTCTCCCTCTCTCTCTCTCTCTCCCTTAGGGTTTTTGCAAAATTCGTATATGAGAGAGATGGGGTGAGGTAAGGGCTATATATAGGCCTAGAAGTGATGCAAATGGCCCCATGGCCACTATATACATATGTTACATCCTTCGGGCAACCGTTTTTGACAAACAGGGCTCGCAGGGAGGCCCTCTACTCACCTACGTCACAGGGTAAGCTCACTGACAATGGATCTATGCCAGGACCTGATTTCAGTGCGATCGAATAACTTGATCGACCGTGAAAGACTAGTGTCAAATTAACGGTCATACTTACTCAATCCGGGCCATAGTTATACGGATATGTGTAGGGAAATTTCCTTTTCCCACGGGTGAAGTTTGGTCAGAAACTGACGGTTTGAAATCTTCAATTTCGCATTGGAGTGAACGACCCAATTTACTTAAGTTTTAGTTCATTTTCTAAAGGTATTCGTGTTTTCACACACTTCATTCAGGGCTCGAGTTGTACGTTTCTGGACACATTTGGGCTTGATTCCTGCGTTGGATGTCAAGCCCAGTAGGACAGACATAACCCTATAGTTTCGCGGTCATTGGACTTTCGACATGCAGTCCAGGTCCGATAAGGAGTTTCAATGTACTCCCGAGAGCGACAGGCTCTTGGGATTTCTCCTAGATCTTTAAGTTATGTTGAGTCAGTGACATCAGTGGTTTTATGCCTTCTCATTTGTGGAAATGGTGGCCCGAGCTTAATTTACCGATTATTTAGTTTAATACTTAACTAATTTTTGCCTAAAATACTCGACAGGATGCGGTCCTTGGGTTGTTTTGCCTGAGGTTGTACTCGAGTCTTGTACGGATTTTTATTGGTACCAGCCGCATATAAGCCCATCTCGAGTGTCGAGGGTCAGTAAGTGATGACGTGGCTAGTTATAAAAAGAAAATTTAAGAATTTTTGGAAATTTCAAAATAGCGAAAATTCGGGGTGTTACAATGTATTTGGTCGTAACCTGTTGAGCATTAATGCATAGAAGATGTCGATAAATCCAGAAAAGGAGAAAAGCAAGATGCTCAAGTTCTTCGAACGGTTCTGTGAGTTTGCGGTAAGAATTCATGAAATTGGTATACCCTTTAGCATTCTTGTTAGGGAAATTCTTGCATTATCCAACATTGATCTTCGTGTGGTAGGGCATACCAAAAGGAGTAAGTTCGGTAAGATGACAGATGTCCTTGATAGAAACACTCATCGGCCCGCAGCCAAACATAAAACTATTGGTAGAAGTACTCCTAAACAAGGTTAATGCTAGAAGAAGAGTGATATTGAGGAAATACTCTGAAAGAGAAAGCTTGATACATTAAAAAATGCCAAGTTCTTTCCATAAATCCTCATATTGGACCGATACTCTGTTAAACTAATCTTCCCATCTAGGAGGAGGCTTCGGCCATAACCTCGGTGTCATCAATGCATTTACTGTGTCAGGTACATTTTCAGATTGAATCAAGATATTGCTTCCTAGGAAAATATGAAAAAATGGATCTAGAGGTTGTAGTGATTCGGTCGGAATATCTGGAGAAAATGAAGGACCTAGACCATAGGCATCTTTATGGATTGAAGATTTGAAGATTATATTTATCGAAAAATGGTCTGAAAAGAGATCCATTACGAGCATGATATATTTTTGGTCGAAAGTGGGTGCAGATGAATAAGAAGCCATGATTAAAGAAGAGTAAGAAATAAAGTAAAGGAAGAAAGAGACGAAGGAAGGTATGCAATGCAAAGACGGATCTTCATATATATAAGAGGTTTAGAGGTAGCATTAATTAGAGATCACACCTCTTCGCAGGAGAACGATTCTTTTTTAAGAAACATGTCTGTTCAGGATGTACCCGCCATTTGAGATCAACATATTTGATCATGGGAACACGTGTGGATATTTAATTTCAATACTCATACGTCGCAGCCATTTTATTCGAAAAGACAGCGACGAGCGGGGCAATATTTGTACCATATTCGACCGGATCCCATTTCGATCAGATTTGTGTGGGTCACACATGTATGGGGTTAACGGTCGAAAGATTACAATAAGAATGTGCGACTAAATTTCAGAAGAATGTTATCACATGCCTTGCACATGATGAGTAATCATTGAGGTGCAACCGAGTTTAAGTGACCAAGTGATTAGTTGGCCAGTGGTCAAGTCATTATGAATGCCAAACAGAGGTCAATGGTTCAAAAAATGTTAGATCGTGGAAAGAATCTGGAAGCAGAACGAGGGAAAAAATGGTTATGGTAACTGTTAGATTGTGAGAAGAATCCAGAATGGCTAGATTAGAGCTATAAATAGAAGAAGATTTCAATAGAAAAAGTCGTCTCACACCAACCCAAACAAATCAATTATCTTCAATTATCTTTTGATTATCCTGTCGAATTTACTTTCCATAGTGTAATCACAACTTTTATCAAGTAAATCATTTCCTTTAGAGTAATCATTTACTTATTACATTTACTTGCTTTCTTTAGTATAATCTATAGCATAAATACAGTAGTCGATAGCCAGAGTCTGAGTATCTTTAGTGGTCGAATTTTCAATTATCACTTTACATTCCACTCTTCATGCATTAAGAAAGTTCTTTTGTATGGAAGGCAATGAGAAACCCATTATCAGATGACAAACCCCACCCTCTGACTATCGCTTGATCCATTTACACTTTGATAGAGTAGTCGGATAGGTGACCGATCTCCTCGGACTTTGGTCATACCTACTGTTTGCCTACTTTGGCGCTCGGGGTCATAGTTGTTCGGTTTGAATTGGAACCGTAATTCCAATTTTGGAACGCCCACACATCCGTCACCTATGCTAGAAAGAAGAACGTTGAAACAACGACGAATACATATAATGTTAGTGTTTAATCTCTAGAGAATGCAAGATAACATGTTCATCTTCAAAGGAAGCTTCAAATGCTCATTAGAGTAATGAATCACAAAGAAGGTGAAATGAATCTCTTTGGGATAGTGTTTAAGAGTAATAGGAATGAGTGAGATATAATGGGGTTTTTAAATCACCAAAAACCATCATTTTGTAAATGTCTGAGTGCCTCTTTTATATAAAAAAAATCCAACGAATCTATAACAGCTAGTTTCGATTTGATCAATCGCACATTCGATTCGATCGAGAAATTTCGGAATTAAGCCGTTAACTCGTTGGAAGTTTTTGGGCACTTTTGATCGGACCTTCGATTCAATTGATCGGACTTGTCGATTCGATCGAATTTAATTGATGGACTGTCGATTCAATCAACAGGTTTCATAATTCTACTGATTATGATTTTCAATTTTCAGCAGATATGTACCTCTACGAGCCTAGCATATCATGTTCATTTTAAGACTCATGCTTGGGATGATCGAACAAAGATTTTCTTGTGAGAGAATGGATCATCTATAGGCATATTGCTTTGGAACTAAGGGGTATAGGGCTAGTTTCACCAAGGTACCTCAAATTTATCTGTCTTCAAGCCTTAATGTTATAAGTCTTCAAATCTTTAGTATTCCAATGTCTTTCAATTGGTGTTCAACGACTTAAAACACTAACACATGTCATTAAAAAAACAAAGAACTAACAAGTGGGATTTCACCACAATGGGTACTTGAACCCATTATCTTATGTTGAAACTCTTGTGAGTCTGCCATTGAGGCATGAGTAACGCCCCTCATGTCTTGGCTCGTGTAAATGACAATCACTTTACATGTTTGCTCTGATAAAGAGTTTGATTTTATTATTATTATTTTGTATTTATCACTCTATTAGATAAATCTTTGTAATCATTACTTCACAATTTTCACTTGTATATTCAACTTTTTAAATTTGAGTTTTCAATTTCACCATGTGTATGCATTGACAGCCTTTTCTTATCTATCTAGTTGTGCAACACGTCTCTCATGGTGTTGGCCGACCTGACCTCTCACGGATCCTCTTCCTCCGGCTGTGATGGTTACAATAACTATAAATGGTCATTGGTCCTTATGACCAATTTCATCATTTGTACATAATGGCCATAAAAAAATTCTTCTTCGTCTTAACTGAGATAGTGTTACCGCATGATATCTCTTGATGGGTCTAATATTTGATGATGTCAAATCAAGTGTAAACACCCATGCCATTTTGAAAATCATTTTTGTTTTTTTTTTTTCATGCCTTCCTAAGTCTATTTAATACACAAGTAATAGATGATGTAAAAAAACTTTGATGCTTCGACAGGTGTGGTGGATGATACGCAGTCACTTAGAAATTGAAAACGTGGAACTGTAGCTTGTTAGTTGAACTACAAGAAACCATGCGTGAGTCATCCCTTGTTGTTTTACTTCGTAAAACTTGCTACCCAAAAACAAAAAATAAAATAAAAATGCATACATAATTCAAATCAACCCATCTAAATTGTGGACCCCCGTTTGTAGGTACCATGGACTAAAACTTGAGACTTATTTCATAATCTTAAATCAAATGGGTGGACATTTATTTGCCCGGTTAAAAATGTACATTATCCAATGCTATTATTTAAACAAATTACAAGTATCCACCAACCAAAGGTCAGGATTTATCAACCAACATCACTTTTCAATTGTAACCCAGAAACAGTGGGTTCCACAATTTAGTCATTCTATTTTAAGTAAGCATGTTCCATTATTTATTATTTCAAAGTGCCTCTGTATCAGCTAGCCAGAGTATCAACTAATTCTCCATAAAAGATTACAACAGTGGTCCATCGTCATTTCCGCGCTATGCAATTTCCGTCATGGCCCCCACCACTTGGGCAATTCGGACAGGTACAAGCATGCGTACAGTGGATTTGCAGCCACCGTTTTAAAAATGTTAATGAACCATAGAGCTAATCTTAGTTTGCAAACACGAGAAGCTAACGGATGCACTCTTCGAGTATGAAGCCCAATGACACGGACACGGATTGATACTGACAATGTCAGTAGCGAATTTGCTGCTGAAGTGACCTCACTGAGCTTGGTAGGCACTACCATGATGATTTGATACGGACAATGTCAGTAGCGAATTTGCTGCTGTTGTATACATGTCGTCCACTTATGTGGAGAGATCATTTTATGGCATGAAACAGATAATGAGACGTATCTAAAGCTCGAGTGGACCCACCACAGAAAACAGTAGGGCAGTGACACCATCGTTGAGAATTTTCCTGGGGCCCACCATGATGTATTTTTGAGATCCAACTTATTCATAAGTTAACATAAAGATGGAAGGGAAAACACAAATATAATCTTAATAGAAAATTTCTGTAGCCCCTAAGGATTTTTGAATGATGGTTCTCTGTCCCCACTGTTTTCTATGATGGGGTCCACTTGAGCTGTGAATCTGTCTCATTCCTTGTGTCATGCCCTAAACTGATTTCTTCAAATGGATGTACGGTGTAGATATAATACATACATCATGGGAGGCCCACAAAACTTGGTAACGTCACTTCAGTAGCCCTACCTACTGGCATTATCAGTATCTAATCCGCGTTCCTATACAGCTGCTCTATTAACGTCAGCAAGTCATGTGGTTTGATCATGAGGTATGTGTTATATCCAAACTGTAAATACATTTGGTGAGCCCGTGTTAACGCTTTAGATGAAAAATAAGGCAGATCTAACTATCAAGTGAACCACACTGCAAAAAGTAGCAGGCGATTGAATGTCTACCATTGAAACCCTTTTTGGGGTTATAGAAGTTTTGAATCAATATCAAATTTATTTTTCCTCTTAATTCAAATCTTTATAACCTTATGAATAGATTGGATGGAAAATAAACCTTATGGTGGGCCTTATGAATATTTTAATACATCACTATCATGCTGAGCCGTTCGTACAACTCGATCTCCAGGAGCGCCAGTGCTCATCTTCGCACGACACGTGCCTACAACAGCTCTATAGCTGGTGTGTAGTACACTAGCCAATCCGCTTCCGCTATATAGCTGGTGTGAGGTACACCAACTAATCCGTTTTCTCTAATGACACACAATCCAAATCGCGCGACCATATTAAATGGCACGTATTCCAAAAATCAAATTGGTTAGATAATCCCATCCTCTGATCTACATCCATCCACCATTCCTTCGGGAACGGATTGGCTACTCCTCCTGACACTATTCCCTTGGCTGGTGGTTAGTGCTCTGTGGGCCCATAATGATGTATGTATTTCATCTATTCCGTTCATCCATTTTTACAGATCATTTTATGGCATGATCCCAAAAATGAGAGGTATATAAATCTCAGGTGGACCACACCACATGAAAACAATAGTGATTGGATATCCACCATTAAAATCCTCCTAAGGCCCACTGTACTGTTTATTTGACATCCAATATGTTGATTAGGTCATACAGGCCCAGATGAAGGGTAAAAACAAAAATCAGCTTCATCCAAAACTTTTATATCCCCAAAATGTTTTTTAATGGTTGACGCTCATTCAACACTGTTTCTTGTAATGTGGTGCACTTAAGATTGTGATATACCTCGTTTTTGGTCTTATACAGTAAAATGATCATTAAAAATATATGAACGGCATGGATGAAACACATACATCATGGTGGGCCCACAGAGTACCGACCACCAGCCCTTGGCTATGTCAGGGGAGTAGCCAATCCGTTTCCCATTCCTTCGTTTTCTCTTAAAGTGACCCACGATATGAACCGTTTAGATTGACATATAGCTACGTGAAGTGCATAATGGCAAAGGGGTTGGCTACTCCCCTGAATGGCTAGTGGTTGATGTATATGTGAGGTTGATCCAAATGTCAGGTGGTTCGCACAATGTTGATTGAACGACCACCGTTAAAAACTTTTTGGGTGCCACAAAAGTTTCAAGCTGATATATATTTTTTCCCTTCATCCAAGGCTATATGACCTAATCAACAGGTTAGATGTCAAATAACCATTACAGACGGAGGTCTTTAATGGTGGACATTTAATCACTACTATTTGCCCATGGTGTGGTCCACCGGAAATTTAGATCTACCTCATTTTTGAGATCAAGGCCTAAACTTACCTTTCGAAATTGATGGACGGAGTGGATAAAACACATACATCATGGTGGGGTCCACATAGCACCGACCACTAACCACCTGGCTGGTGGCGGCATCACTAGCCAAACCGCGTGGCCATGTGCATGTGCACCGATATCTGCTTACTCTTCCAACATACCAAATAATTCCTCTTTAAACATTCCTAGGCACAATTTTCCCAGACACCACCATCTAAGACACGCATTTCCGAGCTCCCACCTGGAGCTCGAGCGCAAACCAAAGCCCACTTCAGCACCTATGACCGATGCAAGGCTACCTTCCAATTCCCATCTCCCAATTCCCATGCAACACTCCCCAACCTCACCCACGCACTCCTGCACCCCAGTCCACAGACATACTTTCTCTTTTCCCGTATTTTTCATCTTTCGGTAATTTAAACTCTTTCCTTGTAACTATTTTCTCTTATAATGTCATTACGCTTGTTTTTGTAAAATAAAATCAGGAAAATTTCTAGCTTAAATCAACGATACCAGCAATACCAGCTCCAACACCACTCTTACCTTTGTTATCCTTTTCTCTCTCTCATGTCACCTATCTTCTCACCTCTCCTCTTCTTCTTCAACTACATTTTCCTCTCCCACTCTCTCCAACCTTTCCTTCCCAATACCAATTGTTCCGAACAATGCGGTCGCTTCCAACTCCCATTCCCATTCCACCTCTCCAATTCCTGCTCCTCAAACTCAACTGCTTTTCGTCTTTCTTGTACTAATTCCACCACTCTTTATGTGAACATCGAATCCCAAATCCTTCAAGTTCTCGACATTTTATCCGACTCTATCCTCGTCAACATCCCAACTTCTTCTTCTTCTTCCTGTCGTATGTCTTTTGACGTAAATTCTTTTACGTTGAAGGGTAATAAGTTTTATGGAGTATCTGATGATAATCTTATCCGTTTATATGATTGTGAGGATTCTTCTGTTTGTAAAGTGGACTGTGAGCAGTTTGAATTCCAAGGGTGTGGAGGGAATGATAGTTTTAGCTGTTGTTATCCGTTGTCAGATCGCAGCGTTTGGCAGTTCGGAGATGGGTTTTCCGTGTTTACGGAGTTTGGTTGCCGGAGATTTGAAAGTTGGGTTGTGGAGTCGGGAACAAAGTCGGCAAAATGGGGGATTAAGATCGAATGGGCAGTTCCGAAGAATTCTTCGGAGGGTGCTTGTGCTCGGAATGCGGTGTTTATGAATTCAACGGCTGTTAGAGGGGGAGGGAGGTGTGTGTGCAAGACGGGATTCGTTGGGGATGGTTTTGCGGAGGGAGTTGGATGCTTGCAATGTGAGTTGTTTGTGTGTTGTTTTCCATGCTTGAATCACAAATGCCATGTCTATTTCTGGCTCCCACCTTGCCCAGACATGCGAATGTGGCATACAGGTGCATGAACACAGCGGTTCGTCAGGTGGGCCCCAACCATCTTTGTGCTATTTCTGGAAAATTAGGTGGATCTGGTCACCTACTGGGCTGCATATCTATGGACTGCAAGGTAGAAACATGGGTCAAATGTTCATATTCAATGTACGTGTGGCCCGTGTAGCGACTGGTACGGCCTACTTTTGGCACCACAACACATCCATGGTGGGTCACTTGATGAACGGCCCTGATCTCGTAAATAATTTAGTAGTCATTGAAGATGGAAACGGATTGGCTACTCCCCTGATGGCTGATGGTCGGTGCTCTGTGGGCCCCACCATGATGTATGTGTTTCATCCATGCCGTCCATCTATTTTTCTAGATAATTTTAGAGTATGAGACCAAAAATGAGATATATTCCAATCTCAAGTGGACCACATTACAGGAGACAATGTTGAATGAGCAGCGACCATTAAAATCTTTTTGGGGCACATAAAAGTTTTGGATCAAGCTGATCTTTGTTTTTTCCCTTCATCTAGGTCTAGATGATCTACTCAACAGATTGGATGTCAAATAAACAGTACAATGGGCCTTAGGAGGATTTTAATGGTGGATATCAAATCACTATTGTTTACCTGTGGTGTGGTCCACATGAGGTTTATATCCCTACCATTTTAGTATCAGCCCTAAAATGGTCTTTAAAAATGGATGAACGGCATGGATGAAACACATACATCATGGTGGGGCCCAGATAGCACCGACCACCAGCCACCGGGCTGGTGGCTGGGGGAGTAGCCAATCCGTTTCCATTGAAGATGTGATCTTGCTCTGCTTTATATATATATATATATATATATATATATATATATATATATATATATATATATATATACAGAAAAATATATATATTGGGACCCATATATATATTTATTTTAGATTCTCTTCTCTGATCAACACTGGTTAATGTGTTGAGCTTGATGCCAAAAAAAGTGGGGCCTATTTTCAGATTGTTGACCTATTGGGACCCATCATAGACGAGCGATGCTATTGTAATATCCTCAATAGAACAATCGTTGAGAAGAAAGCCTGAAATTGGTGGCTAGGATCTTCCATCATAGGATATTTACAGTGCATAGCCTACCCATGGTGGGGCCATAAAAGCAATGGTTCATATCAATGCTCTTGTATCCAATCATAAAAGATGAAAATTGGACTAATTCCTCTGTTTCTTTTCATAATGTTCGTGCTAATTCAAATTCTCAAGCAAAGTTCCATTCGAAGTCCGAAATTCTTACTGCAGATATGAGGGTGGAATCATATTTCAGACTTTTCTTTTCCTTTTCAGCATGTATCAAGGATGGGCAGATCGTATATGGTGTAGACTGTCACAGCCAAACAGACAGCAAGAGGAGATTCCTAATTCTAGCCGGTACGTACGTGATTAATGCCATGTTTGAATGCACTATCAAATTGAATTGTGATTCCTAATGCAAGAAAATGAAAATAACTATATAGTAGTTTCCTTTGGCCATTTTTGGGTGCTGCTAAGAATGAGTGCTAATTCAATTTATTATTATTATTTTTTCTGACAAAAGGTGTTGAGTTGAAAACTTGTAAACGCCTGTCAGAAATATACCGGCCGACGCCGGGATGTGAGCTCAAGGGGTTGTTTATATGCCTATAAAATTTTTTAGTTGTAATAGAATTATATAATAGTGTAAAGTGTTTACTACCTGTCCTTTTTTGCTTTTAAGTTGTAATATGTTTACAGGTAAACAGATGTTTGTGTTTGAATTACCTGTAAATTGTTTACAGCCTATTGTCAAGTTTTACTTACATTTATTATTCATTTAGGCCTATTGTTTGGATAACCTGCCTATCGTTTACAATCTACAATGAGTGCTTTGGTAAAAATAATAATCTCATGGTCACTTGAAGGATATGAGTCAACTTTACATCTTTGCTCATCACCTTCTTGCGAATAAAGTGTTAATGGACCTCAAGGTTCTTCATATATGCATGACATGTCAGATTGGATATCAACATAATCAAGCCAACACAGCCACTCATGATTGAATAGTGGACTTTTCTTTAAAATCTCTTGGGTAGTAGCATTAACCACACACTTTTATAATAACTAGCATTACAGCTTAATATTCAGCCTATATAATAGACAATGCAACAGTAGGTTGCTTCTTACTTCACCAATTAAAACTGAAACAGAAACCTGATGTGGAGTGATGTGTAGATGGGTCCCCAGAATATTTCTGTAAGCTTGATTAATACATCATATTTGTAAAACACGCTTTTATTAATGGTTACGTTGATATATTTCTAAATATGCTTCATTGCATCCATACTCTTATATGAACTGACTGATATGACCTAATTGGATATGCCAAATTTGAAAGAGTGATGGTTATATATATTAGGCTACCAACCATCTTTCAATAAACACATGCATTTGTGAGTAGGTCATCTTCATCTTTCGACTGCTTGTGATTCAGTTTAAGTAAAGTTGAAATCATTTTTGATATCACTAAACTCAACTTTGCAAGCAAGTCTATATCATATTACTTTTATCCCTTTTTATCTTTTGTTATTCAAATACTTAAAAAGTATTGAAAGCCTCCCAAATCCTTCATCTTAAACCTTCAACCTTTGAAAAAAAAAAATCAACTTTTTTGCTTCTTTTAGAACATTGTTTATAATGATTTAATCATCTACATAAACAAAACATACAACTATTCTTTTTGTAGAGTGGTTCAGAAAAGTGCATGATCAATGGAAGAAGAAATAAAACCATTTGTAAGTAAAAAATCTCTAACCTTTGAAAACCAAGCTTTAGATGATAGAGCACCTTGTTAATCAAATAGGTTTGATTCTTATTATAATAGTAAATATTACTGTTACTTATTTTTAAGAAACTAATTTTGAATTGTTTAAAATGTGATTAAGAAGAAGATTAACATTTAGCAAATAAGAGTGTTGTTTTACTTTGAGAGAGTTAATGATCAGACTGTTACATTAATAGATCGGAGTTTATAAAAGGGATTAGAAACCCATTGCAAACATACAAGACAACATAAGAAAATAAGAGAAACACAAGAAAACTCCAACCTACGATTTGGAAGAGCACTCACCTGTTGCGATCACCAGTCTCATGGCATTTCTCTCTTCATTTGGGCAATTTAATTAGTCCCAATCTCTGGATTTTTTTAGGAAACACCACTATATTAATTATTTCAATTTAATTAAACTAAATGTATGTAATCACCTGTGCATCCAAATACAGCCTAATTCATTTGGTTTCTATTCTACAATCTTTAGCAACTACGTATCTTGGTTATGCTGTTTTCTACCGTCGTAACGCTTTCAGCTGCTATAAAACAAACAGGGGTACTCGTCTCTGCATTCGTTATTGCTGCCATTGTTGTATATCATACTCTATGTAGGCCCTCCATCAAGGCAAACAGGTTGGGCCCCAACCCAGCCCATCTCCAAAGTATCACTGCATTCCGCAAGGCTTGCAGGACTCGATTATTCACATACAGAGAGCTGGAGCAGGCAACAAAAGGGTTCGACAGTGATCAGAACATAGGCAATGGTAGTGATGAAACGGTCCATGCCGGGGTGCTTGACGATGGGTCCCTTGTGGCAGTGCATAAAATACAATGCGACAATGAACAAGACTTCATGCAGGTTCTAATGCGAGTTGAGTTCTTTTCCATGATCTCACACAAGAACGTAGCCCACCTCCTTGGATGCTGTATCGATTCGAGCAACATGCTGTTAGTGGTGTATGAATTCTTCGCCAATGGGACCCTTGATGAATATCTAACGTGGGAGAGCGGCAAATGTCTTGATTGGTCGCAGCGGATGAGTATTGCTGCTGAATTGGCAAATGCTCTTGCGTACTTGCAATTAGAACTCTCTCCTCCTGTCTACCACCATGACCTTAGATCAAGTGACATTTTCATAGATCACAACTACTCTGTTAAGATTGCTGGGTTTCGACTATTAAAGCCAGGACCCGATGATGGGTTTGGGTCATATAGCATTTTCCAAGGCTCACATCAACAGCTAATGAGCAAAAGCGATGTGTACAGTTTCGGCGTTGTGCTAATGGAGATAATCACAGGATCAAGGCATGCAGAACTTCCGGCCATGGCTCTGCACAAGGTAAGAGATGGGAAATTAGATGAGATTGTAGATCCAATCCTCTGTTATCGTGAACGTCCATCTTGGCGGGAACAAATTGATAGAGTTGCTGATGTGGCTGCACGTTGCTTATCATTCGGCGGAGATGGTAGGCTTTGTATGGGGGAAGTTGCAGGGGAGCTTGTACAGATCACAAAGGCGAATGTGGAGGGTAGGAGTAGAGGGACCGCTTTGGAGGAGACCTTTTCGACATCGAGCCTTTTACAGATGATATCGATGTCGCCTGACTCCCTTTACGTGCCTCCAATGAATGTTGAGAAGCAGTAATTCAGGCATGTATTTTGGAGGGAATTCCATTTGAAAATTTAAAGAGCTGTAAGCTTAGTTCATGGAAGATTGGAATTCTGCCTAAATTATCTATTTTGTCATGTAAAAGGGTCGTGAATCTCGTGATCGGGTTTGGTCAGGGTCTCCCTAAGGGCCTGTTTGGGAGCGTGGATTTGGAATCCTACTATTGTATTTGGTACCCTGGATTGAGAATCAACTTTAATTCAAAAGCAGCTATGCATGGTATATTTACATGGGTTTGAATTTAATTACTAAATCAATTTTAATATCTCTAATTAGTGACGTATGTAATGTTTGACATAATGGTTGTAATAAGCCTGCTGAAATATACGCTTTGCCTGAAAATGATAAAATTCCAAGTCTTCTATGTGCCACAAGCATAAGATCATGTCCAAGTGATTAAGCAACAATTTTTAACCATTGATTTACATGGACAATGTTTGGACGGTGCTGATCATCATATTAAAGTAATTATAGTGATGCAATTAATTATTTTTAGATATCATTAGTGAGCCATGTGCCCAATAAAATAATAGTATGGTGACACAAATGTTACACATGCAACTATTGAAAAGATTTTAGGTGTAATCCAAGCTCTCACCCTGTATCTCAAACCTGTCTTTGAGGGGATTTAAAATCCCCTATATTTGAAACCCTTTATGCTGCCAAACAATAAGGGGATTTGAAATCCCCCAAATCCAAGGTGCCAAACGACCCCTAAGGCTAACCTGTTTACTAAACAGGTGTCTATCCCAAAGCTGACCCACGACCCTTTACTTAGTCGGTCGACCGGCCCATTTAAAAATTGTCAAGCTCGAGCGAGACTTGACTCAACCCTTTAATTGTAATTGGGTCCAGCTCGCCTGACTCAACTCATGATTAAGAATGCACATCATCCATACATTTTCTTGTTTATTTTAGTTTGAGTTTTGAGTCAGATCTACCTAGATCATCTTGCATGACCTTTTAATAAACTATTAGCCCAGTTGGGTTGGGTAAGTGTCCAACCCAAGCCTCATCCATCTACTAATAGTCCAGCCTGAGCCTGAGCCTGAGCCCGAGACGCTCCCATCTTGCTTCGCCCAGACTAGCATCAAAATCAGTCGTGCTAGTTGATCCAAATCCCCTAGTTTTCTAAAAAATTAAAGTGAGCAGCCCGCAGTTTTCAAGTACGGAAAAATAACCGCTTCTATGACCTTCATTCACTGGCAGCAACGGCTAAGCGCTGTTAACTTGTAAAAAGGCTGGTTTTGCCCATATTCACTTTTGTTTTTACGATCATATCTCATTGAAGGGGTGTGCTTGAGGAAGATTCGATGGGGTCTACCTGTATTTTTATTTATGATACACGTTGTCCATCTGTTTTTCCATCTCATTTTAGGACATGAGTGGATCACACCACATAAAAGAGTGGTGATTGGACGCCTACAATTGAAAACGTGTTAGAGCCATGGATGTTTGAGATCAAGCTGATATTTGTGTTTTCAGATGGTGATTGGATGCCTGCCATCGAAACACAGGTCTGTGTGACCTTTCAACGGGTTGGATGCCAAATAAACATCTTGGTGGGCCTTAGAAAGTTTTCGAGGTCCACCGTTATTATTCCCACTGTATCCTTTGGTCCGGTCCACCTGTGGTTCAGATTTGCTTAATTTTGGGCTCATGTCCGAAAATGAGCGAGCCGTCAAAATAGACGGTCCACATGGATATATAATATATGCATTAGCCACGATCAAGGTTGCAGCGCGTTGGGTGAGGCCGGGTCGCACCCGTAGCCGATTGCATGAAGACTGGGCCGGCAGGTTCCTGTGATGGGAAGCTATCTTGGTCTCATAGAGATTTGTGTGATAAATCCACTCCGTTCATCAGTTTCTAATCATCATAATAAGACCATGAATCTAAAAATCAGACTAATCCATAACTTAGGTGGGCCACACCAAAACAAATAGCGGGATTGAACGCCTACCCTTGAAAACTTCATGTGGCGACAGGAGTTTTGTATCAGGACAATATATGTTTCTACAGCTTCTATAAGTGGTAATAACCTTATAAACGGTTTGGGTGGCATATCAACATCATGGTCGGCTCAGGAAAGTTCCACGAGTGGACATTTTCGTTCTCATTTATGCCGTGTGACTCACCTGAGTTATGAATTTATGCCTGAATTTTAGAATCCCTAAACTATGGACGGAGTGGATTTATCAGAAGAATACAGGAATGTCTGAGGGCCCCAATTAGCCATGCTCGGCCATGCCTATCTGGAAGGGCGTGACTTCGGTGAGACCCCAAAACTAGTGATGTCGGTGGGACCATGACATGTCCCCACATCACTGGTTCAGCTAGGTGGGCTCGTGCGACACCTTCCGCATGTGCCAGCGTTGGGAACTAACGGTAGATGGGGCCATCTCAGGCCCTAACCCTCATTCGTCTCTCCTCTCTCCTCTCTCCTCTCTTGGATCTCTCTCTTGTTGGCTATCTTCTCTCTCCCTTCCTCGTCTCTCGTCTCTCCTCTTTCCTCTATTGGATCTCTCTCTTGTTGGCTATCTTCTCTCTCCCTTTCTCTCCTTCTCTCTCTCTCTCTCTGAAATGGAAAAGAACTTTCAATTGGGGCATTTCTCTTCAAATCCACGAGAATATCTGAGATTGAAATTGTTATTGATGTCTTAAATTTGCCAATAACAGGGTCTATCGATGTCATCGACAGTCCACTTGATGCTATCGACTAAACATTGATGGCATCGATAGGTGCGATCCCATCGCAAAATTCAGAAAATTCATGTTGGTTGTTGGAACGTTTTGGTGTTGCTACTTGATCTCATCGAAGAAGCTTCGATGCCATTGAAGTCTTCATGGGATGTTGATGCCATTGAAGGTCCCATCGAGAGCGCGCACGAAGTTGCGTAAGTGTGGGATTCATTTTCTATTTCGGTTGTGATAGTTTGTATATCAGTTGTAATCGGGATTTGGGAGATGTTAAGGTGTACTAGGGCTTTCTAAATTGTTCCTAAGGGTTCAAGGGCATTGCTAGGGCTTGTGAAGTAGATTCGAAGCTTGTTCGAATCGGTAAGACTCTTTCTCTTGTAATTTCTGCTTTCATAATGCATTACTGGTTACTTTGTGCCATGTTTTTTTCTCGCAAGAGTTTTTTTATGTAAAATTC
Source organism: Magnolia officinalis (assembly GCA_021015155.1). Classification (NCBI taxonomy): domain Eukaryota; kingdom Viridiplantae; phylum Streptophyta; class Magnoliopsida; order Magnoliales; family Magnoliaceae; genus Magnolia; species Magnolia officinalis. Next base: position 41,831,537 of record JAJHSJ010000007.1, read on the forward strand.
GGATTGTTCTTGTTTGAAATTGGTTGTGCAATTGCGTGTTCTTTTCTTGATTCGTCTCTGTGTGCTTTTGTGGTTCTCCAACAAGTGGTATCAGATCTAACGTTGGCAAGCAGATCGAATATATAATTGGGTCAGGCTCACCCACCATAACCCAACTCATGTTTAGGAATGCACAACATCAATACTTTTTCTTGTTCATTTTACTTTGGGTTTTGAGTAAGATATAGCTAGATCATCTTACACAACCCTCTAATAAACTATACAACCCAATTGGGTTAGGTAAGTGTCAACCTAGGCCTGATCCATTTACTAATAGTCTGAGCCCAAGCCTGAGAAGGGACCCAGCTAGACACTTGGCTCAATAAGTTCAACCCCACCCGCGAGCTCGACCCTTCCATCCCAATGCAATCCGTCACGATGTCGCGACGTGCTTGCCACTTGTTTTCTATATAGGGTGGTGCGATGTCACGCCTTGAAATTCGGATATAGATTGTGCACCCTCAAATCCGAGTTACGACACATGACTTGTACACCATGTGTACGAAACCCATTCCTTCGTATCATTTTTCAGAGGCTTAGTTAAAATGTACACTAAGTTTCCATACTCAAAACCTTAAACAAAACATCATATTTATTTATTTCAATCACATACACATATATCCACCATCATGATTATTTATGGGCATTTAATCCACATATTGATAACATTCATAAAAGTTAATCACAATACCACAACCTACACATTTGGGGCTTTATTAAATCATTCACTAACAAAAGCTTTAACTATTCATAATATTCACTTACTCAACTTAAAATTTGTTCAAAGACATAATTAAAGGAATACGTTGAGTTCAAATAGATATATTAGTGATTAAACATATTCAACTCGTCTTCATCAAGATAGGGCCATAACCTTTGTAAATTGTCAACTAGTTCACCTTTCTGTCCTGAAACTTGAGCAATGGTTTCATCGTCCACTAAATTTGTATGATTTTTCCATCAATAAAACATCAGCTGGCCAGGCCCAGTGAGTTAACTCATTATGGTTCATGCACATCATAATTAAAATAGAATGCGTGAATGACATGAGATAAATGGATGCGTGAATACATCAAGTGGGTTGATCAGTCCACTTGCTTGAGTTAGATCCCGTCAACTCACATTTCCCCTTTTGTAGAGTAGGCTTCCACCATCTTGGTAAACTTTCATGTAATGTGAGCATCCAATGAAGGTCCCCTAGGTCACCCGGTACTGTAAGTTCCTACAAGTCTTCTAGGGCGTGCCCCTGGGAGTCAACGCAGGTGAGCTATGCATGACATGAATGAATGAGAATGATCGATGCATCATATTAGCATGTTGTCACATATATCATCATTAGAGTTGTACATGAGTCGAACCGACAGAGTGTATGCTCTGTCAAATTTGGTTAGGATCTCTCTATCGATAATCCTACGTGTCAAATTGACAAACTCTAGAATTCTACTCTGTGTTTTAGAAATTGTTGGAGGATAAATTTAAGACAAAAAGAAGAATTCAAGAATTAATGTTGTTTGGTTGCGCGGCGCACAACACCATGATCGATGATATAGCATTGCGCGATGCACAATGGGAAAATGTTGATCGCACAACAGAAGTTTGCAATAGTCCATTGTGCCCCGCGCAATGGCTCACCTTTCGTGCAACAAGGATGTATTATGCGAATAAAGGAGTTCGCACGTGCAAAATGTTCACAACCCCAAGTGTAAGGTCGCGATGTAGTAATAATCTCGGTAAGACCGAGGTCGAATCCACAGGGACTGAAACTTGTACGTTTCTGAAATTAACTAGAAGTAGAACTAGAAGAAGATGTGAAACTAATTCTGAAGTATTTGAGAGAGTAATTGTTAATAGAGTAATTAAAACTAAGAATTTAAAGGTGAGAACTAGGGTGCCAAGGATCCACTTGTAGTGATCAGAGAGCCCTCTTACTTGATTGAAGTAATACAATTGGAATTGGAGTCTTATCCTATCTAATTGGAATATATATCAATAAAACTAAATCTGAACTTTTATTGATCTAATTCTCAAAGGAAGAGAATTGTGATACTTGGAAGAGATTCCATCACCAAACCATGCCCATGGGACAATGCCGATAACAAGATTTACCAATCCCACAATCTCAAAGTAAGGAAAAGAAGATACTCAAAGCTATAATAGACCTACTGTAATTTAAGTCACAATAAATCATTAAAAACTGAAAGTATTCCTTTAAAATCAAATTAGAATCAAAGAAGGTTCAACATAAACATGAATTAAAGCAAGGGAAACATCCCATCACATTATAAGCTTCACCTCTTAGCCCTAACTAAGAGGTTTAGCCAGCTATAGACATAATTGGACTAAAGTCTCTTAAGAAAAATATGATAACAACTAAGGAAGAAGAAGAAAAAGTCTTGACGATAGCTTCTCCACCCTTTTGTTCCACTCCTTAAACCCTAGAAGATGTCTAAGAACATCCTAGGGAGTCCTATATATAGTTGTCGAACTTCAACTTTCACACTTAGTTGAAAAACTCTAGAAACTGCCTCAAATTTATGCAGTTTGCTAAAATAAACTTCACTATGCACAATTTCTTAAAATAGACTTCACTTTGCACAATTTCACAAAATGACCTAGAGTTTTAGAATATGCTTTTTTCAGGACGATTTTAAGATTTTTTTTCTTCGCTTCAAATCTTTGATTCTCTTCATTCCTCACTTAGTTTTCTTGGATCTTTGGCATGTGAATTCTTTAATCTTAGTCTCCTAAGATCCATCTCTTACTTTCGTGATTCTTGAGCATCAAATCAATGCTTTTAGCACCCATTTCAATTCAAGTTCTTAAATTCACCTTACAACACAAACATGAGTAAAACAGAACATTAAGCATTATCATGTTCATGAAACCAAGATATAAATGGGGGATAATATGCAATATTTGACCCTCAACAAGAAAGCCTATAAATACTCATCTGCTCTCTTCATTTGTAACATTCGAAGAATTCGGGAGCTAACAGAAAACTGAAGATCTCTCCAGACTTTGCAAGGTACTGAGGGTACCCATTGCGCGGCGTGCAACGGGGTGGTCATGCAATGGTGGGCCTAATATCCATCATGTGGCACGCAACAGATATGTTACACCACTACAAGAAAATTGGGCTTACCGGCAGCCAGAAACATCCCTAAAAGGCTAAAAAACCATTGGTAAAAGAATTACTGGTGGTCTTACTCAAGCCACTAAAGGGGGGCGTTGCCAAATCTTTTACCGACGGTCGCACCTCTTTACCAGCGTTTTTTATGGCCGCTAGTGACTTTTACTGGCGCTTATTATCCTTTACCGGTGCTTCTGGTGACTGCCGGTAAAAACTGTAAAAGTGCTAGTAAAAACTATACGAAGCACCGGTAAAAGCAGTAAGAAACGCTAGTAAAAAGAAACGCCGCTAAAATCTGTAACAAATGTCGGTAAAAGCTACAATAATGCCGGTAGAAGCTCTAACAAGAGCTGGTAAGAGATGGAAAAAGCACCGATAAAAGATGGAAAAAGCGCTGTAAAAATTTGCCACAACGCCGGGAAAAGATATGCAGAAACGCCGCTAAACGCCTGACGAAAAATCATTTAAACATATCAAAGCACCAGTAAAAGTATTTTTGACCGCTGCAATAAGGTTGCCAAAACACCAGGAAAGATATGCAAAAATGCCGGAAAAGGCATGCCGAAGCATCATTTAGACATATCAAAGCATCGGTATACGTCGGTGCAAATCTACGAAGGCATCAGTAAAAGGCTCCCAACAAGTCAGGCATAATTTAAATGTCATAAAACGCCAACATATGCCATGGAAAACCTTTAAATATGCACAAGTAAAAACTGTTGACTGCTTGTAAAAGTGCTGACCGCGAATTAAGTTTCTTCTTAATTCATTTGATTGTTTGTATTTAATTGGAACCTATATTGTTTTTAAATATTTAGAACCTAAAAAATGTTGCACAACACAATTAAAAATGAATATTAAATAAATTGTATTACTTTACAATGAAAAACATATAATATTTACAATAATGTGTTGAAAATGTTCTAAATACATATAAAAGAAATCCCTCCATCCTGCCATCATCTGTCTGGGCCTGTGATGTAGAGTGGGTCGCGAACAGTTACATGGCCAAGATGGATCAGAAAAGGCCCGGTCGACGACAGAAGTGATCCAGACCATCGGACCTTAAATCGGGCGTATCTCACAATCCGGAATGAGTTATCTGACGTAAAATATATGATTTTGGGGTAGAACGAGCTACTTTAGCTAGCCAATCCTGCTACGTTGGGTTTGCAATGCCCAGAATTGTGAAAAACCCCTAGATCAACGGTCGTTTCCCCTGTTTTAATTTCAATTTTACTATAAATAGTAAGTTTTAGTTTGATTATAACTCTTCATCCGTTGAGCTTTAGGAATTGCGCCCAACGTGAAAAGAGCTTAGAATAATTAGGAGAACGGTTTGGTGAAGCCAAATAGGACACTTACTAGTTTTGGCCGAAAACCTTGCGCACTAGTAGACATCACGACCGTCTATAAATAGTAAGTTTACTATTTATAATAAGTCACGAATTCTAGGAGTTGTAGTTGTAGTTTGATTCTGATTTCTTTCCCATTACTTGGTACCCCTATTTAAAGGGTTGTGAACTCATTTTTATGAATTAATTAATCAGTTTTGAATTTATTACAATTTATTTCTATTTTCTGCTTTTTTTTCCTCGTGAGTCTCTGTGAGGAGTCCAGAGAAGCTCCGTGGATTCGGAGTAGTTATCCTCATCACATTCATCCCTGCATCAATTGGTATCAAATCGAGGACTCCCCTCGGGCCGATGGCAAATAATGAAGGTATGGATCAAAATCCTGTGGACGGTGATCCAGAGATTCATTATCTTTCGGAAAGAATGAAAGCTTTCCACCGGGAGAGTCAGTTGACCATACAAGGGCTGCAGGCAATCCTCGACCGTCTTGGGGATGCGCTACTTCCGCACCGAGCCCTAAGTGGTGCTCCACCACCTATGGTTGCTCCACCACCCATTGTTGCTGTACGAGTAACCCCGATTTCCCTAGAGTACTACCAGTGGCAAACCGTAGGGCTACACCAGATAATTCAAGTTCTAGCGACGAGGACCTTAATGATGGTTTTACCCGACGACCAATCCATGGAGGCGATCACCTAGATCGTGTTGAAAGAGACTATCGAGGTAAGGCTGAACTTCCTAGTTTTAATGGTTTATTACGTATAGAAGATTTCCTCAATTGGCTAGCCGAAGTAGAGAGATATTTTGATTATATGGACGTGCCAGATCATAAAAGGGTAAAATTGGTAGCGTTTAAGTTAAAATCTGGTGCTTCTGTATGGTGGGAACAATTACAACTCTTACGATCCCGCCAGAATAAGGCGCCCATCTCATCATGGCTGCGGATGAGACGTCTTCTTCGATCACGATTTCTCCCCAGTGATTATGAGCAGATATTATTCCAGCAGTACTAAAATTGCAGACAAGGAAATCGAACCATCACAATTTACACTGAAGAATTCCAGCGGTTAGCTACATGAAACGATCTGTCAGAATCTGAGTCACAGAAGGTGGCACGATTTATAGATGGGTTGCGACCAACAATTCAGGACCGAATTCAGATGTACCCAGTCGGGACTGTAGATGAAACAGTTCAATTGGCGGGTAGGGCAGAAACACAACTTGCAAGAGTTCCTGATCATCCCTATCCTTCAATTCGACCCCCCATGACGGGTCCCACACAGGATTTAGTGCTGGCACGAGGAAAATATCCTGTAAGAGAACGTCCTCAACCTCTTACAACTGCAAACCGTGATATGGGGAGCAGCTCATCCAGACCTCAACGTGCAGCACCCACAATAGTGGGCCCAAGTAGGATTCCAAATCCTTATGCTTGGTCAAGGTCGAACAATTGTTACCACTGTGGCCAGCCAGGCCACTTATTAAACACTTGCCCTCAACGTCCCGCAGCACACTTAACTATAAACGAAGGGGGCACTGAAGATGAGGCCGCAGAAGAAGACCATTGCTTTGATGAACATGAACAAACCACTGAAGAAATAGTAGGTGGCGATGAAGTGATGGGCGAGGATCGTGGCGAATTTCTAGTTGTGAGGCGATTACTGTATGCCCCACGAAAGGAATTACATCCACAGCGACACAATATATTTCGTACTCGGTGCATTGTCAATGGAGAGGTCTATGATGTGATCATAGACAACGGTAATAGCGAGAACATCTTCTCAAGAGTGTTGGTGAACAAGTTGCGGCTACCAACAACGAAACATCCTTCCTCGTACTCAATTGGCTGGATAAAAAAAGGTGAATGAGACCACGGTAATTGAACAATACACTATCTCGTTTTCAATTGGCAAAAATTATAAGGATCAAATACTTTGCGACGTGGTCGACATGGAAGCTTGTCATATGCTACTCGGTCGACCCTGACAGTCGGGCCGTAATGTGACCCATCGGGGATGAGATAATGTCTACATATTCGTCAAGGATAGTCGAAAAATAATCCTTGCCCCTATGGCACCAGAGAACCACCCTGAAGCTTCTAAAGTGGAGGGGAGTTCCCTCTTGACCATTCGGGATTTCATGGAGGAATCCAAGGAAACCGGCGAGGTATACGCCGTAGTGGTGAAGGGCGAGGAAGAGGAACTCTTAAACATCCCTTCAAGCTTAAGACTGTTGCTAAACGAATTTAAAGAAGTCTGGCCTGGGAATTTACCTGATGGATTGCCCCCCATGAGGGACATCCAACATCACATAGACCTCGTCCCTGGGGCTAACCTGCCCAACCGCCCTCATTATCGGATGAGTCCGAAGGAGTGTGAGATACTTTAGGGGCAAGTGGAGGAATTGATCCATAAGGGTCTCTTGAGAGAGAGCATGAGCCCATGTGCAGTACCAGCATTATTAACGCCAAAAAAAAAGATGGAAGCTGGCGCATGTGTGTCGACAGCCGGGCAATCAACAAAATCACCATCAAATATCGATTCCTAATACCACGGTTGGACGACATGCTCGATATGCTAGAAGGGGCTAAGGTGTTCTCTAAACTTGATCTAAGAAGCGAGTACCATCAGATTCGTATCCGACCCGGTGATGAGTGAAAAATGGCATTCAAGACCAAGGAAGGGTTATATGAGTGGCTGGTCATGCCCTTCGGCCTATCGAACGTACCAAATACTTTTACGCGTTTGATGAATCAAGTTCTAAAACTGTTCACTGGCCGATTTGTGGTAGTATATTTTAATGACATATTGATATATAGCCAGGATGAGGCGGAGCATAGGAAACATTTTAAGCAAGTGCTGCAGGTCCTACAAATTAACAAGTTGTACCTCAACTTGAAGAAGTGTAGTTTTTTAATTGATAACTTATTGTTTCTAGGATTTGTTGTAACGTCCACAGGCATTCGTGTGGACGATGAAAAGGTGTGAGTTATTAGGGAATGACCGATCCTGACAAACATTCATGAGGTGATGAGTTTTCACGGGTTGGCGACTTTCTATCATTGATTTGTGCGAGATTTTAGCACCATAGTCGCGCCTATAACAGATTTCATGAAAAAAGGACCGTTCCAGTGGACCGATAAAGTTGACAAGAGCTTTCATGAGATCAAGCATCGCTTATCTACAACACCGGTCTTAGTGCTTCCTAATTTTGATAAATTGTTTGAGGTTGAGTGTGACGCTTCATACGTCGGAATTGGAGGAGTATTATCACAGGAAGGCAGGCCGGTAGCCTTCTACAACGAGAAGCTCAGCGAAGCCTGAAAGAAGTGGTCGACTGATGAGCTTGAGTTGTACGCAGTTGTTCAGGCGCTGCGACATTGGCGACATTATCTGATTCAAAGAGAGTTTGTTCTGTACACTGACCATCAAGCATTAAAGTTTATTAATAGTCAGACTAACGTGAATCATGTGCATGCTAGATGGGTTGCGTTTTTACAGGAATTCACATTTGTTCTGAAGCACAAGTCAGGGAAGCAGAACAAGGTGGCTGATGCACTTAGCCATCGTGCACCATTACTTATTACAATGAGCAACGAGGTGGTCGGTTTCGACTGTCTCAAGGAGCTGTATGCCGAGGATGAGGACTTTAAAAATTCTTAGATGAAGTGCCAAGAAGGTCACCCCAGCGACCTTCATAAACAGGACGATTTTCTCTTCAAAGGGAATCGATTGTGTATCCCCTAAAGTTCTCTGAGGGAGCAGATTATTCAGGAGCTACATGGAGGTGGCCTCGGTGGACACCTTGGGCGAGACAAGACGCGAGCTCTTGTGGAAGAGCGGTATTACTGGCCGTAATTAGTACGTGATGTGAAAACAGTCGTACAACGTTGTCATGTTTGTCAGACCTCCAAGGGGCAATCTCAGAATACGGGCCTCTACACCCCGTTACCTGTGCCTGACGGTCTTTGGGAGGATTTATCAATGGACTTCGTGCTTGGTCTGCCACGAACACAACGCGGCATGGATTTAGTGTTCGTGGTAGTAGATCATTTCTCCAAGATGGCGCACTTTATTCCATACAAGAAGACTCTCGATGCAACACACGTGGCAACTCTATTCTTCAGAGAAATTGTGCTACTACACGGGGTTCCCAAGACTATTACTTCTGATCGTGACACGAAGTTCATAAGCCACTTTTGGCGGACTTTGTGGACTCGATTCGATACACGACTTCAGTTCAGCAGCGCCTACCACCCATAAATTGACGGTCAAATTAAGGTTGTGAATCGCACGTTGGAAAACCTCCTTCGATGTATTTCAGGAGAAAAACTGAAGCAGTGGGATTTGGCTTTGTCTCAAGTGGAGTTTGCATTCAACAACATGGTGAACCGCTCGACAGGGAAATCCCCGTTCCAGGTTATTTACGGACGAGTACCTCGCCACACACTAGACTTGGTCCTCTGCCCAAGCTCCCAGGCATGAGCATTACAGCAAAACATATGGCAGACAAGATTATGAGCATTCATGCGGAGGTACAAACCAAGTTGCATGCCTCGAACGAGAAGTATAAGGAGCAAGCAGACAAGGATCGACGACGTAAAGTGTTCGAGGTGGGCGATCAAGTAATGGTCCATCTGCGCAAAGAAAGATTTCTGACCAGAACGTACAATAAATTGAAGAATAAAAAGATTGGACCGGTACCAATCATTCGAAAGATCAATGACAACGCCTATGTTGTTGATCTTCCAGATGACATGGCGATCTCACGGACTTTCAATGTCGCGGACCTAACCAAATATCATGAACCAGAGCATGACGAGAACTCGAGGACGAGTTCTTTTGAAGTGGAGGAGACTGATGTAGAGCGGTTCGCGAACAGTTACATGACCAAGATGGATCAGAAAAGGCCCGGTCGACGACAGAAGTTATCCAGACCATCAGACCTTAAATCGGGCGTATCTCACAATCCGGAACGAGTTATCTGACGTAAAATATATGATTTTGGGGTAGAACGAGCTACTTTAGTCAACCAACCCTACTATGCCGGGTTGTGATGCTCGGAATTGTGAAAAACCCCTGGATCAATGGTCGTTTCCCTGTTTTAATTTCAATTTTACTATAAATAGTAAGTTTTAGTTTGATTATAACTCTTCATCCATTGGGCTTTAGGAGTTGCGCCCAATGTGAAAAGAGCTTAGAATAATTAGGAGAACGGTTTGGTGAAGCCAAATAGGACACTTACTATTTTTTGCCGAAAACCCTGCGCACTAGTAGACATCACGACCGTCTATAAATAGTAAGTTTACTATTTATAGTAAGTCGCGAATTCTAGGAGTTGTAGTTGTAGTTGTAGTTGTACTATTTTCTGCTTTCTTTCCTCGTGGATTCGAGAAGTCTCTGTGAGGAGTCTAGAAAAGCTCCGTGGATTCGGAGTAGTTATCCTCATCACGTTCATCCCTGCGTCAGCCTGCAACCTGCAAGATAAAATAATAAAAATAAATTAATTACATTTCAACCATTTCATGTGATTTGGATAACAAAAATTATCTATCTATTTAAAATTTTCAAAACAAGCTACAGATGCACCCTACTGCATCAAACTATTACATAGCGTTAGCATGTAGACATAGAGTACTACAAGGAGCACACTCGAAAAACCAAGGTCGGGTGTCATTGTGGCCATGAAATCAAACCTTGATCATCTGTGAAATGTAGTGGAGCATAGCACCCAAAATCACTTTGAAAGAAATGCCTATCATATAGAAATTGGTTTTTATCAAATAGCTATTGAATTTTCAGCATAACTAGAATGAATGTCATGGCCCAGTCAAAGTAAAAGTTGGCCTACCATCACAGGTTTCAATCACCCAAATAGATGTTAGCAATTAAAAAGCGATGGGTACTACAACCATTTGAAGGATTCTGTAGATACTGATCTCTTTCACAATACAACGAAATCCATTTAAAAGGACTCACAAAAAATTCCGAATTAGAGATAAGGATGTGTTTGGATATAAAAAATTTTCTTTTGATTAATACCAGTAGGAATTGCTAATAGGTTCACTATCTTGAGAAGTAAAGGCACAGTGGGTTGTCAACAATTTCTATCTTTCCACAAGCAATTTCATGACAAAATTCCTCTTCCAAGTACCTTATGGGAAGACATCCAGCACTAGAGAGTATCTTCTAGCAAACACATTATTTGCCATTTTCTCAAAATCACGGAGGGTATCTTCTAACAAACAACTTTTGGTTCATGTCCTAACATTAGCTAGTGCAATGGATGGGTAGAGTGGATATAAAACATGACCTGTAGAAAATCTGCGATGGATGAAGCATAACCAACAAAAATTCAGACTGTCCAAATCGTTGACCCAATGGTGGATGAAGCATAACAAAAAAATAATTCAGACTGTCCAAATCACAGACCTAGTGGTGGATGAAGCATAACTAACAAAAATTAAAATTCTGCAGAAAACCTTATTTTTGCATACTGATAAGTACAATGGCTTCTCTAACTGTGTTATCCAAAACCAAGAGTCTCCACATTCCACATTGGAATTGTAAAACAATTCAGTCATATGTCATGAGAAATTCAAGATAAAGACATAAAGATCAATTTATGATATGATAAGTCATGAAGAGATAGATTGGTAAGTCTACAAATATTAACAAAATCTAGAAAAAAAAAATTACAAATCAGGTTTGCATTGAACAAATTCAACAATTGCTTTAAAAATTGGAACAATAGAGATTTGAAAACTTAAATTTGAAGCACCTATAACCTTGCCCAGCTGAGTCTAAGACTAAACCAAGTTGGAAATGGGAACCAACATACCGTTTCACCATCATCACGAGTCGTTCCAGTTGAATTGATGTAAAGATAAATTCGCTGGTTTAGATCTATCCATTGTAAGTAAAGTAGTTTTGCTATCACGAGCTCTGTGACAGCTGGCACCAACTAATCAATGCAAATGGCTAATTATTAGCGTGTATTGTGCCATTAGATAAGACAAAAAAAAAAAAGAAAAAGAACAACAACACTAACATGGTTTTACAAGTATTAACAACTAACACTAAGTTGACTGCTTCCAAACTTTTTACCATGAATATAGCTGTGTCTTCCACTAGCACTAAGATAGTGACATGCTACACCCATTACCAACTAATTTTAAAAAAAAAAAAAAAAAGAAGAAAAAGAATGCACCTGCAAATGTTTTTAATTTTTTATGAAGGATAACAAGGTGGGAAAAAAGAAGCATGATAAATTCAAAGGTATCCAATTTGTGGCTGATCAGAAACTATCCTTAAGAGAAAAAGCAAACTGCCTATAGCAAAAGGAAAGCATTGCTGGAAGCCTGGAACTAACAATTTTCCCATAACTAATTAAACATTCACAATCAATTTTGATTATGTTAAATGCCAACTGGAATGACTTGTCCAAAAAATCCCAAGCACATGAAATTTTAAAACACTTGCAAGCGCCATATCCTACAAGTTGCACCATTGAACTGTGAAGGCTAGCAGCAAGATTGGGATTTCAAATCTTACTCAGCACACACATGTGAATGGCGCCCACCATGTACCTTGGCCCAAAAATCAGGCCACTCTGGCTAATCAGGCAGAACTTCATCAACATCCTCCACAATCATTAAATATTTATTATGATGTTTCAGAAGAGTTGCAATATTTTAAAAGCCAAATAACACATGTTTATCTCATGCATCTCATGCATCCATATTTTTTTGCCTTGCAGTCAAAATCAAAGTGAGAATCAATTCCAGGAAACAGGAAACATTTGATGTTAATGCTCCTATGCTCAATTGGGCATCCCCAATCCAAGGCAACCCTTTGAAGGAAGAAAAAATGGCAAACGACATTGTTGGAGCATAAAATTTGATTAAGGGAAGAGGCTTCAAGAAGAAGAAATGGAGAAAGAAGTGGAGTATAGAGGTGAAAGGGGGGATGAGTTGCGCGGGACCTGAGATGTGTGGGATTTGAGTGTGCGGGTCCGCGCAACACGTCCTGGTTGCGCTGAGTCACGCAACTCGCTTCAAAAAATGATGAGCTGGAGATGCAAAGTGGGGTCCATGGCAGGAGATTCAAGGGCTCACACGTACGGAAACCTATAAATACCCCCTACCCCCTCATTTGAAAGTTCAGATGTTCGGAAGACTAGTGCCTCAGACATGTATTGGATACGAAAAGAAGGAGAGTAAGTGTAAGAGGGCTAGCCTACGTCACTCCATGTGAGTTGCATTGGCCCGCGCTACTCCATACAAGTTGCGCCGGCCTGCGCAACTCCTCAGCCCGCGCCACTCAACGCGAGTTGCGCGGGTGCTCTTTGAGGCAACACCATGTCATATTTTCTTAAGTCCTCAGGCTGTTTTAGATGTTCCAAAGGGATCCAGGCACTCTTTTATCATGTCAATGAGAGACAAAGTGCATGGAAAGCCCGCACAACTCATCTCCCCTAGAGATATGATTGACATGAGCCGGAATGCTGCCGAAATTCATATTTTGAGCCTATTTGATACTTATACTTTTACATTTTTAGAAATTCTATCCTAGAATCAAAGGATCAAAAGGATTCAATGAACTCTGAATGAATAAATTTGATAATTATTCTCTTATTTATTTTTTTATCATTATTGAGTGAGATAATTCCCCAAATCAAATACTTTTTCATTTCTGGTTGAAACAAAATGGCGACTCCACTGGGGATCTTTATCTTGCTTAATATTGACTTACGAATCACTTAGAGAATTTCATCATTGTTTAGCGTCCTATGAGGTGCCAAAATGGCGACTCTCATCAGGAAACGTCCTTCCTTTCATCTCCGGGATATAATAGATTTGTTAATAAATGCTAATTAGGTTTTATTGTTGATTTCTGATAGATGAAAGAGTAATAAACTGACAACGAGCGTAACAATCATTCAAGAAACCACTGGTAAGAGAAATGGATGACGGTCATTCGCTAAGGCAGACAGGCAAAGCCGCAGTAGTCACGTTACGCTCGGGCAAAAGGATAAAAGGTCCCCATAAATAGAACATCGAGGTACAAGAAAAGAAACATTTGAAGAATGCCATGATAGTATTACAGAAAAGGGAAAGAACAAGGTTGAGAGGGTAACATACGATGTGGTGAGTCATTTGAAAGGCATACCAGCCCGACTAAGTGTGTAAGATGCGTTGCGACTGTCGGAAGATTCTCGAAATAGTCTAATTCAACTCTATCTGATAATGATGTCAGAAAAGCATTGCTCACAGAGATGGAACATGAAGAGCAAAATAATTGCATGTCAGTCATATCTTTCTCCGATGATGATCTAATTTGTGGCGAAGAACATAATAGACCGTTGATGGTTGTGGGCCATGTCGCTGGGAAGCAGATAAAATGAATAATGTTGGATAATGGGTCCACAGTGAACTTGTTACCATTAATGATGCTAAATGAATTGGGATATCATCGTTCTCATTTACGCCCTAGTGGGATGATGATACAAGGGTTTAATCAAGTTGGACAACGAGCGCTCGACAAAATCACACTAACATTAGAGATAGGGAGCTAACGACAGACGTTATTTGTCACATCATTAATGCAGTAACGACATCTAATCCCTCTTGGGAAGACCCTGGATGCATCAATACGGCATCATACCATCGACTCTCCATCAATGCTTCAAGTACTGTAAAGATGGGACTCAATATAAGGTGATGGCTGATGCAAAGCCGTATACAAAGCAGAGTCTTTCTTCGCCGACGCTGGTTATTATAACGAGTTCGCTGCAGGGAATAAAAAGGAAAGCAATAAGAATAAAACAACAAAAGGTGAAATAAGCACAATGCAGAATGGGGTCGCAAAAATAGAGTTATCTAAGAAAGAGAATGTGAAGCAAAAGTTTTATATCGTGCCAAGACATCTGAGATGACCAGGGCAGCCTCCACTGACATTATTATCGCCTAAGCAATTAGAAAATTTGCAGTCAAACTATACGATGCCACTACCACATGCAGAAAGGAAAAAACCATTCCCAGTTATGCCTAAGAGGTTCCATGTTGAAGCTAGTTTGAAAAACCCCGAGCCTATTGAATTTTATACAGTCCCCAAAGCAGAGGTAGTAGAATAAAAGATAGATAACACAATAAACTTCACAAAATTAATGTATGAAGATCTAGAAAGATACAGCTCTGCTAGTAAAAAGATAATAAGAATATGGGCTTCGATTGCAAAGAACTAACGAGGCTAAACAGTGGAAAAGGCATCTTGACCCCGATCGAAGTCAATGAAGAAAATTGAGAGAAGTTTCATGGATTAGGAAGAAAATCTTCAGTAAATATGATTACTGTTGAATCAGTCGAACTGACAAAAGCTGAAATGATCAAGCATCCTGAGGTGGCTCTGAAGCAAATAAAAGACAGGGGCAACCGACAATCGACAGCTTACGGAAAATAAATCTAGGGACAAAAGAAGAACCCCAGAATACATTTATAAGCACCAGTCTCCCTGAACAAGAGGCTAACCGGTATATTAAACTGTTGAAAGAAAACAAAGATGTGTTTTCTTGGGTATATGCATAAATGCCAGGCCTGAAACCATCAGTGGCGATGTTTCGATTAAATATTTCTAAAGACAAGAGACCGATTAAACAAGCGCAGAGACGATTTCACCCGGATCTGATTCCCTTGATTGAAGAAGAAGTGAATAAGCTAATTAAAGTTGGGTTTATCAGAGAAGTCAAGTATCCCAAGTGGATATCAAACATTGTCCCAGTAAAGAAGAAAAGCGGACAAATTAGAGTATGCATTGACTTTAGAGACTTAAATGAAGCAGGTTTGAAGGATGATTTCCCACTACCAATTAATGAGCTGTTAATCGACAGTATGACTAAGTACGTTGTTATGTCCTTTATGGATGGTTATGCTGGGTATAACCAAATAAGAATGGCCCTGGAAGATTAGGAAGCTACGACATTCAGAACGTAGCTGGGAATTTACTGTTACAAGGTTATGTCGCTTAGTCTCAAGAATGCTGACGCAACATATCAGAGGGCAATGCAGAATATATTCCAAGACATGATGGACAAGCATGTCGAATGTTACGTGGATGATTTAGTGGTTAAGTCAAATGACCATGAGGAACATTGTGAAGATCTGGTTTCAGTATTTCGTCAGTTCAAAAAGAAGCAACTGAGGATGAATCCATCTAAATGCGCGAAAGTTTCTCAGTTTTGTTGTCAGGCACAGGGGAAATGAAGTCGATCCGGGAAAGATCAGAGCTATTCAAGAAATGCCGCCTCCAAAAACACTAAAAGAGTTGAAGAGTTTATAGGGAAAGTTGGCATATATTCGTCGCTTTATCTCTAATCTTGCAGGAAGATGTCAACCGTTTTCCCATCTAATGAAGAAAGGGGCAGAATTTGTATGGGACCAATCGTGTCAAAACGCATTTTATTCGATCAAAGAATTGCTGAAACAAACCCCAGTAATAGCGGCACCTGTGAAAGGTAAACTCCTCATCCTTTATATTTCTGTAGCAGCAAATTCATTGGGAGCCTTGTTAGTGCAAACAAATGAGTAAGGGAAGGGGATTGCACTGTATTATCTGAGCAGAACTCTGATAAGAGCTGAATGCAACTATTCACCCATCGAGAAAGTGTGCTTAGCTTTAATCTTCGCAGTACAAAAATTAAGGCATTACTATCTCTCATGATATAATCTTGATCTCGCGAACGGATCCCCTGAAGCTCTTGATGACAAGACCGATGCTATCCAGGAGATTGGCTAAATGGATGCTCTTATTGTCAGAATACATGATCACTTATGAACCGACGAAAGTAGTAAAGGGACAAGCAGTGGCGGATTTCTTGGCAGCCCACCCTGTACCGGATAACCAAATGATCAGTGATGACTTTTCGGACGAGCAGGTAATGATGACAGAATTGCCTAGTTTGTGGCAAATGTACTTTGACGACGTTTCTCGAACTTCAGGAACAGATACCGGAGTGATATTTATCAGTTCGCAAGGCGACTTGCTGCCATATTCCTTTACATTAGGCATGACATGCACTAATAACGAAGTCGAATATCAAGCTCTCATTTTAGGGATGGAAATAGCCTAGGAAATGAAGATAAAAGTGCTACAAATTTTTGGCGATTCTAAGCTAGTGATAAACCAGCTTACTACAGAATTCGAAATAAGGAAGTAAGAGCTCTTCCTGTATTATCATCAAGCGCAACAAGTGTTGGAGCAATTTCAGGATATTGAAATCAAGCATATACCAAGATCAGAGAACACAAGGGTATATGCCTTAGATTGCTTGGTTGTAGATTTGGCTTGTCCTAATCGAAGCCCTCTTTAAGTAACAATCGAAGAAGGAAGGTTTTTGCCGCCTACTGAAGATGTCGAAGTCTCTAAAGCATTGCCCGTGTCATGTTTGGAGATTTCAATTGATGATTGGCATCAGCCATTTGTGGATAATCTCAAATATGATATTTTGCCGGAGGATTCAAGGTAAAAGCTGCAAATAAAGCAAAGGGCGAAGAAATTTATTATGTGTAATGAAGAGCTTTACAAAAAGTCCTATAACGAGGTGTTGTTGAGATGCTTGGATATGAAAGAGGCAAATTAGATATTGCGAGAATCACATTCAGGGGAATGCGGGGCTCATCTGGTTGGTAGAAATTTGTTCCATCGAGTACATTGAATGGGGTATTATTGGCCTACAATGTTCAAAGATGCGATTAATTACGCACGGCGGTGTCATGAATGTCAGATACATGATGATGTCATGCATGTACCTCCTAAAGACTTGCATCAGTCAGTGGCTTCTTGGCCCTTCGCAGCTTGGGGGCTTGATGTTATCGGTCCTATAAATCCATCGTCATCTAAAGGAAAACAGTACATTTTGGCAGCCATAGATTATTTCTCAAAGTGGACTGAAGCTATCGCGCTAAGAAATGTCAAAGAAAAAGATGTTGTGGGTTTCATACGACATGTAATAATATACCACTATGGTGTTCCAAAGAAGATCATCACTGATAAAGGGACTCCATTCAAGAACAGAGGAATGGAAAAATTATGCCAAAAGTTCGATATCCGGCATTCATTCTCGACACCCTACTATCCATCGGCTAATGGGTTGGCTAAAGCATTCAATAAGATGATTATGAAGATATTGAAGAAAACGGTTGCAGAAAATAAGCGCGATTGGGATGAGAAGTTGCAAGAAGCCCTATGGGCCTATCGAACTACTCATCGTACTGCTACGAAAGCAATGCCATATTCTTTGGTTTATGGAATTGAAGTTGTTATCCCCATTGAAACGCAAGTTATGTCGCTCGGAATAGCAATACATCAGTCGATTACTGATGATGAAAATGCCAAGATCAAGTTGGCAGAATTGAATTTGCTAGATGAAAAGCATTTAGCAGCCCAACAGCGATTATAATTATATCAAGCAAGAATCTTTGCAACTTTTGACAGAAAGGTTAAGCATCTCTCCTTCAAAAGAGGCGATATGGTATTGATGCTGAAAAGACCAATAGTGGTCACTCGTAAGACTGGAGGCAAGTTTGACCCTAAATGGGATGGCCCATACATAATATCGGAAGTATACTCCAATGGGGCCTATCGGGTAATAGATCAAGATGGGTGAAGTATAAGTATACTAGTCAATGCCCATTTCATAAAAATATATCATCCTTGAATGTATACGCAGTTTTGATTCAGAAGATTCGCGACATAATTCTTCTCAATAAAAAAGGGCAGACAAAAGCATACAAAGGCAGAACTCTGTATTTCTTTGTAACATTGTATTTTTCGTTGAATACTAATGAAATGTAGACCTTCAAAGCATATTAAATCTAAGCGAGTCAATGAAAAGCGCCAATGATTGTTGCCATATCGCTTAATGCAAATCGCCAATGATTATCGCCAAATAGCTAAATGCATAGCCAGATGCAAATTGCCAATGGGGCAATGATTATCGCTGAATTAAAGATGTTATTACTATCATTATCTTGCTAACACAAGGCCATTTAAATTTATCGAAATCAATAGCACCGCCAGGTTGATAAACTATCTTAACTATAAAATAAAATTTTGTTTCATATCATTAGCAAATGCGGTATATTAATTTCAATTTATTATTTCAGTAAGGCCAATTCACCATTTACGGGCGGCAGAATAAGCTTATAAAGCTAAATATGAGAACCATGACAACAATGGCGACTTATCATATATGATAGCGAGAAAGACGCTGCTATGAAGCCGAACACACATAAGGCTTATTATTATGGGCAATGGTGATATGGAAGAACTATACGAGTAGCAGTGTCGCCTGTGTCCTTAAAAATCTCGAAAAGGGCATCACACACCCATGTGGGCAGTGACCTATGCCGTCTGTACAGCGTCACGTGGGTGGCCATAGAGTGCCCCCTCGTGAATGGGTATGACCTTGCAGATGAAGGAAGTGAGTCTTTGAAGCAAGACAACTCTCCAGATCTCTGGTTTGAATTCAGTAGTAATGCATGAGGACAGGTCTCTGAAGTAAGATGACCCCTCATTGATGGACTAGTGGCCTTGGATTTGGTACCCACGGTAGCCTTGTGCACCTCGCGAACTCTAGAGAGTTATTGTGGCCAACCCTGTGCGTAAATCCTATCGAGTTCACTGCCCTGGTAGCTTCACTGGGTCCCTCTGATGCATTGCGATTTGTGAACTCCCCGGCCGCGATAAGCCCCGTGAACTCTAGAGAGTTATAGTGGTCATTCGTGTAAGACCAACTCCAACTACTTATGAGTCTAAACAGTGATTGCTCCAAGTACTTGTGAGCTTAAACTGTGTGCAACAACTGGAACCGAAACTTAGTTCTGCCCATTCTAAAATGCCATATAAGCGATGCTATGCTAACAATTATAAAAAGATTGTTACTTTGATTAGCATGTGTCTATCAAATATGCTTACAAAAATTGTTCAAACTTAGAAATATTATGAATCTTGAATCAACATATAATTTTGGAGATGCATATGTTCATACGTCTCATATAGAAATGCGCTATTAGAGATAAATGCAAGAAAGCCAAAATGTTATATTTCCTGTTCAAATACATTAATGTCAAGTTTGATAAGAACATTTGCTATTTTCTATTTTGAAGAGGATGATTCTTCAATGATGGTATGTTTGTCCTTTTGAGGACAACGACGACGTCTTTCTGTCTCTTGTCTTTCTGATATTACATGAGTACTGTCTCTTAAAATTTACAAGGGAGGAGGAGGATAGAATTGCAAAGAATCATTATTCTCTTCTAGAAAATCTGAAGATTCATAAGTATTCTTCAAAGGTGTACCAAAGGCTACCCATCCCTCAAGGGTATCAGTCGGTTTCATTTCAAAGATGTTGTCTGTAGAAGAAATTTTCATGCAGAGTTGACCTAGGGAGGGGGCATGATCTACCTCTTCAAAATAGTCAATGCCTTGGTCTCTTTGGAAACTCCTTAGGCGAGGAGGGAGAATCCATGCAGCATGAACAACTGGATAATAATGTTTTACTAAATGATACTGATGAACCCACCATCGCATCCAGCAATACGAAGCATTGAAAGGGTAATCATAGCCGGGAATTATGAAGTGCGATCCGGTGCGAACGATCAAGTGCTGTTTCCATATCAAAGCCCAATTATATAGTCTGATGTTGTAACTTCTCATTGCTCTAGTAACAATGTCAAGAGTCTCTAGTACCATTTGATCGAACCCAAACTAACGAACAAACCTGTTAGGATAATATGGGTCGCGCTAGAATATATCGCCTTCTCTCCAAGGAAGGGTGTTGGGCCTGATGGAGACAAGAAATGAATGTTCACCAAATGAAACAGAATCATCATCAACAACTGTCACGTCGTCAGAATAGGTAGCAAAAGGAAATTGATAGAAGTCAATAGGATCATTGCTCTCTATTTTTCTGGTGACCCAGCCGTTCATCTCTCTCAGTTGATAATGTTGGAGAGGTAGTCAATCGGGTTACAAATATGCTCTATTGGAATAAGCAAATGTCCAAGGGAAATATACTCCTAGCTAACCCATAAAGAAATGTCATGGAGCACAGACAACAAAAGATTTGGAGGAAGGATCTTTGGAACCAGAGACAACATTCCCGAAAGTGTTGTACAAGGAACACAAGACTGGGGGAGCTAGTGAGTATTTTTGGCTTTCTTCCATTGCACCTGCTACCATAAAGAAGGATGGCCTAATAACGTCTGTCTGCTCGAAATCTGGGAATATGACTACACTTAGCCAATAGGCTAAGAAGGCAGCTAATTCGCAGGAGGAACTGTATTCAACAGTGCTCTTAACATTCTTGCGAATAGTCTTAACTTCTTGGTGATTATGGCTTGCAAAGCTATCAGGGTGAAGAAATAATCAGTAAAATTAGACCGTATAAGATTGAAGTTGTGAAGGAAGAAAGTAGAAAGGAGAAAATTTACAGCAATTTTATAGAAAAGCAAGCTAGCCATTCGAGAGAAGTATGTGATTAGGTTGAGGGAAGTTGGTCAGTGCAATGAAGAGTTCAAGAGTGGCCTTTGAAATCTTAGATTCGCTGTCTCCTGCAGAAGCTAGAGCGAGCTCTCCATTAGAGGGTACATAGGCATCAAAGATATTGCATATAATGGGAAGACCTACTATGCCAAGAAGATCTCATAAGGTGATGCTCATTTCACCTGAAGGAAGATGAAATGAATTGGTGATTGGAGACCAATGGTTGAGGAAGCCTTTGAAGATAGCAGTATCCCCATGAAAATGCTCTAACGTAGTTATGATTGCATCAGAGAGGTTGATTTGCTCAAGAATGGTGGTATGCTTTCAAACGATAGTTCGAGCCTAGGCACTGTAGAAATTGCGAAGAGATAGGAGTCATATTGCTGAGAATTTTTTAGTGTTCCAGGGCAATCTTTCGGAGAAGAAGAGTTGTTAAGCGGTCTCAAAATAGTGAGCAGGGAAAGGCTGCTGAGGATCATGGCATGGACGTAAAAATCTCATTTTATGGATCCCACCATCTCTTTGATGGGCTCGTTCTTTTCCAGATAGCCTGTCAGAATTCTTGGTTCTTTCATGATCCAATTGTCCATGGAGACAAAGATATTTCGTCGATCGAATGGTTCACTATGAAGAATTGACCAATGACGCCTCAAGTTGATAGGAATAATGGTCAGTTTGTTGGTAAAGGGGTTGTGAAGTTCTAAAGTTTCTTCATTCATCTCTACATATTTCCAAGAATGAAGGAAAGGTTGTTTGGACCCTGATGAAGATGGATGATTCTTTCTTCTTGAAGAGGATGCCGACAAGTGATGCATGATTTTGAATTGAGATCTGTCAAGTTAAAGATGAAAATTTGAAGGGCAGAAGAGAATTTTGGCAGAGTTTCAGAATGCAGTTTTTTCGCACTAAGTGCTGACAAGTTACGTGGGCAAGTTGCTCGCAAGAGTTGCACAGAAAAGGGGCTCGGTAGACAGAAGAAAAATTTTGAAGTATGGAATGGCTGGAAGTGCTGATATTTATAGACCAGCGGGACCTGCTATGAGTTGCGCGGGCCCGCGCAACTCAAGACCCTGAGAAGGAAATTGATCCTTCAAGTTGACTTAGGGTAGTTAAATCTCGGATAAAGGGGGCATTTGTTGGAGCATAAAATTTGATTAAGGGAAAAGGCTTCAAGAAGAAGAAATGGAGAAAGAAGTGGAGTGTAGAGGTGAAAGGGGGGATGAGTTATGCGGGTCACGAGTTGTGCGAGACCTTAGATGCGTGGGATCTGAGTTGCGCAGGTTCGCGCAACACGTCCTGGTTACACTGAGTCATGCAACTCTTTTTGAAAAATGATGAGTTGGAGATACGAAGTGGGGTCCACGGCACGAGATTCAAGGGCTCACACGTGCGGAAGCCTATAAATACCCCCTACCCCCCATTTGAAGGATCAGATGTTTGGAAGACCAATGCCTCGGACAGGTATTGGAGACGGAGAGAAGGAGAGGAAATGCAAGAGGGCCAGCTCGCGCCACTCCAAGTGAGTTGCGTCGGCCCACGCTACTTCATACAAGTTGCGCCGGCCTGCGCAACTCCTCGGTTCGCACCACTCAATGCGAGTTGCGCGGGTGCTCTTTGAGGCAACACCATGTTATATTTTCTCAAGTCCTCAGGCCGTTTTAGATGTTCCAAAGGGATCCAGGCACTCTTTTATCATGTCAATGAGAGACAAAGTGCATGGAAAGCCTGCACAACTCATCTCCCCTGGAGATATGATTGACATGAGCCAGAATGCTGCCAAAATTCATATTTTGAGCCTATTTGATACTTGTACTTTCGCATTTCTAGAAATTCTATCCCAGAATCAGAGGATCAAAAGGATGTAATGACTTAGAATGAATAAATTTGATGATTATTCTCTTAATTATTTCTTTTTGTCATTATTGAGTGAGATAATTCCCTAAATCGAATACTTTTCGTTTCTGGTTGAAACAGGCATATAACTGAGGAGCTTAAGAGCTTAATCCTGGCAAATTCAGACGTTCAATACTTCCATTTTCCATGTGAAAACAAAGAGAAGATATATAAACTTACATAGTAGACGTTATTTTCCAGAAGCAGCATTGTCCCATCACATGCCACTTTTTTTTTTTTTTTTTTTACACACACACCTGAAAAGGCCTAGCTATATGTCCTAGAGGGGGGTGAATAGGACAATGCCAAATAAAACTTATAACAGCGGAATTAAAAAGAATATGATAGCCAAAATAAATAACAATGCAGGAAAGTAAAACAACCTCAAAATTCAGATCTTAAGAGGTTGATACAAACGTTGTTCTAAGGACAAGCTTATACCAAAAACCAGAGTTTATGGTAGGACAAGCTTTTTTCTAGAAAGATCTTTGTATCAAATCTCAAACCAAAGAGGAATACAAAAATAAACACAAACTGAACTGAAATAAATTGTAATCACAAATGTATTGTTCTAGGGACTGCCATACACCATAAAATGGCAGGGCAACCTTGCTGGAACAATCTTTAAAGGAAATTGAATATCAAGCTGATAAAGGAATAACAGAAAATAAATTCTAAACTATTACAAAATTCCCACAATGCTTGAATTAAATGATTACAACATTCACCACCATACATACATCTCACAAATGAATAATTAAAGATTAGAAGTATAAATCATTCAACCACAACACAAGGGATTATAGTGGTTCACCTGTGCGTTCACCAACTGTTAAACAATAACCACACAGAATGCTACTCCACTCCTAATATCCTCACACAGGGGATATTAGCGTTTACTAACAAAATAGGTTTTCACAGGTTCACCCAAAACCTTTACAATTGTGTCTTTGTCTGTGGGCTTACACAATTAAAAAAAACCCCACTTCTGAATTTTCCTGGCTCTCCTCAGATAACCAATACAACAAGATTTTTCTGGAAAATCTTGAAAGAAACCAAAACAGAAAGGAATTTACAATTAAATGTAAAATACTTGATTATCTCCTTCATTGTAGCAGCCCGGTAGAACCAAGTCAGAGTAGATGATTGAATGTCCAAGTTAAATGTCCAGTACTCAATTACAATGGTTCTAGTTCTAATAGATTTTAAATTAAACCAAGTAGGGCTTGCCTTAATTGATTTTGATTCCAAAGAAAGGGAATAACAATTCCTCTTATCAAATTAGATTGGAATAGCAGAAACAAAATCAATTAAATAAAGCTAAAGAAAGAGAATATTAAATAAGCACACTTAGCTTAGATGGAGCACAGAATTATCTCTCAGAAGTTCGACGAAGATTGGCTTGAATGGATTAATTAATTCTATGAATTCTTCTGAGATTCGTGCTCTATTTATAGGTGAGCAGATCACGTCTTCGATCGGTCTAGGGAGCTCTTCGACTAGTCGAAGAATTAATAGATATTTGAAAAATCGGGCGCGATTAGCTTTAACCGTTTTACGATTGGTCGAAGGTCTCCTTCGACTGATCGTAGGTCACCTTCGACTGGTCGAAGAACCTTAATTTCATCGCTAGACTTTGAGTCGAAGACTTTCGACTGGTCGAAGATACAGTCGACACTGTTCCTTCGACTGGTTGAACAGATTCTTGGACTAGTCGAAGCCTAATAGAAAATATCCGAATTTTGTAACAAACTCACGACTGATCAAGGAATTTCTTAGACTGGTCGAAGAAAAGCTAAGACTAGTCGAAGAAGGCCTAGGACTAGTCGAAGAACAGACCAAACTCATGTAAAATAAACATCCGACTTATGTATCCAAAGTGACCTACTCCTAAGGTTAACCTAAGGTCAGTCAAACCTCAAACATGAAGTAAGGACATTGCAACATTAGGAACAAGTGACCTTGAAGTTTAAGCTTTGAAGTCTTGATGTAGTTCAATCTTGAAATCTTGATGTAGCTCAACCTTGAAAGTGTCTTGAGTTCTTCACTAACTGACTTGTACTCTTCTTGAAGTCTTGCATTCTTGAGTCATGTCTTGTGAGCAGTTCTTGCAGTCAAGGTTGATCTTTGTACTTGTGAGCTTTGCTTGTTGTGAGCTTTGCTTGTTCATGAATGTTGATCTTTGAGAGAGCTTCACTTATGCAAGTTATATAACAGTGATTTTGGCACCACAAATTTGACAACAGATAGGGATATAAACTATAGCACTTACAATCTCCCCCTGTAACGCCCTGAAAATCGGGGGTCGAGCATAAACTCAACTCCCGAGTTCCAGAACATCACTTATGCAACAAAATGAATGATGATTGAATGTTGACTGTATTCGTGCATTGAACATGAGTGAGATTAAGCCAAAACAGCATATCATACTCCAGAGACAGTTAAATTTGCAAGCGGAAGACTGTGATAGATAGATAAAATATATAACTTATGATGAGTCTCCAGAGTGTGATAACATTACCAGGTTAAATAAATACAAGTGCAGTTCTAAAATGTACCAAATGTGAGGAAGTGTAATGCCTCCTATCCCATGTACCATAGCCTCGTCAATACAATATCAGGTCTTCATCGACCTGCCAGAGAGATACAGATAGGAGAATTCCTCCTATCATCATAGAAGTAGTCCGGCTCTGCTTCACAAGCATCGCCACCACCTGAAACTCAACAAATCTGGTGGGTGTTCGGAACACCGTCCCGTAACGTGGGAGTGAGTGATCAACTCAGTGGAACAGTAAAGCATAGGTTAACATGTTATCAATTCAATCAAGCAGTAATGATAAAGCAGTATAAATCAAACAATTCTAACTACTCTTATTAAATGCAAGAATGAAATGACATGATGCTGTATGCCCTTGCCAAACCACCCTCAAGCGACATCATCTTACGTTCGCGAATGCTTACTCCCTCAGTGCGCCACATCTACAAAGCACATGCGGTGCGATGATGCTCATGATTACCAAGTTTTTATTAGTCCATTTCAAACAGCAGTATTGGGAAACTAAGGTACCTCCCTTGTATCATTCCCAAACATGATCCATTCTAGGGTCGTCAATCCTAGTTATTCTCATACGATGTTATGGTTTGAGAAACGTAGTGAAGGCATCGCAAAGGGCTCATCACCCGTCAGCGCGGATACAGATCTCACCGTATGCGGCTCAATTGCTGGCCGTCAGCTCGAGTACAGGTCTCACCGTACTCGGCTCAATCACTAGCCGTCAGCTCAAGTACAGGTCTCACCGTACTCGGCTCAACTCACACTCTAGTTGCTGTGAAAGACTCGTGGCCAATCACAGACCCTTGTAGTGTACTCGATGATACCACGGAGGACTCGTCGCCCGTCAGCACGAGCACAGATCTCACCGTACTCGGCTCTCGCCGAAGTATCGACAGCTCGAATACAGTGTCTCATACCACCATATTCGGCTCACGAGTTGATTGCGCAATGGTCACTACGGGGAGGCACATGGCCCCAGCGTAGGCCGACAGCTCGACCACGGTGTCCCATACCACCATGCCCGGCTCATGCGACTTAGCGGATCTAGGTACCATGGTTAAACGGGGATCGCCACTGGTAAGTTTGGTACCCTAGGTTCAAGCAGTAGCGACCAAACAGGGTGAACATGCATAAGGCAGATCGGGTTACTTGATGAGCTCGACTAGCACGATCGCCCGTTGAGCTGCACGACATGAAGTGCATAAACAACTTCGTGTGGCCTAGCCACTGCCGACAGGCAACGCACGACTCGAGTTCGTCAAACACATCCCACGTGGCAAATGAATCTCAGCCACGAGTTCAATCTCGTTACCGATTGCCTGGACTACAATCATAGCCCCAAACACAATCAATTACAGAGATATAAAGCAGTAATGGATCAGGATTCAAATCATACAATCAGTCTGATATTATCCGTTTAGGGCTGCCAGGGCTGTTGCACGCACTCGTTGCTCCGCTCCCCCATCACCCATGACGGATCATACAACATAAATATAAATTTAAACATATGCATTACATAATTAAAATCATAAAACAGTTGAGCATGTTATGAATCACAACACAAGCATGAGTTTGTACATGTTCAAATCCTAATCACACAACCATCAAAGGAGATCATACACATAGTGAAAAGAGGTTGAGAGTCATACCTCAACACCCTTATATATTACAATTTGCTAACTACTACACATTCAGACATTTCAAGAAACACTTACACAACCATACATCAACATACATGACATATGTCGATCACATAGGCATTAGGCCAAATCCTTTCACTAGGGAGTTGCCCCAATCATAACACGCGTACACCCACGACGGATAGTCATGGCAAGCAGGAATCCAAGTTCCATATTCATTCAGTCATTTCCACAAACACTTGGGCCACACATTTAGCACATATAGTGTATATTGGCCGTGGCGTGACTTAGGGCAAATCCTTTCGTCAAAGGGGATATCGCCCATACATCAATCATGAATCCATGACAATTAGTCATGGCGAGCACAAATGAGAATTCTATACTCATTCAGCCATTTCCACAAACACTTAGAATACACTATTACAACATACGTGGTGTATGTTAGTAAAACATGTATTAGGGTTATCCTTTAGCCAAACGAGTATTTTATCCATGTATACCATAATTATACTACAAATAATCATGACAATTATATTTCCAAAATCCGCACATATGCGGTATTTCTAAAATACGCAATTTCAACATACATGACATTTACACATGAACATGTATTTTTGCGATTCTTTTCGCCAAACTAGTATTTTATCCACATATGATATAATCAAACATTAAATAAACATGTCAAACATTTTCCCAACAAAAATACGTATACGGTATTTCTACGTATATCTAGAGTATGTGAAATTCCATATTCTACATCGCTAATCGAAACAGGAAACGGAAAGCACTTTGTACATGTGCATTTGCATGCAGATCATGAATTTATCATTATCTGACATTGAAAGCGTTGAAAAACGTAACCTATACACCTAAAGTCCGCACCTTTTGTCGTAAAATCGTAACGGAGTTGATAGGTTCGCTAAGCTTCCGTATACGGCAACTAGGCGACCTAGAGAAGGAAATAGGTTAGCTACTTCATAACCTACAACTATCAAATCCCCCAAACAGGTTAGGGTTAGGGTTTCTTACCTAGAAACGGGGCTGGAATCGCCGGAAAAGCGATGAGAACGAGATGGTGCAGCCCGTGTGGTGGCAGGGAACGACGGCAAGGAGTTTCTCCCACTTCTCCCTCACTTTCTCTCTCTTTTCCCTCTCCCAAATCCAAATTCGTATGGCTGGAATGGGAGAGGGTTTAAGGTCCTTATATAGCCTCAAAACTCACCGAAATAGACTCATGTTCAAAGGTTACTGCTAATATAGGTATTTCGTCACTTTTCCAGCTCAAAAGAGAGGTTCTGGTGGCCCTCCTTGAGCCAAACGTCAGACTTAAGCTCACCACACATGGATCTATGAGGGATTACGTTTTCGACTCGAACGGATTCCCAGATCGCACGTGGCGGGCCACTTTCAGTTCAACGGTCAGTGGGCCACGATCCGAAATTCCAAGTACATGTAAATGTTCCTGAAATTTTTCCTGATCCGAGGGTGTAATTTGGTCTGATTCTGACGGTCTGGTTGCTTAATACTGATGCGCAAGCGAAAGGTGCCAGATCACTATTCCAGATATTTTATTTTCAAAAGGAATAGTGTTTTTCACACACCCTCGCTCCGGATCGAAATAAATGGCCGTGGGACATCGGAATCGCCTGATTTTTGAGATGATTGTCAAGCCCAGTGGGGCGGTCCTGGTTCCTTAGCTTCGTGTTAATCGGACTCCCGATGTGCGATCTAGACCTCATACGAAGTTTCGTTTCAGTCCCGAGAGCAGACGGGTAATGAGTTTAGCTCTAGACTTTAGGGTAACCTAGAGTCACATGTTTTACAAGTTTTGGGTCTTGCAGATCGTATTTAAAGCGATCCCAACGGATTTCATGGCTAATCGAGTTTGCACTTAGTTAACTTTGTTAAATTTCTAAAGGATTTAATCCTAATTGTTTTCTGGTTGAGATGGTACTTAGGCCTTTGTAGTTTGTATATAAAGTGATCCAAGTTTTACTACTTAGCTAGTTTAAGTTAGTGTCTAGGGCGAAAGTGCTTTGAAAAATTGAAGGCACAAGGTAGTGAAGGGTGGGATTTGTGAAGGAAATGGGTTCAGAAGCGATTTTAGACTGTGGGGTTCAGTTCTGACGAAATAATAAGGTATTAAGAGCAACCCATCGCCTAAGGATGTCTAATCCCAGGTTGGCAAAAAATCCGGGATGTTACACCCCCTTTGTCAAATTAGTGACAAAACACATAACCAAGATAAATATAAAGTAAAACAACTGGTTAAAGAATCATGAACCAGTTAATATCAACTGACTTACCTGCAAATCAATATTCAATACCTGCAATCAATATTCAATATTCAACATTCAACATTCAACCAGTTCATTCAACTAGTTCAAACATACTCCCCCTGAGTAACATAACCAATGCTACTCCTCTCACAATCACATCGTTAAGAACAAACCATTCTCCCCCTTTTTGTCACAATATGATAAAGGAAATAACAATAAAGGAGAACTAAATAAAGGGATATATATGAGTAAACATGAGGATTTATGAGATTATAGCAAAAACCAGAGATACAGATACTCAGCATAGTTTCACGTAGAACAAATACCCAGCATAAAACAAAGATAGTATCCAACTCAAAATCAGTCAATCTAGTACTAAGTTATAAAGTTATTACAGACTAGAAATTCCATATAAACTAATCAGAACCAGAACCAGATGACGGAGCATGAATAGAGGGATCAAGTTGGTGCATGCCTTTGTTCAATCGCCTAAGATATTTGCGCCTGTACTTGAATTGTAAATCATGAGCAACAGACATGTTTTCCATCTTTACATTTATATTCTCAACTTTATCCTCTAATGCACTTAGATGAGCATCAACATCAGATGGTTCAAAATCTGGATCATTTGTTGAGTCAGAATCCGGTTCCTCAAAAATGTCATCTATATTAATGTCATCACCAGCTTCTTCATGACCACCACCACCACCACCTTGTTCAGGAAGTAATTCCAGCTTCATCTTATTGATATTAGTATTGTTGAAAATCAGATGATGGATAGGTGCCTCATCAACCGGCATATCGACTAACATATGTGTAGCCAATACAGTCATTAAATAGGCAAAAGGAATGTCACTATGACCAGGATGAAGTCTAAACTGAAGAATGAAATGACAGATTAAGGATGGTAAACAAATTTGAGTATCACTAGCAATAGCATGGATAACACGAACCATAAACGAGGTCAAGTCAGTTTTATTACCCAAACGAGGATACAGATTACACACAAAGATTTTGTGGAGAATTCTATACTTGGGTAACAAATACCTTGCGGGAAGCGCATTCCCTTTTCGTGTCCATTGAACATCCATGTTGCACAAATCTCTAGTGAGCATGCGTTTTTCAGAAATTGAGGGTTTATCAGTTAGGTTATGGATAGGAATACCCTCATCATTCACAGGAATGTTCATAAGGGCTGAAATTAAATGACGATCAATGTCAAAAGGCCCTTCTCTAGTAGATATTTTAAAAGTTAAATTATCCTGTGAGAAAGCACTAATACATGCAAACATGGATTGGGCAATGGACCGGTATGCTGGCCCACCCCAATGTAATAAGTTAACACAACCTGTAGCTTCAAGCATAGGAAGGATGTTAAAAGGTGCAATGTGATTAACATCAACAGGATGTTCAACAATAACATTACGTAATCTAATGTCCCTAACATAACATGGATCGTCATTGGGAACAAGAAGATGACGCTTAGAGATAATAGTCGATCTGGAGGAAGAAGAAGGGCAACGGGAAGTAGTTTTTCTACCTCTAGAAGCCATTTGCAACAAAGATATCAAGGAAATAAGAAGTTGCAAAGGATTGAGAAGTGGATTTACTCAAAACAGATTTTTCAAAATCCAAACCCCAAATCTCAATGAAATCCAAAATAGAAAGCTTCAAGCTAGAAAAGTAAACAATCTAGACACAAATCTGCAAGAAAAACGTAATTGGAACACTAACCATGAAGAATATGAACAATGGGTTCGACAAGTCGAAGCTCGGCTCCTTAGAGAGGAAAAACGGAATGAGGAAGAAAGCAAAATCCCCAAATTTTAAGTGATTCCCGAGATCTATGACTGGTCGTGGATATCTACGACCGGTCGAAGTTCGACTGGTCGAAGAATGTCCAAAAATTCATATTTCTTGCAAATTATTCAAAAATTGGAAATCAATCTAGCAAATATATACACTATGATACAAGTAGGCATAAATAATCATTTCAAAATGCACATGCCAAGATCAAATTTCATCTTTTTGAACCTGCTTTTATCGAGAGGTTTTGTGAAAATGTCAGCTTGTTGATCTTCGGTAGGAATATATTCCAGAGATATAACTTTTTCTTCTACTAATTCCCGAATATAATGAAATCTAATGTTAATGTGCTTAGTATGAGAATGCTGAATAGGATTTTTTGAAATATTTATCGCACTGGAATTATCACAATGTAATAACATAGAATCCTGTTTAATTCCAAAATCACTTAGCATTCGTTGCATCCAAACAAGCTATGTACATGCATTACCAGCTGCGATATACTCAGCTTCAGCTATTAAAAGTGATATAAATTTCGTTTCTTACTAAACCAGGAAACTAGACAATTTCCAATGTAAAAGCAACCACCACTGGTTGGTTTTCTATCATCTAGATTACCAGCTCAGTCAGCATCCGAGTATCCAGCTAATTGGACACTAGTCTCATGAGGATACCAGAGACCGAGATTTACAGTACTTGCGACATATCTAATAATCCGCTTGACAGCAATCAAGTGAGATTCTTTTGGATCAGATTGATATCTTGCGCAAATACCAACACTTAGAGAAATATCAGGTCTACTAGCAGTTAAATATAACAAACTACCAATCATACTCCAATAAAGTTTTGAGTCAACATTTTTACCACTAGAGTCTTTTGAGAGTTTCAGGGTAATACTCATAGGAGTATTGAAATTCTTGCTATTCTTAAATCCAAATCTCTTGATTAGATTCAAAGCATACTTAGAATGAGAAATGAATATTCCTTCAGGTTGTTGCTTTACTTGCAATCCAAGGAAATAAGTCAATTCCCCAACCATGCTCATTTCGAACTGTGAT
Source organism: Magnolia officinalis (assembly GCA_021015155.1). NCBI lineage: Eukaryota > Viridiplantae > Streptophyta > Magnoliopsida > Magnoliales > Magnoliaceae > Magnolia > Magnolia officinalis. Next base: position 41,863,832 of record JAJHSJ010000007.1, read on the forward strand.
TTCATCAAATCTGCAAACTCAGTAGTCAAGTCAGTACAAGTTGATCCATAAATGATATCATCAACATAAATCTGTACCATTAAGATATGATCATTATATTTTTTAATAAACAGAGTTTTATCAACAAATCCCATTTGAAAATTATGACTTAAAAGAAATTTTGTTAGTTTCTCATACCATGCCCTAGGTGCTTGTTTTAATCCATAAAGTGCCTTTTCAAGCCGATACACATGATCAGTATTTTTGGGATCTTCAAAACCCATTGGCTGTTCAACATAGACTTCTTTATGTAAATCGCCATTTAGAAAAGCACTTTTCACATCTATTTGATAGATCTTTATCTTTCTAAAACATGCAATGAATATAAATAGTCTGATAGATTCAAAACGTGCTACTGGTGCAAAAGTTTCATCAAAATCAATTCCTTCAATTTGTGTATAATCTTGTACCACTAGTCTAGCCTTGTTTCTAATTATATTTCCACACTCGTCAGACTTATTTTTGAAAATCCATTTTGTTCCAATGATGTGTTTATCTTTAGGTCTTGGTACGAGATACCAAACATCATTTCTTACGAATTGGTTAAGTTCTTCTTACGTCGCAACAATCCAGTTCTCATTAGCAAGAGCTTCTTTTACGTTAGATGGTTCTATTTGGGATGTAAAACATACATAATTACATATATCCTCAAGTTGTCTATGGGTGCGAACACCGGTGAGAGGGTTTCCAAGAATTTGTGTGGTTGGATGATCTTTAACAGTCCTCAACTCAGAATTAGTCTGATTTGATGAAGTATCGGGTTTATCAATGATTAGAACTTCATCATTATCTGAATTAGGGATTGGCGTGTTTAAGTGATCATCAATGACAACATTAATGGACTCTTGAATCACACCAGTTCTTTTGTTCAGAACCCTATAAGCTTGACTGTTTAAGGAATATCCTAGAAAAATCCCTTCATCACTCTTTGTATCGAATTTTCCCAAATTTTCATGATCTCGTAAAATATAGCACTTGCTGCCAAAAACTCGAAAGTATTTGACAGTAGGCTTTTTATTGAAACACAATTCGTAAGCCGTTTTATTATTATCTTTGCTAGTGTAGACTCGGTTAATAATATAGCAAGCTATGTTGACTGCTTCAGCCCAAAGATTTTTAGAGAGCTTCATGCTATTTAACATGATATTAACCATTTCTTGAAGCACCCTATTCTTTCTTTCTACAATTCCATTTGTTGTGGAGTTTTGGGAGCAGAGAATTCATGTAATATTCCTTGGTCGGTACAGAACTTTTCAAAACTGCTATTCTCAAATTCAGATCCATGATCACTACGAATCTTACTGATTTGAGAAGATTTTTCAGTTTGAATCCTTTTGAGAACTTTTCTTACTTCTTCAAGGGTTTTAGATTTATCCCTTAAGAAGACTACCCATGTGAATCTGGTAAAGTCATCAACTATTACCAGGATATACTTTTTTTCACCACGACTTTCCGTTCTGGTAGGTCCTATTAGATCCATGTGGAGGAGTTCGAGTGGTCTTGATATGGTATTTAAATTCACCTTTTTGTGTGAGTTCCTTGTTTGTTTGCCTATGTGGCACTCACTACATATTTTATCTAATTTCTGAAGTTTAGGTAAACCTCTTATAAGTTCTCGTTTGCTCAATCTATATAAATTTCGATAATGTACATGTCCAAGACGTTTGTGCCATAAATCAGTCTCGTCTGTATGGACCATATAACATGTTTGATTAGATGAGCTGGATTCGCTAATAATATAACAATTTTCAGACGTTCTACGTCCAGTTAATATTACAGAACCCTTATTGTTTAGTATCTCACAGCTTTGATTAGAAAACCGAACACTATGGTTAGTATCACATATTTGAGATATACTAAGCAAGTTATGTTTTAAGCCTTCAACATATAAAACGTTTTTAAACACAGGAAGATTAAAAAGTTGAACCGTACCTTGGCCTATAATCTTGCAGTTGCTACCATCACTAAATGTGACTGAACCATCAGTCATATCTTTCAGATCCGTGAATAAAGCTTTGTCACCTGTCATATGCCTGGAGCATCCACTGTCTAGGTACCACTTTGAATGACTTGTTGCTTTGAAAGTAGTGTGACCAACCAAGCAGGCAACTTTAGGAACCCATTTCATAACTGTTTTGGGTTTAGGAACGTAGTTGGTCTTCTTTTGTTTATAGTTGTAAGAATGACCTATAGAGTTAAATTTTAAGAGCTCCTTGAGTAAATCAACTATCTTTTCAGCTAATGGATTTCGTTTCTGATTAAAGTTGACATGGCTGCTTCTAAGTTTTTGAAAAGTTTTTGAATTTCTAGAAAAACCTTGATAAGTACTTTTCCCTTTTGAGTTTGAGGACTCTCCTTTAACAAACATAGGAGGAGTATACTTTTGTTTAGGAGATAAATTTTTATCATAGCCCAACCCGGATAGATCGCCACATTTTCTTGATCCGGATAAAAGTTTTTCTAACTTTGGATCACCTTGGGCATATTTCCATGTGTCCTTTAGACTCAGAAGAGAAGATACTTCATTTTTGAGTTTCTCAATTTCAGATTTCAAATCAATAATTAGGGAGTTTTTGAATTCCAAATCGCATTTTGATTTTTCAAAATAATCTGAAATTTATGATTTTTCTATGACAAGTGATTCAAAACATTCTTTGAGTTTAGATAACTTTTCATTTAGGAGTTTAAGTTTGACAGCAATTTTACAACTTTCCTTATATAGGGCATTGTAAGCGTCTTGAAGATCATCTTCATTTTCACATTCACTACTCAGATTTTCTTCACTTGTTGAGTCATTATCTGAAAATGTGAATTTGGCTAGAGTCATAAGGGCTTTAACTTCATTGCCCGACTCAGTTTCAGAATCTTCTGATTCAGAAGAAGCTTCAGAATCAAATGATTCATCCTATGTAGCCAACATACCCTTCTTCTTGGATTTGTCCTTTTTAGGACATCTATTTGCTAAGTGCCCATATTCTTGACAGTTGTAACATTGACTATCTTTCAACGATTTTCAAGATTTGGGTCTAAACTTCTTTTTATCATTCGATTTTTGAAAATCAACCATTTTCTTGCTTTTGAAAATCTTGTAAAATTTCTTAGCTAAAAGAGCCATATCATCTTCTGAATCAGAATTTTCTTTTGAATTACATTTAGAAGATTTTAGTGCGATAGATTTACCTTTAGGAGCTTTAAAGTTTAACTCGTAAGTTTGTAGAGAACTAACTAGTTCTTCTACCCTCATATTATCCGTATCATGAAGTTCCTGGATCGCAGTTACATTAGAATTGAACCGTTCAGGAAGTGAGCGTAATATCTTTGCACACACTTTACTTTCTGAGATTTTATCGCCAAGACCCCACATTGAGTTTACCATGTCATTCAATCTAGTGTAAAAGTCCATAAACATTTCATTTTCCTCCATATGAATTTCTTCAAATCTGGTTGTGAGGAGTTGGACTTTAGATTTTTTTATAATTGTTGTACCCTCGTGTGTCATTTCTAATATATCCCAAGCTTGCTTTGCAGTATCACAGGAAATGATTCTTTTGAACTCATCCGGTTATAATGCGCAAGTGATGGCATTTAGTGCTTTAGCATTTGCACTACTCTCACTTTTCTGAAGTGTGGTCCATTGGTAATATGATGTGACTTTCATAGATTTTGAACCGTCAACTCCAGTAACTTCCATGATAGGAGGTTTCCATTCAGTCATTGTGGCTTGCCACACACTCTCATCCATTGATTTGAGGAAGATCCTCATTATGGCTTTCCAATAGGCATAGTTGGAGCCATCAAAGGGTGGAGGCCTAATGACTGAAAGGCTATCAAAATTTGACATCTTAAATAGCTTAAATCATTAGCTCAGGAATTAAATCCAAGAATTAAAAAGAGCTATTAGGCTTTGATACCACTTGAAAAGGCCTAGCTATATATCCTAGAGGGGGGGTGAATAGGACAATGCCAAATAGAACTTATAACAGCGGAATTAAAAAGAATGTGATTGTAAAACCCGTATCCTAGTTCGTACTGTTCCGATGAATCCTGCGATCCTTTCCGTCGAAGTCCGGCAGTCCGTGACCGATAATTGACGTTGCGATCGATCGTAAGTCGTATCCTTTAGATTCGAGTCGGTTTAATCCGAGACCTGTATCAGTGCGACCGCACCGTCGCTGCGGTTCTAACGCCGCGTCTCATGCGCCAATCCGATGCTTAGATCATAAGATGCGGACCATACATTATAATAACCGTGGACCGCACATTGTGGGACCCACCCATCCCATGTGGCACCAATCCCTAGGTAATTATGAGGGTGATGGATGACATCACCCTAAGCTATAGCCACCCTACACCCCTAGCCTAAGCTATAGCCACCCTACACCCCTAGCCTAAGCTATAGCCACCCTACACCCCTATCCCTCTTACAAGCATTTAATGCTAGCCACCCTCTCTTACAAACAATCATGGCCTACCTAAGCTACACTCTTCCTCTCTCCTTATCTCTCTCTCTCCCTCTCTTTCCATTCACATATTTCCAAGCAACCCAAGCAAGGAAAAAAATCCCACGTTGGAAGCTCTTCCCATGGAGAGAAAAATGTATGTGTGAGGCCCACCTTTCCCTTCCCAAAACCTCTCATCCTAGCCCTTGATTTCCCATCTCCACCGTCAAAGAGGAGCACAAGAAGGTTGGCGTTCCAACGGACCGAAGAAGATCGACGGTGGGTGTTCTGATAGGGTAGTTTTCATGCTTTCTTAGATGGGCCAAGTGAGGCCTACCGATCAATGGTATGGATCTCACTTGGGACCCTAAGATATGGCCGATGGCCCACTTGATTTTCATTTGATGTACGGTTAAATGCAAGGGAGGGCCCATAGTGTCGGGGTCCCTCCATCATACGTGTGTCCCACTCTTTCTCTCTCTCTCTCCCTCTCTCTTTTCTTTTTCCTCCTTTCCTTGTGATGATATGATTGTATGGCCCACTTGGATGGACCCCACAATGGAGCATGTATTGGATCCAAACCATCTAAAGGTGGGGCCCACTTTGCATATGTATTGTAACCACACCACCTCACCATGTAGTGGCCCACCTAGGAAGGGCCCACCTTAAGATTACCATAAGCCCAAAGAAAAAAAAAATGAAAAGGAGAAGAAAAGAAAAAGAGTGCAGAGAGTCTCTGGACGTAAAGGTGAAAACACCTTTATTTTTTGGGTGGGTCATTCATGTAGGCTTCACCCTGATGTATGTTTTTAATCCAAGCCGTCCATGCCCTTTTTCACCTCATTTTAGGCGTTGAGCCAAAATGGCAAGGTGATCTGATCACCGGGTGGGCCATACCCTCTAAAACCATGTAAAGACACGCTTAAACCTATAAAAGTACTTGGTGGGACCCACCTGGAGTTTGGATGCAGCTGAAACTTGGTCTGGACGGCCAGACTAGTGGGACACACATAATGGGTGGTCTGGATTATGAATCTCAGGGCCCCATTTACAAAAAATAAAAAAATAAAAAAATAAAAATAAAAAATAAGGCAGCCGCTGCTGCCACTGACACAGCAGCAGCAGCAGCTGCTGCGTTTCACGGACGGGCGGACGCCAGGGCTCCACGGCCCTCAGCCGTGGGCCCCACCATGATGTATATGTTGTATCCACACCGTCCATGAGGTGGACCACCCCGTAAGGTGGGTCCCCTCCGAAAATCAGGCCGATCCACGGCTTAGGCAGCCCACATCAGGGAAAACAGTGTGGATTGAATTCTACCATTGAAACTCTTTTGGGCCCCACAGAAGTTTGGAATCAATCTGATATTTGTTTTTTTCCCTTCATCCAGGTATTTGTGACCTTATCAACAGGTTGGATGGAAAGTAAACATGACAGTGGGCCCCACATGGGACCCACACTGATGTATGTGCTTTACATCCACCGTCCAGGCGGACGGTGGAACTCACCATAATGTATGCGTTTTATTCATGCCGTCCAGCAGCTGCTGGACGGCCAGTTGGCCCCCCCCACCGTGACGTGTGTTGGTCCACACCGTCCAGGAGGCTGGATGGTGGGCCCGCCCCCTTGATGTATGTGTTTCATCCATGCCGTCCATACTATTTGGGGCCCACACCCTCTGGTTGGGCTGGATTTACAACCACATCTCTGTGGGCCCTCAAATAGGATTTTGAATGTTTTAAATCGTGCAAGGCACTTGCACCCATCGACGGTTATATCATGGTGTGGCCCATACAAGTCACGGATTGACTTAATTTTTGAGACCCGGGCCCTTGAGGGAATGGTGCATCTGACTGACGGGTTAGATGTTCGACAAACATCAAGGTGGAGGCCCACACAGCTCAACCTCATGAGCTTCTCCTTTGCTGGAGCTCATTATACCTTTTTCATATATATATATATATATATATATATATATATATGTATATGTATATATTATTATATTGTATATATCATGTATATTATATATACATTATGATGGGCTTTAGGAGTTTTCTTTAGGAGTTTTCTTTCTATAGTGGTTTGGCCCATGTAAGGCCCATGTGATTAGGCCCATCTGGATGTATTTGTGGCCCGTTGTTGAGGCCCACCTTGATGTATACATGACCCATGGGATATGGCCCATTGCAATGTACCTAAGGCCCATTAATGTGGCCCACTTGATGTATATAAGGCCCATATGATGCGGCCCACTTGATGTATCCAAGGCCCATAGGTCGAGGACCAACGTGAGGTCCTTAGGGTCCATTGCAATGTATGATTTCCCCATGGTTTGTGTAATGATGTCTTATAGCGGGCTATGCCTTGGGAGCAATGTTGGTTTGACGTCCACATTGTAGAATAATGTTGGTTTAATGTCCGCATTATAACTCTCCCTAGGGCCCATTAGTAGGCCCACATTTGTTGATAGTTCACCACTTTATAACATGCTTAGTATAGCTCCATGATTCATACCCATACGCATCATATGTATGCTTGATATGAGTAGTGACTGAGCATAGCATATGCCATTGGGCAGGCCACTTAGGGGACTCCTTATGAGGCGGAGTGCCCCACATTATCGCATTATACGCGCATGGATTGCTGCATGATTTGACGGTGTGATTCATGCATCTCGCATATGTGTGACTTGATCACTGCACGCCCTAGCGACATCAGGGTCATGGCTCCACAGGCACATCGTGGATGGCCGTATCGGATACCAGAAATACTTTGTTCTAGCACTGTGGGCACTTAGGATGTCCTTGGGTGAAAATCCCAGAACCTTTTTGGTACCAGGAAATGCTCCAACGTCTAGACCGAGTGGATACACGAGCGCCCGAGTGCCGAATACCAGTAGGCCGCGTCTCCCACTGTGTCGTGGTCGGTTGGAAGGGGGTGTGGCCTTATCCGCCTGAGTGAGGGGGCTATAAGCTAGGCTGAGTTTGACCAGCTCGCAAATGTGTCCGCTATCGACGAGCCGGGTAGGTATTGGCAGACTACTGGTCAGGCGGATAGTGTGGTCTCTTCCACTTGCTTGACTGTGCAGCTAGGGAGGAGGCAGTCAGTGTGAGGTGTATTAGACCCCGGTGATATCCAGAGAGGAACTATACTGATATGTGTACTTATGAGTACTGGCACGCTTGCTTTGCATCTCGCATATGACATTTGGCTACATAGGCCTCGCATCGCATGGCCTTGGTATGGCCGATATCATTCATGCCTTACATAGCTCTGGTTGTATTCATGGACTTACCGCATATTTCCGCATTACTCTGATATTGTACACTTGGCGTTTGCCTTGTACACACACTTACACCACCCTCTAAGCTTTTGTAAGCTTATGCACGACCGTTGCGTGCAGGTAGCATTGGACAGCAGCCGCGCTGAGGCAGGAGCGCGTATCAGATCTTTTTGGAGCTTTTTGATCACCTTGTATTTCCCTTTCTGCATTGTACTTAAAAGTTTTTAATATAGTGGATATGTGGTGATGTTGTTTTTGGTGACTTGGTTATGCTTTTGGTTATGCTCCATTACATCATATAAAAAAAAAAAAAAAAAAAATTCATACTGAAAATCCTCCTTATAGGATCCCAGGTTCGGAATCTGGCGTATGGGCGCTGGAAGCCGAGAATGGGATGCTACGGAGGCTGTCGACGCCGGATTCGGCGATCGGGAATTTTGTGAGCCCGGTTTCCGAGTTTGGGGCGTGACAGTGATAGCCAAAATAAATAACAATGCAGGAAAGTAAAACAACCTCAAAATTCAGATCTTGAGAGGTTGATACAAACGTTGTTCTAAGGACAACCTTACACCAAAAACCAGAGTTTATGGTAGGACAAGCTTTTTTCTAGAAAGATCTTTGTATCAAATCTCAAACCAAAGAGGAATACAGAAATAAACACAAACTGAACTGAAATAAATTGTAATCACAAATGTATTGTTCTAGGGACAGCCATACACCATAAAAATGGCAGGGCAACCTTGCTGTAACGACCCGTAAATTTCCGTACATTGGCTCGAGTACCACCTCGACCAGAAATCAATTAGGATTAAATCCTTTAGAAATTTAACAAAGTTAACTAGGTGCTAAACTCGATTAGCCATGAAATCCGTTGGGATCGCTTTAAATACGATCTGCAAGACCCAAAACTTGCAAAACAAGTGACTCTAGGTTACCCTAAAGTTTAGAACCAAACTCATTACCTGTCTGCTCTCGGGAATGAAACGAAACTTCGTATTAAGTCTAGATCGCACATCGGGAGTCTGATTAACACGAAGCCAAGGAACTAGGACCGCCTTACTGGGCTTGACAATCATCTTAAAAATCAGATCCAGCCGATGTCCCACGGCCATTCGTCTCGATCCGGAGCGAGGGAGTATGAAAAACACTATTCCCATTCCAAAAAAACTATATGGAATAGTGATCTGGCACCATTCGCTTGCGCGTCAGTATTAAGCAACCTGACCGTCAGAATCAGACCAAATTACACCCTCGGATTAAGAAAAATTTCAGGAACATTTACATGTACTTGGAATTTCGGATCGTGGCCCACTGACCATTGAACTGAAAGTGGTCCTCCACGTACGATCTGGGAATCCGATCGAGTTGAAAACGTAATCCCACATAGATCCATGAGTGGTGAGCTTAAGTCTAACGTTTGGCTCAAGGAGGGCCACCAGAACCTCTCTTTTGAGCTAGAAAAGTGACGAATATCCTATATTAGCAGTAACCCTTGAACCTGAGTCTATTTTGGGGATGTTTTTGGCTATAAAAGGGGCTTAGAACAGCCCCTCTCACAGCCATACGAATTTGGGATAAAAACCCTAGAAAGAGAGAGAAAAGAGAGAGAATAGCTTGGGATTTGTGGGAGATCTTCCTCCTACTGCTTTCATTCATCACACGGCCTACACCGCCTCATTCCAGGCGCTCTCCCGACGGTATCCACTCCGTTCTAAGGTGAGAAACCCTAACCCTAGGTCTGATTTGACGTAGGTTGGTTGTAGGTTATGTAAAGGCTAACCGATTCCGCTCTTTAGGCTAGAAAACGTCCGTATACGGAAGCTCTACTACCCTTGCTGATTCGTTGTGATTCCAAGGGCAAAGGTGAGGACTTTAAGTGTATAAGTTACGTTTTTCAATGCTTTCAATGTCAGATAATGATAGATTCATGATCTGCATGCAAATGCACATGTACAAAGTACTTTCCGTTTCCTGTTTCGATTAACGTTGTAGAATATGGAATTTCACATACTCTAGGTATACGTAGAAATACCGTATACGTATTTTTTTTGAGAAAATGTTTGACATGTTTATTTAATGCATGATTATATAATATATGGATAAATTACTAGTTTGGCGAAAGGAATCGCTGAAATACATGTTCGCTTGTAAACGCTATGTATATTGAAATTGTGTATTCTAGAAATACTGCATATGTGTAAAATTTGGAAGTGTAATTGTCATGATTATTTGTTGTAAGAATATGGTATACGCGGATAAAATAACCGCTTGGTGAAAGAATAGCCCTAATACGCAATTTGCTAACATACGTCATGTATGTTGGAATGGCGTACTCTAAGTGTTTGTGTAAATGCTTGTGTGTGTAAATGCTTGAGTATTAGTGCCTTAGAGAGGTGCTGATATGGGATTCTCGACTCCCTTAGAGACATGTAGGATCCCCTCCATGCGGTGGTTCGCTAGAACCACTCACTTGTAACGTGTATGTAATTGTATCCCTATGTGGATAGTGCTTTACAACATGCTTTACTTCATGTTTTACTTCATGCTTTATAACATGCCTGCTAACATGCTTGTATTGCTTGTTTATCATGCTTTCCTCCACATGCTATTGATGAGAACTGTTTGAGTTTGGGACTATGCCTATAGTCCAAACATTCGGTACCAGACTTGCGATTGTGGCTGAGATTCATGTCGCCACAAAGGATGTGTCTGGCGAACCCGAGTCGTACTTCGGTTGGCGATAGTGGTTGGCCACACGGAGTGCTTTTGCGCTCCATATCGCCCAACTTGTGGTGCGCTCGAGCTAGTCAGGCTCGTCAAGTAAACCGAAATGTATTTGTGTATTCATCATGTTTGGTCGCTACTGCTTGAACCCAGGGTACCAAACTTACCAGTGGCGATCCCGTTAACCATGGTACCTCGATCCGCTAAGACGCATGAGCCGGGCATGGTGGTATGGGACACCATGGTCGAGCTGTCGGCCTACGCTGGGGCCATGTGCCTCCCCGTAATGACCATTGCGCAACCAAACTCGTGAGCCGAATACGGTGGTATGGGACACTGTATTCGAGCTGTCGATACTTACGACGAGAGCCGAGTACGGTGAGACCTGTGCTCGTGCTGACGGGCGACGAGTCCTTCGTAATATCATCGAGTATACTCCAAGGGTCTGTGATTGACGACGAGTCTTTCACAGCAACTAGAGTATGAGTTGAGCCGAGTACGGTGAGACCTGTACTCGAGCTGACGGCTAGTGATTGAGCCGCATACGGTGAGATCTGTATCCTCGCTGACGGGTGACGAGCCCTTTGCGATGCCTTCACTACGTTTCTCAAACCATAATACCGTATGAGATTATCTAGGATTGACGACCCTAGAATGGATCATGTTTGGGGAATGATACAAGGGAGGTACCTTAGTTTCCCAATACTGCTGTTTGAAATGGACTAATAATAACTTGGTAATCATGAGCATCATCGCACCGCATGTGCTTTATAGATGTGGCGCACTGAGGGAGTTAAGCATTCGCGAACGTAAGATGATGTCACTTGAGGGTGGTTTGGCAAGGGCATACAACATCATGTCATTTCATTTTCGCACTTAACAAGAGTAGTTAGAAATGTTTGATTTGTACTGCTTTATCATTTCTGCTTGATTGAATTGATAACATGTTAACCTATACTTTATTGTTCCACTGAGTTAGCTACTCACTCCCACGTTACGGGACGGTGTTTGCAACACCCACCAGACTCTGTCGCAGGTGTAGATGGCGCCTCGGTTCAGGAGCCGGAGCCCGACTTCGATGAGGATCAGGAGGAGTTCTCCTTTATACAGTATTCTGACGGCTTTGCTTAGGCCGGCTGCATCGCGGGATTTTCAGGGCTTCTCTTGGGAGTTGTATTTTGATTTTTGACTTAGAAACAATACATGTATATTGGTACTCAGTTAGTACTCATACTCTGGAGTTCATAAAAATTTTGTTACTTTACATACTTTGAATATAAAATTTCAGTCTTCCGCTTGCCTTTATACAATTGAACTGGAGTATGAATTACTGTTTTGGTATAATCTCATTCATGTTTATTGCGCTAACTCAGACAACATTTAACCATCATTGTGTATGTTGCATAAGTGATGCGTTAAAACTCGGGAGTTGAGTTCATACTCGACCCCCGAATTTCAGGGTGTTACAAGTTGGTATCAGAGCATGATTTTGATTAAACCGGACCTGAGTTATGTCCCCACTACGTACGCTGACGCAATATACTTAGGAGGGTGCGCAAAATTATAGAAACAGTCTTAGGGTCTCCCGATTTCACCGTTTGACGAAATTCATTAAAAACAGACGCGTTGATCAAGTTTGTACTCCATCCTGACCGTACACATGGACTCTAAATCACCCCTGGACCGTCTATTGATGTGTCCAGGTCACTATCCACCCAAAATCAGTCTTTAAAAATCAAGAAAATCAGATTAGTTCAGAAATTTCTCGGAACTAACCGTTCGGGAGCTGAACTGAGTACGTGGGCCCCCCACATAAATCCACCAAGGGTCCAGATCGAACCAGGGTGCATTTGGCACCCTGGGCATGTGGGAAACAGGTCCCCAGCGCGGCGGCGCGGTTCCAGCCAAGTCCGGTCGCGGCGACGCCGCGACTCGGGCGGCGGACCGCGGTCCGGTCGGTTTTTCGGCGTGGTTCCAAGGCCCAGGTTGGTCGGCCCAACCTCCTACACCCCCTGGCACGTGCCATTTTGGCAATGGGTTGGGTTTTAAAGGGTTGGAGCACCCTTCTTCCTCATTTCACCCATTTTCAAACACCTCCAAACCCATTTTCGATTTTTCTCAAAACCCATCCCTCCAAACCTTCAAATCTTCCATTTTCTTCCATAACTCACACACCCCAACCTTCCACAACAGCCCTAGCCTCCTCCTTTCCCCATTTTCTCAAGTTGAAGCTCTCATACCCCTCCTTGGAGCTCAAAATCGGGTAATCTACTAACCCATTCCATTTTCTTCTTGTTTCTCCTTCATTTCCTACCTCTAGTACCCCTTCCACACCTATTGGATTGTTGTTTGTGGTGGATCAAAGAGATCAGCCCCTTGTTCCCCCATTTTGGCAATTTTCCATGGCCCTCCTTGGTGTGGTGGCTACCATTTTCTCCTTTTCCTCCATCTTATCTCTCATGGGAAAGAGGAAAACCCGGCCGATGACGCCGGCCCAAGTAGGCCAGCCCATTCCCGAAGAAGATCCGACGTTGGGGCCGGCACTAGCACTGTTCGAGAGTTTAGGTCGAAGCGAGACCTGGATCCTGATCATCCCGTCAGAGATGCTTATCCGATAGGCATTGAATATGGGCGCTTCGCGGGCCGCAAGGTTGTGTTTGAAGCTCATGTGGATGAAAGGATGTTCGGGCTACACCCACTGATGGATCGCTTGGTGGACATCGGATGGAACTCTATGTTTGACAGGGAGTCCCCTGCATGTGAGAACACGGTTCGCGCTTTTTATGCTCACATCGTGGACTCATCAGTAGATCCTCCTTAGTTTACTGTTTCTGTGAGGGGCATAAGGCGCACCATTACAGTGGATGAGGTGGCTCGGATCACGAAGCTACCGCTTGGTCAGGTGCACCCTAGTGACAACTTCTCCAGAAGTGCGCGGGAAAGGGATCGCCGCACGCGATACCTCTGTGGTCGCCGGGTTACTTGGAAGCGAGGAAACTGCATTGCGGCGACAAAGATGGCCGAGGACTTCCGTTTACTCCATCACATTTTCACCTACAATGTGTACCCACGGTCGGGTAACCGCACGGAATGTACTAGGTTGATGGTGGACTTTTTGTACAAGATGGGACATGGGGATGACATATGCCTACCCACATTCATCCTGTCACAGATAGTTCAGGTTGTTCGTTCTTCCAGGAACGATCTTTCGCTCCCATTTGGCCATCTGATCTGCAGGATGGCTCGTGATGTAGGCTACAGATTGAACATGGAGGACCTTGCACCAGTCCGAGTCATAAGCGAGGCGACACTTAAGAATATGAAGATCGGGCCTCAACAGCGGCAAGCACGACTCGACGAGTCTGGAGATGAGTCGGATAACGCCGGCGAGGAGAGTGTTGACCTCCAGGCAGAGAGTGATGAGGAGGGCGGTGATGACATACAGGAAGAAGAACCTGAGGCTCAGGACACTGAGGAGAGTTCACCTCCTGCGACTCAGGAGCAGGGCGTGGATCGGGATGCTTTGGATGCACGTTTGGCCCGCCTCGAGGAGGGTCAAGCCGCCCTGCAGCAAGAGATTGGTCAAGTTCGAGCCAAGCTTGAAGAGAATGAAGCCTACATGAAGAAGAGTTTTAAGAAGATGTCCCGTACGTTGAAGGCCATTCTGTGCTGTGCGCAGGATAAAAATGCTCCTCCTCCACCGCCTGCTTCGGATGCTTAGTCATCCATGTTGTTGTGTGTTGTTGTTTACTTTGGTTACCGCGATAGGCGGTTTATGTTTTCATGTAGATGATGTAGTTGGCAGTAGCATGTTTTAGGTGTTTGATGTAGTGGATGTATTGGCTATCATGAGATTTCTGTCGTGATTCATGTAACTCTGTATTCCATGTATTATGACAATTTTGGGTAAATGAAAAGCATGTAGCCTCTTTTGTTTTGATGATGTGTGGAATGCTTAAGTGCTTTATGAAGTGTGTTGTGCTTTATCTCACAAATGATCTACCCTATGTTGTATAGGGCATGCCGCGGCAGTACACACGGAGCACGGCACATCTTCTTCTGACCGGCTCTATGGACCAGACTCCTTCTGGTAGTGGCGGTCCTGCGGACCGAGGGTTGGGATCTGATCAGCCTTCTGCTGGTCCTACCGGTGGACAGCCACCTTACACGCCCCCGGTCCGTGAGCAGTATCGACCGTCATCTGCTGCGCAGCGTGATTCTCAGGCTGCTCCACCGCCTGATAGGTTTGAGCAGCTGATGATGATGATGCATCAGCAGCAGATGCAGCAGCAGCAGCAGTAGCAGATACAGCAGCAGCAGCACCAGGAGCTTATGGCCACTATTGCTGAGGCCTTGTCCCATGGTGGTAGTGCGACTCCACCTACGACATCTGCACATCCTGATGAGCACTCTGAGCCTCCTGCTCGGTTTGAGGATGTGCCTCTGCCTACACCCGTCGCACCTCCTACTGGAGATGTCGGTACTCGGGGTTTACTTGAGCGATTTCAGCGCTTGAGGCCTCCCTCATTTATGGGTTCTCACAGACCCGAGGAGGCGGAGTTCTGGCTCGACCGCATCTCCAAGATGCTACGGATGCTGCATTGTTCTGAGGCAGAGCAGGTTGAGCTGGCTACCTTCATGTTTGAGAGGGAGGCCAGCTTATGGTGGGACAGTGTGCTGCGCACGGTCGCAATAGATTTCGTGTGGACCTGGGAGGCTTTCGAGTCTCGGTTCCACGAGAAGTATTACCCGCAGACGTATCGGCATGAGCGGGAGGATGAGTTTCTGCGCCTCAGGCAGGGAGGCATGACGGTGACGGAGTATGAGCACCGTTTTACTGAGTTGGGCCGCTTTGTCCCAACCATCCTCGTCAATGAGCAGATGAGGATGCGTTGATTCACTAGGGGCTTGCGACCTGACATACGGTCGAAGCTGTGATGCCTCAGTATTCCTACATACGTGGCGTTGGTCCACATGTCTATGACGGCCGAGCAGGATGTGGACCGTTTGGCCAGATCGCGTGGCGCTATGGTTGCGAGGCCACGATGGGATTTACAGAGCAGGCCTATCTTGGGCAAGAGGCCTCGTGCTAACTCGCCTCCCAGGGCCGCAGTGCCAGTTGCTCCTGTGAGACGCCCGTTGGTGACCTGCACATTTTGAGGGAAACCAGGACACCCTGCTGAGAGCTGCTTCTCACGCATCAGGGCTAGCGGATTTGCGCCACCGCAGAGATTGGATCGCCCTTATCCACAGGCCATATCAGCTCCGCCGCTACAGACTGTCCCTGTACATCCTTCTTTCCGACCTCATGTGCCGCACTTCAGGCCGCCACAGCGACCCTTGGCTCCTCAGCCGAACCACCAGCAGCAGGCTCGTGTACATACGCTTGTTGCCGAGGCACCAGAAACGTCGATTTCGGCACCGACGGCTTTCGAGGGTACGACTTATATCCATGATACTCCTGTTTCTTTATTAGTGGACACTGGGTCCACTACTTCTATTATTTCTTGTGGGGCGGTGAAACGTCTATCTTTGCATACGATTCCCATTAAGGGAATGAGACTCACTACGGCTACCGGGACTTGTTCGGATGTCACACGGTTATGCGAGGGTTGTTCGATAGTTCTGGGTAGCAGCACAGTGCTCTTCGACCTTATTGTTGCTTCACTATGGCACTACGACATTATCCTTGGCATGGATTGGCTCGCAAAGATGAGGGCGGAGATAGATTGCGATGCTCGGATAGTGACTGCCTATGGACCTGATGGCACAACATTTACGTTTCCAGTGCAGGTCAGTTGGCCCTGTCGAGTTGATTGTTATGCTGCTTTACTTGTGCCGATTGATGGTCCAACACTGGAGGGTACACCGGTGGTTCGGGAATTTGTTGGTGTCTTTAAGACTATTCCTGGTTTACCTCCTCGGCGTGAGATTGATTTTACAATTGATCTTACTCCTGGTGTGACGCCCATCTCGTTGCCGACTTATCGTATGCTTCCATGTGAGATGGAGGAGCTGCGGAAACAGATTGACGAACTTGTAGAGAAAGGTTTTATACGGCCTAGTGTGTCTCCTTGGGGAGCACCGGTGTTATTTGTGAAGAAGAAGGACGGGTCACTACGGTTGTGTATTGATTACCGTAGGTTGAACCAGGTCATGGTGAAGAACAAGTATCCTTTGCCCAGGATAGATGATCTGTTCGATCAGTTAAGGGGGGCGAAGTATTTCTCGAAGATTGATCTTCAGTCAAGGTACCACTAGTTGCGCGTGAGAGAGGAGGACGTATAGAAGACAGCCTTCAGGACGTGCTTTGGGCACTATGAGTTCTTGGTGATGTCGTTCGGTCTGACGAACGCATCAGCCGTGTTCATGGATCTGATGAACCGGGTATTCCGGCCTTTCCTTTATCGATTCGTCATCATCTTTATTGATGACATTTTGATATACTCTACGAGTCGGGAGGAGCACGAGGAGCACTTGCGAGCGGTGTTGGGTACGTTGGAGAAGAACCAGTTGTTCGCGCAATACAAGAAGTGCGACTTCTGGCAGGAGGAAGTCAAGTTCCTGGGACATGTAGTGTCCAAGGATGGTATAGCAGTGGACCTTGCTAAGGTAGCCGCGGTTCAAGATTGGCAGCAGCCTGAATCAGTTACCGAGGTGAGGGGTTTCCTTGGTCTGGCTGGGTATTACAGACGCTTCATTCGGGACTTCTCGAAGATTGCCAGACCATTGTCTCAGTTGACTCGGAAAGACCTAAAGTTCGCCTGGAATGAGAAGGCAGAGGCAGCTTTTAAGGAGCTGAAGGACAAGTTGACGTCCGCCCCTATGCTAGTATTGCCAGAGCAAGGGGAGAAGTATACGATATATACAGACGCATCTCGCGTTGGCTTGGGTTACGTTCTGATGCAGAAAGATAGGGTGATTTCGTATGCCTCGAGACAATTAAGGAAGCACGAGGAGAATTACCCTACACATGACCTTGAGTTGGCAGCTGTCATCTTTGCATTGAAGCTCTGGAGACATTACCTCTACAAAGAGGAGTTCGAGCTTTTCTGCGATCACAAGAGCCTTAAGTACATATTCACACAGCGGGATTTGAATATGAGACAGCGCCGATGGATGGAGACCTTGAAGGACTTCAAGTTCGAGGTTTCCTCCATCCTGGCAAGGTGAACCTTGTGGCAGACGCGTTGAGCCGCAAGAAGACGATTGCATTTGCGGCACCGTTGATGATAGCCGAGTGGGACATGATGGAGTTTGTGCGGGACTTCGAGCAGAGACTCACTGTCGAGGAGCCATATGAGTGTGTTGCGCACGTTTGGGTGCGGCCACTTATTGACGACAGGATTGTTGAGGCCCAAGAGGGCAACTTACGGCTGTCTGAGCTTCGAGAGCAGGCTAGCGACACCGAGGACTCCGAGTGGAGAGTTGGTTCTGATGGGGGTCTACGATTCTGTGGCCGCCTATGCGTTCCTGATGTGCCTGACTTGAGACGTGAGCTTCTCGAGTCTGCCCATAACTCGAAGCTTGCGATGCATCCGGGTAGTACGAAGATGTACCGGGATTTGCGACGGACGTATTGGTGGGATAATATGAAGGCCCACATCGCTGAGTATGTATCCCGATGTCTGACGTGCCAGCAGGTCAAGGCAGAACATCGCTGACCTCCTGGACTGCTTCAGCCCATGCCCATAGCAGAGTGGAAGTGGGATTTCATCTCCATGGATTTCATATCAGGGCTGCCGAAGACCAGGAAGGGACACGATTCCATTTGGGTGATTGTGGACCGGTTGACCAAATCGGCCCATTTCCTCCCTATCAGAGTTACGAACTCTGCAGACGAGCTGGGTAGATTGTACATCAGAGAGATCGTCCGTCTGCATGGAGTTCCTTTGGAGATCGTGTCGGACAGAGACACGCGGTTCACATCTATCTTCTGGACCCGTATCCAGGAGGCGATGGGTGTGAAGTTGAAGTTCAGTACAGCGTTTCATCCTCAGACTGATGGGCAGACAGAGCGGGTGAATCAGATTCTGGAGGATATGTTGCGAGCATGTGTGTTGGACTTCGAGGACAGCTGGGATGACTGTCTTCCGTACGCAGAGTTCGCCTACAACAACAGCTTCCAGGCGACTATTGGCATGGCGCCATATGAGGCTCTATATGGTCGACCTTGTAGGGCACCGCACTGTTGGGCAGAGGTTGGCGAGTGTAGTCTGATCGGCCCGGAGTTGGTGCAGGCGACTACAGAGAAGGTAGACATTATCAGGCGTCGATTACTTACAGCGCAGAGCAGGCAGAAGAGTTACGCCGATACGAGGCGGCGACCGCTGGAGTTCGAGGTCGGGGATCATGTGTTCCTTCGAGTTTCCCCTATGAAGGGAGTCCTTCGGTTTGGGAAGAAGGAGAAGCTCACACCGAAGTTTATCGGTCCATTTCAGATACTGGATCGAGTGGGTGATGTGGCATATCGTCTCGCTTTGCCCACACCACTTGCATCTGTACACAACGTATTTCATGTATCTATGCTGAAGAATTACGTTCCTGATCCTTTGCATATCATCAGATGGGAGCAGGTACAGTTGAGAGAGGATGCTACGTACGAGCTGCGCCCGACGCGTATCCTTGATAGGAAGGAGCAGGTACTACGTAGCAAGGTCATCCCACTTGTGAAGGTACTTTGGACACATCATTTCGAGGAGGAAGCTACCTAGGAGACTGAGGCCGAGGTCAGGAAGAACTACCCTCAGATTCTCGAGGATTACGAAAAGGTATAAATTTCGAGGACAAATTTTTTGTTTAAGGGGGGTAGATTGTAACGACCCGTAAATTTCCGTACATTGGCTCGAGTACCACCTCGACCAGAAATCAATTAGGATTAAATCCTTTAGAAATTTAACAAAGTTAACTAGGTGCTAAACTCGATTAGCCATGAAATCCGTTGGGATCGCTTTAAATACGATCTGCAAGACCCAAAACTTGCAAAACAAGTGACTCTAGGTTACCCTAAAGTTTAGAACCAAACTCATTACCCGTCTGCTCTCGGGAATGAAACGAAACTTCGTATTAAGTCTAGATCGCACATCGGGAGTCCGATTAACACGAAGCCAAGGAACTAGGACCGCCTTACTGGGCTTGACAATCATCTTAAAAATCAGATCCAGCCGATGTCCCACGGCCATTCGTCTCGATCCAGAGCGAGGGAGTATGAAAAACACTATTCCCATTCCAAAAAAAATATATGGAATAGTGATCTGGCACCATTCGCTTGCGCGTCAGTATTAAGCAACCTGACCGTCAGAATCAGACCAAATTACACCCTCGGATTAAGAAAAATTTCAGGAACATTTACATGTACTTGGAATTTTGGATCATGGCCCACTGACCGTTGAACTGAAAGTGGTTCGCCACATGCGATCTGGGAATCCGATCGAGTTGAAAACGTAATCCCACATAGATCCATGAGTGGTGAGCTTAAGTCTGACGTTTGGCTCAAGGAGGACCACCAGAACCTCTCTTTTGAGCTAGAAAAGTGACGAATATCCTATATTAGCAGTAACCCTTGAACCTGAGTCTATTTTGGGGATGTTTTTGGCTATAAAAGGGGCTTAGAACAGCCCCTCTCACAGCCATACGAATTTGGGATAAAAACCCTAGAGAGAGAGAGAGAAAAGAGAGAGAATAGCTTGGGATTTGTGGGAGATCTTCCTCCTGCTGCTTTCATTCATCACACGGCCTACACCGCCTCATTTCAGGCGCTCTCCCGACGGTATCCACTCCGTTCTAAGGTGAGAAACCCTAACCCTAGGTCTGATTTGATGTAGGTTGGTTGTAGGTTATGTAAAGGCTAACCGATTCCGCCCTTTAGGATAGAAAATGTCCGTATACGGAAGCTCTACTACCCTTGCTGATTCGTTGTGATTCCAAGGGCAAAGGTGAGGACTTTAAGTGTATAAGTTACGTTTTTCAACGCTTTCAATGTCAGATAATGATAGATTCATGATCTGCATGCAAATGCACATGTACAAAGTGCTTTCCGTTTCCTGTTTCGATTAACGTTGTAGAATATGGAATTTCACATACTCTAGGTATACGTAGAAATACCGTATATGTATTTTTTTTGAGAAAATGTTTGACATGTTTATTTAATGCATGATTATATAATATATGGATAAAATACTAGTTTGGCGAAAGGAATCGCTGAAATACATGTTCGCTTGTAAACGCTATGTATGTTGAAATTGTGTATTCTAGAAATACCGCATATGTGTAAAATTTGGAAGTGTAATTGTCATGATTATTTGTTGTAAGAATATGGTATACGCGGATAAAATAACCGCTTGGCGAAAGAATAGCCCTAATACGCAATTTGCTAACATACGTCATGTATGTTGGAATGGCGTACTCTAAGTGTTTGTGTAAATGCTTGTGTGTGTAAATGCCTGAGTATTAGTGCCTTAGAGAGGTGCTGATATGGGATTCCCGACTCCCTTAGAGACATGTAGGATCCCCTCCATGCGGTGGTTCGCTAGAACCACTCACTTGTAACGTGTATGTAATTGTATCCCTATGTGGATAGTGCTTTACAACATGCTTTACTTCATGTTTTACTTCATGCTTTATAACATGCCTGCTAACATGCTTGTATTGCTTATTTATCATGCTTTACTCCACATGCTATTGATGAAACTGTTTGAGTTTGGGACTATGCCTATAGTCCAAACATTCGATACCAGACTTGCGATTGTGGCTGAGATTCATGTCGCCACAAAGGATGTGTCTGGCGAACCCGAGTCGTACTTCGGTTGGCGATAGTGGTTGGCCACACGGAGTGCTTTTGCGCTCCATATCACCCAACTTGTGGTGCGCTAGAGCTAGTCAGGCTCGTCAAGTAAACCGAAATGTATTTGTGTGATCACCATGTTTGGTCGCTACTGCTTGAACCTAGGGTACCAAACTTACCAGTGGCGATCCCGTTAACCATGGTACCTCGATCCGCTAAGACGCATGAGCCGGGCATGGTGGTAGGGGACACCGTGGTCGAGCTGTCGGCCTACGGTGGGGCCATGTGCCTCCCCGTAGTGACCATTGCGCAACCAAACTCGTGAGCCGAATACGGTGATATGGGACACTGTATTCGAGCTGTCGATACTTACGGCGAGAGCCGAGTACGGTGAGACCTGTGCTCGTGCTGACGGGCGACGAGTCCTCCGTAGTATCATCGAGTATACTCTAAGGGCCTGTGATTGGCGACGAGTCTTTCACAGCAACTAGAGTATGAGTTGAGCCGAGTACGGTGAGACCTGTACTCGAGCTGACGGCTAGTGATTGAGCCGAGTACGGTGAGACCTGTACTCGAACTGACGGCCAGCAATTGAGCCGTATACGGTGAGATCTGTATCCGCGCTGACGGGTGACGAGCCCTTTGCGATGCCTTCACTACGTTTCTCAAACCATAATACCGTATGAGATTATCTAGGATTGACGACCCTAGAATGGATCATGTTTGGGGAATGATACAAGGGAGGTACCTTAGTTTCCCAATACTGCTGTTTGAAATGGACTAATAATAACTTGGTAATCCTGAGCATCATCGCACCGCATGTGCTTTGTAGATGTGGCGCACTGAGGGAGTTAAGCATTCGCGAACGTAAGATGATGTCGCTTGAGGGTGGTTTGGCAAGGGCATACAGCATCATGTCATTTCATTTTCGTACTTAACAAGAGTAGTTAGAAATGTTTGATTTGTACTGCTTTATCATTTCTGCTTGATTGAATTGATAACATGTTAACCTATGCTTTATTGTTCCACTGAGTTAGCTACTCACTCCCACGTTACGGGACGGTGTTTGCAACACCCACCAGACTCTGTCGCAGGTGTAGATGGCGCCTCGGTTCAGGAGCCGGAGCCCGACTTCGATGAGGATCAGGAGGAGTTCTTCTTTATGCAGTATTCTGACGGCTTTGCTTAGGCCGGCTGCATCGCGGGATTTTCAGGGCTTCTCTTGGGAGTTGTATTTTGATTTTTGACTTAGAAACAATACATGTATATTGGTACTCAGTTAGTACTCATACTCTGGAGTTCATAAAAATTTTGTTACTTTACATACTTTGAATATAAAATTTCAGTCTTCCGCTTGCCTTTATACAATTGAACTGGAGTATGAATTACTGTTTTGGTATAATCTCATTCATGTTTATTGCGCTAACTTAGACAACATTTAACCATCATTGTGTATGTTGCATAAGTGATGCGTTGGAACTCGGGAGTTGAGTTCATACTCGACCCTCGAATTTCAGGGTGTTACACTTGCTGGAACAATCTTTAAAGGAAATTGAATATCAAGCTGATAAAGGAATAACAGAAAATAAATTCTAAACTATTACAAAATTCCCACAATGCTTGAATTAAATGATTACAACATTCACCACCATACATACATCCCACAAATGAATAATTAAAGATTAGAAGTATAAATCATTCAACCACAACACAAGGGATTATAGTGGTTTGCCTGTGTGTTCACCAACTGTTAAACAACAGCCACACAGAATGCTACTCCACTCCTAATATCCTCACACATGGGATATTAGCGTTTACTAACAAAATAGGTTTTCACAGGTTCACCTAAAACCTTTACAATTGTGTCTTTGTCTGTGGACTTACACAATTAAAAAAACCCCACTTGTGAGTTTTCCTGGCTCTCCTCAGATAACCAATACAACAAGATTTTTCTGGCAAATCTTGAAAGAAACCAAAACAGAAAGGAATTTACAATTAAATGTAAAATACTTGATTATCTCCTTCGTTGTAGCAGCCCAGTAGAACCAAGTCAAAGTAGATGATTGAATGTCTAAGTTCAATGTCCAGTACTCAATTACAATGGTTCTAGTTCTAATAGATTTTAAATTAAACCAAATAGGGCTTGCCTTAATTGATTTTGATTCCAAAGAAAGGGAATAACAATTCCTCTTATCAAATTA
This sequence comes from Magnolia officinalis, assembly GCA_021015155.1. Classification (NCBI taxonomy): domain Eukaryota; kingdom Viridiplantae; phylum Streptophyta; class Magnoliopsida; order Magnoliales; family Magnoliaceae; genus Magnolia; species Magnolia officinalis. Next base: position 41,887,301 of record JAJHSJ010000007.1, read on the forward strand.
GATTGGAATAGCAGAAACAAAATCAATTAAATAAAGCTAAAGAAAGATAATATTAAATAAGCACACTTAGCTTAGATGGAGCACAGAATTATCTCTCAGAAGTTCGACGAAGATTGGCTTGAATGGATTAATTAATTTTATGAATTGTTTTGAGATTCGTGCTCTATTTATAGGTGAGCAGATCGCGTCTTCGACCGGTCTAGGGAGCTCTTCGATTAGTCGAAGAATTAACAGATATTTGAAAAATCGGGCGCAATAAGCTTTGACCGTTTTATGACTGGTCGAAGGTCTCCTTCGACTGGTCATAGGTCACCTTCGACTGGTCGAAGAACCTGAATTTCATCGCTGGACTTTGAGTCGAAGACTTTCGACTGGTCGAAGATGCAGTCGACACTATTCCTTCGACTGGTCGAACAGATTCCTGGATTAGTCAAAGCCTAATAGAAAATATCCGAATTTTGTAACAAACTCACGACTGATCAAGGAATTTCTTAGACTGGTCGAAGAAAAGCTAAGACTAGTCGAAGAAGGCCTAGGACTAGTCGAAGAATAGACCAAACTCATGTAAAATAAACATCCGACTTATGTATCCAAAGTGACCTACTCCTGATGTCAACCTAAGTTCAGTCAAACCTCAAACATGAAGTAAGGACATTGCAACATTAGGAACAAGTGACCTTGAAGTTTAAGCTTTGAAGTCTTGATGTAGTTCAATCTTGAAATCTTGATGTAGCTCAACCTTGAAAGTGTCTTGAGTTCTTCATTAATTGACTTGTACTCTTCTTGAAGTCTTGCATTCTTGAGTCATGTCTTATAAGCAGTTCTTACAGTCAAGGTTGATCTTTGTACTTGTGAGCTTTGCTTGTTGTGAGCTTTGCTTGTTCATGAATGTTGATCTTTGAGAGAGCTTCACTTATGCAAGTTATATAACAGTGATTTTGGCACCACAAATTTGACAACAGACAGGGATATAAACTATAGCACTTACAACACCCACCATTGTCCCATCACACGCCACTTGCATATAAGCGGGTCCATTCTTTTGCAGCACCACATCACAAAAGCAGCTCCGCCAGTAAATAAATAAGCAACACATCTTAATAGCAAAATGACAGGTTTACAAAGGCTACTTGTTTGACCATGATGGAGAATCCTACTTTTACCATGTGCCCATGTTGTACATGCCAAATCTCAACTGTTCATCAGTTTGGCACTGCTGTCTATGTGCCATGGACTGAAAATAATGCAAGACTATCAATGGGCTTGGGTCAGAATTTACCCACATGCTGGCCTATCAACACAACAAACAACTTGGCAAAGTGAAGCTAAAGCAAGTACAAATGAAACTAAAATTTAACAGATTGGATCTTTTACATGGATTAAGTACAAATGAAATAAGGCCCTAAGAATTTATATAGTGTACAACTCATGAAAGCTGCAGGTCTCATTGTTTTTTTTTTTTTTTTTTGGTTGGTTTGAAAGATAGCTGCTATTCCCATAGCATATGGGAGTAATTAAAAAAAAACTTAGATGATTGAAAATGGCATGACCTTGATTATGGAAATAAAACAGGAACAATGTTATGCAACTAATCAATTAAAACCAGTAGATGTAAGAAATCAGAACAAAAATAGCATGGTAGAAGACATTTCACATACCTTCTCATCACCACTCAAAAGTGAGACTTTTCTGTCAAGCATGTTGGCTTTAAAATTAAAACGACCCAAGAGCCTGCTTATATCATCTAATCTCTAGTCCTCTGCAACTTCTGCTACTGTTTGAAGCACAATTTTCTCCAAATCAAGAGCTTCTGCCTGATAGAAGAGTAGAATAATCTTCGTGAATTTCATATGATCTCTCAAGTAATAACAAATGGGAGCTATGTAACAAATATTCAACCATGGATTAATGCTTTCGAATGGTCTATGTAGCAAGAACATCTATTGCTAAATTTGAATGCAGGGTGTTTGTGTTTGGAAGGCAAGACAATTGATATTAGGCATGTGCCTTTTGGTTGCTAGATAGATGCATACATCCCTTCTAGACTAGACATGTATGATATGCTACTTCAATGAAAGAATGAAAACTTTTTAAGTCATAAGAAAATTCAGACATGTAAAACATGACACAGAAGCATCTAACTATTCACCATATCAACAAAAGAAGTGCACTCTTATAGACATTACCATACATGGTTTTGCTCAAAATATTTTGTCAAGACATTGTGCTACCCAATCAAAATTTCACCTCCTCTTGGTTTCTCAAGACCCGTAATCAATTTAGGCAAAGTACAATCTTCCCACATCCATCTGGACCAATGATGGCAATTTTCTCCCCTCTCATTTGTAAGCTTTGCTTTATCAAAAAGCACCTGGTCCATGGATGTGCAAGTAAGATGATGATTGAACACAAAACCCAAAGTCTTGTTGAGAAGTGGAGCCACACTGGGGCCGCACACGACTAGTCGTGGCCCCCTGCTCGACCGGTCGTGGAGCCCACTCGACCAGTCGTGACCAATCGTGGACTGGTTCGACTCAAAGTCCAGCGAGCATCAATTTTGGGTTCCGAGGTGCTCGACCGGTTATGGCCCTAGCAGGACCGGTCGTGGGGTCCTCTCGACCGGTCATGTAGTTTGCTCGACTGGTCGTGGTTACGTAGATTCGTTTTCGAATTTGATGCGGACTGTGGATTTTTAAGTCGCCTTTTGCAAGGGTGCGAAAGGGAAGTTGCCTAAACTATAAATAGGTGTCCTAGGGCTATTCTAGGGTATATTGGGGATTTATTCTAAGGTGTTGGGAAAGGGTTTTCTCTGTATTTCAGAGGGAAAGGTTAGTATATTGCCTTATAATCTTCATTATTCTTCATAGTAAAAGTTTGCATCTGTGGTTTTTTACCCTAGTTTGGGGTTTTTCCGCGTATATCTTGTTTTATGGTTTGTTTGGATTACTTTGATCTGTTTTTAGTTTATATTTCTTCTTGTTTATCGTTTGTGGGTGAGACTTGAGATTGGATCTTGGTTCACTGTGTTGTTGGCGTGCTGCGCAACAACTGGTATTGGAGCTATTGGTTTAGTTCTATTGGAAGCGATGACAGAAGGGAAAACTAGAATTGAGAAGTTTAATGGTTCAAACTTCGCCTTATGGAAGATGCAGATGAAAAATTATCTGTATCAGAAGGACCTCTATATTCCTCTAGGAGGAAAAGAGAAGAAACTAGAAAAGATGACAAATGATGAATAATTTTTACTGGATATGAAGGCTTTAGGAACGATCTGACTCTCTTTGTCTAAGAGCGTCACCTTCAACATATCCAAGATGAAAACTACAAAAGAATTAATGGAAGCCCTAGCCACCATGTATGAAAAACCCTCTGCGTCCAATAAGGTTCATCTTATGAAACAACTATTCAACAAAAGATGTCAGATGGTGGGAGCGTGGCTGAACATCTAAACGAGTTCAATACAGTCACGAGCCAGTTGGAATCCATTGGCATTATTTTTTAGGATGAGGTCAGGGCGTTATTGATCTTATCCAGTTTTCCAGATAGTTGGGATGGTTTGGTGATTGCTGTGAGCAATTCTTCAGGGTCGACAAAGCTGAAATTTGATGATGTGGCCAGTCTAATTCTCAGTGAAGAATTTAGAAGAAAGGCATTAGGAGTTTCAGGGGATTCAGGGAATGCTCTAAACGTTAAACGAAGAGGAAGATCGCTGAATAAAGGAGGCAATAAACACAGAAGTTCTAAGTCGAGGAAGAAGTCCAAGGGATCGAAAGATAAAGACGGGTGTTGACATTGCGGCAAGAAGGGGCATATGAAATGTGATTGCAGGGCGCTCAAGAAATAAGGAAAAAGCTCTCAAAGTGTAAAGGATTCAGTGAATCTATCTGAGGAGAGTGACACAGAGGCGTTGATCTTATCTCTTGATGCGATGAATGAATCTTAGGTTATAGACTCGGGTGCTTCGTTTCATGCCACCTCATGTAAGGAAGTTCTGCTTGATTATGTGTCAGGTGACTTTGGGAGAGTCTACCTGGGTGATGATGAGCCGTGCAGTATTGTTGGAAAGGGAGGCGTTCATGTCAATCAGAAAGACGGTATGGTTTTGAAATTGAAAGATGTCAGACATGTACCGAGTTTGAAACGTAACTTGATCTCAGTGGGGCAGTTGACTGATACCGGTTATGTGACGACATTCACCAGTGATTCCTGGAAGATCACAAAAGGTTCTTTGGTGATATCTCGAGGCGAGAAGGAATGTACTTTGTACGTGACTTCAGGATCGTATAGTTCACTCGCAGTCGCATCAACTGGAGTGAATGAGCAGTTATGGCATCAGAGGTTGGGACATATGAGTGAGAAAGGGATGAAAGTGCTATTGTCAAAAGGGAAGCTACCAGGACTAAAGTTTATTGACTTGGAATTCTGTGAGGACTGCTTATATGGTAAGCAGAAGAGGGTAAGTTTCAAGAAGACGGGACGTGCTCCAAAGATGCATTTGTTGGATCTTGTACACACTGATATGTGGGGACCGGCACATGTATTATCTCATGGTGGCTCACATTATTTTATTTCCTTTATTGATGATGCTACTAGAAAACCGCGGGTCTATTTCTTAAAACATAAATCTGATGTATTTGATGTATTTAAGAAGTGAAAAGTTATGGTAGAAAAAGAGACAGGTAAAACAGTAAAATGTCTCAGATCTGATAATGGGGGAGAGTACAGTGATAAGAGATTTGAGTATTGTGCAGCAAATGGAATCAAACATCAGAAAATGATTCCAGGGACACCGCAGCAGAATGGTGTGACTTAACGCATTAATAGGACCATCCTTGAACGCACCAAGAGTATGAGGTTACATGTAGGGTTGCCCAAGATTTTTTGGGCAGATGCTGTGAATACCGCCGCATATCTCATCAATAGAAGTCCCTCAGTACGTGGACTAGGAAAGAAGTGAACCTTGCACATCTCAGAGTGTTCGGTTACACTTCATATGTTCACATTGATGTAGAGCACAGAAACAAGCTGGATGCGAAGTACAGGAGGTGCACATTTATAGGCTACGGGTAGCATGATTTTAGCTATAGGTTTTGGGATGCAGAAAACAGGAAGATTATCAGAAGTAAGGACGTAGTCTTCAATGAAAAAGTGATGCATAAGGACAGTGTGCAAGAAAATAAGGCCGATGAGAAAGAATTCGTAGAGCTGGAAGAGTTACCGGATACAGGTGTTACAACGCCACAGGATGATCATGTACAGGAGCATTATGAGGTAGAGCCACAGACACCAGTTGTGTGGAGGTCTACTCAGGAGAGGAGACCCACAGTCCGATACTCACCCTTACGTTATCTACTGCTGACAGATAATAGTGAACCAGAGTGTTTTAAAGAGGTATTACAGTCAGATACACGGGTTAAGTGGGAGCAGGCTATAGATGATGAGATGGACTGTCTTGAGTCTAATCATACGTGGGAGGTAGTCACTCTACCCAATGGTAAGAAAGCTCTTCATAACAAGTGGGTTTACAGACTGAAGGAGGAGCACGATGGTTCGAAATGGTATAATGCTAGATTGGTTGTGAAAGGGCTTCAACAAAAGGCAGGTATTGATTTCACTAAAATATTTTCACCTGTGGTGAAAATGTCTACAATTCGCATGGTCTTGAGTATAGTGGCTATAGAGGACTTATATCTAGAGCAGCTAGATGTTAAGACAGTCTTTCCTCATGGGGACCTTGAAAAAGAGATATGTATGCATCAGTCGACAGGATACATGGCACCAGGAAAGGAGAACAAGGTTGAAAAGGCCTAACTATATGTCCTAAAGGGGGGGGGGTGAATAGGACTATGCCAAATTAAAACTTTAACAACGGAATTTAAACGAATAAGATAGCCTTGAAAATAGAACTTTAAACAAATCACAGTACTGAAATGTAAAGCAATCTTCAAATAATAAAATAGAGAGGTTGATACCAATGTTGTTCTAAGGACAACTTGCATCATAAAAACCAAGGGTTTATGGCAGGACAACCTTACTAGAACAATTTGAATATCAAAAACTCAAACTGAAAGAAAATAAAGGAAATAGCAAGAAATTAAATTCTAAACTATTACAACATTCCCCACAATGCTTGAAATGTAAAAGATTACAACATTCACATCCACATATATATTCCATAGCTTTGAATGATAAAAGATATAGAAATTCAAACAAACATTCAAACCACAAAACACAAAGAATTATAGTGGTTCGCCTGTGTGTACACCAACTATTAAACAACAGCCACACAGATTGCTACTCCACTCCTAATATCCTCACACAGGGGATATCAGCGTTCACTATGAAAATAGGTTTCAAAGGTTCACCTAAAACCTTCACAATTGTGTCTTTCAAATGGGCTTACATAATTCAAAAAACCATACTTCTGAGTTTTCTGGCTCTCCTTAGATAACCACAAGATTGAGATTTTTCTGACTTAATCTCAAACAAAAATCAAAATGAAGGAAATTTACAATATAGTAAAATACCTGGATTTCTCCTTTTGTTGTAGCCTGAAAGAACCAATTGGTGTAGAAGTTCGAATATAGAAGTTCGATTGTCCAATACTCACTTTGAAATGGTTATAGGTTCTAATCGATTTTAAATTAAACCAAATGGGCTAGCTCTATTTGATTTTGATTCCAAGAAGAAGGAATACAACAATTCCTCTTTTCAATTTAGATTGGAATGTAGAAACAAAGTTAAATAAATAAAGCTAACAAAAGAGAATATGAAATATGCACAGCGTAGCTTAAATAACACAAACTTATCTTAGAGTGATGCCTTGATTTTACTTGAATTGAATTCTTGAAAAACTCTGAAATTCATGTTCTATTTATAGTTGTAGAAATCGCGTCTTCGACTGGTCGAGTGGCCACCACGACTGGTCATAGGTCGAACTACATTTTGAAATTTTAAGCACGATCGGATAAAACCGTTCCACGACTGGTCTTAGGATGTCCACGACTGGTCGTGACCATCCCACGACTGGTCGTGAGGAACTAAGAATGGTTGCTGGAGTTTGAGTCGTAGTTGCAGGACTGGTCGTGAACGAGTCGACACTATTCCTACGACCGATCGAGTAGACTCCAAGACTGGTCAAAGCTCAACCAAAAAATTTTGAAAATTTGCAACAACTTAGGACTTGTCTTAGAATTTCTTGGACTGGTCGAGCCTAGTTCTAGGACTAGTCGAACAGAGTTCAGACTGGTCTTAAAACAGACCAAACACTTATAAAATAATTCAGTTCGAATTATGTATTCAGAATAACCTACCCTAAGGTCAAACTAAGGTCATGCAAACCTTAAATGTGAAGTATGGACATTAAGTCTTCATTTCTTCATATGTTGGTTAACCTTTGAAGACTGAAGCTTGAGATCTCTGATGTAACTTGAACTTGAGATCTTCTAAAGCTTGAACTTCATCCTGTACTATTATTCTTGAGTTGTACCTGATCTTGAGTTGTACTTGAGACTTGAACAAGAACTTGTCTTCTAATGTAGCTCTTGAAATATTCTGATCATTGAAGCTTGCAGAAGTAGACAAATAACTTGAACTTGAACTTCTTGAAGTAGATCACAGTTCTTAGCTTGTAGCGCTGATGCAGTGACTTGAACATACAAATCAACATGCTACACAAGACATAGATTGTGTTTTTGGCACCACAAAATTTGACAACCAAAGGGGCAAATAACTATTGCACTTACAATCTCCCCCTTTATCAAATTTGTGACAAAACACACTTAAAAGATATGATCAATATGAACACAACAAAAATCTAGCACCAATTATAAAAGTAAACCAGTTACAGCCTGATTAACGAATCATGTACCAGTTGTCATTCAACAATTCTTCATTACTTACTCCCCCTGAGTACCACAACTAAATCACCATAAAAAATGATGCTACTCTACTCCCCCAGAATCCATATTTATCTCCCCCATATATCCATATTTATCAAACTTAAATTATTCTTCCCCTTTTTGTCACAAAAAGACAAAGGAAGAAAGGTAGAAATGGAAGTGGAAGACCAATAAGAGAGTAATTAAAGGAATAACTAGTTAAGATATGCAAAAAAAATAAGTAAATTAGAAGTTCACATAACATTAACCAGCTGAAACAAAAATCAGTCATACAAACTGAAGTAAAATGAAAGTCCACACACCAACAAAAGTAGTATAAAAGTTATTACAAACCAAAGATTAAAACACTTAATCAGATCCTGAGGAAGAAGCAGGTATGGTAGGATCAATTTGATGAAGGCCCTTGTTTAAATGCCTAAGATATTTGCGTGTATATTTAAATTGTAAATCATGGGCAACATTCATGTTCTCTACCTTCTCCTCAAGAGCACGAAGACGAGCATCAAAATCAGATGGCTCATAGTCAGGATCATTTGTAGAATCTGATTCAATTTCATTAAAAATATCATCCATATTTATGTCATCAGGAGGAAGATCGACACCTTCTTCATCATTCCCTGCTTCAGCACCACCACCACCCACATATCTTTGGCCAGGAGCCAATTCCAACTTCATCTTGTTTATATTAGAATTGTTAAAAGAAAGATGACGAATAGGAGCCTCTTCAACAGGCATAACAACTAGCATATGAGACGCTAACACGGTCATAAGATAAGCAAATGGAATATCAGTGTCCTGGATGGAGTCGAAACTGAATGATGAAATGACATATCAAGGAAGGCAGACAGACTTTAATACCAGTGATGATAGAATGCAGAACTCGAACCATATAGGAAGTCAATTCTGTTTTGTTACCAGAACGTGGATATAAATTTGAAGTAAAGATTCTGTGGAGAACCCTTTATTTGGGTAACAAATACTTTGTGGGGAGCGCATTCCCTTTATGAGTTCATTGAACGTCCATATTACATAAATCTCTGGTTAACATACGTTTTTCTGATTCTGATGGTTTTTCCACTAGAGTCTGAATAGGAATACCCTCATCATTAACAGGTATTTCCATTAGATCGGCAATCAGATGACGGTCTACTATAAATGGACCTTCTCTAGTATCAATATTAAATGTTAAATTATCAGATGAAAATTCAGAGATAAATGCAATCATGGCCTGCGCAATGGATTGGTATGCTGTCCCACCCCAATGTAAGATGTTATCCCAACCTACAAATTGGAGAAGAGGAAGGATACCAAAAGGAGCAATATGATCAATAAATACAAGTCTTTCAATAATGACATTACGCATACGCAAATCCCTAACATGAGCGGGATCATCTTCGGATGACCGAAGATGGCGCCTAGAGATAGGAGTTGATTTGGAAGAGGATGGACCATGGGCAGTTTTTTTTCCCTCTAACATCCATTTGTAATAGATTAAACAAATAAACAAGTAGATTCAAAAGATGACGAGTGGGTTTTTGATAGATCAGATTTCTCAAGAGAAAACTCCAAAATCGCAATGAAATACAAAATAAATTACTCCAAGAGTAAAAATGAAGTAATATTAACTAGAATCTACAAGAAAAACACAAATGATGCACTAACCTTGAGGAATCAGATAGTTGGGTACAACTGGTCGTGCTTATGCTCGTTGGAGAGAAAATAAGAAATGAGGAAGATGAGATTTTTTCCCAAATAAAAAAGGTCCAGCGCGCTACACAACTGGTCGAGGACCATTCATCCTCGACTGGTCGTGAACCAATAAAAATAACATTTTTCATAAAAATTTAAAATTTAAACCAATAAATTATCAAATATATATACACCATGATTCACAAATGCATGAATAATCAATTTAAATTGCACATTCCAAGATCAAATTTCAATTTATTAAACCTGCTTTTGTCGAGCGGTTTAGTGAAAATGTCAGCAAGTTGAGTCTCGGTTGGAACATAATTTAAAGAGATTAATTTTTCTTCCACTAATTCACGAATGTAATGATACCTAATGTCAATGTGCTTGGTACGTGAATGCTGGATTGAATTTTTTGAAATATTTATAGCATTGGAATTATCACAATATAATATCATTGATTCCTGTGAAATTTCATAATCGCTTAACATACGTTTCATCCAAACAAGCTGAGTACATGCATTTCCAGCTGCGATGTATTCAGCCTCAGCAGTAGAGAGTGACATAGAACTTTACTTCTTTCTAAACCAAGAAACTAAACAATTTCTGATATAAAAGCAACTACCACTGGTTGACTTTCTACCATCGATATTACCAGCCCAATCAACATCTGAATACCAGCCAATTGAACACTAGCATCATATGGATATCAGAGACCCAAATTAGCAGAACTTGCGACATATCGCATAATCCGCTTAACAGCAGTTAGATGAGATTATTTAGGGTTAGACTGATATCTAGCACAAATACCAACACTTAAAGTAATATCAGGTCTACTTGCAGTTAAATAAAGTAAACTGCCAATCATACTACGATATAGATTAGGATCTACATTTTTACCTGTATAGTCTTTTGAGAGTCTTAAGGTTGTACTCATAAGAGTATCAAAATTCTTACCATTAAATCTGAACTTTTTAATCAAATTCAAAGCATATTTGGTTTGAGAAATAAAAATACCATCAGGTTGTTGTTTTACTTACGACCCTAAGAAATAGTTCAATTCCCCAACCACGCTCATTTTGAACTTAGATTTCATTAAATCTGCAAACTCAACAGTCATGTTAGTATAGGTAGATCCATAAATAATATTATCAACAAAGATTTGTACCATTAAGATATGATCGTTACATATGTCTTCTAATTGTCTACGAGTGTGCACACTAGTGAGAGGGTTTACAAGAATTTGAGTGGTTGGATGATCTTTAACAGTCCTCAGTTCAGAATTAGTTTGTTTTGATGAAGTATCTGGTTTGTTAATTAAAAGAACTTCATCATTATCTGAACTTGGGGCAGGTGTATTCAAGTGATCATCAATGACCACATTAATGGACTCTTGAATCACACCGGTCCTTTTATTCAGTACACGATATGCACGATTGTTCAAAGAATATCCTAAAAAGATACCTTCATCACTTTTAGTTTCAAACTTCCTCAGATATTCACGGTCACGTAAAATATAGCACTTGCTGTCAAAAACTCGAAAGTATTTGACAGTGGGATTTTTATCGAATCACATTTCATAAGCCGTTTTATTATTAGATTTACAAATATAAACCCGATTAATAACATAGCATGCAGTATTCACTGCTTTAGCCCAGGGAGTTTCATACTATTCAACATTATATTTCCCATATCTTAAAGCACTCTATTTTTCCTCTCCACAATTCCATTTTGTTGTGGTGTTTTGGGCGCAGAGAATTCATGTGATATTCCCCGATCGCTACAAAATTTCTCAAAACTATTATTCTCGAACTTAGATCCATGATCACTACGGATCTTACAAACTTGAGAACTTTTTTCAGTTTGGATCCGTTTGATAATCCTTTTTACTTCGTCAAGGGTTTTTTATTTATCCCTTAAGAAGGCTACCCAAGTGAATCTGGTAAAATCATCCACGATTACCAGTATGTATTTTTTTCCACATCGACTCTCCATCCTGGTAGGTCCTACAAGGTCAATGTGGAGAAGTTCGAGTGGTTTTGATGTGGCATTAGAGTTCACCTTTTTGTGAGCACTTCTAGTTTGTTTGCCAATCTGGCATTCGCCACATATTTTGTCTACTTTTTGAAGTTTAGGTAGACCTCTTATTAGTTCTCCTTTACTCAATCTGTATAGATTACGGTAGTGTACATGTCCAAGACATTTATGCCATAATTCTGTCTCATTGGTATGGACTATGTAGCATGATTGATTAGATGAGCTACCATCGCTTACAATATAGCAGTTTTCAGAAGTCCTGCAACTAGTTAATATTACAGAACCCTTTTTGTTTAAAATTTCACAACCTCGATTAGAAAAGTGCACGCTGTGATTGTTATCGCATATTTGAGATATGCTTAACCGGTTGTGTTTTAGCCCCTCAACATATAAAACATTCTTAAATAAGGGAAGGTTATAAAGTTGAACCGTACCTTGGCCAATAATCTTGTAGTTGCTACCATCACCAAATGTGATTGACCCATCAGTCATATCTTTAAGGTCAGTGAATAAAGCCTTATCACCTGTCATATGCCTGGAGCACCCACTATCTAGGTACCACTTTGTGTGGCTTGTCGCTTTGAATGCAGTGTGGACAACCAAGCAGGAAACCTTAGGAACCCATTTCATAACTGTTTTGGGTTTAGGAGTATAGTTGGTCTTCTTATGTTTGTAATTGTTGTAAGACTGACCCACCGAGTTAGATTTTAAGAGCTCCTTAAGTAGATCGACTATTTTCTTAGCTAAAGGGTTTCAGTTTTGATTTTTGTAATTGATATGGTTACCTTTAGGTTTGAAAGATTGAAAAGTTTTAACAATTTTAGAAAACTTTTGACTTGAACTTTTCTCTTTTGAGTTAGAGGATTCTTCTTTTATAAACTTAGGAGAGGTATTCGTCTGTTTAGGAGGAATATTTTTATCATAGCCCAAATCGGATCGGTCGTCACATTTTCTTGATCCAGATAAACATTTTCCTAATTTTGGATCACCTTGGGCATATCTTCATGTATCCTTTAAACTCAATAGTGAAGAGACTTCAAGTTTAAGTTGATCATTTTCAGATTTCAAATTTTCAATAAAGGTGGTTTTGAAATCTAGATCACATTTGCATTTTTCAAAACAATCTGAAAGATGAGATTTTTCTAAAATAAGAGACTCAAATATTTCTTTAAGCCTTGAAAACCTTTCTTTTTGAAGCTTTAGCTTTATCGCAATCTTACAACTTTCCTTGTATAGGGCATTGTAAGCATCTTGAAGATCTTCTTCATTATCATGATCACTATTCAAATTTTCTTCACTGGTTGAATCATCATGATCTGAAAAAGTGAACTTGGATAGAGTCATAAGGGCTTTAACTTCATTGCCTGAATCGTTTCAGAATCTTCTAATTCAGAAGAGGCTTCAGTGCCAAAAGATTCATCCCAAGTAGACAGCATTCCTTTCCTTTTAGGTTTGTCCTTTTTAGGACACTTGTTTGCTAGATGCCTATATTCTTAGCAGTTGTAACATTGATTATCTTTTAAAGATTTCTAAGATTTAAATCTAGATTTAGATCTCTTCTTATCATTTGATTTTGAAAGTTTACCTTCTTTTTACTTTTAAAAATATTATAAAACTTTTTTGCTAAGAGAGCCATATCATCTTCAGAATTTTTGAAATCAAAATTTTCCTGAGAAATACATTTGAAAGACTTAAGGGCTATAGATTTACCTTTAGGAGCTTTAAAGTTTAACTCATAGGTTTGTAAAGATCCAACTAATTCTTCTACCCTAATATTATCTGTATCACGAAGTTCCTGGATCGCAGTCACCTTTGAGTTGAACCGTTCAGGTAGTGAGCGTAGTATCTTTGCACACACTTTTGTTTCTGGGATTTTATCGCTAAGACCCCACATAGAGTTTACAATGTCATTTAGTCTTATATAAAAGTCCATGAACATTTCATTTTCTTCCATATGTATTTTCTTAAATTTAGTTGTGAGGATTTGGACTTTAAACTTCTTGACAAATGATGTACCCTTGTGTGTCATTTCTAAAATATCCCAAGCTTGCTTTACAGTATCACAGATATAATTCTTTTGAACTCATCTGGTGATAGTACGCAAGTGATTGCATTTAGTGCTTTTGCATTGGCACTACTCTCACTTTTCTGAAGTGTGGTCCAAGAAAAATAAGGTGATATTCTCATTGATTTTGATCCATCGATACCAGTCACTTCAGTGGTAGGAGGGATCCATTCAGTCACTGTGGCTTGCCACACACTCTCATCCATTGATTTGAGGAAAATCCTCATCCTGGCTTTCCAATAAGCATAGTTGGAGCCATCAAATGGTGAAGGCCTAATGACTGAAAGGCTATCAAAATTTGACATCTTATAAATAGCTTAGATCGATTAGCTCAGGAAATAAATCCAACTAATAACTAAATGAGCTATTAGGCTCCGATACCACTTAAAAAGGCCTAGCTATATGTCCTAGAGGGGGTGAATAGGACTATGCTAAATTAAAATTTTAAGAGCGGAATTTAAACGAATAAGATAGCCTTAAAAGATAGAACTTTAAACAAATCACATTACTGAAATGTAAAGCAATCTTCAAATAATAAAATAGAGAGGTTGATACCAATGTTGTTCTAAGGACAGCCTTGCACCATAAAAACTAAGGGTTTATGGTAGGACAACCTTACTAGAACAATTTGAATATCAAAAACTCAAACTGAAAGGAAATAGCAAGAAATTAAATTTTAAACTATTACAATATTCCCCACAATACTTGAAATGTAAAAGATTACAACATTCACATCCACAGCTTTGAATGATAAAAGATATATAAATTCAAACAAACATTCAAACCACAAAACATAAAGAATTATAGTGGTTCACCTATGTGTACACCAACTGTTAAACAGCAGCCACACAGATTGTTACTCCACTCATAATATCCTCACACAGGGGATATCAGCATTCACTATGAAAATAGGTTTCACGGGTTCACCTAAAACCTTCACAATTGTGTCTTTCAAATGGGCTTACACAATTCAAAAACCCCACTTCTGAGTTTTCTAGCTCTCCTCAGATAACCACAAGATTGAGATTTTTCTGGCTTAATCTCAAACAAAAACCAAAATGAAGGAAATTTACAATATAATAAAATACCTAGATTTCTCCTTTCATTGTAGCCCGGAAGAACCAATCAGAGTAGAAGTTCGAATATAGAAATTCAATTGTCCAATACTCACTTTGAAATGGTTCTAGGTTCTAATTGATTTTAAATTAAACCAAATGGGCTAGCTCTATTTGATTTTGATTTTAAGAAGAAGGAATACAAAAATTCCTCTTTTCAATTTAGATTGGAATGCAAAAACAAAATTAAATAAATAAAGCTAACAAAAGAGAATATAAATATGCACAGCGTAGCTTAAATAACACAAACTTATCTCAGAGTGATGCCTAGATTTTACTTGAATTGAATTCTTGAAAAACTCTGAAATTCGTGTTCTATTTATAGTTGTAGAAATCGCGTCTTCGACTGGTAGAGTGGCCACCACGACTGGTCGTAGGTCGAACTACATTTTGAAATTTTAAGCTCGATCGGATAAAACTGTTCCATGACTGGTCTTAGGGTGTCCATGACTGGTCGTGAGATCTCCATGACTGGTCGTGACCATCCCACGACTGGTCGTGAGGAACCAAGAGTAGTTGATGGAGTTTGAGTCGTAGCTGCAGTACTGGTCATGAACGAGTTGACACTGTTCCTACGACCGGTTGAGCAGACTTCAGGACTGGTCGAAGTTCAACGAAAAAATTTTAAAAATTTGCAACAACTTAGGACTGGTCTTGGAATTTCTTGGACTGGTCGAGCCAGTTCTAAGACTAGTCGAATAGAGTTCAGGACTGGTCTTAGAACAGACCAAACACTTATAAAATAATTCAGTTCGAATTATGTATTCAAAATGACCTACCCTAAGGTCAAATTAAGGTCATGAAAACCTTAAATGTGAAGTATGGACATTGAGTCTTAATTTCTTCAGATGTTGGTTAACCTTTGAAGACTGTGAAGCTTGAGATCTCTGATGTAGCTTGAACTTGAGATCTTCTAAAGCTTGAACTTCATCTTATACTGTTATTCTTGAGTTGTACTTGATCTTGAGTTGTACTTGAGACTTGAACAAGAACTTGACTTCTAATGTAGCTCTTGAAATATTCTAATCATTGAAGCTTGCAGAAGTAGACAAATAACTTGAACTTGAACTTCTTGAAGTAGATCATAGTTCTTAGCTTGTAGCATTGATGCAGTGAGTTAAACATACAAATCAACATGCTACACAAGACATAGATTGTGTTTTTGGCACCACAAAATTTGACAACCAAAGAGAGAAATAACTATTGCACTTACAAAGGTGTGCAGACTGAAGAAGAGTCTATATGGCCTGAAGCAGGCCCCGAGACAGTGGTACAAGAAGTTCGACAGTTTCATGTCGGGAAACGGTTACAGGAGATGTCATGCTGACCACTGTTGCTATTTGAAGAAGTTTGATATGTCATATATCATCCTTCTTCTGTACCTTAATGACATGCTTGTGTCCAGTTCAAGCATGAAGGACATCTCAGATCTCAAAAGACAGTTGTCTAAAGAATTTGCCATGAAGGATTTGGGAGCTGCAAAATAAATCCTAGGTATGAAGATAAAGTGTGACAGGGAAAATAAGAAACTAGTTTTGTCACAGGCAGATTACATAGCCAAGGTACTTGATCGATTCAATATGGGAGGTGCTAAGCCTGTTAGCACTCCATTAGCTAACCACTTCAAGCTATCTAAGGAGTAAGGTGCAAAGACGCAGGAGGAACGGGACTACTGGATAAAGTCCTATACGCGTTAGCTATTGGGAGTCTCATGTATGCTATGGTGAGCACGAGGCTAGACATTGCTCAAGCAATGAGAGTTGTTAGTAGGTTCATGAACAACCCCGGGAAGGAACATTGGGACAGTAAAAGAAGCACTACAGGTTATGTCTTCACTCTTGATAGTACTGCAGTCAGTTGGGTCTCTCAGTTACAGAAGATAGTATCTATCAGTACGACGGAAGTAGAATATGTTGCAGCTACAAAAATGTACAAGGAGATGGTGTGGATGCAAGGTTTTATGGAGGAGTTGGGTAAGAAGTAAGAAGATTGCAAGCTGTATAGTGACAGTCAGAGTATAATACACTTGGCTAAGAATTTAGCCTTTCATTCAAGGACCAAGCATATTGCCATCAGATATCACTTCATACGTTCGTTACTGGAAGATGGATCGATTGCTCTGGATAAGATTCATACAAGTGAGAATCCTGCGGATATGCTGACCAAGGCGGTCACACGTGAGAAGCTAAAGCTCTGTTCAGCTTTGATTGGTCTTCAAGCTTGAAGAAGGGGAGGTGGTGCACTCCAGATGAAGAAGACAAAGGTTTATGGTGATGTATCTCCAAGTGAGAGATATTTGAGAAGTGGAGCCACATCTGGGGCCGCACACGACCGGTCGTGGCCCTTGCTCGACCGGTCATGGAGCTCACTCGACCGGTCGTGGACTGGCTTGACTCAAAGTCCAGCGAGCATCAATTTTGGGTTCCGAGGTGCTCGACCACGACTGGTCGTGGGGTCCTCTCGACAGGTCGTGCAGTCTGCTTGACCGGTCGTGGTTACGCAGATTCGTTTCCGAATTTGATGCGGACTGCGTATTTTTGAGTCGCCTTTTGTAAGGGTGCGAAAGGGAAGTTGCCTAAACTATAAATAGGTGTCCCTAGGGCTATTCTAGGGTTAAGGTGAATATTGGGGAATTATTCTAAGGTGTGGCAAAGGGTTTTCTTTGTATTTCCGAGGGAGAGGTTAGTATATTGCCTTTTAATCTTCGTTATTCTTCATAGTGGAAGTTTGCATCCATGGTTTTTTACCCTAGTTTGGGGTTTTTTCACGTATATCTTGTCTTGTGGTTTGTTTGGATTGCTTTGATCTGTTTCTAGTTTATATTTCTTCTTGTTTATCGTTTGTGGGTGAGACTTGGGATTGGATCTCGGTTCACTGCGTTGTTGTCGTGCTGCACAACAATCTCAATATCCCAGAGACTGTTAAAATGGTTTGTTTAAAGCTATGAAATGCTTGCAAGTTACACCTAGAATTGTATTGAAATGGTCAAAACTTGAAGTCTCAAGTGTCCGAGATGTCTGACATAGAGACATTAGTACATAGTTTAGTCAGTTTAATTTGAGTTTAAATTGCCTCTCATAAAAGTGATGTCATTTATCAGAACTTAGATGGGCCACAACATATCATTACAATTACTAAACATGAGAAACGAATCAGTCGATGGGCCTAATTTAGAGGAAAGGCATCTACAAGGTGGGAAATAGTTGATGGAGCAGGATTGGCACCCGTGCACCTCATTGGCAGATGCAATGCATGTTGAGCTGCCTTTTACAAGCTTATGGGATTAGCCAACCTCTTTTTTGAAGGAAAATATTCTGCTGACATCAATCTTACGATTAAAAAAATGTAGATTTTGAGAAATTGGGTTGATTACCTTGAAATCTTCATATCCTGCCTCCATTGCATCTTCAGGTGCCGAAAGACCAACTTGCACCTGCAAAAAGGGAACCTAAATAGCATGATAAGGATTTCAATACTCTTTTTAGGGTAGAATTACTCTAGTGATGAAGAGAGATGGCAAAAAATAGATAGCTCAATGCAGGTTAATAACTGGTACTTCTGCTAGCAGGGTTTTTCTAATCCCAATCTAAGAACATCTGAAGAATTTCTCAAGTCAAGGCACTAACTTTAAGAGATAGAAGCCCACTGTGTTTGCTATCATGCAAGGCCTATGCATGGACATGAAAACTTACAACATGCTTTAAATATTACATAAGACAAATAAAATATTTTCACTTGAGATTATGTTGGTTGCAGAAACTAACCTTCACCCATTTTGCTGTGGATCCTATCTGCAAGCATGAGGAAATAAACACCATGAGGAGAAATCCATAGAATAGAAGCACAATGCTCATAAAACCACCCATCATGGATGAGCAATGAAGGAAGAAATGACCTAAAACTATCAATTCATGAATCCGCACTCACACACACATGCACACACAAAAATCTTACACAAGACAAGCCCTTCATGATGGAAAAAAAAAAAACATGAATATACAGACCTGCTCCATTCCAATCCAATAAGGAATCCAACTTCTGCCAGTGCTGCCAAGAGACTTCCAGTGTCAGCATCTTTTCCAGTCATAGCATACTCACTCACAAAAGCCTAGAATTGAATTCACAAAGTTGTTATCTGTAGACACTAATAACCAACCTTTTCACATTCAGATGTGGTGGTTCATCTGAATATTTTTTGGTGTGCAAAAAATTCAAAGCTACTTCAACTGCAACAAAAGTTTAGTAATGAGACTCATTTGGAACTTAAAATATCATGCAACTATAATACCAATAATGAGGCTGCTATTATGAGTATAGGCATCCAGATTTGTTTTTAAAGTGGTTTGAATTTTTGTAAGGCCCCATTTGGGAGCATGCTCTGACTTTTGAGAAAAGGATTATTTCATTGAAATGCGTTCACACAAAAATTAGTGGAAAAGGAAATGGAATGTTTGGGAGTTCTTTCCATTTCCTCAAGAAAAGTGACATCAATAGAACATTTTCTAAAGTCATTTATGTTTCATCTGTTTGAAAGATTTAACAAATTCTAAGCTCCAAAAAACAAAATTTGGTTGTTGTAGTGTCACGCCCCAAATTCGGAAACTGGGCTCACAAAATTCCCTATCGTTGAATTCGGTGCCGACAACCTCCATAGTACCCCATTCTCGGCTCGCAGTGTCCATACGCCAGATTCCAATCCTGAGATCCTATAAGGAGGTTTTTTCAATGTACATAAGCATAACCACAAGTTTACCCAAATCACAAAGGCAACATCATCATCACATATCCACTAATATAAACATTTGAATACAATGCTGAAAGGGAAATACATATATCGAAAATCAAAGCTCCAGAAGTCAGCTGCATGCTCCAAGCTCGACGCTGCTGCAACCTAATGCCACCTGCACGCATCTATCATGCATAAGCTTATAGAAAGCTTAGAGAGTGGTGAAAGTGTGTGCGCAAGATAAGTGCCAAGCATACAAATACAATGCCATAATCATAAAATGTCAAAAATATTGGCAAGATCATGAATCATACGATATTAGAGTAAGCGAAAATACTGCAAGTCTATAAATCATTCAATATTAGAATAATGCAGAAACATGCTGGTAAGTCCATAAATACCATCAGTCTTATCCAGGCTATGCGATGCAAAAACATAATAAGCCAATATCATATAAAACATAGCAGCCCAAAACGCTATATACTGCGGATGTAATGCAACATGCGGTGCGAATGAAATGACCATGTAGGAGTGTGAAGTCGGGATGATAGTACGTAGTATCGCAGGTTACAGGGTCCACCACAAGGGACTTCTATCCAAACCAGTCTCATACCTAAATTTAGATGGTCAGACTCAATGTGGTAAACTCTTGATCTCAGGTTAGTCGCGCGCCCCAACTGAAAACCTGGCCATTGCGAAGGTACACATAACAAATATTTGCGCACCACCAGCCCGAGTGGATAGTGAATGAATGAATGAATGAATGAGTATGCAACCCCTACTCAATAAGTCCACATATCAGTACCGTACATCTTTGGGATCATCACCGAGGTCTATTGCACTTTACGTCAGCTTACTGCCCCTATCCAAGCGTACAACTGGGTAAGTAGAAGATACTTCACTATCCGCCTGCTAATATCGGGCCCGGCTCATCGATAGCGGACCCATTCCTCAATCTGGTCAAACTCAATCTAGATATTGCCCCCTCACTCAGGCGGGTAAGGTCACACCCCTCCTAACCGACCACGACACAGTGAGAGACGCGGCGTACTGGTATACGGCCCTCATGCTCTCATATATTCACTCAGTCTAGACGTTAGGGCGTCCTCTGGTACCAAGAGGGTTTAGGGATTTTCACCCAGGGCCATTTATGGCGGCCCGATGATAGTAACAGATTTTTGGTGTCCCATCTAGCCATCCACGATATGCCTGTGGAGGCTACGGCCCTGATGTCGCTAGGGCATACGGTAATCATAATCACATAATGCAAGATGCATGAGTTACACAGTCCAATCATGCATCAATCCTGTGCATACCGTACACTTATATGGGATAAATCTATCTATCTTGGAGTCCCATAAACCATCTGTACTATGTCATACGCAATGGTCAATCACATGTTATAACAAACATGCAGATGATGCATATGGGCATGTATCGTGATGCTACGCTGTCACATACTCATAATTGGTATCGACAACCGTTACCGATAATTGGCATCAATAATCGGCCTATACAATCGGCCACGACAATCGGAATCAATCTCAATAATCGGAATTAGCCTCAACAATCGGAATCGGCTTTGATAATCGAAATCGGCCTCAACAATCGGCCACGACAATCGGAATCAGCCTCGATAATCGGAATTGACCTCGACAGTCGGCCTCGACAATCAGAATCAGCCTCGATAATCAGAATCGACCTCGACAATCGGCCTCGACAATCGAATCGGCATTAACAATCGGAATCAGCCTTGATAATCGGCCTTAACAATCAAAATCGACTTAACAAAGGGCCTAAGGGAAGGTCACAATGTGGACATTTAACCATCATTGCCCATCAATGTGGACGTTCAACTAACATTGCTCCTAAGGAGTGGCCCACATAAGGCTGAACATATAATAGGCCCATGGCCTCACACAAGGGTCTAATATATAACACCATGGGCCTCACTCAAGGGCTTAATACACATCACGATGGGCCTCGCACATGGGCCTAATATACATCACAATGGGCTCCATTGCTTGGCCCTCAAATACACCACAACGGGCCACATCCTATGAGCCTCAAATATATAACAATGGGCCTCACCCATGGGCTCCAAATATTTCAAATGGGCCGAATCAAATGGGCCAAGTCGAATGGGCCCAAACCAACCACATCATTCATCTATTGCTAGAGATCATTTTAGAGCATTATTAAAAAAAAATCATATCAAAAGGATCATCTGGACCAAACCACAAATAATAGTGGTGATAAGGATTTTCACTGTTAAATTCCAGTGGGCCCCACCATAAGGTTTATTTCCCATCCAGTCTGTTCATAAGGTCACAAAGACCTGGATTTAGAGGAAAAATAAATATCATATTGGTTCAAAACTTCTGTAATCCCAAAAGGGGTTTCCACGGTGGGCGTTCAATCCACTATTTTCTGTAGTGTGGTCCACCTGATGATAACTGGATCTGTCTTATTATTAGCCTCAAGCCTTAGGACGATCTCATCAAACAGATGGATGATTTGGATGAATCACATGCATCAGGGTGGAGTCCACGTACATGGCCCACCCTTAGGACGAGCTCTTCAAATAGATGGACGGTTTGGATGGAACACATCCATCAAGGTGGGGCCCACCCGTCCAACATGTTGGATAGTGTGGATGGCACCCTAAAATCACAGAGGGGGGGTTCCCACAACCCGTCCAAATGGACGGCTGAGAAAAAAGTATAGCGAGGTGGGCTCCCACGTGGTTTACACCATATATATATATATATATTATATATATATATAGAGAGAGGAGAGAGAGAGAGAGAGAGAGAGGGTGGGGTGGCCCACCAACATGGGACCCACCAGACGTTATGTGTGTGCATATATATATATATTATATATATATATATATATATATATATTAAAAACAGGAAGTCCAGATCCATCCAGCGTCTGGACGTATGGATCTCATTCCATACATCAGAGCTTCCACCGTCCAAGGATCTGGATGGTGTAGATCATTACCTTTCGGGTGGGTCCACACGTGTGGCCCACCTCAACTTCAGATCAACTAATATTTGTGCTTTTCCTTCATCCAAGTCTGTCCAGACGAACGGGTAGCAATCCCGTCCGCTGGACAATCCAGCAAGGTGGGTCCGGCGTATGGACGACACGGATATACTACATACTTCATGGTGGGCCACACACACACACACACACCAGGTGGGCCACACACCTCAACAACATATAAGAGAGAGAGAGAGAGATCGGTGAGAAGGGGAGGGACCCCGCCACTATGGGCCCTCCCTATACAATGCATACATCATGATGGGTCCCACAACAAGTGGTCCCTAAAAAAATGAAACCCAACGGTCGATCACCCACCGATTCCGCTTCTTCTATGCTCTATGGACTCTTTAGCACTTAGGCTTGCCATTTGATGGAGGATGATGAAGGTTGGAGGGTGGAGATGGAAGATCTTGGGGTAGGAAGGTGGGCCACACTCTAAGCTCCCTCATGGGAAGCTTAGACATTTGGCGCTCTCTCTTGGGTTGCTTGAGAAAATGGAGTGAAGAGAGAGAGAGAGAGGAGTGATGTAAGGGAGAGAGATGAGTGATGGATGATGGGTGATGGGTGGTATGGGTTGTGTAAGAGAGAGTTAACTTAGGGAATGGCTTGTGTATTTGGGGATGGGATGAAGTGATGGGTTGTACTTTAATTGATTGATGGGATTGATTTGACATTTGATAGAGATTCTCTTGTGCGGAGTTTTCCTCAAAATAAACACAGGCTCACATCTCCTGTCCATGGTATCGCATTGGCGCGCGAGATGTGGCGTTGGAACTGTGGTGACGATGTAATCACACCGGTACAAGTCTCGGGTCGAGTCGACTCAGATATGCAGGACTCGGCTTAGGATCGTACGCAAATGTTAGTTACAGGTTGCGAGTTACCGAAATTCGACCGGGAAGACCGTAGGACTCTACAGAACGGTACATACTAGGATACGAGTCTTACATGCAGCCCAAGAAGTGACTATTATGAACTATGGAACTGTTCTCTTCTAAGAAAATCAGACATGCTTAGAGAGTAATGACTCATTTACTAGAAATTATGAAAAAGCGTGAGACTCGAATCTTAGATCTTACCGTTCCGTAGGCTTCCACGGTCCTTCCGGTCAAATTTCGGCAACCCACAACCTGTAATCAGCATTTGCACGTGACCCTAAGTTGCATCCCATCGATCTGAGTCTGCTCGGCCCGATACTTGTACCCTTGCGACAGCGACATCGCCGCGGTTCCGACGCCGCGTATAACACGTCAAGGTGATACCCGGGCCAGGAGATGTGGGCCCGCGTTCAGTTCGAGAAAAATGTCATGCATTACAAATCTTAAGAAAACATCACATCAATCCCATCAATCTCATCGATCCCATCAATCAAGTACACATCACCTCACATGTCAAGTACATACCCTATTCCCAAGCAACCCCAAAGTCAAAGCAACCCATCCCTTTTCAAAGTACACCCATCATCCCATCACTCACCCATCTCTCTCTCTCTTACAACCTCTCTCTCTCTCTCTCTCTCTCTCTCTCTCTCTCTCTCTCTTCTCTCTCTCATTAGTCCCAAGCAACCCCATGAGAGTCCATCGTCCAAGCTTTCATGAGGGAAGCTAGTGTGGCCCACCTTCCTACCTCCCATCTCCACCATCCAAAGATCATCTCGACTGTTGAAATCGTCCCCTTAGAGCTCTAGAGGCTATAGGTAGAAGAAGGAAGAGGAGATCAGAGGTGGGTGTTCATAATATTTGATTTTGATATAGGGTCCACATGATTTGGGACCTATCTTGATGTATGCCTTGTATAGAGGGGCTCATAGTGGCGGGGTCCCTCCACCATCTGAAGTCTCTGTCTCTCTGTCCCTCTCTTTCCTCTCCCCCTTGTGATGCCGTGTGGCCCACCTGATTCATGTGTTTCATCCAGCCGTCCAACTAGGATGGTGGATCCCACCTGATGCATGTACTTTATCCAGCCGTCCGGCTGGGATAGCGGGCCCCACCGTAATTATGCCCTCCATCCACACCATCAGACGGTGCCAGGCCACCGTGATGCATGTGTTTCATGCAGGCCATTCACCTACAGCGTGCAGGGCCCACCTTAATGCATTTATTCTATATCCAGCACCGTCCATTTGGATGGGTGCTGGTGAGACCCTACCATGATATATGTGTTTTATCTCCACCGTCCAAATACGCTGGTGTAACATCCCGAAAAATCGAGGGTCGAGTAGTAACTCAACTCTCGAGTTCCAGAACATCACTTATGCAACATAGATAATGATGATTAAATGTTGTCTGCATTAGTGTATTGAACATGAGTGAGATTAAGCCAAAACAGCATATCATACTCCAGAGATAGTTAAATTGCAAGCGGAAGACTGTGATAGATATATAAAATATATAAAAACTGTGGTGAGTCTCCAGAGTGTGATAACATTACCAGGTTAGATAATTACAAGTATAGTTCCAAAATATACCAAATGTGTAAGTGTAATGGCTTCTATCCCAAGTATCATAGCCCCGTTAATACAATACTAGGTCTTCATAAACCTGACAAAGAACTACATATAGGAGAACTCCTCCTCCACATCACAATAGTCCGGCTCTGCTTCATAAGCATCGCCATCACCTGAAACTCAACAAATCTGGTTGGTGTGTATAATATCGTCCCGTAACGTGGGAGTGAGTGATCAACTCAGTGGAACAATAAAGCATAGGTTAACATGTTATCAATTCAGTCAAGCAGTAATGATAAAGCAGTAAAATCAAACACTCTTAACTACTCTTATTAATACAAGTATGAATGCAGTCATGATGTATGCCCTTGCCAAACCACCCTCATGCGACACCATCTTACGTTCACGAATGCGTTCATCCCTCAGTGCTCCACATCTACCAGGCACATGCAGTGCGATGATGAGCATTATTACCGAGTAATTATTAGTCCATTTCAAACAGCAGTAATGGGAAACTAAGGTACCTTCCTTGCATCATTCCCAAACATGATCCATTCTAGGGTCGTCAGTCCTAGTTAGTCTCATACGATATTACGGTTTGAGAGGCATAACAAAGGCATCACAAAGGGCTCGTCACCCGTCAGCACGGATACAGATCTCACTGTATGCGGCTCAATTGCTGGCCGTCAGCTCGAATACAGGTCTCACCGTACTCGGCTCAATCACTGGCCGTCAGCTCGAATACAGATCTCACTGTACTCGGCTCAACTCATGCTCTAGTTGCTGTGAAGGGCTCGTCGTCAATCACAGACCTTAGAGTATACTTGAAGACACTACGGAGGACTCGTCGCCCGTCAGTACGAATACAAGTCTCACCATATTCAGCTCTCGCCATAGGTGTCGACATCTTGAATATAGTGTCCCATACCACCATAATTGGCTCACGAGTCTGGTTGCTCACTGGTCACTACGGGGAGGCACGTAACCCCAGCGTAGGCCGACAGCTCGACCACGGTGTCCCATACTACCATAATCGGCTCACGAGTCTGGTTGCTCACTGGTAACTACGGGGAGGCACGTAACCCCAGCGTAGGCCGACAGCTCGACCACGGTGTCCCATACCACCATGTACGGCTCATGAGTCTTAGAGGATCGAGGAACCATGGTTAACGGAATTTCATTGGTAAGTTTGGTACCCTAGGTTCAAGCAGTAGCGTCCAAACATGGTGAACATACATTAGACAGATCGGGTTATTTGACGAGCTCGGCTAGCTCGAGCGCACAACAAGTTGAACGACATGAAGTGCATAAGCACTTCGCGTGGCCGACCACTATCATCAACCGAAGTACGACTCAGGTTCGTCGAACACATCTCACATGGCAAATGAATCTCAGCCACGCATTCATTTTCGTTACCGATTGCCTGGACTATAATCATAGCCCCAATCGCATTCAATTGTAGATAGTTAAAGCAGTAACGAATCAAGATTCAAATCATACAACCAAAGTCTGATATTATCCGTTTAGGGCTACCAGGGCTGTTGCACGCACTCGTTGCTCCACTCCCCCATCACCCATGACGGATCATACAACGTAAATATGAATTTAAATATATGCATTACATAGATAAAATCATAAAAGCAGTTGAGCATGTTATGAAGCACAACACAAGCATGAGTTTGTACATATTCAATTCCTAATCACACAACTATCTAAGGAAAACATACACATAGTTAAAAGAAGTTGAGAATCATATCTCAACACCCTTATACATTAAAATTTGCTAACTGCTACTCATTCAACAAACACTTAGAATACATACATCAACATACATGACATATGTTGATCACATAGGTATAAGCCAAATCCTTTCACTAGGGAATTACCCCAATCATAACACGCATACACCCACAACGGATAGTCATGGCAAGCAGGATTCCAAGTTCCATATTCATTCAGTCATTTCCACAAACACTTGGGCCACACATTTTAGCATATATAGTGTATATTGGCCGTGGCGTGATTTAGGGCAAATCCTTTCGTCAAAGGGGGATCGCCAATACAACAATCATATATCCATGACAATTAGTCATGGCGAGTACGAATGAGAATTCTATACTCATTCGGTCATTTTCACAAACACTTAGAATACACTATTACAACATACATGGTATATGTTAGCAAAACATGTATTAGGGCTATCCTTTCGCCAAGCAAGTATTTTATCCATGTATAATATATTCATACAACAAATAATCATGGAAAATACATCTCTAAATTTAATACGTATACGGTATTTTCTAGAATACACAATATCAACATACATAGTGTGTATAAGTAAAACATGTATTAGGGTGAGTCCTTTCGCCAAACAAGTAATTTATCCACATATAATATATTCATTCAACAATTAATCATGTCAAACACATTTCCAAAATTTGTACATATACGGTACTTTCTACAAATACCTAGAGTATGTAGAATTCCATATTTTTCATCTTTAATCAAAACGGAAAACAGACAGCACTTTGTACATGTACAATTGTATGCAGATCATGAATCTATCATTATCTGACATTGAAAGCATTGAAAACCATAACCTATACACCTAAAGTCCAGCACCTTTTATCATAGAATCGAAACGGAGTTGATAGAATTGCTAAGCTCCTGTAAACGGCTGTTTGGTGACCTATAGAACGGAATACGTTAGCTATTTCGTAACCTACAACTATCAAAACCCCAAAACGGGTTAGGGTTAGGGTTTCTTACCTAGAAATGACGCCGGAATCGCCGGAAAAACGATTAGATTGGAGTGGTTGAACACGTGTAGCGGTAGGGAAGCAAGGTAGGGAGATTCTCCCACATCTCCCACACTTTCTCTCTCTTTTCTCACTTCTCTCTCTAGGGTTTCTCTCAAATTCGTATGGCTGCAATGAGAGAGGGTTTAAGGTCCTTATATAGCCTAAAAACTCACCGAAATAGACTCCAGGTCAAAGTATACTTAAGTTATAACCAAAGCGGACCTGTTTCAGCTCAACGGAGGACTTCTGGCGGGCCTCCTTGAGCCAAAGGTCGGACTTAATCTCACAAACTATGGATCTAGGTTTTATTAAGTTTTCGTTCCAGTAAGGTTCTCAGATCACGCGTGGCAGACCAGTTTCAGTTCAACGGTCAGTGGATCTCGATCGGAGATTCCGAGTACATGGATATGTGTATAAAATTTTTCCTGATCCGAGGGTGTAATTTGGTCTGATTCTGACGGTCTGGTTGCTTAAAACTGATCCGCAAGCGAGAAGTGCCAGATTACTATTTGAGATATTTTATTTTGAATTAATTTCACATTTCTCACACTCTTCACTCTGATCTCAAGCGAATAGCGCTGGGACACTGGCTGGATTTGATTTCCAAGATGATTGTCAAGCCCAGTAAGGCGGTCCTAATTCCTTAACTTCGTGTTAATCGGACTTCCGATGTGCGGTCCAGATCTGATACGGAGTTTCGAGATGCTCCCAAGAGCAGCCGAGTAATGAGATTGATCCTAGATTTTAGGGTAACCTAGCGTCAATGATTCTGCAAGTTTTGGGTCTTGTAGATCGTATTTAAAGCGGTTGGTGCTAATTTCACAGGTACTCTATTTTAACACTGGATAATTCTCGCCTAATTTCTAAAGGATTTAGTCCTAAGTAATTTCTGTCTGAGGTGGTACCTGGGCCCTTGTAGTTTGTATCTAAAGTGATCCAAGTTATACTACTTAGCTAGTTTAAGATAGTGTCTAAGGCGAAAGTGCTTAGAAAAATTAAAAGATCAAGGTGGTGAAGGGTGGGATTTGTGAAGAAAATGGTTTAAAAAGGGATTTGAGGCTTTAATTGAGTGTTTGAGAAGTTAAACCTGTGTTAGGATTGATCCATCGCCTAAGGACGTCTAATTCCAGGTTGGAAAAAATCTGGGCTGTTACAGCTGGATGGTGGATACTCTCCATGGGAAGGTGTAATATCAACATTGTTCATCTATGGGCCCCACACGTAGTTGCTGCTGCATTTGCGTCAGCAAGTGTTGTGGGGCCAGCTTGATGTATGTATTTCATTCACCGTCCATCTATCTTTGGACGGTGGGTGGCCACCATGCTTTATGTGATCTACACCATCCATCTAGATGGTGCTGTGTGTGGGGCCACCATGATGTATGTGATTTGCACCGTCCATCTGGACGGTGCTGTGTTTGCGGGCCACCATGATGTATGTATTTCATTCATCCATCTATCTGGCCAGACGCTGGACGTACCCCCTTGTATAATATTATATATATATGTATGTATATTATATATTATTTAATAATATAATATTATATTATGTGGGCCCCACATGGGACCCACCATGATGTATGCCTTCTTCCACATCGTCCACTACCTGGGACGGTGGGACCCAACTCACCTAAACTGAGGCAGATTCAAATCTTAGATGGACCACCACGTGGACTCCAACATGATGTATATGTTATATTCATACCATCCATTTGTACTGGATGTGGGCCCACCCCACACGTGTGGGTAGGTGGGATCCACCTTGATGTATTTATTCTATATCCACTACGTCCATCTGCCCTGGATGGTGGAATGGATCCCACTGTAATGTATGTGCTTATGCACACCGTCCATCCACTTCAGCTTATGTGGGGCCCACCCTGATGTGAGATGGGACCCACCCTGATGATGTGTTGTATATCCGCTCCGTCCATGGCAGGCGAGACCCACCTTGATGTATTTAATTCATCCACACCATCCAAATTGAGCTGGACAGTGCTAGACTATGTTTGGGCAATGCTGCTTTACCTGGACAATGTTTGGACGGTGCTGGACTATGTTTGGGCAGTGCTGCTTTACCTGGACATTGTTTGGACGGTGCTGGACTATGTTTGGGCAGTGCTGCTTTACCTGGACAATGTTTGGATGGTGCTATCCAATGTTTGGACGGTGCAGATTTACCTGTCCAATGTTTGGATGGTGCAAATTTACATGGACAATGTTTGAACAATGTTGTGCTACCCCACCGTGATGTATTTGTTTCATCCACACCGTCCAGACAGTGCTAGATGGTGTTAGACGTGTTTGGACGGTGCTATGAGCCTGACCGTGATGTATCTGTTCCATCCACACCGTCTAGAGGGTCTGGACGGTGTTGGACAATGTTTGGACAGTGCTGATTTACATAGGCAATGTTTGGGTAGTGCTGATCATCATTAGAGCGCCATGTGCCCCATAGAATGATAGTGTACAGTGATATACATGTTACACCTGCAACTATTGAAATGATTTTAAATGTAATCCAAGCCCCCACTGTGAACTGCAAACCCCCCCCCCCCACGACCCACATCATAGTGGGACCCACCATGATATATATGTTGTATATTCACACCGTCCATTCATGTGGCCTCCACGTGATGTACGTGTTTGATCCGAGTTGTCCATTTTATTGAGGCCCATTCAGGGCCCACCTATTTGTATTGTGGATGTTGATGCCCATGTGAGGGGCCATGTGTATTTGAGGCCCATGGCCCATGTGTTGTGGCCATGTGAACCTGTTGTGTATTTATGCCCATTGGTGCGACCCATTGATCCGACCCACTTGATGTATATAAGGCCTATTTGGTGCGGCCCATTGATGCGGCCCACTTGATGTATATGAGGCCCATGAGTGAGGCCCAGTGTGATGTATGTGTGATCCATATGTGAGGCCCGATGTGATGTATGTATGGCCCATGGGATGCAGCCATGGGCCCAGGTATGAGGCCCGATACATGAGGCCCAGGTATGAGGCCCGATATGATGTATTTGAGGCCCATGAGTAAGGCCCAATGTGATGCGTATATTACCCATAAGTGAGGCCTATGAGGATGTATATTAGGCCTTTGTGTGAGGCCATGGGGCCACTATATGTTTGCCCCTATGTGGGCCACTTCTTAGGAGCAATGTTGGTTAAAGGTCCACATTGATGGGCAATGATGGTTAAACGTCCACATTGTGACCTTCCCTTAGGCCTGGTTAGTCTCATTCTCGTCATTCTTGAGTGGGTTACCCCAAATGTTGGTCCATCATCGGCTGTCCATCCATAGATCCCGCCATGCGTAGAGGCCGATTACCGATTACGATTATCGAGGTTGATTCCGATTATCGAGGCCGATTCTGATTGTCGAGGCTGATTCTGATTGTTGAGGCTGATCATCGAGGCTAATTCTGATTATCGAGGCCGATTATCGAGGCCGATTATGATTATCGAGGCCGATTTCGATTGTTGAGGCCGATTATGATTGTCGAGGCCGATTCTGATTATCGAGGCTGATTTTGATTATCGAGGCTGACTCTGATTATCGAGGCCGATTCTAATTGTCGAGGCCGATTCTGATTATTAAGGCCGATTCTAATTGTCGAGGCCGATTCTGATTATTGAGGTCGATTCCGATTGTTAAGGTTAATTCCGATTGTCAAGGCCGATTCTGATTGTTAAGGCCGATCATTGAAGCCGATTCTGATTGTCGAGGCAGATTTCGACTGTCGAGGCCGATTTCGACTGTTGAGGCCGACCACTGAGGTCGATTCTGATTGTCAAGGCCGATTGACGAGACCCAATGTGATGTATATGCGGCCCGTATTTGAGGCCCATGTGATGTGCATTCAGCCCATGTTGAAGGTCCATTGTGATGTATATTAGGCCCATCGTGATGTGTATTAAGTCCTTGAGTGGGGCCCATGGTGTTGTATATTGGCCCTTTGTGAGGCCATGTGTCCACTATACGTTAGGCTCTATATGGGCCACTCCTTAGGGGGCAATGTTGGTTAAATGTCCATATTGTTGAGGCCGATTGTCGATGCCGATTATCGAGGCCGCTTATTGATACCGATTATGAGTATATGACAGCATGGCATCATGATACATGCACATATGCATCATCTGCATGTTTGTTATGAGATGTGATTGACCATTGCATATGTCATAGTGCAGGTGGTTTATGGGATCCCTGATAGGCAGAGTTATCCCACATGAGCGCGCGGTATCCATAGGATTGATGCATGATTGGATTGTGTGACTCATGCATCTCGCATTGTGTGATGGTGATTACTGTATGCCCTAGCGACATTAGGACCATAGCCTCCACAGTCATGCCGTGGACGGCCAGATGGGGCATTGGAAATCTGTTACTAGCATCAGGCCCCCATAGATGGCCCTGGGTGAAAATTCCTAAACCCTCTTAGTACCAGAGGATGCCCCAACATCGAGACCGAGTGGATACATGAGCGCCCGAGTGCCAAATACCAGGAGGCCGCGTCTCCCACTGTGTCATGGTCGATTAGGAGGGGGTGTGGCCTTACCCGCTTAAGAGAGTAGGCAATGCTAGGCTGAGTCTGACCAGCTCGTAAATGGGTCCATTATCGACGAGTCGGTCCGATATTAGTAGGCGGATAGCGAGGTCTCTTCCACTTACCCAGTTATGTGTTTAATGGGGCGGCAAGCTGGTGTAGAGTGTACTAGACCCCAGTGATGATCCCAGAGATGTACAATACTAATTTGTGGAGTAGGAGTTGCATACTCAGCATTAAACTCATTCATTCATTCACTATCCACTCGGGCTAGTGGTATACAATCAAGTCATCGTGTGTACCTTTGTAATGGCCAGGATTTCGGTTGGGGCGCACGACTAATCTGAGATTAGGAGTTTACCACATTGAGTCTGACTATTTAAATTTAGGTATGGGACTGGTTTGGATAGAAGTCTCTTGTGGTGGACCCCGTAGCTTGCGATACTACGTACTATCATCCCGACTTCACACTCCAGCTTGGTCATTTCATTCGCATCGCATATTGCATTACATCCGCAGGCATATGACATTTTAGGTTGTTATGATTCTGCACTTATATGGCCTAGACAGACTTAGTGGGATTTACATATTGCATTGTATCCTCGGCATCTGATATTTGGCTCTCTATGACTCCTCATTTGCATAGCTGATCTGTATTGTGTACTTTGATATTGTATGATTTATAGACTTGCCGTATTTTCGCTTACTCTAATATCGTATGATTCATGATCTTGCCAGTAATTTCGATATTATATGATTATGGCATTGTATTGAATACTTGACACTTACCTCGCTCACACACTTACATCACCCTCTAAGCTTTCTATAAGCTTATGCACGATAGATGCGCGCAAGTGGTATAGGGTTGCAGCAATGTTGAATATAGAGCGTACAACGGTCTTCTGGAGCTTTGATTCCATTATATGTATTTCCCTCTCAGTACTGTATTCAAATATTTATATTAGTGGATATGTGATGATGATGTTGCCTTTGTTATTTGGGGATACTTGTGGTTATGCTTCTTACGAGTAAGATGTACATTGGAAAATCCTCCTTGTAGGATCCCAGGATCGGAATCTGGCGTATGGACGCCGGGAGCCGAGAATGGGGTACTACGGAGACTGTCAACACCGAATTTAGCAATCGGGAATTTCATGAGCCCGGTTTCAGAGTTTGGGGCATGACAAAAAGAACGGCCCATATACATGCAACCACACGTGTAAACATGAAGAATGGGTACTACACACCAATGTGACACATTGGAGCAAGACCCAATCCATCCATCAAATGGGCCAGAGATTATCTAATCTGTGCAGCATCATGTATGCACCCCTGCCCATGATGTCGCGGCCATCAAGATAAATTTTAGATTAACGTTTAAGAAATGTAGTTGTCTTTGTAACATTGACTTGGCCGCTGATCCCAATTGGGAAAGGTGGTCTCAAGTCCAATTGATAGCATGGTTTCATGCAAAAAATGATTTGGCTAAAGCATTTCATCAAACAATTAGTGTGCTATTCCTGTCCATGTGGAGAGTGGTCCCTGTCCATATAAAAATTAATTAAACAATTTACAAAACTATAAATGCAACATTTCAGCATTCAGGAGGTTTGCTAGTTCCACACATGTGGAGAGTGTTGTCCCTGTCCATCCACACTCATCCACACGTGTGCTTGATCAGATTTTTCCACCATGTATGACATGTATGCAATTTCTAAGTGCATACGTATCATCCATCACACTCTGCAAGATATTTCAGACATGATGAAACTAGGAGAGAGAGAGAGAGAGAGAAAGAGAGAGAGAAGCATACTGTTGCGACTGTTGGTGAAGGGGAGCTACTGCTACGGCTGTTGCTGGTGCCTCTTCCTCTTGCGGGCCTTCTCAGACTTTGGCGTGTTCCAACGAGAAGGAGGGCAATGGCCGAGAGATCAGTGTCTTCAACCAACAATGGAAATGGAAGTCATATCAAGAGAGGTCGGAGTGGAAAAGGGAGATCGAGAGACGTTGGAGAGAGAGACTTTCGGTCAGTTACTGTGGACTAAAAAGAGGTACGATTTGGGAGAGAAGAGGGAAGAAGGGTGGTTTTAGGAGAGAAATGGCGTGATTTGGGGATGGGGCGATTTGGGAAAGTGGGGGGTAAAAATTCCTCTTTTCTTTCATTTCAACATTCAGCGGCGGTGGCTTATCTATACATTGGTGGCCACATAAAAATGCCACTGATTTTACATGTACACTAGTGGTTTGTTGTGGTCTCCTGTGATAGTTCGCTATTAATACATATATTTCTTGTAGTGCATGCACAATGATCTTTTGTTCATGACTTTCTTCTTCGTGTTTCTTCTAAAAGCTCAATTGATATGAGAGGAAAAGAAGGATCGAAAGGGTCTACAAAGAGATATTATCTCTGCACAATGACTTCTAAAGTTAGAAGATCATATCGCAAGCCGAAATACTGTCGAAATCGATATTTGAACATATTTTATTCTTGTATTTTATAATTATTTACCTTTTTTTTTTTTAATCAAGGAAAATATGAGGATGTAAATGAATTCCAGAATCAATATAATACTTTGTGATGATTGTTCTCTCATTTTTTCTTTGTTAGTTATTGAATAAGATAATCCCTCAAACGAAATATATTTGTTTCTTATTAAAACAGAGATGAATAAAAGTTTTGATATTTTTCTTATTTAAGATATAGAATTCACTTTAAATATATGATTAGATCCTAGCCAATTAATGGCTTGTTAAGGAATGGTTTAAGTAGGGTCAAATAATTAGTTTGATCTGTAACCTTAGTAGCCCACACAACATTTTTAATACTTCTCTTTTTAATGAATATCATCTAATCGACACGGTCCACTTGATTGTCAGATTAACCTAATATTTGTGGTTCCAACGTTATTCAACCTCAATAATTAAATGGACGGTGTGGATCAGATCTAATACATCCGATGATCCATTGATCATATGAGACAGATCGAAGCCATCGATTGACATCACAAAATTTCATAATGATAATGGGTCAATAGATCACTTAGATCCAGACCATTTATATTTCTCAAATATAAAAAAATTTGATTCACAGTATCATAAGTACAATCCTAACCTTTCATCCTTGTGGCCCATCAAACAGTCAGATCTACCCATATTCTCTGGACAAGAATTTATATTTTTTTCTAGAATGAGCATACATAGTAGGGATTTGATCTGATCTGTTTGATCACCATTTTAGATCTAAGGTGTAAATGGTTCTTATGGTTAAATTTGAGAAAAATGGCCCATTCACTAATCAGATTGATCTGAAATTTAAGGCACTAATATCTTTTGGTGTTTAAGATCAAATGACTCATTCAGATCTATCTTAACACAGTCAGATGCCATTTATTAAATTTATTCCTAAAATATTATTGACCAAATTTGAAATTATAAAGCATCACTTTATTAAATTTTCTCTACACACCTATACAATGATCTTGTGGATGATTGATCCACACCATCCATTGTATAGATTGGGAAGAATTTAACAACATAACAAAAAATAAAAAAGATATAAGGGTTGGAACTTACATGATCAAGCCATCTTAGAATCTCCTCTCACTTTTTCTTTAATTTTAAATTTGTATGCCATTTGAAAAAAAAAAATTTTATTATTACTATTCCAAGAATCGATCCTCCGACCTCACTCAAAATTGGGAGTTGTGGTGACAAGAGTCAATCCCTCGACCTCTCTCTCAACCAAGAGTGTCCCTACCAACTCGGTTATTGACTTGTTTTTATTTTTTAATTAAAAATAAAATATTTAACTGATTATTTTAGTTTTTAGTGCACCAAAATTTAGGATTGTTACATGCGAGGTGTTTATACAATTAGTTAGGCTTTATTTCATTTCCTTGATTGTACAATTCCTTCCTAAGGTGGCTGAAAGGGTACATTTGATTATTTGGAGTTGACACTAGCCAATTAGGCCCAGTTTTATCCATAGTCAACTAGAGTTTGTGGATTTGCCTCATAATTGGGTGATTGTGAAATCCTCGACATAAGTGACTCTCATGATTGACTTGAGCTCTCAAAGATCTAGGTAAGGGTCCCGGTTACAAAAGAGGAAGGGATTAGGCACCCTCTCCTGCCTGTAGTTTGTACGATCACTACTTAAAGAGATATGCAACCTTCAAGGGAATTTCGAACCTTTAACGGTGGTGTATGTCTTACAATGCTTTGTGAAATCCTACTCTAGACAAGACGTGGATGAATAAAGTAATATTCATAACCTTGTTACACGGAATCAAGCAAGCGGCCTCGGGCAAGCAGACAAAATAAATAAATAAATAAGTAGAAGTAAAGGCAGATAAAATAAAATGGCACATGTAATGCTAAAATGTGTGGAATGGACTGTGTTCTAAGCTTAATTGAGATGTGAGAAAGAAAAAAGGGAGATCAGACACCCTTTTTAGTTAAAAGGAATGATTGGACGTCCCCAATTCTAATCTTACCCTTGACCTAGCTGACTTTTTTCAACAGGTTAGGTTTTATGCAGTTGGCTTCATGTCGAGCGGGATTTAAGCATAAGTGTGCCAATTTTTGGACTTCCTAGATGGAAGATCCCCCTTTTTTGATGGACGTTTGACCTGATTCTAGTCTCCAGGGACTCCCTACTTTTGTTGAATCGAGTGCTGTGAGTTGAACATACAGAACCAAGAGTCGACGGTGGACACTTATCAAAAAATTTTCAATGCATGATATGTCAGAATGAAACCCATATCAGTGGTCGACGAAAAATGACACCAGGTGTATATCAGCTTATGACAGGCCCATAATATCCTACTTCTATTTTTCGTCTAGCAGTCATGCTTTTGGTCTTTCTATGGCTATTTTAACTTCCAGTGGCTAGGGATCGGATGATCTAAGCCGTTCATCATCTTTAAAAGGAGGTTCAACCCTAAGGTTTCCCTTTCAGTTGGCTTTCAAAGCTTCTTCTGATGGATAAGTGCAGTTTGATCAAAATACAATTAGGATAGTGAATTTTGCCAGTTACTGCTCAATGGCTCTACTGAGGGATAAGGAGTCGGAAATCTCTAGATCGGGTCGAGTAGTCCTATTTGGGACAAGTCTAGGATTCTACCTCTAAATCCAATGAGTGCATGACGATAAATGAGAATTCTAAGTGTAGTTTTATCAGGATATAGTCGGCTAGTGTAAGATAGTATCTCTGTGATTTAGGTGGGGTGTTTACACCACTATTTCATGCATGATGTGGTCCACCTAAGATTTAGATCTTTTGTTTCATTTTTTGTATTATGTTATAAAATGAGCTCTTAAAACGAATGGAACGAGTGGATGTAAAGCACATGCATCATGGTGGGACCCAAAGCCAAGGATCCACCCGCCTCGATGAATCCAGGGATCCATCAAAGCTATGCTGGAGGATGCAACTTAACTGCGACACTAGATCTAGCAATGTCAATGGGACCCTAATTATGGTGCATGTTGATGCAAAAATCAGGTCCACCCTTTTTAGACCTTTGGGTACCTGCACAGGAAGAAGATAAAGGAGAACCTGGCAAGAGCAGGGGACTCTCTAATGCCAAAGTCAGGCTAGGAATCTGGGTCTGGTAGTATCGAGGGTTTTTAGGTGAGAGATTTTACGTACCTTTCACTATTAGAAATGCTCCTATTTATAATTGAGGAGAGGTGGTGGCATAGAGGAGATCTTCCTATTATATATAGAGGGAATAGAGTCCTAGATATGTCGAGATGAGCTCCAAGATCCTCAGTAAAGATCTGGGGAGATCTGTATTTCGAACATGTCGTAGTTGTCCCTGAGATCTTAGGTGGAGATCTCGGGCTGGTCTTTCACATAACACCTGATTAATAGGAATCGAGGGCGGCCCGTAGTAGGATGACGAGGCCGACCGATGGCCAGGGGGTAGTTTACCGACCTGACCAGGGGGGTAGTATGCCAACCTGGATTCTTTGGCAAGCCCTGATCATTCTCTCTGTGCTATGTAGATTGTTGACCTACCAACCTGCCTTCATGTTAGGGCAGTGAGGCCGAGCTCATTTCCTTAATAGAGTTCGGATGAAATATGGTATGGGGGTTGAACTCAAGAGTCTGAGTTGGTCTTGTCTGACCTGGATACTCAAATGAGATTTCAGCCTCTTCTTATTATTGGGTAGATGGTCGACCTGCCTTCATACGTAGTAGGTGACCGACCTCTCTTTAGTGGAGGAGATCTTCCTTAACCATTGGGGAACTCATTGGTTATGACCGGCGCTGACCGACCTTGTGTCCAGCAGAGATGTCCGAGCTGACCTCTCATGAACCCGTATCCTAGCCCGTACCATTCTGTAGGCTTTCGCGGTCCTCCCAATTGAATTTCAGCGACCCGTGATCTGTTATCGATGTTTGTGCGCAACCCTGAGTCGTATTCCATATTTCAGAGTCGATAGACCCGAGACTTATATCCTTGTGACCGATGCCATGTCTCGCGTGCTGAGGCAATACCCAGGCCAGGAGATGTGGGCCCCCGTTCAGTTCGAGGAAAACGCTGCACGTTGCTAATCCCAAGAGAATCCATCACATCAATCCCATCAATTACATCAAATGTCAAGTACACTCACCATCACTCACACCCATCCCCAAGTACTACCCATCCCCAAAAGTCAACTTTCCATCACTTCACCCATCCCTCTCCCATCACTCCATCATCACCTCTCTCTCTCTCTCTCATCTCTCTCTCATTTTCTCCCAAGCTCCATGAGAGCAACCCACGTCCAAGCAAGCTCCATGAAAGAGCTTTGTTTGGCTCACTCCCTACCACTCAATCCAACCCTTCGAAGCTGATCTCAACAGTTAAAATCCACCCCTTGGGGCTCTAGATCCCATCGGTGGAAGGAGGAGTTCGAGAAGATCAAAGGTGGGTGATTTCGTTCGGATTTGGTCATTTGAGGGCCCACTTGTTGTGGGACCCACTTGATGTATGCATTGTATGGGGAGGGCCCATAGTGGCGGGGTCCCTCCCTTTTACATGTTCCTCTTCCTTCCTCTCTCTCTCTCTCTCTCTCTCTCTCTCTCTCTCTCTCTCTCTCTCTTCCCCTCTCTCCTTTGTGTTGGATTGTGGCCAACTTGATCTAGACCATCCATCTGTTGGCCCCCCTTCCCGCTGCCAAGGATGAAGCAAAAATACAAATATCAGTTGATCCAGGTGGTGGTGGGCCACCACGTGGACCCACCTTGATATATGTCTTTCTCCACACCGTCTAGAACGTCTGGACGGTGCTGGACTGTTTGGATGGTGCGTGGGGCACATCTGATGTATGTGTTGTATCCAGCACGTGGGGTCCACCTTAGTGATGTGCTGGACCCCACCTTGATGATATCCATATCCAGGCCGTCCATTACGCTAGACGCTGGACGATGGATGATGGAGCGTGTGTGTGTGTGTATGTGTGTGTGTGTGTGTGTGTATATATATAACAGATATATTAATATAATAATATATATATATATATATATATATATATATATTATAGTGGGCCCTACGTGGGACCCACCGTGTTATATGTGTTTTATCCTTGCTGCCCAGCAGCGTAGGATCCACACACATGTGTGGACTCCACCGTGATGTGCTGAGATGTGGGGCCCACCTCTAACGTTATGTGTGGGCCATCCACACCGTCCATTGTTTGGGACGGTGGGGACCCAACCACCACGTGGGGCCTACTTTGATGTGGAAGTAGGTTGGCTGGTATATCTGCACCGTCCAGATGGGCTGGACGGTGGGGTCCACCATGCTGTATGGGTTTCATCAATGTCATCTGTACTTGGGGGCCCACTTTGAAGTATGTTTTGTATACACCGTCCATCCAAACTGACGTGGGACCCCACCTTACGTTATGTGTTGTACACACATGTGACAGTGGGACCCATGTGAGGTATGTTTCATCCACACTGTCAACACGTGTGACTGTGGGATGGCCCACTACATGGAAATCCACCCTGATATCTGTGTTTGATCCACGCCGTGCATCCACCTATTTTGCCATATGGGACCACCTCGATGTATTTATTCATCCACACCGTCCAGATTGTGTTGGACGATGCTGATTTGTTGGACAATGTTTGGACAATGCTGATTTACTTAGACAATGGTTGGACGATGCAGATTTGTACGTCCAATGTTGGATAGTGCTGATCATCATTAGTGGGCCATGTGCCCCATGGAATAATAGTGTACAGTGATACACATGTTGCACCTGCAACTATTAAAATGATTTTAGATGTAATCCAAGCTCCCACTTAAGGCCCACTTTGATGAATTTTTGTGGCCCATTCGAGAGGCCCACTTTGATATACTTATGGCCCATTTATGAGGTCCACCTTGATATATTTATAGCCCATCTATGAGGCCTGTTGGTGCAGCCCATTGATGCAGCCCACCCCATGTGTAGGGCCCACCTATTGTGTATTTCAAGCCCATGGGTTGTGGCCCATTGTGATGTATTCGAGGCCCATGGGCAAGACCTGATGTGATGTGTTTATGACCCATATGGTGAGGCCCAACGTGATGCATATGGGGCCCTTGAGTGAGGCCCATGGTGATGTATATAGGTCCTTGTGTGAGGCCATGGGCCCATCAGATGTCTGGCCTTATAAGGGCCACTCCTTAGTAGCAATGTTGGTTAAATGGCCACATTATTGGGCAATGATGGTTTAATGTCCACATTGTGACATTCCCTTAGGCCTTGTTCGGTCGATCGTCGAGGTCGATTCTGATTGTCGAGGCCGATTGTTTATCGAGATCGATTCCGATTATCGAGGCGATTCCAATTATTTATCGAGGCCGATCCCGATTGTTGAAGCCGATTGTTTTTCGAGGCCGATTCTGATTATCGAGGCTGATTGTTGAGGCTGATTCCGATTGTCGAGGCCAATTTCGATTGTTGAGGCTGATTGTTGAGGTTGATTCCGATTGTTAGGCCGATTCTGATTGTCGAGGCCGATTTTAATTCTCGAGGCCAATTTCGATTGTCGAGGGTGATTTTAATTATCGAGGCCGATTCCGTTGAGGCCGATTGTCGAGGCCGGTTCCGATTGTCGAGACCGATTCTTATTATCGAGGTCAATTCCAATTGTCAAGGTTGATTCTGATTATTGAGGCCGATTCTAATTGTTGAGGCCGATTCCGATTATCGAGGCTGATTCCAATTGTCGAGGCTGATTCTGATTGTTGAGGCCAATTTCGATTATCGAGGCCGATTCCGATTGTCGAGGCCGATTCTGATTGTCGAGGCCGATTCTGATTATCGAGGCTGATTGTTGAGGCCAATTCTGATTATCAAGGCCGATTCTGTTTATCGAGGCCGATTACAATTGTCGAGGCTGATTCCGTTTATCGAGGTTGATTCCGATTGTCGAGGCTGATTCCAATTGTTATTGTCGATTCCGATTGTTTATCAAGGTCAATCCCGATTGTCGAGACCGGCCGATTGTTGAAGCCGATATCGCTTATCGAGGCCGATTCTGATTGTTGAGGCCGATTCCGATTGTCGAGGCCAATTCTGATTATCGAGGCCGATTAT
Organism: Magnolia officinalis; assembly: GCA_021015155.1. Taxonomy (NCBI): domain Eukaryota; kingdom Viridiplantae; phylum Streptophyta; class Magnoliopsida; order Magnoliales; family Magnoliaceae; genus Magnolia; species Magnolia officinalis. The sequence goes on from JAJHSJ010000007.1 coordinate 41,929,270, forward strand.
GATTGTCGAGGCCGATTCCGATTGTCGAGGCCTATTCCGATTGTAGAGGCCGATTTCGATTATCGAGGCCGATTCTGATTATCGAGGTCGATTCCGATTGTCGAGGCCGATTTTAATTGTTGAGGCCGATTTCGATTATCAAGGCCGATTCTGATTGTCGAAGCCGATTGACGAGGCTGATTCTGATTGTTGAGGCCGGTTGTCGAGACCGATTGTCGAGGTCGATTTCGATTGTTGAGGCCGATTGTCGAGGCCAATTTTGATTGTCGAGGCCGGTTGTTAAGGCCAATTGTCGAGGCCGATTCCGATTGTCGAGGCCAATTGTATAGGTCGATTATCGAGGCCAATTTTGATTGTCGAGGTTGATTTCGATTGCCGAGGCCGATTGTCGAGACCCATATGATGTATATGCGGCCCGTAGTTGAGGCCCATTATGATGTGTATTCGACCTGTGTTTAAGGCCTAATGTGATGTATATTAGGCCCATGTGAGAGGCCCATTGTGATGTGTATTAAGCTCTTGAGTGAGGCCCTTGGTGTTGTATATTAGGCCCCCGTGTGAGGCCATGGGTTTACTATATGTTAGGCTCTATGTGGACCATTCCTTGGGGGCAATGTTAGTTAAATGTCCACATTGTCAAGGTTGATTGTCGATGCCAGTTATTAATACCGATTATGAGTATGTGATAGCATAGCATCATGATACATTCCCATACGCATCATTTGCATGTTTATTATGAGATGTGATTAACCATTGCATATGCCATAGCACAGACAGTTTATGGGACTCCCTGATAGGTAGAGCTATCCCACATGAGCGCACGGTATGCACAGTATTGATGCATGATTGAACTGTGTGATTCATGCATCTCACATTGTGTGATTATGATTACCATATGCCTTAGCGATATCAGGGTCGTAGCCTCCACAGGTATATTGTGGATGGCCAGATGGGACACCATAAATGGCCCTGGTGAAAATCCTTAAACCCTCTTGGTACCAGAGGATGCCCCAACGTCAAGACCAAGTGGATATATATGAGCGCATGAGGGCCATATACCAGTAAGCAGCGTCTCCCACTGTGTCGTGGTCAGTTGGAAGGGGGTGTGGCCTTACCCGCCTGAGGGAGTAAGTATAGCTAGGCTAAGTTTGACCAACTCCTAAATGAGTCCGCTATCGACGAGTTGGGCCGATATTAGTAGGCGGGTAGTGAGGTCTCTTCCACTTACCCAGTTGTATTGTGCGCTTGATGGGGCGGCAAGCTGGCGTAGAGTGTACTAGACCCCAGTGATGATCCTAGAGATGTACGGTACCGATACGTGGACTTATTGAGCAGGCGTTGCATACTCATTCATTCATTCATTCACTATCCATTCGGTCAGGTGGTGCGCAATCACTTGTTATGTGTACCTTCACAATGGCCAGGATTTCTGTTGGGGCGCGCGACTAACCTGAGATCAAGAGTTTACCACATTGAGTCTGACTATCCAAATTTAGGTATGGGACTGGTTTGGATAGAAGTCCCTTGTGATGGACCCCGTAGCCTATAATACTACGTACTATCATCCCGACTTCGCACTCCAGCTTGGTCATTTCATTCGCATCGCATATTGCATTACATTCACAGGCATATGGCATTTTGGGTTGCTATGTTTCTGTACTTATATGGCCTAGACGGACTTAGTAAGATTTACATATTGCATTGTACCCTCGGCATCTGATATTTGGCTCTCTATGACTCCTTATTTGCATAGCTGATCTGTATTGCGTACTCTGATATTGTATGACTCATGGACTTGTCAGTATTTTCGCTTACTCTAATATCGTATGATTCATGATCTTGCCAATATTTCTGACATTGTATGATCATGACATTGCATTGAATAGTTGGCATTTATCTTATGCACACACTTACACCACCCTCTAAGCTTTCTATAAGCTTATGCACGATAGATGCGTGCAGGTGATGTTAGGTTGCAACAGTATTGAGCTTGGAGCGTGCAATGGTCTTCTGGAGCCTTGATTTTTGACATACGTATTTCCATTTCAGCATTGTATTCAAAGTTTATATTAGTGGATATGTGATGATGATGTTGCATTTGTGATTTGGGTAAACTTGTGGTTATGCTTCTTACGAGGTCAATATACGTTGGAAAATCCTCCTTATAGGATCTCAGGATTGGAACCTAGCATATGGATGTGGGAGCCAAGAATGGGGTACTACAGAAGTTGTTGGCACCGGATTCGGCAATCGGGATTCCTGTGAATCCGATTTCCGGGTTTGGGGCGTGACACCTCTTCTCTTTAGCCAATCCATTTTTACTCATAACAGTAAGCCCCCTACTTTCGAGCTCATGTAGCGGGTTTAGGAAGTAAGTTGATTTTGGTGAGGTCGGACATTTTAGCCGAATAGGATAGTTGGGGTGAGCTCTTGGAAATTTTCGTTATGGGCCGTAATGCGTCTAAGCACGGAATGTGGCGGATCTATAGAATGTAGACGAAGTCCTAGAGGGGGGGGGGTGATTAGGACCAATTAAAATTATGCAAATTTAAAATTTTGATTGCCTAACTTAAACTAATTTACAATTAAACTAAGCAAGACAATATAACTCTAAAGGCTTTTAAGCCAATAGAGGGTCCAATCACATAGGATACACTAGATATGCAAGTTAAGCAACTAGCCTATATAAGATAGTGTATATGATTGTGCGAGATGTGTTTCCTGTCAATTTTAGATATTCATCTAATCATGCATCATATTTAAACTTTCGAGACACATAAGCATAATTAAATAAATGCACAAATAACAATCCCAAACACGATCATATATAGTGGTTCGGTTACGTGCCTACTCCATTCCCGGCATCCACACTCAATCTCAGAGTGCACCGAATTTCACTATCGGAGGTTTTAAATCAGGCTTACCTGAAACCTCTACAGCCCTACACAAGGACTCTACAATTTAAGCCCTACAAAAGAGCAAAGGTCCTAATCTCGAACCTTACAGTTTAGGCCACACAGGCCAAGGTCATAATCCTGAACCTGACAGTTTAGGCTAAACAAGTCAAGGTCCTAATCCCGAACCTAAGATTTATGCTCTACTCAAGAGCAAGGTCTTACTCCCGAACCCAACAATTTAGGCCACACAGGCTAAGGTCCTAATGTCAAACTTAAGATTTATGCTTTACTTAAGAGCAAGGATCCTACTCCCGAACCCAACAATTTAGGCCACATAGGCCAATGTCCTAATGTCAAACCTTCGTTTAGGCCCACCGGCCAAGGTCCTAATCCCAAACCTTCGTTTAGGCCCACCGGCCAAGGTCTCACACAAGGCACTTACATTTTAGACCACCGGCCAAGGTCCCACACAAGGCACCCCTGTTTAGGCACACAGGCCAAGGTCCCACACTAGTCACCTAATCGAGTTTGTGGATAGCAAACTCTTAGTCTCAATCCTTCACAAGGAAGGAGGCTAACCTTTGGACTCTTAACAATGACACTTGTCGGATTGAGTCCCTTTTTGTAGCTCCTCTTGGGTTGCTTGATCTTCGCACTCCCATGCTTCATTCAGCTCCCTGTTAATCCCCTGATCATGTTACTGATGCTTCGCCAAGGCTTCAGATCCTTGATCAATCTCCTTGCTTTTGATTCTTCTTCAAGATGACTAAGGTGATGGGAGTATGTTGAATCTCCTACAACTAATGGGAAGTTGTTTATCCTAGGTAATTCAACCGATGGACACTTTAATGTATTATAAAGATTATAAATATACCTGTAAGGTTGGTCTCAATACTCTAGAAAAGGCATGAGATCATGTTCTTCCTTAATAGAAGCATGGAATGCTTGTTGAGTGATGAATCACAAGGAAGATGACATGAATCTCAATGGAAAAGAGTTTTATACTATAGATTAGGCTAGAGATACACTAGAGTCTCTAAAATGCCTTAATCCATCAATTTTGCAAGTTTCTACAAGCCGCTTTTATAAAGAAAAAGTCTCAACGGATAGAAAATGGCTAGTTTACGGTGCTACTAAAGGTACCTTCGGTATTACCGAACTTACTTTGGTGGTACTGAATTATATTTCGGTGGTACCGAATTATATCCTGAAGTTACTGGGCAAAAATAGTCACTTTCTGTGGCAGCTTCGGTGGCACCTTCTGCTACCTAAATAGCTTTTGTGGCAACTTCGGTGGCACCTTCTGCTACCTAAACAGCTTCGATGTCAGCTTCGGTGGTACATTTTGCTACCTAAATTGGACATATTTTCCTGATTAAGTTCTTTGTCCTTTAAATCTTCAACAACTTCATTCTTCCTTAAGGCAACTCTATAATGATGGAAAACATGAACTTAGAATGGCTTGAATAAATAATCTAAGTGGGTTTTCCTATTTGGGTCTAAATCATCTAAAGGTTAAGGAGTTGTTTTGGGACAAGGGTTAGGATCACCAAGGCCACCTATTTACCTGTTCTCACCGTCTTGATGCTTCTGCTTTGCTGTGTCTTCGGTCTTCACATTCCAAGTGCTCAATCGACTTTACAACACAACAACTCATGTGATTGACAAACCAGGGTGCAAAAATGAGTGCACTAACAATCTCCCTCTTTGTCCATTACGTGACAAAAACTAATCTATACCACGTCATAGTCCATACCAATGACATACCAAAACAACTAAACAAAATTACATGTTAAATATAAATGATTTACAACTCGATACATTAAGACATGTAATGTAGCAATGCTCCCCCATAATTACTTCCCCAATCAACCTACAACACAACAAACAAACCCAACAAGAAAATGGATGTTTTGGTGGGATTGATCTTTCTCCACCTTTTTGTCAGTAGTTGACAAAGGGTTAGTCCAAACAAGATATATCAAGAAAAATTACATATGAACCAACTCTTTAAGTCAAGAATGTATCAATTAAGGCTTATATTAACAAGGGTTAGGGATGCATATAAACATTGAAAATAAGGAGCATGTAAATTTAGGTCATTTAAAGGGATATATCAATGAAAACAGAAATGACCAAGGACAATCTAAGCTAAAACATGTGATGTATTGTTTAACAAAATTTAAAACTTAGATAACCCGGAGTTTAAATGAGGCTTAATCCTCAGATTTACAATAAAAGCATAAAATGAGGCTAAAGTCTTCAGATTTACATAAATGTTCAAGTATGAGGCTGAAATCCTCAAACTCAACAATAAAGTTCATATAGGAGGCATGGTCCTCTAATTTACCAATTTAGCTCAAATGGACCTCTAAGGTCACCTCCTCGTAGAGTTATGGTCTCCCAAATTCCATGGGAGGGATAGTGTGACGTGAGCCGATAGAATGCACATTTGGCTCATATCTTTCACACCAAAGGAGTCATCTAAAGTAGATTTGAGCTCCTCCGTATCATCCCATGTTGCCGCCATTGCCTTGTCTTTGCCTTTTGTTTTACAAGGGCAATCAGAAGCAAAATGTCCATACTCTCCACAGTTGTAGCATTGGACATTTTTAGGTGGTTTAATGGGTTTTTCTTTATGCTTGTTCACCTTCTTGTTCTTCTTGTCACAACTATTTCCTCTCGTAAATTTGAGGAATTTCTTAAGTGTATTAGCTAATTTCTCTTCGTCCATATCATCACTATCACTTTCTGATTTGATTTTTTATAAGTTTATGGGAATGCCTATATGATGATTTAAGGATGACCAGTTTCTTACCTCTAGAGGGGGTCTTAAGGTGTAGTTCAAATGTTTGTAGGGAATCTATAAGTTCCTCTACTTTCATCTCATTTATATTCCTACATTCTTCTATTGAGGTTATCTTGGGAGTGAGCCTATCTGACAAGGATCTAAGAATTTTTCTACAAATACGATCTTCCGAAATTCTCTCCTAAACCCCACACGGAATTGCAAATGTCATTCAGTTTAGAATATAATTTCATGAAAGTTTCAGACTCTTCCATCTTAATTTTTCAAGTTGGGTGACTAAGAGCTGAAGCTTCGATCTTTTTACTTTGCTAGTTCCTTGGTGGGTGATTTCCAAGATATCCCACGCATCCTTCCCAGTTGTATAAGTACATATGCATTTAAATTCGCCGGGAGAAACTGCACAGTAAATAGCATTGAGATCTTTGACAGTATAGGTATACCCAACTCTCTCAGAGGCACTTCATTTGGATTTTTCTTTGGGAACGCTCACGGTACTACCATCAATCACGACTTGTTCCATGGGAATTGTCCATCCTTCTTCCACAATATCCCAAATTGAATGGTCTAAGGACATTAGAAATATCCTCATCCTAGCCTTCCAATAGGCTTAGTTAGACCCATCAAAGTACAATGGTCGTAAGATGGCATTACCCTCTTGACTAGTCATCATTCTTAAGCTCCTAGGATCAACTCCGGGCGGTTAAGCCTTTCAGGAGGAACCTGCTTTGATACCAATTGAAATTACAGTTATGGGCCGCAATGCGTCTAAGTACAGAATGTGGCGGATCTATAGAATGTAGACTAAGTTCTAAATGGGGGTGATTAGGACCAATTAAAAATTATGTCAATTTAAAATTCTAATTGCTTAACTTAAACTAATTTGCAATTAAACTAAGCAAGGCAATATAACTCTAAAGGCTTCCAAGCCAATAGAGGGTCCAATCACATAGGCTATGTGAGACCCGCATCCTATCCCGTACTGTTCCGTGGGCTTCCGCGGTCCTTCCGGTCGAATTTCGACGACTCGCGATCTGTAATCGGCAGTTGTGCGCCACCCTGAGTCATATCCCATTTTCTAGAGTCGGTTCGACCCGAAACCTGTACCCTTGCGACCGCACCGTCACCGTGGTTCCAATGCCGCGCTTCGCGCGCCGAGGCGATACCCTGACCAGAAGATGCAGGCCAGCGTTCAGTTCGAGGAAAACACCGCGCGTTGCAAATTCCAAGAGAATCTATCAAATCAATCACATCAATTAAGTCAAGTACAACATCTATACCTCTTTTACTAACAAGGCATGGCCCCCCTCTCTCTCCCATTCCCAAAGTCAACCCTCCTTACAACAACCCATCCCCCTCTCCTTACATCATCTCTCTCTCTCTCTCTCATTCCCTCTCTTTCATTCTCTCTCTTTCATCCTCTAAGCAAGAAAACGTCCATGGCTTCCATGGAGAAGGTAGGTGTGGCCCACCTTCTTACAACCAAATCCAACCCTTGGATCATCATCTCAACCGTTGAAAATGTCCTCTTGGAGCTCTAGAATGCATATGCCGAAGAAGGAATAGGCGATCAAAGGTGGGTGCTTTTATTTATTGAATTTGTGATATAAGGGTCCACATATGTGGGACCCATCTTGATGTATGCATGTGTAGGGAGGGCCCATAGTGGCGGGGTCCCTCCCTTCTCACGATCATATCTCTCTCTCTCTCTCTCTCTCTCTCTCTCTCTCTCTCTCTCTCTCTCTCTCTCGTTGATGGCCCACCATGGGTGTATATATCAGATCCAAGCTGTTCACAAATGGATAGCCTTGCTGGATCGTCCAGGGGCAGCACGTTTTTGGGCACACCCTGATTAAAGGGAGAACGTCAATATCAGCTTGATCTCTAGCCATGTGGACCCCACGTGGACCCCCCAGTGGTGTAATGACTTTATCTTCACCGTCCATATGGTGGGGCCACTCCAGTCATGGGCCCAAGATAGGCCAGGCCTAGCGGCCATCTACTGTCCAGCAGCAGGCGCTGCTGGAGAGGAAAAACACAAATGTCTGCTTGCTTTAAATGAGTGGGCCACACCGACGTGGATCCCACCTTGATGTATGTGTGTTCTATATCCTCAGCCGTCCATCTGCACGGCCCAGATCTAACGCCCGTGGGCTGCACCATAGCAGCAGCTGTAGAGGCGTGCTGGTACCGTGGACCTCCAGGCCACCCTGCGTTGCTGCTGACCATTGAGATGAAAGGCAAGCACAAATATCAGCCTTGACCCAAAACCTGGTGGGCCACATTGACGTGGACCCCACCCTGATGTGTGCGCTTCATCCCTGCTGTGATGGTGGGCTCATTTGATGTTTGTGTTTCAAATCCATACCGTCCACCATCAAGCCATAGACGGTGGAGACCCACTGATGATTTTGTTTCATCCACACCGTCCGTGTATGGGACGTGGGACTCACCTGGACGTCCTGCTACATCTAGCTCGTGGGGGACCACCATGAGATATATATTTTGCATCCAGCCGTTCGTCCAAAACTGGACGCTGGAGTACCCTATCTTAATAACAATAATAATAATAATATAATTATATAATGTATATATATTGATATATGTATCTGGTGGGCCCCACGTGGGACCCACCCACCATGCAATGGGCTGGCTGGAACGCCCACACCAGCAACATATGCTGCTGAATCTATGAGCAGCAAGCTCTGTGGGTCCCTTTTTATCCACGTCGTCTGATGGAGCCCCCGGTGATGTATGCTTCGGATCCACACCATCCAGATTTTTTGGACGGTGGGCTGATCATGAGGTGTGCGTCCAACCATCTGATGGTGGACCACACTATGATACATGTGTCTTATCTCCACCGTCAGTGATCTGGACGGTGGACACCATCAGATATATACGTTTTCCCTAGCCGTCCATCAATGGACGTGCTGGATTGATGACCAGCAGCCCTGCGACCACCATGATGTATATATTTTATCCGCACCATCCAGAACATGGACGGTGGGAACCCACCAGCACGTCCTGTGGGTTGGATTATGAGGGGTGTGTTGCATCCCAGCCGTTCATCTGGGACCCACCACTGATGTATGTATCCCATCCAAACCGTCCATACATTTGGTAGGCTCGAGGCTAAAAATGAAGCAAGTTTGATGGTCAGGTGGACCACACTACAGAAATCAGTGGAGAATGAACGTCCACCATTAAAATCCTATAAGGATCCCAAAAGTTTTGGATCAAATGATATTTGTTTTCCTCTTTAGCCAAGTCCTGTGACCTTATGGACAGATTGGGTAAAAAAAATAAATCTTGTAGGCCCTATGTGGTTTAAACAGTGGAAAACATTACTTCCACTGCCATTTGCGGTGTGGTCTAGATGATCCTTGGGATATGATTCATTTTGTGATAATGTTCTAAAATGATCTCTAGCTATAAATGAATAGTGTATTTGGTTTGGGCCCATTCGACTTGGCCCATTTGATTCGGCCCATTGGCTTGGCCCATTTGATTCAGCCCATTTGTACCGGTCCATTTGATTCAGTCTAATTGTACCGGCCCATTTGATTCGACCCGTTGATACGAGCCGATGTTATATACATTAGCCCATGAGTGAGGCCTAATGTGATGCGTATATGCCCTATAAGCGAGGCCTACGATGATGTGTATTAGACCCTCGTATGAGGCCATGGGCCCATTATATGATTAGCCCTATGAGCGTCATTCCTTGGGAGCAATGTTGGTTAAATGTCCGCATTGATGGGTAATGATAGTTTAATGTCCACGTTGTGACCTTCCCTTAGGCCTTGTTCGGCCCATTCTCATCGAGGCTAATTATCATAACTGATTACCGATCGTGGCCGAATGTCAATTCTGCTTGTTGTGGCCAAATGACCGATTACCGATCGAGGCTGATTATCGTGACTGATTACCGATTATGGCCGAATGCCGATTTTGCTTGTCGTGGCCAATTGATCGATTACCGATCGAGGCCGATTATCGTGACTATTACCGATCGTGGCCGAATGCCGATTCTGCTTGTCGTGGCCAATTGACCAATTACCGATCGTGGCCGATTGCCGATTCCAATTTGTCGAGGCCGATTTTCGAATGGTCAAGGTCGATTGTCAAGACCTATATGATGTATATGCGACCCATAGTTGAGGCCCATTTTGGTGTGTATTCGGCCTGTGTGATGTATATACGGCCCGTATTTGAGGCCCATTGCGATGTGTATTCAGCCCGTGTGTAAGGCCCAACATGATGTATATTAGGCCCATGTAAAAGGCCCATCGTGATGTGTATTAAGCTCTTGAGTGAGGCCCATGGTGTTGTATATTTGGCCCTTATATGAGGTCATGGGTCTACTATATGTTAGGATCTATGAGGGTCATTTCTCGGGGGCAATGTTGGTTAAATGTCCACATTGTCGAGGTCGATTGTCGATATCGGTTATTGATACCGATTATGAGTATGTGACAGCATAACATCATGATCCATGCCCATACACATCATCTGCATGTTTGTTATGAGATGTGGTTGATCATTGCATATGTCATTAAGCATGTTGTTATGAGACTCCCTGATAGGCGGAAGTTATCTCACACGAGCGCACGGTATGCGCATGATTGATACATGACTGGATTATATGACTCATGCATCTTGCATTATGATTACTGTACGCCCTAGCGACATCAGGGCCGTAGCCTCCACAGGCATATCAAGGATGGCTAGATGGGACAACAAAAATGTTTGGTTCTAGCATACGGGCGCCATAGATGTCCCTGGGTGAAAATCCCTAAACCTCCGTGGCCAGGAGATGCCCCAACTTCGAGACCGAGTGGATACATGAGCGCCCGAGTGCCGAATACCAGGAGGCCGCGTCTCCCACTGTGTCGTGGTCGGTTGGGAGGGGGTGTGGCCTTACCCACCCGAGCGTAGGGGGCACTGCTAGGCTGAGTCTGACCAGCTCGAGGAATGGGTCCGCTATCGACGTGCCGAATAGGTATTGGCAGACTATTGGCCAGGCGGATAGTGAGGTTTCTTATGCTCACTTGGACTGTGCGGCTGGGAGAGCGGCAGTGCCATTTGGAGTGTACTAAACTCCGGTGATGATCCCAAAGATGAACCGTACTGATATGTGGACTTATTGAGCAGGAGTTACATACTCATTCATTCATTCATTCACTATCCACTCGGGTTGGTGGTGCGCAACTATTTGTTACGTGTACTTTCGCATGACTAGGATTTCGGTTGGGCGCACGACTAACCTGAGGTCAGGAGTTTACCACATTGAGTCTGACTATCCAAATTTAGGTATGGGACTGGTTTGGATAGAAGTCCCTTGTGATGGACCCCATAGCCTGCGATGCTACGTACTATCATCCCGACTTCACATTCCAGCATGGTCATTCCATTCGCACCGCATATTACATTACATCTACAGCATATGGTATTTTGGGTTACTGTGTTTCTGCATTTATATGGTCTAGATATGATTGACGCTATTCATGGACTCATCAGGAATTACATATTGCATCGCATCCTCGGCATTTGACATTTGGCTCTCTATGACTCCTCATTTGCATAGTTGTTCTATGTCGCGTATTCTGATATTGATTGACTCATGGACATGTCCGTATTTCTGCTTACTCTGTTATCGTATAATTTATGATCTTGTCAGTATTTCTGTTTACTCTGATAATTCCTGCTCTTGTTAGTAATTCTGCTTATTCCAATATTGTACGATTTATGGATTACCAGTATTTTCGGTACTGTATGATGATGGCATTGCATTACTTACTTAGCACTTACCTTGTGCAAACATTTTCACCACCTACTAAGCTTTCTATAAGTTTATGCACGATAGATGCGTGCAAGTAATGTTAGGTTGCAGCAGCGTCGAGCTTGGAGTATGTAGCCGTCTTCTGGAACTTTGATTTTTGATATATGTATTTCCCTTTCAGCACTGTACTCAAATGATTATATTAGTGGATATGTGATGATATTGTTGCCTTTGTGAATTGGGTAATCTTGTGGTTACGCTTATTACGAGTTAAATGTACATAAAAAAAATCCTCCTTGTATGATCCCAGGATCGGAAATCTGGCATATAACGCTAGGAGCCAAGAATAGGGTACTACAGAGGCTGTCGGCACCGGATTCGGCGATCGGGATTCTTGTGAACCCGATTTCCGGGTTTGGGGCGTGACAGGCTACACTAGATATGCAAGTTAAGCAACTAGCTTATATAAGATAGTGTATATGAGTATGTGATATGTGTTTCCTGTCAATCATAGACGTTCATCTAATCATGCATCATATTTAAACATTCAAGACACATAAGCATAATTAAATAATTACACAAATAGAAATCCTAAACATGATCATATATAGTGGTTCGGCTACATGCCTACTCCACTCCCGGCATCCACACTCAATCCCAGAGTGCACCGGATTTCACTATCGGAGGTTTTAAATCAAGTTCACCTCAAACCTTTATAGCCTTACACAAGGACTCCACAATTTATGGCCTACACAAGAGCAAAGGTCTTAATCCCGAACCTTATAGTTTAGGCTACACAGGCCAAGATTCTAATCCCGAACTTGACAGTTTAGGCCACACAGGTCAAGGTCTTAATCCCAAACCTAAGATTTATGCTCTACTTAATAGCAAGGGTCATAGTCTTGAACCCAACAATTTAGGCCATCTTGAGGGTCAAATATTGCATATTGGACCCCATTTATTTCTTGGTTTTACGAACATAATATGACTTAATGGTATATTTTACATGTGTTTATATTGCAAGGTGAGTTTAAGAGCTTGGATTGAAAAGAATGCTAAAAGCATGGATTTAGTGCTCAAAAGTCGCCAAAGCAAAGAATGGACCTATGGAGACCAAGATTGAAGATTTCAAGACTCTAAGATCTAATAAACCAAGTGGAGAAGGAAGGAAGTCAAAAGAACAAGCAAGAAAATCACAAAGACTGTGTCATCGAGAGTCATTTGATGACATCGAATTTATGAGGAAAAATTGAGTTGGTTGCGGACATATTGGGTGCTTTTACCGATTAATTGAAGCCATGTTTGATGAATTGAAGGAAGGTGCTCGATGACAAGGAAGACTTGTCGATGACATTGAATTTATTGAAGAAATTAAAGCAACTCGCTGGACTGTTTTAGACCCATTTTCAATGACTCGAAGACATCTTCGATAGATCGAAGCTTTGATCGATGACATCGAAGGACGGTTCGAAGACACAGAGACTTACACAGTACGAAAGAAGAAAAGGCGCGACTTTTGGATTCAAACCCCTTCGATGACATCGAAGGCGTTATGCAATCTGGGTAAATTCGATCCGGTTTTGAGATTTTGCGGAACTTTACCTTTAAATAGGGCTTTCTAGGCACTTTTTAGGATATTTAGGGTTTGGAGGAGCAGAACAAAAGGACGGAGCTTCTTCATAAGAGTTCTTGTTCCCTTCTCCTTAGTTTTTCATGCTTTCTTCTAGGATTTTTAATCCAATCATATCTATGGTTGCCTAGATGGGCAAAGGGGTGAAGCTTGTAACATGATTGGGATGTTTTTCTTGTTTAATCCTTAATACTGTTGAGCTCCTTTGATTCTACTTTGATATTTAAAGAATACTGTTAGTATTTAATGGTTTGTTGTGACTAAAATTACAATGGATCTGCAATAGCTTGAAGTATCTTCTTTTTCTGTTTGGAGATTGTGAAAATAGGAAATCATGTTGTTCTCCATCATCCCTTTGGAATGGCTAAGTGACGAAATCCCTTCTATTCTTCACAATTCTCCTATTTTAGTGGTTGGATCGGTATATCCTGTTGTCTACCATAATCTCCTGGGCATGGTTAGGTTATGGAATCACTTCTAATCCTCGTAACTTTCATCCGTTGAGAATTAGGTCAATGGAAGTTCATATATGAGTTTATTGAATATCTTCTAATTGGATAGGATAGGACTCTAATTCCAATTGAGTGCCTTGAATCAAATAAGAAAACATCCTAATAGCTGCAAGTGAATAGTTGAAAACCCTAGTTCCCACCTTTAAAATTTTAAGTTTCTAAATTCATCACCCCACAATTACTCTTTACTTTCCTGATTTAGGTTAGATCTTCTCCTAGTTTTGATTCTAATCACTCTCAGAATAAATACACAAGATAAGTCCTCGTGGATTCAACCTCGGTCTCACCGATATTATTACTACATCGCGACCCTGCACTTGGGGTTGTGAACAAGTTTTTGGCGCCTTTGCCGGGGATTAACAGCTGTGTTTTTCTAAGATTGATTAGTTTTGGAAGTAGGTTAAGATTAAGATTTATTTACTTTCTATTATTAGGATTAGGGTTTTTCTGAATTATTTTAGAAACTTTCTATTTTCTATTTTTAGAAACTTTCCTTTTTCGTTTTTAGAAACTAGGGCTTTCCTTATTTCCTTTTTAGAAACTAGTTCATCTTTCTAGTTCTATTTTTAGAAGCCTTCTAATTCTAAAATTTCTGTTTTTAGAAATTGACTTGTCTTGTTTTGTCTGCGGAATCTTAACTTAGGAACTTCTAATTTGGTAACTTCTTTCTAATTCCCTCTCTTTTTCTATTTCTAGATTTTTATTATCTTCTTTCTTTTAAGTTTAGGTTGGAGTCTGAAATTGAGGGTTGAGAGTGTTTCATGCCTAAGTGGGTCCGTGACAACACTCAACGTCTTTTGAGTGAAGGAGGATTGGTTGAGGGTTTATCTATCCATCACAGGATTAGACACCACTCGAGATCCTCAGAGTTAATTGAAGTGATGGCTGCCAACCAACTGGTCAATCAACCGAGACAACAACCTCAACCTAGGGTTGAGGAAGTCCAGGATGAGAATGAGGTGCATCAAGCACCCCCGCCTCATACATTACGAGATTATTTACAACTGGCGGGGGTGAGCACACCCTCTGAAATAGCAGTGAAGACCGCTTGAGTAGAAGTTGGAATATGTCAATATGTCCTAGAGGGGGGTGAATAGGATTTTTAACGATTTATGAGTTATTTAAAATCCTATCACTCTAATCCTATCATGTATTCAATTTTCAGGATTACTCAAATGTAACTCTACTGGCTTCCAAGCCTAGTAGAGGATCCAATCACAAACTAATCAAGATATAGCAATATGCAACTTAGTCTATGTTGGATGTGACTGTGTGTGTGTGTGTGAGAGATGTGATCAGGTATATGAATATGAATGCATTGGCATGGATCACACATAGAGAAAAGTAATCACAAACACAGTCATTTTATAGTGGTTCGACGATAAGTCTACTCCACTCCCGGCTATCGCACTCAACCCTTGAGTGTACCGGATTTCACTAAGGAAGTTTCCCAGGGTTCACCTCTAACCTAAGGTTGTAAAACAGGTTCGCCTTCAACCTTTATAGAGGTTTTACACGGTTCACCTCAATTCCAGAGTTTTACTGGTTCACTCCTAACCAGATGTTTATGCTCACCATAGAGTAAGGGTCCACACAACGCACCCAGATTTTAGACCACACAGGTCAAGGACCTAACAGTTTATGCCCTACACAAGAGCAAGGGTCCAACACTATGCACCCACTACGTACACTCCCGCCGGAGGCCTCCTCGAGGTCTTTACAGGGTGAGAACCACTTAAGACCAAGACCTAGGAAGGAATTATCACAAGTATCCTCTGGACTTTGGATACTTACAGATAAGTTGATGAGTCCCGTTAAGCGCAATGCCGAAGATCTCCTCCTCCTTGTTGACGAAGAGTCTTCAGCTTCCTTGATCCGTAATGCAAGATGATATACCGATGCTCGGCTTCGGGTTGGGTCAAGGGTGAGATAGAATCCTACTCTCTAAAGATTTTCCTATAAAGAAGATAGAGTGGTTCCTCTCTTATGCATTCAAGGCATCCCAGCTTAATGATTTGCCATTAAGGTGATAGCTGGAGGATCCTCGAATGCGGAAGTTCATTCTCCAATCCACTCTATTTAATATCAATGGTGAGGGTGGATTGGAGGATGAACTCCCTCAAGAGACAAGGCTTAAGATATAAGATGTAAGTTGAAACACACAAAAGCTCTCTCTATTTTCTCTCTTACAGCAACAAAGAACAAGTCCTCTATATATAGGCAAAAAGTTCCAACGGATATAAAATGGTCATATTTATGACAGAGTTCGATATCATCGAGCGTATACTCTCGATGGAATTGATGATATGCTCGATAACTCGGACTCGATGTCATACGCTTTTGAAACTCTTTGCCAATAGGTCGATAAATCGAATCTATTGTCGATGTCATCGGATTTCGAACTCCGATTCCATCGATGATAAGTTCGATCCATCGACACTTGAAAAATGATAGAGACTTGACTTTGAGATATTTCAGGTTTTCATGAATGATCGGGGAAACCGTCGAGGTCATCAGAATTTAAATATCAATGACATCGAGATCAGAGTCGAGGCATCGATAATTCCAGCGATTTATCTTTGAACTTGCTAGACAGATTATGGCTTAGTTCAATGCAATCGATCTGGTGTCGATATCATCGATATTTGAATATCGATTAAATCGAAGGGCCCCCGATCATAGTTAAAAAATATCCTGAAATATCTGTTGTAAGAAGAGTGCGCCCACCATCGATATCATCGATGGACCTCCGATCTTATCGATATTTGAATTTAGATTATATCGAGAGGTCATCGATATGTCGAAGAATTTTGAGATTTTCATTAAAAAACAGGGGCGCCAAAAATCTGTCTGTCGATCTTATCGAGCCACTCCCGATGGTCTCAAGATTTGAATATCGATGATATCGATATGTGTATCGATACATCGATAATTCGTCCAGATATATTGTGAAGTTGCTGGACATATTTAGTGCTTGTATCGATGATAACGATAGGTGTATCGATACATCGATAAATCCGCCCATATGAGTTTTTAGTTGCTGGACATTTTGGTCCTCTTATCGATCATATTGTTAAAGTAGTGAGGACATCGACAGTGCAGGTCGATCATATTGAGGGTGCTTCGATAGAATCGACAAGGCGAGAAGAACTTAGAGATTTTCCTATTTCGCCAAAAAGTTTTCTCACCTTAAAAACCCTAAGATGTCTATCTTGTTTTAAGGGTTTTATTCACCTGGTGTTTTGGGACATGGTATGTGAGGCTATGGTTTACCTATTGCGAGCTTCCACACATCCGGTTGAGGCAGACGCTTGAATTGTTCTTCCTATCGAGCTCTGTAGCCAGTCTGACTCACCATTCACGTAACTTGACAAACCAGGGCACTAGCAGGTGCACTTTCACCCTCATGCATGATTTTTCTAAAAAATACGGGACACATGGATATCAAGCCAGGGGTGATCCAACTCCTTCCAAAATTTCATGGGCTTGAATTTGAAAATCCGTATCTACACTTGAAAGAGTTTGACAAGATTATAGCCACTCTATACTTTCCAAACGTGTCAGATGACACGGTCAGGTTGAAACTCTTTCCTTTTTCTTTGAAAGAGAAAGCTAAGATGTGGTTGCATTCACTACGTCCTCGATCTATTGGTAAATGGAATGACATGACAAGGGAGTTCATAAAGAAAATTTTCCCATACCATAAGACGAACACCCTTAGAAAGTTGATCATGAACTTTGCTCAAAAGGAAGATGAAACATTCTTCCAATGTTGGGAATGGTTCGAGGATCTTGTTAATTCATGCCCACAATGCGGTTTTGAAACGTGGTGCATCACGAATTTTTTCTATGATGGACTAACATCTCTCATGCGCCAATTGGTCGAGACAATGTGTAGTGGTGAATTTATGAATAAAAATGTCGATGATGTGTGAGACTATTTTGATAAGCTTGCTAAAAACGCACAATCATGGGACATTACCCCAAAATCAAGCACCATGTCTAGGTTGACTCAATCCAAGGAGAGGGGCGGAACGTATCTCCTGAGAGAGGATGATGATATCAATGCTAAAGTGTCTAATCTCACCAGAAAACTTGAGGCCATGGAATTAAAGAAGGATAAGGCTAAGGAAAGTGTTTGCGGTATTTATGCTTACAACATCCACACAACTGAAAATTGTCTAACAATACCTGCCTTTCAAGAGGTACTGAATGAGCGATCCAATGCCATAAATAATTACCAAAGACCTTTCAGTGGGCACACCTCGAATACATATAATCCCAGCTGGAGAAATCATCCAAACTTTAGTCGGAGAAACGGACAAACTGCTACACCTCAAGGATTCCCTAATCAATTCCACATCAAGGGAAACCTCAGGAGGATCCAGTTTTAAAGGATCTTCAAAATCAAGAGCTTTTCAATTAGGATATGCTATAATTCTTTCAAGACCTCACAAAGGCCATACAAGGACTTGAGACTAAAAGTGCGATTGGGAATAAAGGGAGCCTTCCAGCTCAACCTCTTCCCAATCCAAAATAGCAATATGAAGTTAGAGACCCAAGCTCTTCAAATCAGATGGAGCAAGTTAAATCTATCACCACTCTTAGGAGTAGGAAGACCATTGACAAAACTATTCTGGTTAGGGTTGAAAAGCCTAAGGACCCGGAAGAGGACAACAATAATAGATCTAGCCATCCCCACAAGAGTTAGAACCCGAACCTCAAGGGAAGCTGATTGTTTCATTTCCCCAACGGTTGGTTGCACCAAAACCTCTCTCTAACTTTCAGGACATTCTAGAAGTGTTGAAACAAGTGAAGGTCAATATTCCTTTATTGGATGCAGTGAAACAAGTACCTTCATATGCCAAATTTCTAAAAGACTTGTGTACGACCAAAAGACGGCAAAATATTCAAAACAAGATCTTTTTAACTGAAAAAGTGAGTGTCATCCTGAAGCAAGATTTGCCACAAAAGTACAAAGATCCTGGTAGCCCAACCATCGCTTGCGTAATTGGGAACTACCAGATTGAGCACGTACTTCTTGATTTAGGAGCAAGCGTGAATCTGATCCCGTACTCGGTCTATGAGCAACTGGGTCTAGGTGAATTAAAACCCACACGGATCACGTTACAACTTGCCAATCACTCAGTCCGTGTACCAAGAGGGATAATTGAGGATCTGTTGGTTTAAGTTGACAAATTTCACTACCCGGTAGATTTTGTCGTCCTGGATACTCAACCCATCATAGACATGAGCACTCAAATTCCTGTCATTCTTGGTCGCCCAGTCCTTGCCACATCAAATGTAATCATTAATTGCAAGAATGGAGTCATGAGTTTGTCTTTTGGGAATATAACATTGGAGTTGAATATATTTTTCAATTCAGGCAAACAGTCAGAGGATGATGACAATTTCCATGACATTAACATGATCAAATCTTTCATAGAAGATAGAACACTCTTAATCTTATCCTCTAACCCTCTAGGGACGTGTCTGGCCCACTCCCATGATTTGGACGATGATATGATTAGGGAGACGAGGGCCATGCTTGATACCGTGCCGGTACTTAAAGTTAACCGGTGGAGGCCACAATTTGAAAAATTGCCCCAAACTGATGTAGTGCCTTTACTGTCTAATCTCAAGGCACCAAAGCTTGACCTAAAACCTTTGCCCTCTATTTTAAAATGTGCTTATTTAGATCAAGATGAGACATACCCGGTGGTGATTTCTTCTCACTTTTAGCGAGAACAGGAGAGTATGCTCATCTCTACTCTCATTGAGCACAAGGGAGCCCTTAGATGGTCAATTGTGGACCTTAAGGGAATTAAGCTTGCACTCATCACATTTATCTAGAGGATAATGCGAAGACCTCCCAGTAACCACAACGGAGATTAAATCCAAACATGAAGGAAATGGTTAAGGCCGAGGTTCTTAAGCTATTGGATGTGGGTATCATATACCCTATATCTGATAACCAATGGGTGAGTCTAACTCAGGTGGTTCCCAAGAAGTCCAGAATCATCATCGTTGCCAATGCCAATAATGAACTCGTGCTAACTAGAATCACTACCGGTTGGAGAATGGGCATTGACTACAGGAAATTAAATATCGTTACGAGGAAAGATCACTTTCCTTTGCCCTTCATCGATCAAATTTTGGAAAGGCTAGCTAGTCATTCCTATTACTGTTTCCTTAACGGGTATTTGGGCTATAATCATATAGAGATAGCCCTTGAAGACCAAGAAAAGTCCATGTTCACATGTCCTTTTGGCACATTTGCTTACCGAAGGATGCCATTCGGACTATGTAATGCCTCCACCACCTTTCAATGATGTATGATGAGTATTTTTTTCTGACATGGTGGGGCAATATCTAGAGGTTTTTATGGATGATGTCTCGATCTTTGCTCCATCTTTCAGCAATTGCTTAAAAATCTTAAATGTGTGTTGAAAAGATGTGAAGAGATGAATGTGGTACTCAATTGGGAGAAGTGTCACTTCATGGTTCGTAAGGGAATTGTCCTTGGACACATCATCTCGTCCAATGGAATTGAGGTAGATAAGGTTAAAATTGATCTTATTTCTAACCTACCTCCACCTAAGAACATACGAGACGTGCGATCCTTCTTAGGACAAGCTAATTTCTATAGGAGATTCATAAAAGACTTTAGTCACCTCTCTCGTCCTCTATGTAATCTACTTCAAAAGGATGCATCATACGAATGGACTGAACAATTCCAGGAAGCTTTTACTAAGCTCAAGGGCATGTTAACCACTACACCTATCATGCAGCCACCTGATTGGAGTCTTCTTTTTGAACTTATGTGCGACGCATCTGACTATGCTCTTGGGATGATTTTAGGCTAGAGAAAAGAAAAGAAACCCTACGTTATTCATTATGCAAGTAGAACTCTAAATCCTGCCCAAGTGAACTACTCTACTATGGAAAAGGACCTCTTAGCTGTAGTGTTCGCTTTGGACAAATTTAAGTCCTATTTTAAGTCCTATTATCTACACCGATCATGTAGCGCTCATGTATCTTCGTTCTAAGAATGATGCTAAGCCCCGCCTGATAAGATGGATCCTCCTACTCTAAGAATTTAATTTGAAAATAAAAGATAAAAGGGGAGTAGAAAACGTAGTGGCTGACCATCTTTCTAGACTTGACCTCCCTGATTCCCTTAAGATGGCACCCATAAATGACATGTTCCCTAACGAACAGCTGTTTAAAGTCTCTCATGCACCTTGGTTCGCTGATATTGTTAATTATCTTGTCACAGGTTTCACGCCGACACATTGGACCGCCCAAGATAAGAAGAAATTTTTCATCGAGGTAAGCAAATTCCTCTAGGATGATCCATATTTATTTAAATATTGCCTAGACCAAATCTTAAGGAGATGTGTGAGAGACAATGAACACTAGAGTGTCATCTCCTTCTGTCATTCTCAGGCCTGTGGTGGTCATTTTTCTGTTAAAAAGATCACGGCCAAAATTCTCCAGTGTGGCTTTTATTGACCCACTATGTTCAACGACACTCATGAGTTTTTCAAAGCTTTTGAGCATTGTCAAAAATTGGGGGCATTATCCCATCGAAATACAATACCTTTGAACCTCATTCTCATCATTGAAGCATTTGATTATTGAGGCATCGATTTCATGGGATGATTCCCCAATCTCATGGAAACGTATATATTATGCTAGCCATAAACTATGTCACTAAATGGGTCAAAGCGATCCCGTGTTGGAATAATGACCATCAGACGGTCATTAAATTCTTAAAAGAGAACATCCTTTCCCGGTTCGAAACACCTCGAGCCATCATTAGTGATGGAGGTTCACATTTTTGCAATAGGTCATTCGCAAACTTAATGAAGAAATATGGCATCTCTCATAAGGTGAGCACTCCATATCACCCGCAAATAAGTGGGAAAACTACAATTTCCAATAAGGAGGTCAAACACATTCTGGAAAAGATGGTTAACCATGACCGTAAGGATTGGTCAATCCTCTTGACCGATGCTTTATGGGCTTACCGTACAACATTTAAAGCTCTATGTTCCAACTCCACTGGTAAGTGCCAAGCTTTCCGATAAACATGTCTAAAGGGAGACATTTAAGTAAGCCCATTTTTGAAGAATTTGAACTTTGACTTGGACAACGCTGGCTCGCTGCATAAGCTACAATTGAATGAACTTGAGGAGATTCGGAATGATGCGTACGAGAACTCGAGAATTTACAAGGAAATGATGAAAGTGTTTCACGACCAACTTATTCTTCGAAAATCATTCACACCAGGTTAGAAAGTCCTCTTGTATAATTCGTAGTTACATCTCTTTCCGGGAAAGCTCCGATCTCGTTGGACTGACCCGTTCACCATTACAAAAGTGTATCCTCATGGGGTTGTCGAGATAAAAAATCCAGATAATGGCAATGAATTCAATGTAAATGGACATCGATTAAAACTGTTTGTTGAAAAATTCGATTCAAAGGACATGTCCATACCTCTGAGTGATCCTGTTTACCAGGATTGATCTCCTAGTCTGATGGAGGTATAGGTAGGTTTATTGCTTTCATTGGACTAGAGTAGTTTGCTTCAGCTATTTTAGGATAGTTTGTTTATACTCTTTTGAGTTTTGTTGTATGCTAACCCATTTTTATTCTGAGATCCGTGGAAAAGCTGTAAATTTCCTTCCTCCAGGTACTATATTTCCATCACCATTCCCTTTCTTTTCGTTGCCTTATTTGCATTACATGCCTATTTCTTGTATATTGAGGACAATGTAAATTTTTATGGTGGGTGTGGGGATTAGGTAACCTAATCAGTGTTTTTCTCAGTTTTGAGTAAAAATTTTAGAAATTTTTCAATATTTTGGGTTGAACTCTGTTTGGAAAGCAAGAAATTGTGTAATTAAGAATGATTGGAGTATGATGAGGCAGAGATTGGATTTTAATTTGTTGGAGCTTGATCATTTAAGTAAATTATCACCTAAGGTTCTTAAACGATTAAGAGGAAATTTGTATATCATGATAATTTAAATCACAAAACACGTTCAAGTTGCTTCCTTGGGATATGCTGAGGTTTCTAATTGTTAGTATGTGAATCATTGATATATGTTGTGAATCGAGTCTGGAGAATCTTATCTACCTTAAAAGATGAAAAACCAGTTAAAAAATAGGAGATTGACAAATAGGTCATAAATAATGAAAAATGACAGCATCTTTGAGGGGAATGAAAAATGTCTTTCAAAAGGATGTAATGTCTGAAAAGAAAGGAATAAATAGTGGTGATCGTTGATATAAAATAAAAAATTGGAAAAAGAATGAAAAAGGGGATAGGTTTAGAATCAGTACTTGAGTTTTCAATTAATCTTAAGATGATGAACATGGATAACATTATGAAATAAAAGTAGTCTTTTGAGAAGCAAATTGATTGTCACCAAGCACATTGGAAAACTTGATATTGAACTTCCATTCTAATTTAATTAATAAAGAACCTACTTGATTAATTGCCTAGTTAATTTGGCTCTAAGTTTTCAAAGATCCCACTATCTCACGTAGGGCCCATTTGGTCGAGCGGATTGAATGGTATTAGGGTGGATTGGATCAGATTTAAGGTAATGATGGCAACATCAGTGGATTACTGGCAATCCCATGGTATTGGTGCATCCCATGGCCAATATTCATGCTTGTTTGGGATGGCTGGCATATCCAGGGATGCAAAGTCCGTTTCTGTTTGGCCGGGTGTGGGATTGCATGCAATCCCATAAAAATTCTCAACATCTACCACCTTCTTCTCGGCTTAGATCAGACTCACAGACAAATCCCACCTCAGAAAGCCTAAATTTCAGGACAAATTTCACAGCCTACTGCAATGAAGCCGAGAATCCGATCAAGAAAAGTAGGAAAGAAGAAAAACCCATCATCTAAAATAGAAAAAAAATTCCAACAAACAGTCGGAAAAAAAAAATAAAAAAAAAAAAAAACAAAAAACCCACCTCAGAAACCTCGAATTTTAGACGAATTTCGTAACTTACATCATCAAAGTCAAAAAACCCAACCAATGAAATTAGAAAAAAGAAGAACAATAAGAAAAACCCAACATCAAACAACTACAGCCGTAGGATCGGTGCCATTTCTGCGCCATCCGCATCAATGGTGGATAAACAGCTTTGGAGTCTCTGCAAGTGGGGTCCAGTAATATGAAGTCCTCCCTGCCAAAATGGAGCTTATTACCTGATGTGATATTCGCTGTGGCCACAATCAACCGTCCAATTAGTGGGGCCCATTGTGGATAAGTCATATGGAATGGAACTGAACAGATGATCCTAAAACTCTCATATCTGTAGCCGGATAATGGATAATTAGGATAAAAAGTTCTATGATCCAAAATTTGAATAGAGTAATCAGATGTTCTATTTATTCAATCAATGTGATTTTGTATGGATATCTAATCTGTAGTGGGGCCAACTATTTGGATGGTCCGGATTGATGTGTATACGTCCCAAACATGTAGAGGTTGCGTGCATGAGTATAAATAGAGATGCTCTGCCAGTGGATATAAGGAGGAGTTCTTTGATCTGAGAAGGGATCAACATCAGCATCCACCGCGGGATTTGGGAATCCCTCATCTGACACGTCGAAATCCAACCTTCTCAATCCAGCGTAATACCTCGCCGTCCAAATAGCTTGACATACAGACGGCAGTTGTCACGCCTCAAACTCGAAAACCGGGCTCACAAAATTTCTGATCTCCGAATCCGGCGCCGACAGCCTCCGTAGAACCCCATTCTCGGCTCCCAGCGCCCATACGCCAGGTTCCGATCCTGGGATGCTACAAGGAGGATTTTTCAGCATCCGTTTAATTTGTAATAAGCATAACTAAGGGCATAACCCACAAACAACAACCAAAAACTCTATCACATTTCCACTATGATAAAAAACTTTACAAGTACAATGAGCATAAAGGGAAATACAATGAGGATGGACAAAAGCTTCAAAAGATCTGCACTGCGCTCCTGCCTCAGCGCTGCTGCGTCCTCGCGTCACCTGCATGCAACGGTCGTGCATAAGCTTATAGAAAGCTTAGAGGGTGGTGAAAGTGTGTGCGTAAGGTAGTAAATGCAGTATGCGGTATCAGAGTAATACGGAACATGCTGGTGAATCCATGAATACCATTAGCCGTACCGAGGCTATGTGATGCAAGGCATGAATGATGTCGGTCGTACCAAGGCTATGCGATACAAGATGCAAGTCAAGCATACAAATCCTCATCTAAGTCCACATATCAGTACAGCTCAAAATCTGGGATATCACCGGGGTCTAGTACACTTTAAACCAGATTGCCGCCCCATCGCGCGCAATAAGGTAAGTGGAGGAGACCTCACTACCCGCCTGCCAATATCGGGCGCGGCTCGTCGGTAGCGGACCCATTCCTCGAGCTGGTCAAACTCAGCCTAGCATTGCCCCCTCCTCTCGGGCGGGTAAGGCCGCACCCCCTTCCAACCGACCACGACACAGTGGAAAGCGCAGCCGTTTGGTAATCGGAAATCGGCGCTCCTACACCCACTCGGTCTAGACGTTGGAGCAACCTCTTGGTACCATAAGGGTTTAGGGACTTTCACCCAGGGATATCTATAGCACCCCATGTAGAACAAGATTTTCGGTATCCAATCCTGCCAACCACGATATGACTGTGGCGGCTACGGCCCTGATGTCGCTAGGGCGTACAGTAACCATATCACACAATGCGAATGCATGAATCACACTCTCCAGTCATGCAGAAATCCTGCGCGTCTCGTGCGCTCCTGTGGGGTAACACCGCCTAAACGGGAGCCCATAAACAATCTGCCCAAAGGCACATACTATGATCAGCCACCAAGCATACATATGATGCGTATGATCATGAATCATGGGACTATACTAAACATGTTATATGGGATAGATGTTGTTCATAAGGAGATGGGCCTAGACGGCCTACAAGTATGGGCCTAACAATGGGCCCTAGGGAGAATCAGAATGCAGACATTTAACCAACATTATTCTACAATGTGGACGTCAAACCAACATTGCTCCCAAGGCATTGCCTGTCGTAAAACATTATTACATAAATCATGTTGGGATCACACATTGCAATGGACTATCGGTACATCCCATTGGGCCTTAAATACATCAAATGGGCCGTATCACATGGGCCTTACATTCATCAAATGGGCCGCAATAATGGGCCTCACCAATGGGCCTTATGTTCATTGCAATGGGTCATAACCCATGGGCCGTAGATACATCAAATGGCCTAAGGACATGGGCCCTACCTCCACATCAAAGTGGGCCCCAATGATCTACCACAAATACATTAAGATGGACTTCAAAACATGCCAAGGTGGGGTCCACTTGGACTATGGATCTGGCTCATCTTTAGCTCATGCCATAAAATGATCCTTCAAAACAGATAGATGGATTGGATGCAACATAAGCATCACGGTGGGGGTCCAATTGAGGGCCCACCATAATGTGTATTATATTACATAATATAATAAATATATATATACATACATATAATATATATATATATATATATAAAATATATAATAAACATAATGTGTATTATATTACATAATATATAGATATATACATACATACATATATATATATATATATATATATATATATATATATAATATATCACACGCACACACACCATGCACACGCAAGCACCCACACATGCACACACACGTGCACATACACCACACGCACACCCATCATGCACACGTACCCACCCACGCATGCACGCACACACACGTGCACATACACCACACGCACACCGTCCAGCGGGCTCCACCGTCCAGCGGACGGTGGGGTAAAACCCACGGTTCAAGTGGGCTCCACGTGGGGCCCACTGTAATGATTAACTTCTGTGGGCCCTAAAAAGGTTTCAATGGTAGACCCCCAATTCTCACTGTTTCCTTTGGTGTGGGCCGGCAAAACAGTGGATGGGCATGATCTTTGGAGGGGGCCCACTCCATGGAGGGGCCCACCTAATGGACGGGATGGATGACACATATACATCATGGTGGGGCCCACGGCAGGGGCCGTGGGTGGCTACCTCCCGCCGGTCCGCCACGGTCAGCGCAGGCAGCGCCTGCGCCCTCTAGCGTGTCAGCGGCAGCAGGTGGCTGCCTAATATATTTTTTTTTTTTTGTTTTTAAAACCGTTTTTCCACGGTTTTTCTTGTGGGGGGCCCGCACCAGGTGAATCCACCCCGACCGTTGGATTCCACGGCTCGTGACAGACAATATGAGCCCAATATTCACTATGTTTTGGAACATCAAAACAACAGGGTGAATTTCAATGGAGGATACACCGTTTGCTATGCTATGACCCGCCTGAATGTCAGATTAGCCCCATTTTTCGGCTCAACGCCTAAAATAGTCTTGTGAAAGAAATGAACGGCGTGGATTGAATACATACATCTAGGTGGGGCCTAAATGAGTGGACCACCTTACCGGCTTGAAAAAGCCAATATTTGAGTTTGCCCAGTAACGTCCAGCGTCCCTGGACGCTGAACGGCTCTCCTTTACACATGCTCTGAGGTGGGCCCTATTTAGGTGGGTCACCAAATGATGGATGGTGTGGGGATAACACATTCAAAAGGGGCCCCACTTATAAGAGGCTTGGATACAATGCCTACCTCATGGTGGGGTCCATCCAAGTGGGCCACACCATTTTGATGGGTGGACAAGGTGGATAATCTCATGCTTCAAGGTGGGCCACAAGCCATCATACACAAGAGAGAGAGAGACATCGGTGAGGATGGAGGGACCCCGCCATTAAGGGCCCCTCATACAAACATACATCAAGGTGGGTCCCACATATATGGACCCTTAATCAAATAAAATGAATGAAAAATAATTATCTAAAATCACCCACCGCTCCTTCTTGCTCCTTAGGCTTCCTTTGCTCCTTATCTTCGATTCCAACGGAGGAGATGGGGTTTGGATGGTTGAGATGGAAGATGGAAGGATAGGAAAGGTGGGCCACACTTGTTGCTTGGGAGAGTTGGAGAGGCTTGGACGTGTGAAGCTCTCTTGCTTGGGAAAGTGTTTTGAAAATGAAGGAGAGAGAGGGTTGTAAAGAGAGAGAGATGGGTGATGTTTGATGGAGTGATGGATGTGGTGGTGATGGGTGTAAGAGGCTCTTTTTGACTTTTGGGGTAAAAGTTGTAAGAGAGGTATGGGTTTGTAAGAATCTTTTTGACTTTGGGGCTTGCTTGGGAAAGAGTGAAAAGTTGATGTGTACTTGACATGATGGGATTGATTGATGGGTGATTGATGTGACATCTCGTTGAGATTCTCTTGGGTTTCGCAACGCGCGGCGTTTTCCTCGCACCGAACGCTAGCCCACATCTCCTAGCCAGGGTATCGCCTCGGCGCGCGAGTCGCGGCATCGAAACCGCGGCGACGATGCGGTCGCATTGGTACAAGTCTCGGTTTGAGTCGACACGGGTTGACAGCGTGTGAATCAGGGTCGCGCGCAACGCCGGTTAAGGGTCGAAGGTTGCCGAAATTCGACCGGAAAGACCGCAGGAACCTACGGAACGGTGCGGTCTAAGTTGCGGGTTTTACAGCTCTCCCCTCCTAATAAAAATTTCGTCCTCGAAATTTACACAATCATTACAACTAGTTATAACTCGTGAGGAAGAAGAGACATAATATCATTATATAAAACCAGAGATAATATACAAAATACATCACATGATCAATCATCAAAGAGATGGGGATAACGCTCTCGAATCTCAGCCTCGCGCTCCCACGAAGCCTCCTCAACAGAATGGTGACCCCACTGAACCTTCACCAACGGAATGACCTTGGTTCGGAGGACCTACTCCTTACGATCAAGGATACGAACTAGCTGCTCGATGTAAAAAGCATCCTCACGAACCTCTAACGGCTGCCAATCAATAACAGGAACGATGTCTGACCCACACTTCGTTAACATAGAGACATGAAAAATGTTGTGGACGCCAGATAACTGAGATGGCAAGGCAAGCCGATAGGCCACGGCGCCAACGAGCCTAGTGATCTCAAAAGGTCGTATGAATCTCGGGGCAAGCTTGCCCTTTGCTCCAAAACGAACTACGCCCTTCATGGGCGAGACCTTGAGATACACATAGTCCCCTACATCAAACTCCAAGGGACGACGCCGACGATCAGCAAAACTCTTCTGCCGGCTCTGAGCTGTGCGCATCCTCTGCCTGATGATATCGATAGCCTCTGACGTCTCCTGCACAAGCTCGGGACCTAGGAGACGACGCTCTCCAACCTCGGTCCAACAACTCGGTGATCTGCATGGTCTGCCATATAGTGCCTCAAAAGGAGCCATGTCGATGGTCGCCTGATAGCTGTTATTATATGCGAACTCAGCCAATCGCAGATGCTCATCCCAGCTACCCCCAAATCAATCCGCAGGCCCGAAGCATATCCTCAAGGATCTGGTTGACCCTCTCGGTCTGGCCATCGGTCTGAGGATGGTACGCGGTGCTGAGCTACAAATCAGTCCCCATCGCTTTCTGGAAGCTCCCCCAAAACTGAGACGTGAACCTCGAATCTCGGTCAGAAACGATCGATACTGGAACGCCATGCAGTCTCACAATCTCCTCGAGGAATAACCTCGCAAGTCGGTCCATAAACCAAGTCGCACGCATCGCGAGAAAATGTGCCGACTTCGTCAGACGATCTACAATAACCCAGATGGCATCATGACCACGCTGAGTCCTTGGCAAGCCCATAATGAAATATGTCGACACGTGCTCCCACTTCCACATCTGGACGCTCAACGGCTGCAATAGACCAGGGGGTCTCTGATGGTCGGCCTTGACACGCTGGCATGTGTCACACTCGGCCATAAAACTAGCGATCTGGCGCTTCATCTCTGCCCAAAAATACTGTCGCCTCATGTCACGGTACATCTTCGTCGAGCAAGGGTGGATAGAAAATCGCGATCGATGCGCCTCGGTCATAAGATCTCTGCGTAACTCAAGAATATCCGGGACACATAATCGGCCTCTGAAGTGAAGTCCACCGTCTGAACCAATATGCCAATATGCCTGACTCTCAGATGTCGCCTCAGCCATATAACTCTGCAACGACTCATCAGTTTGCTGAGCCTCGATCACCCTTGCGACAAGAGAGGGTTGAATCGACAGGCTCGATAACTGCACGATAGAAGACTGTAGGCCGAACTCAAAATCATACTCTGCTACATCCTCAAGCATCCGCCACTCCTGAATCATCATATGCACCACCATGCCTCGTGGCTGACGGCTGAGGGCATCCGCCACCACGTTCGCCTTACCCGGGTGGTACTGAAGATCAAAGTCATAGTCCTTCAGGAGCTCCATCCAGCGCCTCTGCCTCATGTTCAACTCAGACTGCGAGAAGAGGTACTTCAAGCTCTTGTGGTCGGAGAAGAGCTCGAACCTGACCCCATAGAGATAGTGCCTCCACACCTTCAGTGCGAAGACAACTGCAGCCAGCTCCAAATCATGCGTGGGGTAGTTCAGCTCATGGATCTTGAGCTGGCGAGACGCGAAGGCTACTGGTTTCCCGTGCTGCATCAGGACAGCACCTAAACCAATATGCGAGGCATCAGTGAATACAATAAATCCGTCACTCCCAGAGGGAAGAGTGAGGACAAGAGCCGACGTGAGGCGGTCCTTCAACTCCATAAACGCTCGCTCGTAGACATCGCTCCAAATAAACTCTGCGCCCTTCCGAGTCAACCTGGTCAGTGGGGCTGCAATACGAGAGAAGCCCTCAATGAAATGCCGGTAATAGCCCGCTAAACCAAGGAAACTACGGATCTCGGACGCAGTCGTGGGCTGGCCCCACTGACGCACTGCCTCAACCTTCGAGGGGTCCACTGCGACACCCTCCCTCGTCACCACGTGACCGAGGAACGTCACCTCCTCCTGCCAGAACTCGCACTTTTCCAGCTTCGCATACAGCTGGTGTGCGCGGAGGGTCTGCAACGTAACCTCCAGATGCTGCTCATGCTCCTCACGGGTTCTCGAATAGATCAGAATGTCGTCGATGAAGACTACAACAAACTGATCAAGATAAGGGCGGAAGACCTCGTTCATTAACTGCATGAAGACCGCGGGTGCAATGGTCAGTCCGAAGGACATGACCTGGGACTCAAAATGACCGTAGCGCGTCCTGAAAGCCGTCTTCGGAATGCCCTCCTCTCGCCCCAAATCTGATGATAACCGGAACGCAAGTCAATCTTCGAAAAGAACTGTGCACCCTGCAGCTGATCAAACAAATCATCAATCCTCGGGAGCGGGTACTTGTTCTTGATCGTGACCTTGTTGAGCTCGCGGTAGTCTACGCAGAGCCTCAACGATCCATCCTTCTTCTTCACGAAGAGTACCGGCGCTCCCCATGGCAAACTGCTCGGACGGATAAAGCCCAACTCACGCAACTCGTCCAACTGCTTCTGCAGTTCCCGCAACTCCAACGGTGCCATACGATACGGGGCCTTCGAGATAGGCGCGGTACCGGGCACAAGATCAATCTGAAACTCGGTGAGTGGACGAGGCGGTAATCCCGGAATCTCCTGAAACACATCGGGAAAATCGCAAACAACAGGCAACTGGTCGATACAAGCGGCAACAGGCTCCTCAACGGCGCAAGACATCAGGCAAGACAACGGTTCTCCTCGGGGCTCTGCAACGAACTGGAACTGTGGCAAGCCTGGTATATCGAATGTGACAGTCCTTACGGAGCAGTCCAATATGGTGTGGTACTCGGCAAGCCAATCCATGCCTAGGATGACATCGAACTCAGACATCGGCAATGCAAACAGATCGGCAGGTAAAAAGGTATCCCCGACTAGAACGGGGCAAGACGAGCAAAATTGCCCAACACTGCAGTCTTCCCCAAGGGAGTCGATACTGACAGACTCTCACGAGTAGACTCCAACGGTAGGCCAGTCGATCGGCAGAAACTCTCGGCCACAAAAGAATGCGACGCACCCGAATCAAACAACACACGTGCAGCGCATGCAGAGACTAAAAGCATACCCTCGACAACCCCTCCAGATGACTGCGGATCCTGCTGAGCAGCGTAGAACCTAGCCTGAGCTGGCTGGGGAGGTGTCTGTCCCCTCTAAACGTGTTGCTGCTGCTGAGGTCGCTGAGGCGGTCGAAACTGCTGCCTCTGCTGCTGCTCCTCGGTGGTGGGGGCTGCTGTCGCTGTTGCTGTGCGGGTCTCTGCTGCTGTGCGGGTCTCTGCTGCTGTGGTGGAAGCTGTTGTGGACCTCTCCGCTACTGCTACTACTGTGGGGGCCTCTGCTGCTGCTGCTGAGGGCGGAGACACTCCCACATACGGTGCCCCGTCGCACCGCACCCAAAACAGGTGCCGGTGAACTGCCTCGAAGGTGGTGCTGGAGGTGCTGCTGGCGCTCGGAAGGCTAGACTACCTGTGCTCCTCTGCTGCTGCGGTCGATGCTGCTGCGAGTCACCGGAAGGAGCGGGCCTCTTCCGGTCTCTCCTCTGACCGCGATCGGACTGAGAACCGGCCCACTCGGCCTCATAAATCTGGGCCTTCCGTACCACTCCCTCGAAAGTCGGGAGCTCATGCCCAATAACACGGCCTCGAAGACCGTAACGTAAGCCGTCCTCGAATCGGCGGGCTTTCCGCCCCTCATCATCTACAAGATATGGTGCAAATCTTGACAATGCTACAAAACGGGCGGCATACTGAGCCACTGTCATATCACCCTGCACTAGGGCCTCGAACTCCAACGCTCGCTGTCGTCGGATATGATCAGAAAAGTACTGTCGGTCGAACCGATCCACAAAATCCTCCCATGTCCACACAAAATCAGCACCTGCTGCTAGGGAGACTGACGCCCACCAATGCTCAGCCTCACCATGAAGAAGAAATACGGCTAATCGGACTCGCCGCTCGGTCGTGCATCCCATCGTCTCGAATATCTTCTCCACATCGGCGCGCCATCTCTCAGCTACCGTAGGGTCTGGCTCACCCTGGAAACGCGGGGAATCAAGTCGCCGAAACTCCCGAAGGAGGGCACTTGCGCGATCCTGCTCGGCCTGCTCCGGTGAAACAACAGGGTGTCTGCCCTGTCCCTGAAGTGCAGCCGTCACAGCCTGTAACATCTGTGCAACTGGGAGGCACTCACGGATATGGTCGGGTCCGCACCGGTCTCTGGTGGAGGAGTAGCATACTCCGGATGACAGTAGGAATCTTTGGTAGAGGAGCTGCATCCATATGCTAGGCAGTAGGAATCTCTGGTGGTGGAGTAGGGGTCGTTGGTGGTAGTGCGGAGTCTCAGGTGGTGGTGCGAGAGTCGATCGGGTCACTCTCTGTCGCGCCATGTCCGACAGGAATATCGAAGGCGCCTATCAACTTGGGAACTCTCGAAGGTACGCACGTTAAGGGTCGGTAATAAAAGATTGCTAAGCTATCCGGACTTCGGACTTAATCATCCTAAACTCATAGAAGACATGTAATATTGTTCTTAGTTATTCCCGGGTTATGCTCTGATACCAACTTCTGTTACGCCCCAAACTCGGAAACCGGGCTCACAAAATTTTCGATCGTCGAATCCGGCGCTGACAGCCTCCGTAGAACCCCATTCTCGGCTCCCAGCGCCCATACGCCAGGTTCCGATCCTGAGATGCTACAAGGAGGATTTTTCAGCATCCGTTTAATTTGTAATAAGCATAACCAAGGGCATAACCCACAAACAACAACCAAAAACTCCATCACATTTCCACTATGATCAAAAACTTTACAAGTACAATGAGCATAAAGGAAAATACAATGAGGATGGACAAAAAGCTCCAAAAGATCTGCTCTGCGCTCCTGCCTCAGCGCTTCTGCGTCCTCGCGTCACCTGTACGCAACGGTCGTGCATAAGCTTATAGAAAGCTTAGAGGGTGGTGAAAGTGTGTGCGCAAGGTAGTAAATGCAGTATGCAATATCAGAGTAATGCGGAACATGCTGGTGAATCCATGAATACCATTAGCCGTACCGAGGCTATGCGATGCAAGGCATGAATGATGTCGATCGTACCAAGGCTATGCGATACAAGATGCAAGTCAAGCATACAAATCCTCATCTAAGTCCACATATCAGTACAGCTCAAAATCTGGTGTATCACCTGGGTCTAGTACACTCTAAACCAGATTGCCGCCCCATCGCTCGCAATAAGGTAAGTGGAGGAGACCTCACTACCCGCCTGCCAATATCAGGCGCGGCTCGTCGGTAGCGGACCCATTCCTCGAGCTGGTCAAACTCAGCCTAGTATTGCCCCCTCCTCTCGGGCGGGTAAGGCCGCACCCCCTTCCAACCGACTACGACACAGTGGAAAGCGCAGCCGTCTGGTAATCGGCAATCGACGCTCCTACACCCACTCGGTCTAGACGTTGGAGCAACCTCTTGGTACCATAAGGGTTTAGGGACTTTCACCCAGGGATATCTACAGCACCCCATGTAGAACAAGATTTCCGGTATCCAATCCTGCCAACCACGATATGACTGTGGCGGCTACGGCCCTGATGTCGCTAGGGCGTACAGTAACCATATCACACAATGCGAATGCATGAATCACACTCTCCAGTCATGCAGAAATCCTGCGTGTCTCGTGCGCTCCTGTGGGGTAACACCGCCAAAACGGGAGCCCCTAAATAATCTGCCCAAAGGCACATGCTATGATCAGCCACCAAGCATACATATGATGCGTATGATCATGAATCATGGGACTATACTAAACATGTTATATGGGATAGATGTTGTTCATAAGGAGATGGGCCTAAACGGCCTACAAGTATGGGCCTAACAATGGGCCCTAGGGAGAATCAGAATGCAGACATTTAACCAACATTATTCTACAATGTGGACGTCAAACCAACATTGCTCCCAAGGCATTGCCCGTCGTAAAACATCATTACATAAATCATGTTGGGATCACACATTGCAATGGACTTTCGGTACATCCCATTGGGCCTTAAATACATCAAATGGGTCGTATCACATGGGCCTTACATTCATCAAATGGGCCGCAATAATGGGCCTCACCAATGGGCCTTATGTTCATTGCAATGGGTCATAACCCATGGGCCGTAGATACATCAAATGGCCTAAGGACATGGGCCCTACCTCCACATCAAAGTGGGCCCCAATGATCTACCACAAATACATTAAGATGGACTTCAAAACATGCCAAGGTGGGGTCCACTTGGACTATGGATCTGGCTCATCTTTAGCTCATGCCATAAAATGATCCTTCAAAACGGATAGATGGATTGGATGCAACATAAGCATCACGGTGGGGGTCCAATTGAGGGCCCACCATAATGTGTATTATATTACATAATATAATAGATATATACATACATATATATATATATATATATATATATATATATATATATAATATCACACGCACACACACCATGCACACGCATGCACCCACACATGCACACACACGTGCACATACACTACACGCACACCCATCATGCACACGTACCCACCCACGCATGCACGCACACACACGTGCACATACACCACACGCACACCGTCCAGCGGACGGTGGGGTAAAACCCACGGTTCAAGTGGGCTCCACGTGGGGCCCACTGTAATGTTTACATGCCATCCAACCCGTTCATCAGGTCACGTAGACCTAGGAGAAGGGAAAACACAAATTTCATCTTGATCCAAAACTTCTGTGGGCCCCAAAAAGGTTTCAATGGTAGACCCTCAATTCTCACTGTTTCCTTTAGTGTGGGCCGCCAAAACAGTGGATGGGCATGATCTTTGGAGGGGGCCCACTCCATGGAGGGGCCCACTTAATGGACGAGATGGATGACACATATACATCATGGTGGGGCCCACGGCAGGGGCCGTGGGTGGCTGCCTCCCGCCCGTTCGCCACGGTCAGCGCAGGCAGCACCTGCGCCCTCTGGCGTGTCAGCGGCAGCAGGTGGCTGCCTAATATTTTTTTTTGTTTTATTTTTAAAACCGTTTTTCCATGGTTTTTCTCGTGGGGGGCCCGCACCTGGTGAATCCACCCCGACCGTTGGATTCCACGGCTCGTGACAGACAATATGAGCCCAATATTCACTATGTTTTGGAACATCAAAACAACAGGGTGAATTTCAATGGAGGATACACCGTTTGCTATGCTATGACCCGCCTGAATGTCAGATTAGCCCCATTTTTCGGCTCAATGCCTAAAATAGTCTTGTGAAAGAAATGAACGGCACGTGAATCAGATTAGCCCCATTTTCCGGTCGCATTGGTACAAGTCTCGGTTTGAGTCGACACGGGTTGACAGCGTGTGAATCAGGGTCGCGCGCAACGCCAGTTAAAGGTCGAAGGTTGCCGAAATTCGACCGGAAAGACTGCGGGAACCTACGGAACGGTACGGTCTAAGATGCGGGTTTTACAGCGGTAGATTTGACAATCCAATCCCACCGAATCCATCTTAATACCACCGAATCTGCTTGTCCAAACAGCCCCTTAAAGTTACTCATTCATACTTGATTGCACAAAAGATTGTTTTTCGAAAAATGGTTTTGAACTTGAGATTGAAGATTATATTTCGCATATTTTTCTCAGGACTAGCAAAATGCTGGTTGAGGGTTGTATTGAGGGTCAAATATTGCATATTCAACCACATTTATTTCTTGGTTTTACAAACATAATATGGCTTAATGGTATATTTTACATGTGTTTATATTGCAAGGTGAATTTAAGAGCTTGGATTGAAAAGAATGCTAAAAGCATGGATTTAGTGCTCAAAAGTCGCCAAAGCAAAGAATGGACTTGTGGAGACCAAGATTGAAGATTTCAAGACTCCAAGATCCAAAAAACCATGTGGAGAAGGAAAGAAGTCGAAAGGACAAGCATAGAAATCATAAAGACTGTGTCATCGAGAGTCGTTCGATGACATCGAAGCTTCGTTCGATGGCATTGAACACTGGTCGATGACATCGAATTTATGAGGAAAAATTGAGTTGGTTGCTGGACATATTGGGTGCTTTTACCGATTAATCAATGCCATGTTCGATGAATTGAAGGAAGGTGCTCGATGACATCGAAGACTTCTCGATGACATCGAATTTATTGAAGAAATTAAAGCAACTTGCTGGAATGTTTTGGACCCATTTTCGATGACTCGAAGACATGTTCGATCGATCGAAGCTTCGCTCGATGACATCGAAGGACGGTTCGATGACACATAGACTTACACAGTGCGAAAGAAAAAAAGGCGCGACTTCAGGATTCAAACCCCTTCGATGACATCGAAGGAGTTACGCAGTCTACGTAAATTCGATCCGGTTTTGAGATTTTGCAAAACTTTGCCTATAAATAGGGTTTTATAGGCACTTTTTAGGATATTTAGGGTTTGAAGAGCATAAAAAAAGGGAGAAGCCACTTTCCAAGAGTTCTTCTTCCTTTCTCCTTAGTTTTTCATGCTTTCTTCTAGGGTTTTTAATCTAATCATATCTATGGTTGGCTAGATCCCTTAGCTAGGGCTAAGGGGTGAAGCTTGTAGCGTGATTGAGATATTTTTCTTGTTTAATTCTTGTTATTGTTGAACTCCTTTGATTCTAGTTTGATATTTAAGGAATACTTTTAGTGTTTAATGGTTTGTTGCGACTAAAATTACAATGGATCTGTAATATCTTGAAGTATCTTCTTTTTTTGTTTAGAGATTTAGGAAATCCTGTTGTTCTCCATCATCCCTTGGGCATGGCTAAGTGACGGAATCCCTTCTATTCTTCACAATTCTCCTATGTTAGTTATTGGATCGGTATATCCTGTTGTCTACCATAGTCTCCTAGGCATGGTTAGGTGATGGAATCACTTCTAATCCACATAATTTTCATCCGTTGAGAATTAGGTCAATGGAAGTTCAGATCTGAGTTTATCGAATATCTTCCAATTGGATAGGATAGGAATCTAATTCCAATTGAGTGCCTTGAATTAAATAAGGAAACATCCTAATAGCTACAATTGGATCACTGAAAACCCTAGTTCCCATCTTAAAATTTTTAAGTTTCTAAATTCATCACCCCACAATTACTCTTTAGTTTCCTGATTTAGGTTAGATCTTCTCTTAATTTTTATTCTAATCATTCACAGAATAAATACACAAGATTAGTCCTCGTGGATTTGACCTTAGTCTCACCGAGATTATTACTACATCACGACCTTGCACTTGAGGTTGTGAACAGGCCACACAGGCCAAAGTCCTAATCCCGAACCTAAGATTTATGATCTACTCAAGAGCAAGGATCCTACTCCCAAACCCAATAATTTAGGCCACACAGGCCAAGGTCCTAATCCTGAACCTTTGTTTAGGCCCACCAACCAATGTCCCATAAAAGGCACTTACGTTTTGGCCCATTGGCCAAGGTCCCACACAAGGCACCTCCATTTAGGTACACAGGCCAAGGTCCCACACTAAGACCTAATCGAGTTTGTAGATAACAAACTCTTGGCCTCAATTCTTCACAAGGAAGGAGGTTACCCTTTGGACTCTTAACAATGACACTTACTTGTCTAATTGAGTCCCTTTTTGTAACTCCTCTTGGGTTGCTTGATCTCCGCTCTCCCATGCTTCAATCAGCTCCTCGATGCTCCCCTGATCATGTTACCACTGCTTCGCCAAGGCTTCAGCTCCATGATCAATCTCCTTGCATTTGATTCTTCTTCAAGATGACCAAGGTGATGGGAGTGGGTTGAATCTCCTACAACTAGTGGAAAGTTGTTTATCTTAGGTAATTCAACCGATGGACACTCTAGAGTATCATAGAGACTATAGATATACCTATAAGGTTGGTCTCAATACTCAAGAGAAGGCATGAGATCATGTTCTTCCTTAATAGAAGCATGGAATGCTTGTTGAGTGATGAATCATAAGGAAGAGGACAAAAATCTCAATGGAAAAAAGTTATAGGCTATAGATTAGGCTTGGGATACACTAGAGTCTTTAAAATGCCTTAATCCATCAATTTTGCAAGTTTCTGCAAGACACTTTTATAAAGAAAAAGTCTCAATGGATAGAAAATGGCTAGTTTACAGTGCTACCGAAGGTACCTTCAGTATTACCGAACTTCTTCGGTGGTACCGAATTATATCCTGAAGTTGCTGAACAAAAACAGTCACTTTCGGTGGCAGCTTTGGTGGCACCTTCTGCTACCTAAACAGCTTCAGTGGCAGCTTCGGTGACACCTTCTGCTACCTAAACAGTTTCGGTGGCACATTCTGCTACCTAAATTAGACAGATTTTCCTGTTTAAGTTCTTTGTCGTTTAAATCTTCAACAACTTCATTCTTCCTTAAGCCAACTCTATAATGTGGAAAATATGAACTTAGAATGACTTGAATAGATGATCTAAGTGGGTTTTCCTATTTGGGTCCAAATCATCTAAAGGTTAAGGAGTTGTTTTGGGACAAGGGTTAGGATCACAAAGGCCACCTGTTTACTTGTT
Organism: Magnolia officinalis; assembly: GCA_021015155.1. Lineage (NCBI taxonomy): Eukaryota > Viridiplantae > Streptophyta > Magnoliopsida > Magnoliales > Magnoliaceae > Magnolia > Magnolia officinalis. The sequence goes on from JAJHSJ010000007.1 coordinate 41,968,424, forward strand.
CTTGCCGCCTTGATGCTTCTGCTTCGTTGTGTCTTCGGTCTTCACATTCCAAGGGCTCAATCGACTTTACGACACAACGACTCACGTGATTGACAAACCAAGGTGCAAAAATGAGTGCACTAACACTCTTGAGCTCTTCCTTTTCTTAGGAGAATTCTTCTTTTGTCGAACAGATAGGTTAGCTGTAATGACCCCTTCATGAGGGGCCAAGCAGTTTACTTAGGAAGATTATTTTTCCTTGCACTAAGAGATCCCCATTGTAGATTGTGCGAATCTGAGTAGCGTTACCAATTAGTGGTCCGACCTCTTCTTTATGGGTCAGACAACTGTTGAGGAATATTTTTCCTTTACATTAAGGGAAGTCCTTGGTTAGCCATGTAATAAAATTGAATAATGGTCTGACCTCTTCTCTAAGGGTCGGACAATTGGTGAGATGATCGTTTTCCCTTGCACTAATGGAAATCCTTAGTAGTTCGTGCAACTTGAATTGTAGAAAAAAAGATTTTCTTCCTGATCTGGGAAAGCTCTTCCATAGTAGAATTCATGTAGATGACTTTTTTCCCTTGCACTGAGGGAAGTCCTTGTAGTCGATTTTATAGCTCGGATAGTCGAATTTGAAAGAAGTTCTCTTCCCCTGACGTAGGGAAGTTTTTCCATTGTAGAATAGTAGAGGAGAAATGGTAGCAGTATCACGAGCACCTTCTTTCCTTTTAGAAAGGGAGGTCACCCTTGTCGAGTATGTCGGTCAGTTGACGCGTCTTATTACAAAATTCGGTTGATTGGTTCAGTTCGGTCGTCAGGTTTCCTTGACTAGCCCAACTTCCTCAAGTACCTGCTATGACTTGGTGTTCAAAAGAGTGTACCAATGGAAGCGACTTTCCGGATGTCGGTTGGTACGATGGTCTCGGTCTTGGTCGTCATCTTTCTTTCTTTTGGCGTTAACGTTAGAGGGGCCTCCTTTTTAACTTAATTTTCTATCCTCAGTCAAGTTATTTCCTTTTCGAGTAGTTCTTCGTGAACTAAAGAGCTCCTTGGCATTGAAATATTTTAGAGCTCGGTTAAGTAGGTCAGCAAGGGTAGTTAGGGGGTTCTTACTAATAGAGAAGAAGAATTTTCCTTGTTTGAGGCCGACTATCATGAGGTCAGAGTTATCTGGTCGAAATAATCGTCGACCTGGTGTGAACACTGGAAATCGGCACTTACGCTGATTTAAGTTTGTTTGGGGCTGATTGGGCTGGTTTGGATTGTTGATGCAATAGACTTGGAGTCGCCACTAGCCACTTAACTCAAAATCCCTCAGTCGGCTAGAACCCGTAGAATATGTAAAGCTACAGAATCTGGAGACTCTCTTGCTTTAAATTGACTCCTGATCTGCGATTTGGGATTCTGAGTAAAGGACCTCAGTTACAAAGAGGGAATGTGTTAGGTACCCTCTATGCCCATACAAATATACGGTCTACACTTCGTGTGGTAAAATAGTCTTAAGGGATAGGATGATAAGATTGAAATGGAACTAGGCAGACTTGGATTTCTGATGTGGCAAGCTCCATAATTCCGACGAGCCTTAGAGCATACGTCCAAAGAATGTCTAGATGAATTTTTGAACAGGTGTCGATGATGCTAAAATATCATTAAAAAGAGGACTAGGCTACCATGAGTTTTTGATGTGGCAGGATCCAGTGTTCCGGCAACTCACAGAGCATACATTCAATGGCAACTTAGAGGAGCAAAGGGGTTGAAATGGGAAGTAATGATGCAATTGATGAAGTATAAATGCTAATGATGATTACATGATCTTTCGCTTACACTTGAAATGATTTGGATGTTTGGATACACCATGGTTGGGAATGATCTACCCAAGTAGGATTGTAAGGCTACGAGATGGCTAAAGGGGGCTAAAAAGATGGGAGTTTGAGAACTCAAGCACTCCCTCTCACTCTCATTCTCACTCTCCTTTTGGTTGATAATCGTTGGTTGTTGAAATGAATAGATGAGGGGGGTATTTATAGCCCCTTGGGATGACTTTTGTGTAATTTGTGGGATTATGAAGGGTAAACGTTGGTGTGGCAGCATAGGATTCGTAGAGGGAAGGGAGATGCTACGTGACACTTTCTTATAGGTTGAAGGGCTTGGTAGGATGGTAAATAGGGTGAATATCGAGGTCAAAATGGTGAAAGAGTTGACTTTGGGAGAGAACAACTGTAGCTCAGGAGGGGCACATCTGTCGAGGTGGGGTGGTAATCGGATTACCGCCTCTGACTATTTTGGTTCAAAACTGAGCTAGCTGGCTCCGCGCACCTTTTTTTAGAGCAGGTGGTAATCAGATTACCGCCTGGGTATGGTCGCTCCCGTAGTTTGGCCGGTAGGCCTTTTTTTGGGCCCTAAGAGCAACCCAAAGCCCGTTTTGGATATTTGGCTCGAAAATGGCTTAAAACTGGCTCAATTATGACTTGAAAGTGGCTCGGAAAGTGAATTAATTATGGGTGAAGGTTTGGGTATGCTTTGGCTTGGGTGATGGCTTGAGTTAAATTAGGGTTTGAGGGTAATGGAATGGCTCAGGTTCGGCTAGCGTTTAGATTAGGTTTGGGAAATGGCTGCGATTTTGGGTAGGGTGTGGGGTTTATGTTCAGTTCCTAAGGATCATCCATGCCTTATCAAGTTGTTAGCATGGGTGAGGTGTCTATTCCTGGACAACTTCGGCATTGAAATGGATGAGGTAGTCTCTTAACAGCTCATCCTTCCTCTGCTTGATTGTGAGAAGATGAGTTGGTGGCTTTCTTCTGTCTCTCCTACTGATGAACTGTGTGAGGAAGGCTATGATGAGTTACGAGAAGGAGCTAATGGACCTCAGCTTCAACTACCTGAACCACTGCCGAACAGCTCCTGATAAGGTCAGGGAAAATGCTTGGCATATTATGGGGTTCGAAGCGCCATGAATCTCCATCCAGGCTTTGAAGGACTCGAGGTGTTCGGCCGAATCAGCTGTTCTAGATAGGGGGTCATCTACGAGATCCGGAACCTAGGCAGAAACAGAGATGCCATAATGTCGTTGATGAATGGTGATTCGGTTTCTCCTAACATGGCCTCTACTGAGGTTGGCACTCGAGCACGGTAGGCTTGTCTAACGTCGTTGATATACCCTCGAATTTTCCTGAGCTCTACCTCCCAAGGGCCCTCGTTCTTGACCACAACTTCAGGGCCTTTTCCACATAACTTTCTCTCTGGCGAGGGGTGCAAGTCGGAGTCTGCGAGTGTGGCTGCTCCCAAAGTATGGGAAGGAGCCTAGGCTGACATCTTAGGAGATTGCTTATCTCTCTATGAATTGACCGGTGCTTGAGGTGGTGTAGTAGCAGCACCCTCCTCTGCATCGCGATCGATGGGTGGATTCTGTCTCTCTAGGAGTTGTATGAGTTGATCCATGTTTTTATTCAGGGATTCGACTCGGTTCTCCAAGGAGATTAATCAACCACCTCAGGTGCGGGAACGAGGAGCGGGTGCTGCGGGAGTAGAGTCGACCCGTGCCGATAGGGTTGGGCACCTTACTCGGCCGATGATTCAGGAAGAGTTGGGATGGCTGTAGCAAATAATTTAAGAAGAGCTGGGATGGCTGCAACAATGACAGCTAGAGCTTTCTTCTTTCTTTTCACCATTGTGATTTTTTGATAAAGCAGGAACGCCTTTGATGTCGTTCCCACAAATGACGCCAAACTGTTGATGTAAAAATATGGTCTACCCTTTTTAGACCTTCGGGTACCTGCTCAGGAAGAAGACAAAGGAGACTTGGTAAGAGCAGGGGACCCTCTGATGCCAAAGTCAAGCTAGAAATCTGAGTCTAGTAGTATCGAGGGGTTTTTGGATTAGGGATTTTACGTACCTTTCCCCATTAGAGATGCTTCTATTTATAGTTAAGGAGAGGTGGTGGTGTAGAGGAGATTTTCCTATTGTAGAGGGAATCGAGTCCCGTATATGTCGGAATGACCTCCCGAGATCCTCGGTGAAGATCTGGGGAGATCTGTATTCCAAGAGTGTCATAGTTGTTCTCGAGATCTTAGATGGAGATCTCGGGCTGGTCTTTCGGATAAGACCTGATTAATAGGAACTGGTGGTGGCACGCAGTAGGAGCCTGAGGCTGACCTGACCAGGGGGTAGTCTACTAACCTAACCAGGAGAGTAGTATGTTGACCTAGATTTTCTAAAAAGCCCTAACCATTCTCTCTGTGCTGTGTAGATTGTAGACCTACTGACCTGCCCTCATGTTAGGGCAGTGAGGTCGAGCTTCTTTTCTTAGTAGAGTTTGGATGAAATATGTTGTGAGGGTCAAGCTCAAGAGTCCAAGGTAGTCTTGGCCGACTTGGATACTTGGATGATATTTGAGCCTCCCCTTATCATTGGATAAATGGCCGACTTGCCGACCCGTCGACTTGCCAACTTACTTTCATGCATAGTAGGTGACTGACCTCTCTTTGGCAGAGGAGATTCTTTGGCCATTGGGAAGCTTGTTGATCATGACCGGCGTTGGTCGATCTCATGTCCCCTAGAGATGTCAGAGCTGACCTCTTCTCTTTAGCCAATCTATTTTTATCCATAATAGCGGGCATCTAGATGCATGTGTTGTTTATTTAGATCATCCATCCATTTTTCCAATTCATTTTATGTCATGAGCCAAAAAATGAAGCAGATCTAAATATCAGGTGGACCACACCATAAGAAATAGTTGTGAATGACCATTTAAAACTTTAAAATAGTCCACAAAAGTTTCAAATGAAACTGATATTTGTGTTTTCCCTTCTTTTATGTCTATTTCACGTTAATTAACCAAGTTGGATGGCAAATAAACATTACGGTGGACCCTGGGAAGTTTTTAATGTTGGGTTTTCAATGGTCACTGTTTCGTGTGGTACAGTCCACCTAAGATTTGAATTTGCTTCGTTTTTTAGCCCATGCCATCAAATGGATGGATGGGGTGGCTATACAACGCATGCATCTAGGTGGCCCACCTACATCGTTGTATGTTAAGTGGCGTTCATGTCACGTGAGTCAAAAGATCAGGCAGTTGATCCCAATATTTCGGTGGATACCCATTCCAATGAAGTGGGTGGGATTAGAGGTGGGCATCGAATCGAGTCAGACCGGATTGAGTCCAACTCGACATGGTCCGAAAATTTCAATACCATGACCGAACTCGATCTGATCCGGTATCGAGTCCTAGTCCTTTGGCTCGATCCGATCTGTCATACTGTTAGCCTGACCCGAACCAAGTCTGACTCAGTCAGGGAAACCGAGTTGGATCGGGTTGGGTACAGTTTGGATCAAATTCTCCATTTCAATGGTAGACGTTCAACCCCCACTGCTTTTTATAATGTGGTCCACTTGATCTTTAGATTTGTCTTATTTTTCGGCTCAAGCCTTAAGACGAGCTCGCCAAGTGGATGGATGGTTTGGATATAACACATACCTCATGATGGGACCCACAAAACTTGCTTAAGCCAATACACAAACCGGCATGGTGCATAGCAGTCTCCTACGTACAGAGTACACTACCAGAGGGGTTACGTACTTATGTTTACCCTCCCATTAAAATATCAAGATCCTTTTTTAGGCCCGCTGAGGTGTGGTTCACAAATTCGGACCATCCATTATGTGTGTCCCACTTGGATGAGGGGTCAAACCAAGTTTTAGATGCATCCAAATTTTAGATGGGCCCCCACCAAGTGCTTTTATATGTTTTAGTAATGTCGTCACATGATTTTAGATGGTATGGCCCACCAGAGTTCTGTATACGGATGATTTTTGGGATATCCCATAATTTAAAGGGGACCCATCAAATGCACGGTGTTGATGTTTGACACACATCATGGTGGGCCCCACACAACTCAACCTCACGGAAAGTTGCCATGAGCTGTACGCATGGAACCTTTTCGGCTACCCCTGCTGTGTAGCTCGGTGCTCGATGCACCTCGAGCCTTGAGTATAGCAGAGGCAAGATTGGCTGCTCCTCCTTCCACCCACCAACGGTGGATAGTCGGTGCTCTGCGGACCCAGCATGAGGTCTTTATTTCATCCATGTCGTCCATCTATTTTTCTAGATCATTTTATGATATTAAAGTAAAAATGAGGTATATCTCAATCTAAAGTAGACAACATTATAGTAAATAGTATTGAATGAACATTGTAAGGATCGGGTCAAATCGGTTCAAATCGGATCCATTCGGATCGGATTTCAGATCGGATCGGTCAGGATTGACCATTAATCCGAACTCGATCTGATGAACGGTCGGATCTGACTGATCCTACTCGATCCGCACCGATACAGGACATCGGTTAAGTTCGGAACAAGTCAGATTGAGTTTGATCGGATCGGATCCACCGGATTGGGTCAGGCATGCCCAACTCTAGGTGGGATCCCTAACCATGAGGTCGTGCCTTATATCCATGCCTTCCATCCGTTTTGAAAACTCGTTTCAGGGCATGAGCCTAAAAAGGAAGCAGATCCAAATATCAGGTGTACCATAATACATGAAATAATGGTAATGGATTATTAAAAACTTCTCATGAGTCACAAAAGCTTTGGCCCGTTAAAAACTTCTCGTGAGCCACAAAAGTTTTGGATCAAGCTGATATTTGTGTGGTCTCTTCATGCAGGTCTTGGTGACGTTATCAACAGGTTGGATGGCAAATAAACATTCAGGTGGCCCGATTAAGTTTTTAACGGTGGGGATTCAATCGCTACCGTTTCCTGTGGTACACTCCACCTACTATTTGAATCTGCTTCATTTTTTGGATCATGCCATAAAATGAATGGACGGTGTTGATGCAAGGCATATACATCTCAGTGGACCCACAGTACCCAAACCGAAAGCGGATTGGCTGCTGTACCTCACACCAGCTATATAGCTGCTGTATTGACGTCAGCAAATTATGTGGGTCTGATCATGAGGTATGTGCTATATCCAAACCGTCCATCCATTTGGCGAGCTCGTCTTAAGGCTTGAGACGAAAAATAAGACAGATCTAACTATCAAATGGACCACACTGCAAAAAGCAGTGAGGGATTGAACATCTACCGTTGAAACCCTTTTTGGGTCACAGAAGTTTTGGATCAATATGAAATTTGTTTTTCCTCTTCATTCAGGTCTTTGTGACCTCGTGAACAGATTGGATGGAGAGTAAACGTTACGGTGGACCCTATGAATTTTTCAATGGTGAAAATCATTATCTCCGCTGCTATTTGTGGTGTGGTCTAGATGATCTTTGGATATGATTCATTTTTGGATAATTATCTAAAATGATCTCTAAAAATAGATGAACGGTATAGATATAATAAATACATCACTGTGGGCCATGTAACTTTGATCACCTTTGAACCGTTCGCACAACTGGGAGCTCGAGGAGCGTCAGTGCTCGTCTGCGCACGACACGTACCTACAGCAGCTATATAGCTGGTGTGTGGTACACCAGCCAATCCGCTTCCACCCAAACCGCGCCCCAATATTTATGTGAGGGAAAATCCTCGATACTGGTAGGTACAGATATGCAAGTTGAATCAGACTGTCCAAATAATGTTTTCTATTATGATCAGAAATTATATTTATTCGACGTTTAATATTAAAAAATAAATCCACTTGTATTATTTTAACAGTCGTTAGGAGTTTTTAACTGATATGAGTTAATCTATGCAATTTGTTCAATTTCTGAGCGCCTGGGTATCAAGCATCGATGCGTCATGCACGACTCCACTTGATTAGATCGGATACTCTTGCTATCTCCCCTAATATATACACACGTGATGATTTTGAATATTATCGGATCAGTGTATCAGGTGAGACCCACCTTGGAGCACATCTGATCGTAAATTTAGGTGGGCTAACCACGAGGTGGGCCATTTATGATCAAAGGCAGAGGACAGTCCGAAGAACTCACCTTCCTTTTAGATTATCCATCCTTTTGGTTAACCGGCTGGTATAAGGGATTGATCATCTTCTCATATGATCTTCAATGTGGGTCCCACCTGTTACACGGATCGGATGCCATATATATGTGCCAGGCTCGTGTGAAGGGGCACGTGTGGAGGTGAGCAGACCTCTCATTAAGTTTTCTTAGCAGATTGACCAGTTACTTGGAAAACAAAAGAAAAAATTAGCCCCGTAGACGCTTGTATTTTATGCATTTTTTTCTATACGGACAAAAACTTATGTTATAAAAGTAGATTTTTCAGTTACCAAAAGAGGGTTTTGGATAAAAATACCCTTAGTTTTCAGGTAAAAGGTAAGACCCACCCAAAGGTGATGTATTTTTACCGGAAATTGACCGTACTCGCCTCGAAGTTTGAGCAAATTACCTCGATCGCTAAGATACTCCATATATTCTCTAAAGGGCCTTCTGATAGCTTTTGGAGATAGTTTTGGATGAAAATACCACTGACCTTGGTTCAGTAGCTGCACGGTTTTTTAGGAACTAAGAAGTTACCTCGTATTTAATGCCAATAAAGTGATGTGTACGGAACCATTTTCGCGCGTGGGCGTAATGACTAAACTCGTGGGGGCCATATTGATGTATGTGTATAATCCATGCCGTCCATCCTTTTTACCGTGTCATTTTAGGGCTAGGACCTAAAATTTCAGCCTGATCCAGAGCTCGTGTGGGTCACATAATAGAAAATAATGGTAACAATGGAACCCACTGTTGAAACTTTTCAGGCTCACCATGATGCTTGTTAGAAGTGGACATTGCCCAAGTCAGGACTTTTTGGGCCCACGCCGAGTTGGCCGACAAAGTGGACGGAACGGATCTCCCCATTGTTGGCCCTAGCCCACATGGATTATTCACATACATCAATGTAAGCCCCACTAGATGGTCCTTACTAAGGCCTATCAAAATGAAGACTTCGACCTGTATAGGAAGTGAACACGTTGCAAACTACGAACCATGCAACATGACAACCATGACCCATATAACATGGCAACTATGACCCATGCAAACCACGACTCAAATGGGCCCACATTGATGTATGTGAATAATCCATGCCGCCCATCCTTTTTGTTGTGTCATTTTAGGGGTATGGTCAAATATCAACCATGACCCTTTGTGGATGAAAACCACGATCCATCGTGCATGTGAACCACGACCCTTCGAATGGATCGTAGTTGTCATGTAGCAAAGGTTAAGGTTGTCATATTATATAGGTCGTGGTTGTGAAGTTATATGGGTCGTGGTTGTCATTTATATGGGTCGTGATTGTCATGGGTTGTAGTTGTCAAGTTATATGGGTCGTAGTTGTCATGTTATATAGGTCGTGGTTGTCATGTTTTATGGGTCGTGATTGCCATCCGGGTCGTGGTTGTCACAGGTCGTAGTTATCATGTTATATGGGTCGTGGTTGTCATGTTATGTGGGTGGTCGTGGTTGATATAGGTCGTGATTGTCATGGCCCAAAAGGTTTTCAATAGTAGGTTTTTAATTTTGTCGCTTTATATGGTGTGGTCCATATGAGCCTTTGATATGCCTCATTTTTTGGCTCATTCCTTAAAATGATCTTTCAAAATGAATGGACGCCATGGATAAAATATATACATCACAATGGGCCCAATAAGACCATTCATCTCTACATATATTGGGATGCGTAAGTCGAGTAACGTAACTTACTAAAATAGCCTTCCCGAGGTCTCGAGAATCTGGACTCCTCGAAGACTCCTAAAACTACACGTAAGTCAAGTAACTTCTAATCCGCGTCGAAAGCGGAAGCAGATTAGTTGGTGTACCATCTATTCGGTCCATTTGGCAATAAATCATATTTTCACAATCTATCCTAAATTTCATTCAAATATAATAGTTATGTAGATCACATTACAGTGAAAAATGTAAAATCACGTATAAAACATCTAGATCCACATTTTTGCACACATGAGCATTTAAATGAACTTAATTTCAGGAAACTCATTATTCCTTCTATGCAGGGTCGGATGAATAGATTGGATGACCACGACCCATATAATATGACAATCATGACCCATATAACATGAGAACCACAACCCATATCACATGATAACTACGATCCATGATAACCATGACCCATGACAACCACGATCCATCATAACTACGACCCATATAACATGATAACTGCGACCCATATAACATAACAACCACAACCCATGAAAACTACGACCCTTGCCACATTACAACCATGACCCATACTGCATTACAGCTACGACCTGAGAATTTTACCATACATCGAGGCTTACATTGATATATGTGTATAATCCATGCCGCCCATCCTTTTTGCCATGTCATTTTAGGGCTAGGGCCAAAATATCAACATGATCTAGTGCTCATGTGGGCCACATAATAGAAAATAATGATGACAATGGTACCCAAGTCAGAACTTTTTGGGCCCACAGCGAGCAGACCGACAAGGTGGACGAAACAGATCACCCCATTGTGGGCCTTATACTATGATACCAATGGTTGTCCTTTCGTTTGGTAGTAAAGGAAGTGAACATGTAACAACCGTGACCCATATCACATGAGAACCACGACCTATGACAACTACGACCCTTAACATTACAACCACGACCCATATCAAAGGCTCATGTGGACCACACCATAGAAAGCAGTGAAATTGAAAACCTACTATTGAAAACCTTTTGGGGCATGATAACCACGACCTATATCAACCACGACCCACATAACATGATAACCACGACCCATATAACATGATAACTACGACCCCATGACAACCACGACCCGGATGACAACCACGACCCATAAAACATGACACCATGACCCATATACCATGACAAATACAACCCATAACTATGACCCGTATAACTTGACAACTACGACTCATGACAATCACGACCCATATAAAATGACAACCACGACCCATATAACTTCACAACCACGACCCATATAATATGACAACCTCGACCCTTGCTACATGATAACCACGATCCATTCGAAGGGTCGTGGTTCACATGCACAATGGATCATGGTTTTAATCCACAAAAGGTCGTGGTTAATATTTGACCCTACCCCTAAAATGACACAACAAAAAGGATGGGCGGCATGAATTATTCACATACATCAATGTGGGCCCATTTGGGTCATGGTTTGCATGGGTTGTAGTTGCCATTTTATATGGGTCGTGGTTGTCATGTTGCATGGTTCGTGGTTTTCAACTTGTTCACTTCCTTTTCTACCAAACCATTGGTACCATAGCTTAAGGCCCACAATGAGGTCCATCCACCTTGTTGGTTAGCTCGTTGTGGGCTGTTGAGGGTCAAATATTGCATATTAGACCCCAGTTATTACATGGATTTACGAACATGACATTGCTTAATGAAATATTTTAATCATATTTTTATTACAGGGTATAATTAGGAGCGTTGACTGAAAAAGGGTATTAAAAGCTTGAATTTGACGCTCTGAAGTCACCAGAGCAAGGGAAGGACTCCAAAGGACCAAGATCAATGAATTCACACGCCAGGGATCCGAGGAAATCAAGTCGTTCACGTTAAAAATGGCCCAAAACTAGTCCAGAATGCAAGATCACAGGGTTACCGCTATCCGATTGACACGAGACTTCATACATGGGATGTGAGCCATAAATTAACCATACATATTAAATTTCAGCCATTGAAAACTTAGGAAGTGGGCCAACGGACAGATCAGCCCATTAATATTCAATTTGGGGCCCACCTGATATCTGGATATGCTTCAATTTTGGTCCTAACTCATGAAATGAGCTAACAAAATGGATGGACGGTGCAGATTTCATATATACATCACAGTGGACCCCACTGCCAATGCACAGTGCGCAAGTGTACTCGACGTGCACTGGACTGGGACAACTAGTCAACGAGCAAAGACCCATCTCCTTCTAGCGTAAGGAAACAGCAGACGGATGTTGTCCGTCTGTTTTTGCGATGTGGGCCCCACCCATTATGCATCTTAAAGATCAGAACCATCCATTACTCTACAAGGGGTGTTGTGACCCTCACCTAGGTGGAATTTTTCTAAGAAGAAGCATACAACGGATTTCAACTGATCGGACGCAGGATGAACGGTCGAGTAATACTTCTGTGGGCCACCATGGTTTTAACCCAAAACCGATCAGGTCTGAATGGTTTTTCAACGTCGATCTAATAGATGGAGTGGATTTTCTCACCACTCAACGAAGTGGGCCCCATCGAGAGTCCAGCGTCGACACGCTCTGATTACGCAATCCGCGTGCGCCTAGACGATCCGGGCCGTTCTGCGTCCATGGCCAGGATTGGTCCAATGATCCTGGTCGTTCAAAGTCTTCCCAAGGTGGGGCCGGTCAAGTCCAAGGGGCCTAAATGGAACGGATGGTGCATCAGCCCTATCATTTTACTGAAACAAAATTCAAAACGCAGATGGGATCCTTCCTACGGTTATGTTGCATAGAGGAATTCCGCACTAACTCCAGTTATGCACCGATTTCTCCACCCTCCAGCTGAACTTCACAGTTATAAAAAGAAGAGAGAGTGAGAGAGAAAAGGGGAGAAGGGGATTCGAAGGAGAGCGGGGCTGGAGCGTGGACGTGGAGCATATAGGAGAGAGAAAGAGTAGAGTTTTCTCTTTTGCTATTTCTTTTGTTTATTTTAGTTTATTTAAGAGGTTAGCCTAATCATGTGTATGGGCTAAACCTCTTAGCTAGGGCTAAGAGGTGAAGCTTGTAGCGTGATGGGAGACTTTGTTTTATGCCTTTAATTAATTTTAATTTATGAACTGATGTTGATTGTAGTTGATTTAAGGGAATGCTTTCAGTTTTTAATGGTTTGTTGTGACTGAAATTACAATAGATCTGTGATGGGTTTGAGTATTTCTTTCTCTCTTCTTTTTTTTTTTTGTTATGTTTATGACGTCAGGAAGCCCTATTGTTCACCATCGTCTCCTGGGCATGGTTGGATATCGGTACCCTTTCCTAACTTTCATAATTATTTGATTGGTTGTCAATTAGGTTAATTCTGTTGTTTGCTTTGTCTCTTGGGCATGGTTTGGTGATGGAATCCATTCTAATTCATATACCTTTCATCTCTTGAAAACTATATCAAGTAAGTTCAGTTTAATATCCATGAAGCAGGCATAAGATCTCCCTGATTTCTACAAGTAGATCCTCTGAATCCCTAGTTCCCTTTCTCTGAATTTTCTGAAATTTTAGATTAATTATTCCACAATTATTCCTCAATTGCTATTTGATTTAGAATTCATCTTAGTCTAAGTTCTAGTTTTACTTAGTTTCGGATTACGTACAGGTTCAGTCCCATGGGATTCGACCTCGGTCTTACCGAGTTTATTACTACATCACAACCCTGCACTTGGGTAGTAAACAAGTTTTTGGCGCCGTTGTCGGGGACTAATGGTTACGTATCTCTGAAATTAACTAGTTTTAGGATTAGTTTATGATTAGGATTGTTCTAATTTTTAGGGTTTTATTTTTAGAACTTTCTAATTCCTTTCAAGTAACTTTCTATTGTTAGATAGTCTTCTCTTTTTAGAAACTAACCCAACTTTCTTATTTTGTAGGATTCTGAGATAGGTTTCTAATTGGTAAACTCTTTCTAAATTTCTAGCCTTTCTGACTTAGATTAGGATTTACCTTTAGAAACTTTCCATCTTCCTTTTTAGAATTTTTTTTTCTTCGTTATAAACTAGTTTACTTTCTAACTATTAGACTTTCTTAGAAACTAACTTATTTTGTTTTGTTTTGTTTTGCAGGTCTTTAACTTAGGGACTCCAATTTGGTAATTTCTTTCCAAACCTCTCTTTCTTTCTAGATTATTATTTTCTTTCTTAAGATTAGGTTTAGGATTTGATTAAGGGCTGCGAGTGTTTCATGCCCAAGTGGGCCCGTGACGACACTCGACGCCTCTTGACTGAAGGAGGATTGGTTGAGGGGTTGACTATCCATCGCAGGACTAGACACCACTCGAAATCCCCTGAGTTAACTAAAGTTATGGCCGAAAACCAACCTCTTCTACCTCAACCCAGGGTAGAGGACACTCAAGATGAGAATGAGGTACATCAAGCACCCCCGCCTCGTACTTTACGAGATTATTTACAACCGGCGGGGGTGAGTACGCCCTCATGCATGATTTTTCCTGAAAATACAGGATAAATGGACATCAAGCCAGGGGTTATCCAACTCCTTCCTAAATTTCATGGGCTTGAATCAGAAAGTCCATACTTACACCTGAAAGAGTTCGATGAGATTATAGCCACCTTATACTTTCCTAATGTATCCGAGGATACAATCAGGCTGCAACTCTTTCCTTTCTCCGTGAAAGAGAAGGCTAAGACGTGGTTACATTCATTGCGTCCTAGATCCATTGGCACATGGAATGATATGCAGAGGGAATTCATAAAGAAAATTTTCCCACACCATAAAATGATTACCCTCAGGAAAGCAATCATGAACTTCGCCCAAAAGGAAGATGAAACATTCTTCCAATGTTGGGAAAGGTTCAAAGATTTGGTCAGTTCATGCCCACAACACGGCTTTGAAACGTGGCGCATTACAAATTTTTTCTACGATGGATTGACATCTTCCATGCGCCAAATGGTCGAGACGATATGTAATGGAGAGTTCATCAATAAAGATGTTAATGAGGTATGGGATTACCTTGATAGTCTGGCTAAAAAAACACAATCGTGAGACTATTACCCAAAATCAAACACCACGTCTAGGCCAACTCAATCTAAGGAGAAAGGTGGATTGTATCTCCTGAAAGAAGAGGATGATCTCAATTATAAAGTGACTAATCTCATAAGAAAATTTGAGGCCATGGAAGGAAGAAGGATAAGGTTAATGAAATTGTTTGCGGCATCTGTGATTGCAACATTCACACAACTGAAAATTGTCCTACAATACCTGCTTTTCGAGGAGTGTTGAAAAAACAAGCCAATGCCGTAAACAACTATCAAAAACCTTTTAATGGACCTAACTCTAACACGTACAATCCTGGTTGGAAAAATCATCCAAGCCTTAGTTGGAGAAATGGACAAATGGCTACCCCTCAAGGTTTCTTCAATCAAAATCCAAATCAAGTGAAACCTCAAGAGGAACCGGTTCAAAATTCCATACAAGAACTGACTCAGGCAATGCAGGGATTTACAAATTTTAAGCAAAAGATAGATTCTCGTATGACGGTTATAGAAAAGGGGATGTTTCCTGTACAACCTCTCCCCAATCCTAAACCGCAGTACGAGATAAGTGATCCCAGTTCTTCAAATCAAATGGGGCACGCTAAATCCATCACCACTCTTAGGAGTGGGAAGCTCATTGATAAAATCCGTCCGGTTAGGCCCGAAAAGCCTCAAGAACCAGAAGAGGACAATAATGATGGATCTAGTGATGCCCCACAAAAATTAGAACTGGAACTTCTAGAGAAGCCAGTTGCTCCGTTACCCCAATGGTTGGTTGCACCAAAACGTCTTTCTAACTCTCAGGATATTCTGGAGTGTTGATGAAAAAGTGAAAGTCAACATTCCTCTACTTGATGTCGTAAAACAGATTCCTTCATATGCAAAATTTCTGAAAGACCTATGCACGACCAAAAGACGGCAGAGTATTCAAAAGAAGATTTTCTTAACTGAGAAATTGAGTGTCATCCTGAAGCAAGACGTGCCGCAGAAATTCAAGGATCTCGGTAGCCCAACCATATCATGTGTAATCGGGAACCATCGAATTAATCACGCACTTCTTGACTTAGGAGCAAGCGTCAATCTGATTCCCTACTCGGTATACAAACAGTTAGGTTTGGGTGAGTTAAAACCCACCCTAACCACACTACAACTTGTCGATCTCTCTGTACGTGTACAAGAGGGATTATTGAGGATGTGTTAGTCCAAGTCAATAGATTTTACTACCATGTAGATTTTATCATCCTGGACACCAAACCCATCAATAACATGAGCACTCAGATTCCCATCATTCTTGGTCGTTCATTCCTTGCCACGTTAAATGCAATTATCAATTGCAGGAATGGTGTTATGACTGTCTTTTGGAAATTTGACATTGGAGTCAAACATCTTTTTCAATAATGGCAGCAACTCAGAGGATGATGACGATTTCCACGACATTAACATGATTGACTCTTTCGTGGAAGATACGACACCTCTGACCTTATCCTCCGACCCTCTAGAGACGTGCCTGGCCCACTCCCATGAGTTTGATGATGATATGATTAGGGAGACGAGTGCCTTGCTGGATACTGCACCGGTACTTGAAGTTAATCGGTGGAGGCCACAATTTGAAGAATTGCCACAAACTGATGTAGTGCCTCTACCGTCTAACATCAAGGCACCGAAGCTTGACCTAAAACCTTTGCCCTCTGATTTGAAATATGCCTATTTAGGTCAAGATGAAACATACCTGGTGGTGATCTCTGCCCACCTGGAGAAAGAACGGGAGAGTATGCTCATATCTACTCTCATTGAGCATAAAGGAACCCTAGGATGGATGATCGCGGACCTCAAGGGAATCGACCCCTCGATTTGTACTCACCGCATATATCTTGAGGATAATGCGAAGACCGCTCGGCAACCACAACGTAGACTAAATCCAAACATGAAAGAAGTGGTTAAGGCCGAGGTTCTCAAACTATTGGATATGGGTATCATATACCCTATATCTGATAGTTAATGGGTGAGTCCAACTCAGGTGGTTCCTAAGAAGTCCGGAATCACCATCGTAGCCAATGCTAATAATGAACTCGAGCCAACTAGAGTCACTACTGGTTGGAGAATGTGCATTGACTACAAAAAGTTGAATACCGTCACAAGGAAGGATCACTTTCCTTTGCCCTTCATTGATCAAATCTTAGAAAGGCTAGCTGATCATTCTTATTACTGTTTCCTTGACGGGTATTCGGGCTACAATCAGGTTGAAATCGCCCCTGAGGACCAGGAAAAGACCACATTTACATGTTCCTACGACACCTTTGCTTACCGAAGGATGCCATTTGGATTATGTAATGCCCCTACCACCTTTCAGCGATGTATGCTGAGTATCTTTTCTGATATGGTGGGGCAATATCTAGAGGTCTTCATGGACGATTTCTCTGTCTATGGTCCATCTTTCAGCAAGTGCTTGGAAAGTCTTAAATGTGTGTTGAAAAGATGTGAAGAAAAGAATCTGGTACTTAATTGGGAGAAGTGTCATTTCATGATTCATAAGGGGATTGTCCTTGGACATATCATCTCGTCCAAGGGAATTGAGGTAGATAAGGCAAAAATCGATCTTATCTCTAACCTACTTCCACACAAGAACATCAGGGACGTGCGATCCTTCTTAGGACACGTAGGATTTTACAGGCGATTCATAAAGGACTTTAGTCTCCTCTCTCGTCCTTTATGTAATCTTCTTCAAAAGAATGCTCCATACGAGTGAACTGAGCAATGCCAGGAAGCTTTCACCAAGCTTAAAGGCACGTTAACCACTGCACCCATCATGCAGCCACCCTACTGGAGCCTTCCTTTTGAGCTTATGTGCGACGCTTCTGATTATACTCTTGGAGCGGTTCTAGGCCAGAGAAAAGATAAGAGGCCCTACGTCATCCATTACGTGAGTAGGACTTTAAATCCTGCCCAAGTGAACTACTCGACTACGGAAAAGGAACTTTTAGCCGTAGTGTTCGCCTTGGACAAATTTAGGTCCTATCTGATCGGATCCAAGATCATTATCTATACAGATCATGCGGCACTTAAGTATCTTCTTTCTAAGAATGATTCTAAGCCCCGCCTGATACGATGGATAATTCTACTCCAAGAATTTGATTTGAAAATTAAAGATAAAAAGGGAGTAGAGAACGTTGTGGCCGATCACCTTTCTCACCTTAATACCTTTGATGCCCTTGAGGCGACCCATATCAACGACATTTCCCCGATGAACAATTATTCAAAGTCTCCCATTCACCTTGGTTCGCAGACATCGCTAATTATCTTGCCACAGGTTTCATACCGACACATTGGACTGCACAAGATAAGAAGAAATTTTTCACCGAGGTGCGCAACTTCTTCTGAGATGATCCATACTTGTTTAAATATTGCCCAGACCAAATCTTGAGGAGATGTGTCCCAGACGATGAGCATCAGAGTGTCATCTCCTTCTGTCACTCACAGGCCTGTGGTGGTCACTTTTCTGCAAAAAAGACCACGGCCAAGATTCTGCAGTATGACTTCTATTGGCCTACTATGTTCAGGGACACTGATGAGTTTTGCAAAGCTTGTGAGCGTTGTCAGAAATTGTGAGCATTGTCCCGTCGAAATATGATGCCCTTGAATCCCATTCTTATCACAGAGGCATTTGATTGTTGGGGCATCGATTTCATAGGGCCATTCCCCCAATCTTTTGGAAATTTATATATTTTGCTTGCCGTAGACTATGTCACTAAATGGGTCAAAGCGATTCCGTGTCGAAATAATGACCATCGCACGGTCATTAAATTCCTAAAAGAAAACATCCTTTCCCGATTCGGAACGCCTTGAGCCATCATTAGTGATGGGGGCTCACACTTTTGTAATAGGCCATTCGAGAGTTTAATGAAGAAATACGGTATCTCTCATAAGGTGAGCACCCCATACCACCCACAGACAAGTGGGCAAGCTGAGATTTCTAATAGGGAGATCAAGCACATTTTGGAGAAAACGGTTAACCCTGATCGTAAAGACTGGTCAATCCGATTGACCGATGCCTTATGGGCTTACCGTACTGCTTTTAAACCCCTATTGGAATGTCTCCCTTTAGACTCGTCTATGGGAAGGCTTGCCACTTGCCTGTGGAGTTGGAACATAGAGCCTACTGGGTGATCAAAAATCTGAATTTCAATCTGAACAACGCTGGCTCGCTACGCAAACTTCAATTAAATGAACTTGAAGAAATCCGGAACGACGCGTACGATAACTCGAGAATTTACAAGGACAGGATGAAGGCGTTTCATGACCAACATATTCTACGAAAATCATTCACGCAAGGTCAGAAAGTCCTTTTGTATAATTCTCGATTACATCTCTTTCCGGGTAAGCTTCGATCTCGTTGGACCGGCCCTTACATTGTTGTTACTGCTTATCCTCATGGAGCCGTTGAAATAAGAGATCCCGACAATGGCAAGGAATTTAAAGTAAATGGACATCGATTAAAACCATTTGTCGAGAAATTTGATTCAGATGACATGTCCATGCCTCTGACTGATCCTGTTTACCAGGAATGATCTCCTAGTTTGATGGAGGTATAGGTAGGTTTCCTGTTTGCATAGGACTAGGGTAGTTGCTTTGGTCTGGCTGAAGACGTTAAACTTAGCGCTCCTGGGAGGTAACCCAGCTTTTCAATTCATTTCATTTTCCTAGTTTATTAGTTTAATGTTTGTGGTTAACATTGCTGCAAACCCTCACGAGACTACAACTCGTCCACTAGGGGCAACCTAGGGGTTTAAAGGCTTGTTGCATGCGTTAAACGCAATCAAGAGCACCTGTGAAAGTGGTATAAGTAGGATTTTATTTTTGTTAGTTTTGTGTTGCTTTCTCTCTCGTGCTGATTGTATTCCATGCTGCGATCTCTTGGAAAGTCTTTCACGATTCATCATCCAGGTATTATCTTCCCATCACTTCACATTTACTTTTGTTGTCCCATGTGCATTCCATGCTCATATCTTTTACATTGAGGACAATGTAGATTTTAAGTTGGGGGTGGGAGATTAGGCGACCTAATCAGCATTTTCTGGGTCTTGAACAAAAATTGTGGAAATTTTTAAAAATTTTCTGGGATTTCTAGTGAATTCGAAGTGATTTTGACTGATATCCTTGACTTAGAATTTCAAGAATCGTGATGTTGATAATTTATGACTCTTGGATTCAGTTATTTGTTAGCTTTCATAATTAAGTTTGAATTGTTAATCCATGATTAGAGGTTTTAAACATTGATTGAGTCATGATTTCACATGTCACATCTCGCTTCCACATTAAGATTTCAGTTTGATATTGAAGGATTAACTTGGTAATCACTAAGCATGAACGAAACCAGCCTGAAAAAATAAAAATTTTAGCATTAGTTTATAAAGAAGAATTGAAAGGGTTGGGCGATCGAACTTCACCATAGGTTTGCTCCCTATAGGTGTAGATTCGATTCCCCATGGTGTTGACATTGAGAAAAAAGTTAGGCGACAAGTTTTCACCATAGGTTTGCTCCCTATAGGTAAGGATTTGATTTCCCTTATTGGCATTTCTATTAATGAAAAAAAAAAATCAAAAGTTGAAAGAATGATTTATGAGGCATGTTTTAGTTTAGGGTTTGGGTGTCCTGAATGCTCTTATGGTTACCAACGTTATCATGAAAAAATGAATTGAATCTTAATGTTGATAAGCCGAGATTACACTCTACACTCATGGAACTCAATGTTTAGAATTTTTCCAATTGATGGATTAATATTTTAATCTTGATTATGAAGTCTACCGAGCACTTGAGTATAGGGAATGTAATACCTAACATTCATAAATCTTAGAACTCTAGGATCTGAATTGTTTTTCAAAAATCACCTGAGTTCACAGAAATCGTCTTGTAAATCTCAACTTATTTCTCGCGTAATTTGCTCGGGACTAGCAAAATGCTGGTTGGGGGTTGTGTTGAGGGTCAAATATTGCATATTAGACCCTAGTTATTACATGGATTTACGAACATGATATTGCTTAATGAAATATTTTAATCATGTTTTTGTTGCAGGGTGTAATTAGGAGCGTTGACTGAAAAGGGGTATTAAAAGCTTGAATTTGACACTCTGAAGTCACCAAAGCAAGGGAAATGACTCCAGAGGACCAAGATCAACAAATTCACACACCAGGAATCTGAGGAAATCAAGCCGTTCACGTTAAAAATGGCCCAAAACTAGTCCAGAATGCAAGATCACAGGGTTACCGCCATCCGATTGACACGAGACTTCAGACATGGGATGTGAGCCATAAATTAACCATACATATTAAATTTAAGCCATTGAAGATCTCAGGAAGTGGGCCAACGGACAGATCAATCCATTAATATTCAATTTGAGGCCCACCTGATATCTGGATATGCTTCAATTTTGGTCCCAACTCATGAAATGAGCTAACAAAATGGATGGACGGTGCGGATTTCATATATACATCACAGTGGACCCCACTACTAGTGCACAGTGCGCAAGTGCACTCGACGTGCACTGGACTGGGACAACCAGTCAACGGGCGAAGACTCGTCTCCTTCTCACGTAAGGAAACAGCGGACGGACGTTGTCCGTCCGTTTTTACGATGTGGGCCCCACCCATTATGCATCTTGAAGATCAGAACCATCCATTGCTTTACAAGGGGTGCTGTGACCCTCACCTAGGTGGAATTTCTCCAAGAAGAAGCATACAACGGATTTCAACTGATCGGACGTAGGATGAACGGTCGAGTAATACTTCTGTGGGCCACCATGGTTTTGACCCAAAACCGATCAGGTCTGAACGGTTTTTCGACGTCAATCTAATAGATGGAGTGGATTTTCTCACCACTCAACGAAGTGGGCCCCATCGAGAGTCCAGCGTCGACACGCTCTGATTACGCAATCTACGTGCGCCCAGACGATCCGGGCCGTTCTGCGTCCATGGCCAGGATCGGTCCAATGATCCTGGCCGTTCAAAGTCTTCCCAAGGTGGGGCCGGTCAAGTCCAAGGGGCCTAAATGGAACGATGGTGCATCAGCCCTATCATTTTACTGAAACGATCCTTCCTGCGGTTATGTTGCGTAGAGGAATTCCGCACTAACTCCAGTTATGCACCGATTTCTCCACCCTCCAGCCGAACTTCCCAGTTATAAAAAGAAGAGAGAGTGAGAGAGAAAAGGGGAGAAGGGGATTCGAAGGAGAGCGGGGCTAGAGCGTGGACGTGGAGCATATAGGAGAGAGAAAGAGTAGAGTTTTCTCTTTTGCTATTTCTTTTGTTTATTTTAGTTTATTTAAGAGGTTAGCCTAATCATGTGTATGGGCTAAACCTCTTAGGTAGGGCTAAGAGGTAAAGCTTGTAGCGTGATGGGAGACTTTGTTTTATGCCTTTAATTAATTTTAATTTATGAATTGATGTTGATTGTAGTTGATTTAAGGGAATGCTTTCAGTTTTTAATGGTTTGTTGTGACTGAAATTACAATAGATTTGCGATGGCTTTGAGTATTTCTTTCTCTTTCTTTTTTTTTTTAATGTTTATGACGTCAGGAAGCCCTGTTGTTCACCATCGTCTCCTGGGCATGGTTGGATGTCGGTACCCTTTCCTAACTTTCATAATCATCTGATTGGTTGTCAATTAGGTTAATTCTGTTGTTTGCTTTGTCTCCTGGGTATGGTTTGGTAATGGAATCCATTCTAATTCATATACCTTTCATCTCTTGAAAACTATATCAAGTAAGTTCAGTTCAATATCCATGAAGCAGGCATAAGATCTCCTTGATCTCTACAAGTGGATCCTCTGAATCCCTAGTTCCCTTTCCCTGAATTTTCTGAAATTTTAGATTAATTATTCCACAATTATTCCTCAATTGCTATTTGATTTAGAATTCATCTTAGTCTAAGTTCTAGTTCTACTTAGTTTCGGATTACGTACAAGTTCAGTCCCTTGGGATTTGACATCGGTCTTACCGAGTTTATTACTACATCACAACCCTGCACTTAGGGAGTGAACATGGGCCCAAAAAGTCCTGATTTGGGCAGTATCCACTTCTAACAAGCATCACTCACCATTATTTTTTATTTTGTGGCCCACACGAGCACCGGATCAGGCTGATATTTGGGTCATACCCCTAAAATGACACGACAAAAAGGAAGGGCGGCAAAAATTATACACATACATACACATCAATGTGGGCCCATATGGGTCGTAGTTGTTATATAGGACAATGACAACCGTGACCCATATAACACGATAACCGCGACCCATATCACATGAAACCACAACCCATATAATATGATAACTACGACCCATTTAACATGACAATCATGACCCATATAACATGACAACAACAACTCATGACAACTACGACCCTTACCACATAACAACTATGACTTATATAACATGACCACTACCCATATAACATGACAACCACGACCCTTGATAACTGTGACCTATATAACATAATAACCACGACCCATTTAATTTGATAACCACAACCCCGTGACAACCACGATCCATTTTTGGTAGTGTAAATGGATCGAAGGCTACCAATTAAGGTCGTGGTATACTCCAATTGATCTTTGGATATGCTTCAATTTTGGGCTCAACCTCTTAAATTAGATGAAAAAATGGATGGATGGCGTGGATAGACCACATACATTTAAGGTGGGCCCAATCGAGTACCCAATCTAATTTCCTCTCGCGCGCAACTTACACTGGGAAAGAAAGAAAAATGGGCCAACCACACTCCTACCTCATGACAACCACGACCCTTTCCTCATGAAAACCACGACCCATATAACATGGCAACCACGACCCATACCTGGGTCATGGTTGTAATGTGGTAAGGGTCGTGATTGTAATGTAGTAAGGGTCGTAGTTCTCATGTTATATGGGTCATGGTTGTCATGGGTCATAGTTTTCTCACTTCCTTTACTACCAAAAATTAAGGATAGCCATTGGTACAATAGCCTGAGGCCAACAATGGGGAGATCTGTTTCGTCCATCTTGTCTGCCAGCTCGGCGTGGGCCTAAAAAGTTCTGACTCGGACAACGTCCACTTCTAACAAACATCAAGGTGAGCCTAGAAAGTTTCAACAGCGGGTTCCATTATCACCATTATTTTCTATTATGTGACCCACACGAGCTCTAGATCAGGCTGGTATTTAGACCCTAGCCCTAAAATGACATGGTAAAAAGGATGGACGACATGGATTATACACATACGTCAATATCTGCCCCACGAGTTTAGTCCTTGCCCATGCGCAAGAAGGGTTCCGTACACATCACTTTGTTGGCATTAAATACTACATAACTTCTTAGTCTCTAGAAAACCGTGCAACTACTGAATGAAGGTCAGGGGCATTTTCGTCCAAAATAATCTTCAAAAGCTGTCATAGGGCCATTTAGGGAATATATGGAGTGTCATAGGGCCATTTAGGGAATATATGGAGTGTTGTGGGGATCAAGGTAGTTGACCCAAAATTCAAGGCGAGTACGGGCAATTTCTATATTTTTACTTCACCGACCTCATACAAGCCTCGCTTTCACATCAACAGCAATGGAGTTCCTCTTTCTCTCTTTTTTTCTAATTTTCTCCATTTTTATTGTGTTTTTCTTCTTTGTCTACACATCAAAGGACCACAGCGATCCCGCAGGCCTCCCACCGGGTAGCCTGGGATGGCCCATCGTCGGAGAGACTCTCGAATTCTTCCAAAAGGCCCGAAATGGGACGCCAGAGAAGTTCACAATGGAGAGGATGAAAAAGCATTGCACTCAAGTCTTCAAAACGTCGCTGCTCTTAGAACGGATCGCTGTATTCTGTGGGCCCACCGGTAACAAGTTCCTCTTCTCCAATGAGAACAAGCTCGTTGTGTCTTGGTGGCCCACTTCAGTACAACGCATCTTCCCTTCGTCGATCATCAACATCGTTGGTGATGAAGCAAAGCGAACCCGGCAGCTGCTGATGACCTTCCTTAAACCTGAAGCGTTGAAGAAGTACGTGGGGATTATAGATGCCGTAATGCAACGCCACATGCATGCAGAATGGGAAGGAAAGGGAGACGTGGAGGTTTTGCCTCTTGCGAAGATGTACACCTTCTCTTTAGCGTGCCGTCTGTTCACGAGCATCGAAAATCAAGATCATGTGTCGATGCTCGAGCAGGAGTTCGATTTGCTGGTTAAAGGGATTGTCCGATTTCCATTGAACATTCCAGGCACTAGTTATCACCGGACGATGAAAGCTGCAGATAACATCCGTAGACAATTACGATCCATTATCAGGAAGAGGAGAGTGGATCTGGAACGGAAGATCGTGGGGCCCACGAAAGATATGCTATCGTATATGCTTGTAAATGCCGACGAGGACGGGCGGTTCATGACAGAGACGGAGGTCGTGGATAACATACTGATAATGCTTTTCGCTGGCCGGGATACGAGCAGCTGTGCGATAACATTCCTCATGAAATATCTTGCAGAAATGCCAGAGGTCTACCAAGGTGTCTTGAGAGGTAAATCAGATGCAGACTTTCTAATCAGGGGCGCAAGCTGAGGCACGTGGGGATGGTGAATCCAGACTTTCCATCTTGTGGGTCCCAACGGCGGATGGACCTTAGTTGAAATTCACACTAGGCGGATGATCCTAGCCTTTAGTTTCTCCTGCTAACCATTTTTGAGTTTGGAGTACATTTCATAGCCGCTGATTTTATGAATGTGATAGTCCGGTAGGTGCAGGTCTCAACTGATCGGACTGTTGATGGATACGACCTGATAGATGGATGGTATGGATCCACCGTCCCCCACCTCAACATGATTGAGGTTCCTCAGCAGCATCAATCTCCTACGCTGCTCATGTGCGCCCCGGCTGGAATAGGCCAGTCCGACCACCACGTCACCGGGAGCGGATTAGGTGTTACACCTTGATCATGTATTGTATATCCACTCCGTCCATCCGTTTCTCCAGCCCATTTTAGGACTTAGTCCCTGAAATCAAATTCAAATCTCAGGTGGACCACACCACAGAAAACAGTGGTGATTGAATGCCTCACCGTTAAAATTTTCGGAGGACCCATAGTAAGATTTTTGTAATGTTAATTTGTTATCCAACCTGTTGATAATATCAAACAGAACTGGGTGAAGTGATTTGAACTTGATCCAAAACTTTTGTGGCACACAAAAAAGCTTTTAAGTGGCATTGGTCACTATTTCTAGTGGTGTGGTTCACTTGAGATTTGGATCTTCTATCGGCCTCCTAAAATGAGATGAGAAAACATATGGCCGGTGTGGATATTTAAAAAAATAATAATCAAAGGTGGTCCAACATGGTTATGGGTTAGGTGTTAACCGGTAACGGCTAATCCGCTCCCACCACGTCACCCTCTGTTCTCCATCCCGACTCACGATGTTGAACTGGATCGAACTCGATCAAGCATAAGTCGACTAGGTTGACCCGAGAAGTGGATTGGCACCAATATAGCTGATGTGGGTACGTGTCATGCGAAGAGGAGCGCTGACACTCAGCTCCGAGTTGTTCCAACGGTTCAAAGGATATTAAAGTTACATAGTTCATACAATGACTTGTTTATTATATCCAACCGTTCATTCATACTATTTTAGATCATGAGCCCAGTCAAATCCAAAGCTCAAGTGGACCACACCAAAAATAACGGTGAAGAAATGATTCTGATTGTTAAAATGTTTGTAGGGCCAATATAATGTTTATTTTCCATCCAATCCGTTAATAAGGTCACGCATAGAAGGATGAAGAGGAAAAACAAATATCATATTGATCCTAAACTTCCGTGCCCTTCAAAATCGTTTCAATGGTAGACGTTCAATCCCCTACTACGTTTTGTGGTGTCGCCCAATTGATATTTGAATCTATTTATTTTTTGGTCCATGCCTTACAAGGAGCTCGCCAAATGGATAGACGGTTTGGATATAACACATACTTCATTATGGGACTCACATGACTTGGTGACCTCAACACAACAAGAACCAAGCGGGTGTGTTGACGTCACCAAGTTAGGCGGGTCTCATCCTTGAGGTATGAGTTATATCCAAACCGTTAGTCCACTAGGCTGGCTCGTCATAAGGATTGAGCTGAAAAATACAAATCCGAAAATCAAGTAGACCACATGATAAAATCCAATGGGGGATTAAAATTCTACTGTTGAAATTCTTTGGAGGGTCCCATAAATTTTAGATCAATATGATATTTGTTTTTCCTCTTTCATCCAAGTTTATGTGACATTATGGATAGATTGGACGTAAAATAATACATTATGATCTACTTGTGGTGTGGTCTACTTGAGATTTAAGTATGACTCATTAGATCAATACCTTAAGAATGTTTTAATAATAAAAATCATTGTCCCACTGATATTTGTGGTGTGGTCTACTTGAGATTTAAGTATGACTCATTTTTTGGGTCATGATCTAAATTGATCATGCAAAATGGATGAATGGTCTGGATATGATAAATACATCATTGTGGGGCCCATGCAATTTTAATTTCTTTTGAACCATTGGTACAACTCTAAAGTCGGGACCGTCAGCGCTCATCTTCACACGATACTTACCCACACTTGGTGGTGTGTGGTACGCAAGCCAATCCGCTTGGTGTACCACGTACCACTGATCTAACTAGTGTGAGTATGTATCATGCGAAGATGAGCGTAGCCACTCCTTGAGCTATGAGTTGCAGGAACGGTTCAGAGTGTTGAGAAAAGTCTTAAATCTAAGGTTTTGAGGTCGTTCGACCGGTCGTGGGAAGCTTTGAATGGTCGTAGGAGACGCTCGACCGGTCATAGGTTCGAGCCCTGGCACGACTCAAAGTCCAGTGAGTTTTTGCTGTTTTTTACTGTAGTTAGGACTGGTCGAAGGTCAGCTACGACTGGTCGAAGGTGGGCTACGACCAGTCGTAGGAGAGCTACGACTAGTCGAAGGTTACGCAGTTTGTTCCGCGATTTTGCGCGAAACTGCGGATTTGAGTCCTTTCGCAACTGGGATGCGGAAGGGAAGTTTCCTAAACTATAAATAGGTATTCCTAGGGTTTTTCTAGGAAGTTGTGATGAATGCTAAGGCTTTCTAAAAGGGTTCCAGGGTTTCTAAAGGGTGTAGCAAGGGTGAGATTCGAGGTTGTTCGAATCGGGTAAGTCCTTTCTCTTTGTAATTGATGCTTTCATAGTGGTGATCTGTCGCTTTGTGCCGTGGTTTTTTCCCACAAGGGTTTTCCACGTTAAATCTGTGTTCTCTTTTCTTGTGTGTGCTTGGTGCCATTGGATTACCATCCTAGATCTAGATCTGTGTGATTCCGCAGGCTAAAAATCCCAACAAGTGGTATCAAAGCAATCGGTTGGGACACAGATCTGAATCTGAGGGATTAGTAATAATGGCGAGCGCCAGGTATGAGATTGAGAAGTACTCAGGGAAAAATAATTTTGAGTTATGGAAGATCAAGATGATGAGTTTCTTAATCAAGCAAGGCGAAGATAGTGCTCTTGAGGAGCGGAAGTCCACCATGAAGATGGTGATTGGAATACTCTTGATAAGAAAGCCTTATCATCGATCTGTTTATGTCTCACGGATGAGGTTCTCTACAACGTCATGAGGGAGAAAACTGCGGCTAATTTATGGGCGAAGTTGGAGGATGTTTATGCGAAGAAATCCTCTGAAAATCGTCTGCACTTGAAGCGGCAGTGGTATAACTTCAAGATGGCAGAGGGTGGAGATCTGGAGGCTCACATCAGCAATTTTAATAAATTGGTTTACAAATTGCTCGATATGGATGAAGTGATGAAAGATGAAGAACAAGCATGTATGTTGCTGAATTCTCTCCCGGCGTCCTATGAGTCATTCAAGGACACTATGTGCAGCATGAATAAAACTCTGAGTGTCGACACTGTTATCTCAGCCCTTCAAGGAAGGCTATGAGATAGCTAGACAGCAACATAGGGACATTTTCTGATGCACTGTTTACAGTGGGTAGGAATTCTGAACACAGTACAGGTTCTTCAGGTTCT
The DNA here is from genome assembly GCA_021015155.1 of Magnolia officinalis. Taxonomy (NCBI): domain Eukaryota; kingdom Viridiplantae; phylum Streptophyta; class Magnoliopsida; order Magnoliales; family Magnoliaceae; genus Magnolia; species Magnolia officinalis. The sequence goes on from JAJHSJ010000007.1 coordinate 41,997,131, forward strand.
AGATCCAAATCCAAAGGCAAGGGCAAAGGAAAGGTAAAGTGCTGGAATTGTGGAAAGGAAGGACATGTGAAAAGGGATTGTGAAAATCATAAATCTAAGAGGGAAGATTCTGAGGCTTCATGCAGGGAGGCTAACACTGTCACGTCAGATGAATCAAGTGGATGTGATGGCGATGTTTTGTCTGTGTCTTCGCTCAGACGGTCATACGATGATCGTAAGGACGAGTGGATGCTAGACACAGGGGCATCTTTTCATATGACTCCTCATCGGAGTTGGTTCACCAGCTATAGAGAGTGCGATGGTGGACATGTATTTATGGGCAATGACATTGCCTGTAATGTTGTGGCTATTGGTACGGTACGCATCAGGATGTTTGATGGGGTGGAGCGTACCTTGACTGATGTCAGACACGTTCCTGATTTGAAACAAAATCTGATTTCTCTTGGTGTGCTTGAGGCAAAGGGATGCAAGTACACAGGTATTGATGGTGCTCTTAAGGTATCCAAGAGGGCACGGGTAGTCATGAAAGCGCAACGACTCGATCATGTTTACAGGTTGATCGGGAGCACTTCAAAAGGTGGAGCTACAGTGGATGTAGCGGATTCCACCTCCGCACGTGTGTAGCATGATGGGCATGGCCACATGAGCGGGCAGGGCAGGAAGGCTGAGACGTGCGGACAGGGATACAGAGCAGGTGGAGTAGCCACCTGTGAGAAGAACCACATGGCATGATTGCAGGATATCGGCAAGGTACATGGACGACTCCAATATTGCAGGGGATTCATCTTCTATTCTGATGGCTCTAAGTGAGCCTGGTGCTGAGAAGTGGAAGGTGACTATGGGCGATGTGATGGATTCGTTGTACCAGACCGACATATGGGAGCTGGTGGAGCTTCCAGTGGGCCGGTGAGCGGTTGGATGCAGGTGGATCTTCAGGAGGATACGGCATAGATACAGGGCAAGGTTGGTAGCGAAGGGTTATGCTCAGAGAGAAGGGATCGGCTTCTCAGAGATATTCGTGCCGACGGTATAGCAGGTATCTATCAGATCCGTGATTGGTGCTGGTTGGCCAATGTGATCTTGAGCTATGATGTGAAGCGGAGATAAGAGAAGAGGTCAAGGAGCTACACGGTTGAAGATTGAAGACTTGGTGGAGATTGTTGAGAAAAGTCTTAAATCTAAGGTTTTGAGGTCGTTCGACCGGTCGTGGGAAGCTTCGACTGGCGTAGGAGACGCTCGCCGGTCGTAGGTTCGAGCCCTGGCACGACTCAAAGTCCAGTGAGTTTTTGCTGTTTTTTACTGTAGCTAGGACTGGTCGAAGGTCAGCTACGACTGGTCGAAGGTGGGCTACGACCAGTCGTAGGAGAGCTACGACTAGCTGAAGGTTACGCAGTTTGTTCCGCGATTTTGCGCGAAATTGCGGATTTGAGTCCTTTCGCAACTGGGATGCGGAAGGAAGTTTCCTAAACTATAAATAGGTATTCCTAGGGTTTTTCTAGAAGTTGTGATGAATGCTAAGGCTTTCTAAAAGGGTTTCAGGGTTTCTAAAGGGTGTAGCAAGGGTGAGATTCGAGGTTGTTCGAATCGGGTAAGTCCTTTCTCTTTGTAATTGATGCTTTCATAGTGGTGATCTGTCGCTTTGTGCCGTGGTTTTTTCCCGCAAGGGTTTTCCACGTTAAATCTGTGTGTTCTCTTTTCTTGTGTGTGCTTGGTGCCATTGGATTACCATCCTAGATCTAGATCTGTGTGATTCCGCAGGCCAAAAATCCCAACACAGAGGAGATCAAACATGCCTCCAAAATTATGTTTTTTTTTTTTTTTTATATCCACACGATTCATCCATTTTACGTAATCATTTAAGAGCACAAAACCAAAAATAATTCATATCCAAAGCTTAAGTGGACCCCACCACAAATAGGAGTGGGACAATGATCCTCACTTCTTAAAATATTCGTAGGGCCTACCTATCATAATATTTATTTTCCATCCATTCTGTTCATAAGGTCACACGGACCTGGATGAAGAGGAAAAACAAATATCACATTGATCCAAAACTTGGGCGACACCAAAAGGATTTTAATGGTAGAAGTTCAATCCCCCACTACTTTTTACATTGTGGTCCACTTGATCTTTGGATCTATCTTATTTTTTGGGTCAAGTCTTATGGCCAGCTCATAAAATGTAAGGACGGTTGGGATATAACACATACCTCATGATAGGATCCACATAACTTGATGACATCAGCACACCAGCCAGATAGATGGTGTGTGGCACACCAGCCAATCCCCCTTCCGAGAGAGGATAGGAGAAAAGAGAGTTGTCAGGGTCGGGCCCACCTAAGTCCCAGGACCATCCATTATATAGAAATCATTCCGACTCAGCTTGCATAGGGTATAACACATTGCCAAGGTTGGTACTGTGTTAACATGGCAAATTTATGTGGCACCCAACATGATATATGTGTTATATCCACACCATTTGGCAGATCCAAAGTTTAAGTGGACCATCATTTTAGGGCATGAGCCCCACAATTGGGCAGATACAAAGTTCAAGTGGACCACACCATAAGAAGCAATGGGTATTGAATGCCTACCATTGAAAACTTATCAGGACCACGGAAATTTTGAATCATTATGATATTTGTGTTTTCCCTTCACCCAGGTCCGCGGTTGGATGGCAAATGAACATCATGGTGGGTGTTAGGAAGGTTTCAAGGGTGGGGCGTCATTGTCCCCTACATCCATGGTTGTCGATGCCTAACATAACTCAAGCCCTGTGAGTTTCCTGTGCCCCCATGGGTCCACCATGATGTCTGTGAGAATCCACTAGGTTCATTAGTTTCACTGATGATGTTTATACATGATCCCAAGAATAAAACATTCAAAACTTAAGTGGGCCACACAACAGGAAACATTGGGAATGGAAGCACCCATTGAAACCTTTGTGGGCCCACCATAATGTTTATATGCCATTCAATTGGTTCATGAAGTCATTTTTGGAGAAACTGATAACACAAATATCAGCCTGATCCAAACCTTCTGAGCCCCCGAAGTATACAATGGTTGGTTGTAGTGTGCCTCACTTGAGTTTTAGATCTGCCTCATTTTTGGACTCATGTCCTGAGCTGGCAAAACTAATGGACGGACTGGAGACATCGCGGTGGGCCTTGCTACGGGAAGAGGGAGGGGGATGGCTGCCTCCTGTCAACAGCCCTAGCCACATATGGACTAAGCATAATCAATCTTTTAGATAGGCCTGGCCCTATCAATTCGAAAATGGGCTTCAATATAACCCAGGCCCAGCCACATTTGCAACCTACTTTTATAACCATTTCTCACTTCATGAATGCAAAAAATTACAACATGAAATGAAGGGATCTGACCTCAATTTCACTGTTCTTGGGATACAGAGCAGATGGAGATCGTAGCGTCGAAAGGGACCGGAGAATTGCTCGATTGGGAAGATCTACAGAAAATGAAATATTCATGGAATGTTGCGAGTGAGGCAATCAGACTCGCACCGCCAGCTCAAGGAACTTTCAGGAAGGCCATGGCCGACTTCACCTATGCAGGTTTCACCATTCCAAAGGGATGGAAGGTAAGTTACTGTAACTTCATAGAGTACCATGACCAACTGCATCCATTGGGTCAGTATAATTTCACCTTGTGTGGATATTGAGGCCGGGAATGATGTGTTGAGGTCGATCACGTCTTCCTTGGGGGTATAACCATTCCGAATCCATGGAACTTCTCTAGACTCCTTACAGATATGCCTCAAATTCACGAGGAAAAATTAGAAAATAGAATAATTCTAGAAAATTAGTAAATTAATTAATGATTCCAATAAACAAGTTTACAAATACTAAGCTTTAGAAGAAGTTTCAGAATCATACTATAACTAAAACTCCTAGAAATTGTGACTTACTATAAATAGTAAACTTACTATTTATAGACAATCGTGATTCCTACTAGTGAGCATGGTTTTTTATAAGTGTCCTAAGCCCATGTACGAAGAGTTACAACTAAACTAAAACTAACTAAAAATAGTAAAAATGAAAATAAACAGGGATTTCGACTGTCAATGTGATGAAATCTCGCACATTTCATATGGGTAACCCGGCGTAGTGGGATTGGGTGGCTAAAGTAGCCCGTCCTACCCCAAAATCATATATGGTATGTCTAATGACTCATTCTGGTTTGCGAGATGCATCCATTTTAAATTCTAATGTTCCGGATCATCTCCGTATCCGATCAGGCCTTTTTTGGTCCATCTTGGCCATTAAATTATCTGCGACCCACTCTACATCCTATCCAAACTTGAATGTGTGTGCATGACAAGAGGCGTCCATCAGGTGGGCCACAAAGGTAGATGCTTTGGACTAGAAATCATCTCAGCTCAATTATCAGGGGAGGCAATGAACAGGTCGGCCCCGAGCCTGTGGACCCAGACCGTGGACCTGCAAACTCGGCTCTGGTGCCAGGCTCAGCCAGCCCGTCGGCCTGTCCAATCTTCAAATGGGCTAAGTTATACAAAATGAATGAATGGTTTAAAGATAGTCCGCAGGGAATTCCCATTCAATGTACATGCCTAATTTAAAGTCACTCATTAGATAAGCATCATGTTTCAAAAATATTAATCCCAACCTTAGATTCGATGGAACTTGTCATGGATGGAAGATACAAAAAATAATCTTAGATTGTACCATTTGAAACCTTTGATCATTAGCATGTGTGGCCGGATGTGAGCTAAACTACTGATTTTAATTAATTCATTTCTACAGTTATATTGGACTCCGAATTCGACCCACAAGAACCCAGATTACTTCCCGGATCCGGAGAAGTTCGACCCGTCGAGATTTGAAGGGGATGGGCCGAGTCCATACACTTATATGCCATTTGGAGGGGGCCCACGAATGTGCCCCGGAAAGGAGTACGCTCGGTTAGAAATACTTGTATTTCTTCATAATGTCGTCAAAAGGTTCAGATGGGAGGCGATGTTTCCAAATGAGAAGATAACAGTGGATCCGATGCCAGTACCTGAGAATGGACTTCCCATTCGCCTTCATCAGCACAAATTCTAGGGCCAGCATTGCTTCTATCTTCAGATATGAACAGTCTTGGCGTAATAAATGATCTACCTTAAACAAGTGAACAGTCTTGGCATAGTCCTGTTAATTATTCTAACAATTGAAGGAAGTTTCTATGCGTGTGAGATAGCTTGGATTGATGTATGGGTAAGGTTCAATGATTTCCTGTCTCTCTCATTTACTTACTTTCTGATACTCTCTCTCTCTCTCCATGGTAGAGAATAGTGTTATTAGTAAAGACTTGGGTGTTTAGCTAAAGAAATTATAGTGCGAAATGAATAAGGATGAGGGGTATTAATAGATGAAAAAGGGGTGAGGTGTCTTCTGATTGGCCATTAGACACAAGGTACTTCTTGATTGGTTGGATAAGTGCTAAAACTTTTAATTTTCTTAATACTTGAGGGTAAATTATAATTTCACTAACCCATGACAATATATACTAATGTAGATACAACTGACCTAGAGATCTTAGATATTTGTGTGTGGCTATTGGGAGATTATAGTTCATGACTTTTGTCAAGTAGCGGTAATTTGACGTACTCCTATTTTCTAAATGCGGGCTACTCTTTGGTAATCCCGATCGAGTGTCTATAAGTGGGCTTGAATTTGCGAAAAGAGATTGTCACTAGCATGAATATTTGCACTCTGGCTTAATAAAAGATTTTAAAAAAATAATAAAAAATTCTGGGTTCAGATAATTTTGTAATGTCTTTATCTTACTTTGGATTAGGTTATGTAGTTTGTTAGGCCTGTGTTAAGTTACTAATCAAAATTTCTGGATTATTGGTTTACCAAGTGTTTGGATGTTTGAGTTTACCATCAGTTCCAGATCATGATCGAATGCAAAGTTTATTAGAGTGGAGTGTTTATACCTGCAGATAAGATCTATCCGTCCATCGAATGGTTCCAACCATGTTCATTTCTTTGTTCAAAACTTGACTGGTACTCAACCCACAGCCGTCCTGAACCCAAGATTCCAAGACTTCAACGAATACATTGTTGTTGATGTCTCAACCCATAGACCGTTCAATGCCATTGACAGCTACTTGATACCATCAAGAAAATTCAAAATTTCATCGATGGGTCACGATACTTTAGGTGTCCTACTGGATGCCAAAATTTCATTGATTGGTCACTGGATACTTTAGGTGTCCTGCTTGATGCCATCAAAGTCCCATCGAAGTGCCATCAAAAAAATTCAAAAAATACATGTTTAGTTACTGGAACATTTTGGTGTTTAGTTTGATGACATCGAATATGTTTGATGTCATCAAAGGCTGCTTGATGAAATCGAAGCGTCATCGAATGATCGCACAGAGTTACGTAGAGTTGTTTAAGTGTGGGATTTGTTTCCTATTCCGATTGTGATTCTCATAGAGACTATATATTATATATATATATATATTATATATATATATATATATATAATATATATATATATATATATATAAGTGTAATAACAGGCGCTGGCAAGGCATATGCTATATATACAAAAAAAAAAATAAAAATAAAATAAAAAAAATCCCTAGCAACTACTCCCCACCCCGACTCTCTCACTCTCCCCACCCTGACTCTCTCTCTCTCTCTCTCTCTCTCTCTCTCTCTCTCTCCTCTCTCTCTCTCTCTCTCTCTCTCGTCTCTCCTCTCTCTCTCTCGATCTCCCCTCTCCCCCTCTTCCCTCCCTCTTTCTCTCTCCCTCCCCCGATTCCCTTTCCTCTCTCTCTTCTTCTCCCTCTACTCCCCTGATTCCCTTCCATCTCTCTCTCCCTCTCTGCGTCTCATTCTTCTCACAAATCTCCCAAGTTTTGAGAGAGCGGTGAGCAAATAAGGTCTCGATGGTTTTTTTTTTTCTCTCTCGCTTTTTGAATCTTTAATGATTTTGTTTACTTGTCTGGATTTGGGGTTTTACAGGAGGAGATTCACTGGATCATTTGCTTCCTTGGATTTTTAGGGTTTTGTGTTTTTATGCTATGTTTTGCACAGAAGGGAAGGTACATGATCTATAGTTATCAGCATGATTTGTTTGATTTCTAGGGTTTTTTCCTTATGATGGGAGGTACAACATGGAATGCGAGTTTATCACAACATATTTTGTTGATCGATTGATTGCTATGTTTTTATCTAGATTAGATAATTCAAGAGTATCATTTCCTATTTAGATCCATTTTGAAAACCATATGCGAAGTTGTAGGCACAAGTAAAATAAGGATTGATTTGATACATTTCATATCTGGATATTTGACGTTGAAAAAAGGATTGATTTGATACATTTCATATCTGGATATTTGATGTTGAGTTCAAATTTTGAGTGGCCATCACGGGTTTTCTTTCTATTGGTGTTAGCTTGGTAAATGTCATGCAGCCGTTGGATGGGTTTGAATGTTTTTGGTCAAGTTTCCAGAGGGTGGGGTTGAGGCCTCAATTTTCAATCTTGATGGGTATAGCTGGGGTTTAGATCCGACAACATTTTCCATTTTGGCCCAAGATCTTGCTCTATGACAATTATGCGGCTGCAATTTAAGGACCAACAGTGGATGGGCTGAGCCCCAGATGGAGTTGTATGACCATGATGGCATGGGGGCAGGGCTGCAATTTCATTACCAACGCTGCAATTTCAGAACCAACGATGGTAGGCTTTCTTGCACAGCACGCCAACAATGCAGTGAACCGAGATCCAATCTCAGGTCTCACCCACAAACGATAGACAAGAAGAAATATAAACTAGAAAAAGAATCAAAGCCAAACAAACCACAAGACAAGATATACATGGAAAAACCCAACAAGGGTAAAAAACAACCACGAATGCAAACTTCCACTATGAAGAAAAATGAAGATTACAAGGTAATATAATAACCTCTTCCCTTGGAAGTACAGAGAAAACCCTTTGCCCACACCTTTGAATAACTCTCATTATACCTAGAAAAGCCCTAGGGACCCCTATTTATAGTTTAGGCAACTTCCCTTTCACACTCTTCCGAAAACCGACTCAAAAATCCGCAGTCCACATCAAATCTGGAAACGAATCTGCAAAACCTCGACTAGTCGAACAGGGTGCTCGACTGGTTGAGCAGACCCTCGACCGGTCGAGCATGGGCCTCGACCGGTCGAGTACCGCTGAACCAAAAAAACCAATGCTCACTAGACTTTGAGTCGAGCCAGTGCACGACTGGTCGAGTGGGCCACTCGACCGGTCAAGCAGGGCACTCGACTGGTCGAGCGGCCGTCCAGATGTGGCTCCACATCTCACAATCTCCCACTTGGAGACACATCGCCATAAACCTTTGTCTTCTTCATCCAGAGTGCACCACCTCCCCATTTTCAAGCCTGAAGACTAATCAAAGTTGAACAGAGCTTCAGCTTCTCCCATGTGACCCATTGGTCAGCATATCTGCAAGATTCTTACTTGTATGAATCTTTTCTAAAGCAATCAATCCATTTTCCAGTAACGAACGTATGAAGTGATATCTGATGGCAATATGCTTGGTCCCTGAATGAAAAACTGAATTCTTAGCCAAGTGTATTGCACTCTGACTGTCACTGTACAACTTACAATCTGCTTGCTTATTACCCAACTCTTCCATGAAACCTTGCATCCACACCATCTCCTTGCATGCTTCTATAGCTGCAACATATTCTGCTTCCGTCGTGCTGATAGATACTATCTTCTGTAACTGAGAGACCCAACTAACTGCAGCACTACCTAGAGTAAAAATATAACATGTAGTGCTTCTTCTCCTATCGATATCTCCTGCCAAATCTGAATCTACGTAGCCTTGTAGCTTGATTTTCGATCCACCATAACATAGCCCTATATCCACAGTACCTACCAGGTATTTGAGGATCTACTTCACAGCTTTTTAATGTTCCTTCCCTGGGTTGTTCATAAACCTGCTAACAACTCCCACTGCTTGAGCAATGTCTGGCCTCGTGCTCACCATAGCATACATGAGACTCCCAATAGCTGATGAGTATGGGACTTTAGCCATGTAGTCCCGTTCCTTCTGCATCTTTACACCTTGCTCCTTAAATATCTTGAAGTAGTTGGCTAATGGAGTGTTAACCGGCTTAGCACCTCTTATATTGAATCGATCAAGTACCTTGGCTATGTACTTTGCTTGTGACAAAACCAATTTCTTGTTTTCCCTGTCATGTTTTACCCTCATGCCTAGGAATTGTTTTGCATCTCCTAAATCCTTCATGGCAAATTCTCTAGACAGTTGTCTTTTGATATCTGAGATGTCCTTCATACTTGAACCGGCCACAAGCATATCATCAACGTACAGAAGAAGGATAATGTATGACATATCAAACTTCTTCAAATAACGATAGTGGTCTGCATGACATCTCCTAAAATCGTTTTCCGACATGAAACTGTTGAACTTCTTGTACCACTGCCTCGGGGCCTTCTTCAGGCCATATAGACTCTTCTTTAGTCTACACACCTTGTTCTCCTTTCCTGGTGCCACGTATCCTGTCGACTAATGCATATATATCTCTTCTTCAAGGTCCCCATGAAGAAAGGTTGTCTTTTAACATCTAGCTGCTCTAGATGCAAGTCCTCTGTAGTCACTATACTCAAAACCATGCGAATCGTAGACATTTTCACTATCGGTGAAAATATTTCAGTGAAATTGATACCTGCCTTTTATTGAAACCCTTTCAAGACCAATCTAGCCTTGTACCTTTTCGAACCATCGTGCTCCTCCTTCAGTCTGTAAACCCACTTGTTATGAAGAGCTTTCTTACCCTTGGGTAGTGTGACTAGCTCCCATGTACGATTAGACTCAAGAGAGTCTATCTCATCATCCATGGCCTGCTTCTACTTAACCCGTGTATCTGATTGTAATACCTTTTCAAAACACTCTGGTTCACCATTATCTGTTAGCAATAGATAATGCAAGGAGAGTGAGTATCGGACTGCGGGTCTCCTCGCCCGAGTAGACCTCCTCACAACTGGTGTCTGTGGCTCTGCCTTATAATGCTCCTATGCATGATCATCCTGTGGCTTTGTAACACCCGTGTCTGGTAACTCTTCCAACTCTACGAATTCTTTCTCCTCGGCCTTATTTTCCTGCACACTGTCCTTATGCATCACTTTTTCATTGAAGACTACGTTCTTGCTTCTGATGATTTTCCTGTTTTTTGCATTCCAAAACCTGTAGCCAAAATCATGATGCCCATATCCTATAAACGTGCGCCTCCTGGACTTCGCATGCAGCTTCTTTTTATGCTCTGCATCAATGTGAACGTATGAAGTGTAACTGAACACTCTGAGATGTGCAAGGTTCACTTCTTTCCTAATCCACGTTTCTTTTGGTGGCCCATCATCCAATGGTGCTGAGGGACTTCTATTGATGAGATATACGACAGTATTCACAGCATCTGCCCTTGCGGTAGTATTCACAGACATCTGCTATACACGCAGTCCTTGAAAAATTCTAAGTCAATCGTAAACATTTTCATTACTGGTGAAAATATTTCGGTGAAATCGATACCTGCCTTTTGTTGAAACCCTTTCACGACCAATCTGGCCTTGTACCTTTTCGAACCATCGTGCTCATCCTTCAGTCTGTAAACCCGCTTGTTATGAAGAGCTTTCTTACCCTTGGGTAGTGTGACTAGCTCCCATCTACGATTAGACTCAAGAGAGTGAAAGTGCCCTGGTTTGTCAAGTTACGTGAATGTTTAATCAGAGTGTCTACTGAGCTTGATAGGAAGATCAATTCAAGCGTCTGCCTCAACCGGATGTGTGCAAGCTCGTCACAGGTAAAACTAAAGCCTCACATCCCATGACCAAAATATCAGGTGAAGAAAACCCTTAAAAATAAGTTAGAAATCATAGGGTTTTAAGGTGAGAAAACTTTTTTCAAAATAGAAAAATCTCTAAGTTTTTCTCGCCTTGTCGATTTTATCAAAACACCCTCGATATGATCGACCTGATCTGTCGATGTCCTCGATACCTTAACGATATTATTGATGTGAGGACCAAAAGTGTCCAGCAACTAAATATTAATCTGGACGGATTTATCAATGTATCGATACACCTATCGATATCATCGATATAAGAACTAAAAATGTCCAGCAACTTAATACTCATCTGGACTGATTTATCGATATATCAATTCCCCTATCGCTATCGCATCATCGATATTCAAATCTCGAGTCCATCGAAAGTGGCTTGATAAGATCAACAGGCAGATTTTTTCGCGCCCCTGTTTTTTTTAATGAAAATCTCAAATTTCTTCGATATATCGATGCTCTTCCGAATATCTGAAATCAAATATCGATAACATCGAAAGTCCATCGATGATATCAATGGTGGGCGCGCATATCTTACAACAGATATTTCAGGATGTTTTTAAACTATGATCGGGGGCCCTTCGATTGAATCGATATTCCAATATCGATGATATCGGCACTAGGTCGATTGCATTGAACAAGGTCATAAACTATCCAACAAGCTTAAAGACAAATCCGCTGGATTTATGGATGCCTCGACTCTGATCTCGATATCATCGACATTCAAATTCCGATGATCTTGATGGTTCCTCGATCATTCATGAAAAACTAAAATATTTCAAAGTCAAGTCTCTCTCATTTTTCAAGTGTCGATGGATCGAACCTGTCATTGATGGAATCGGAGTTCGAAATCCAATGACATCGACAATAGTTTCGATTCATCGACCAATTGGCAAAGAGTTTCAAAAGCGTATGATATTGAGTCCGAGTCATTGAGCAGACCATCGATGCTATCGAGAGTATACGCTCAATGATATTGAACTTGCTCGATGATATCGAACTCTATCATAAATGTGACCGTTTATATCCGTTGGAACTTTTTGCCTATATATAGAGGACTTGTCTTTTGTTGCTGTGAGAGAAAGAAGAGAGAGCTTTTGTGTGTTTCAACTTATCTTATATCCAAATCCCTTTCTCTCAAGGGAGTTCATCCTCCAATCCACCCTCATCATTGACATTCAATAGAGTGGATTGGGGAATGAACTTCCGCATTCAAGGATCCTCCAGTTACTACCTTAATGGCAAATCATTAAGCTGGGATGCCTTGAATGCATAAGATTGGAATCGCTCTATCTTCCTAATAGGAAAATATTTTGAGAGTAGGATTCCATCTTGACCTTGACCCAACCCGAAGCCAAGTATTGGTATATTATCTTGTGTTGCGGATCAAGGGAGCAGAAGACTCTTCATCAACAAGGAGGAGGAGATCTTCGGCATTGTGCTAAATGGGACTCATCATCTTATTTGTAAGTATCCAGAGTCCAAGAGGACACTTGTGATAATTCCTTTCTAGGATTTGGTCTTAAGTGGTTCTCACCCTTTGAAGTCCTCAAGGAGGCCTCTGGCAGGAGTGTACGTGGTGGGTACGTTGTGTGGACCCTTACTCTGTGGAGAGCATAAACATCTGGTTAGGAGTGAACCAGTAAAACTCTGGGTTTGAGGTGAATCGTGCAAAAACCTTGGGTTTGAGGTGAACCGGGTGAAACCTCCAGTAAGGTCTTATGGAAGATCTTTGGCCAGTGTGCCTAAAAGTGGGTGCGTTGTGTGGACCCTTGCTCGTAAGAGCATAAACAGTCAGCCTCAGTGTAGGTTGTAAAGGTTAAAGGTGAACCTGATTTAAAACCTTAAGTTTGAAGTGAACCGCTGTGAAACCTCCTTAGTGAAATCCGGTACACTCAAGGGTTGAGTGCGGTTACCGGGAGTGGAGTAAACTTATCGTCGAACCACTATAAAATGACTGTGTTTGAGATTGTTATTTTTATGATTGTGTGATTTGCTTTAATACTTTCTATCTGAATATTTGATCACACCACACACACCTACACAGTCATATCCATCATAAGCTAGCTTGCATACTGCTTACTTCTAAGATAATTTGTGATTAGATCCTCTACCAGGCTTGGAAGCTAGTAGAGTTACATTTGAGTAATTCTGATATTTGCATGATCACAAGATTAGTGAAGTAGGATTTTTAAATAAAACATAAAAACTTTAAAAAGTCTTATTCACCCCTCTCTAGGACATATTGGCATATTCCTTCTTCAACTAGTGCGGTATTTACTGCCATTTCAGATAGTCCATCTCATCATCCATGGCTTGCTCCTACTTAACCCGTATATCTGATTGTAATGCCCCTTCAAAATACTTTGGTTCACCATTATCTATCAGCAGTAGATAATGTAAGGAGAGTGAGTATCGGACCGTGGGTCTCCTCTCCCGAGTAGACCTCCTCACAACCGATGTTTGTGGCTCTGCTTCATAATGCTCCTATGCATGATCATCCTGTGGCACTGTAATACCCGTGTCCGGTAACTCATCTAACTCTACGAATTCTTTCTCCTTAGCCTTATTTTCATGCACACTGTCCTTATGCATCACTTTTTCATTGAAGACTATGTCCTTGCTTCTGATGATTTTTCTATTTTCTGCATCCCAAAACCTGTAGCCAAAATCATGCTGCCCGTAGCCTACAAACGTGCACTTCGTGGACTTCGCATCCAGCTTGTTTCTGTGCTCTGCATCAATGTGAACGTATGAAGTGCAACTGAACACTCTGAGATGTGCAAGGTTCACTTCTTTTTCAGTCCACGTTTGATCTGGTAGCCCACCATCCAATGGTACTGAGGGACTTTTATTGATGAGATATGCGGCAGTATTCACAGCATCTGCCCAAAAGGTCTTGGGCAACCCTACATGTAACCTCATGCTCTTAACGCGCTCAAGGATGGTCCTGTCAATGTGCTCAGCCACACCGTTTTGCTGTGGTGTCCCTGAAATCATTTTCTGATGTTTGATTCCATTTGCTGCACAATACTCCTCAAATCTCTTATCACAGTATTCTCCCTCGTTATTTGATCTGAGACATTTGACTGTTTTACCTGCCTCGTTTTCTACCATTCTTTACTTTCTTCCACTTCTAAATACATCAAATATATCAGATTTGTGCTTTAAGAAATAAACCCACAGTTTTCTACTAACATCATAAATAAAATAAACAAAATAACGTGAGCCACCAAGAGATAATACCTGTGCCGGTCCCCACACATCAGTGTATAGAAGATCTAATAGATGCGTCTTTGGAGCGCGTCCTGTCTTCTTGAAACTTACCCTCTTTTACTTACCATACACGCAGTCCTCGCAGAATTCCAAGTCAATAGACTTCAACCATAGTAGCTTCCCTTTTGACAATAGCACTTTCATCCCCTTCTCACTCATATGTCCAAACCTCTAATGCCATAACTGTCCATTTACTCCAGTTGATGCAACTGTGAGTGAACTACACGATCCTGAAGTCACGTATAAAGTACCGTCCTTTTTGCCTCGAGATATCACCAAGGCACCTTTTGTGATTTTTCAGGAATCACTAGTGAAGGTCGTCACATATCCGGTACCGACCAACTGCCCCACTGAGATCAAGTTCCGTTTCAAAACTCGGTACATGTCTGACATCTTTCAATTTCAAAACCGTTTCATCTTTCTGATTTATATGAATGTCTCTCTTTCCAACAATACTGCACGGCTCATCATCACCCAGGTAGACTCTCCCGAAGTCACCTGATACATAATTACGCAGAACTTCCATACATGAAGTGGCATGAAACAAAGCACCCAAGTATATAACCCAAGACTTATTCCTCGCATCAAGAGATGAGATCAACACCTCTGTGTCACTCTCCTCAGATAGATTCACTGAATCCTTCCCGCCTTGGGAGCTTCCTTCTTGTTTCTTGAGCGCCCTGCAATCACGTTTCATGTGCTCCTTCTTCCCGCAATGCCAACACCCGTCTTTGTCTTTCGGTCCCTTGGACTTCTTCATCGACTTAGAACGTCCGTATTTATTGCCTCATTTGTTCAACGATCTTCTTCTTCCTTCACAACGTTTAGAGCATTTCCTGAATCCCCTGAAACTCCTAATGCCTTTCTTCTAAATTCTTCGTTGAGAATTAGACCGGCCACACATCATCAAATTTCAACTTTGTCGACCCTGAAGAATTGCTCACACAATCACCAGACCATTCCAACTGTCTGACAAACTGGATAAGATCAATAACGCCCTGACCTTATCCTTAAAAATAATGCCAACGGATTTCAAGTAGCTCGTAACTATATTGAACTCGTTTAGATGTTCAGCCACGCTCCCCCATCTGACATCTTCATGTTGAATAGTTGTTTCATAAGATGAACCTTCTTGGACGTTGAGAGTTTTTCATACATGGTGGTTAGGGCTTCCATTAATTCTTTTATGGTTTTCATCATCTTAGATATATTGAAGGTGACGCTCTTAAACAAAAAAGTTAGATCGTTCCTAAAGCCTTCCGATCTAATAAAAACTATTCATCATCTGTCATCTTCTCTGGTTTCTTCTCTTTTCTCCTCTCTCCTAGAGGAATATAGAGGTTTTTCTGATACAGATAATCCTCCATCTTTATCTTTCAGAAGGCGAAGTTTGAACCATCAAACTTCTCAATTCTAGTCTTCCCTTCTTCCGTCATCGCTCCCACTAGAACTAAAACCAATAGCTCTGATACTAGTTGTTGTGCAACACGCCAACAACATAGTGAACCGAGATCCAATCTCAGGTCTCACCCACAAACGATATATAAAAAGAAATATAAAGTAGAAAAAGAATCAAAGCATTCCAAACAAACCACAAGATAAGATATACGTGGAAAAACCTCAACAAGGGTAAAAAACCACGGATGCAAACTTCCACTATGAAGAAAAATAAATATTACAAGGCAATATATTAACCTTTTCCTTGGAAGTACAGAGAAAACCCTTGCCCACCTTTGAATAACTCTCATTATACCTAGAAAAGCCCTAGGGACCGCTATTTATAGTTTAGACAACTTCCCTTTCACACCCTTGCAAAAACTGACTAAAAAATCCGCAGTCCGCATCAAATCTGGAAATGAATTTGCATACCTCAACTAGTCGAGCAGGGTACTCGACTGGTCGAGCGGACCCTCGACTAGTCGAGCATGGGCCTCGACCGGTCGAGTACCGTGAAACCAAAAAATGATGCTCGCTGAACTTTGAGTCGAGCCAGTTCACGATTGGTCGGGTGGGCCACTCGACCGGTCGATCAGGACACTCGACTGGTCGAGCGGCCGTTCCAAATGTGGCTCGACATCTCAGCAAGCTGATCCCCTTCCTGACTTTCTAGCCTGAGCTGGTTGGCAAATAGCACCTTCGATCAGACCCTTGCTTTTTTGCATTGTTCTTCGCTCATGGGGAGACAAAAGTTCCAACCTCTGTCTCAGGCAAAAGAAACATTGAGATTAAGAGTGCCCTAATGGCAGCATGATGGGTTCCAACATTTTGATGGGTACATCCACACCAACCACTTGGGAGAAGTAATAAGCCATTGTTGCTAGGATGGCCAATGGCCTTGGCCATGCCAAATCAGTTGGAAGTCTAGCTATTGGGATCGGGACCTGAACCCAGGCCCAGCCTAGCCTATTTCATGTCCGGCTCAGGGTTTCAGGGCTGCACCCACCAATGCTAAATAAGTTAGTGGTGCCCCCTACATTTAAGCCCCGCCCAGATGTCCATTTTCCACAACTATTTTAGATTTGTAAAGTACTAGAAGGTTTGGAAGCCTTCATAGAAATTATATGATCCTCCAGTTTTGTTTTGTTTTGTTTTTTTTTTTTTTGTTAGTGGGTTGCTGTTTAATCCTGTCCATTGAATCCTGTCCATTGATGGAATGTTCAGTGGCACCAAAATCTCGTTGATGGGACAATCCTAATCCTTTGATCGGACACTTGCATGTGAAGATGTGGAGCCACATCTGGGACCGTCTTCGACCGGTTGTGAGCCATGCTCAACCGATCGTAGGGTTCGGCTCGACCAGTCGTGGACCGGTTTGACTCAAAGTCCAGCGTGCATCATTTTTTGATCCCGAGGTGCTCGACCGGTCGTGGCCCATTCACGACCGGTCGTAGGGGTCACTCGACCGGTCGTGCAGTCTGCTCGACCGGTCGTAGTTACGTAGATTCGTTCCGCGATTTTGCGCGGATTTCATGTCGCAAGTCCTTTCACAACTGGGATGCAGAAAGGGGAGCTGTCTAAACTATATATAGGTGTTCCTAGGGCTTTTCTAGGTATTGGAATATTGGGAAAATAATTCTGAGGTGTGGGCAAAGGATTTTTTATGTTCTTCTAAGGGAGAGGTTAGTATATTGCCTTGTAATCTTTGTTCTTCATAGTGGAAGTTTGCATCCGTGGTTTTTTACCCTAGTTTAGGTTTTTTCCATGTATATCTTGTCTTGTGGTTTATTTTTTGGATTGCTTTGATCTACTTCTTAGTTTATATTTCTTCTTGTTTATCGTTTGTGGGTGAGGCCTGAGATCGGATCTAGGCTCACTGCGTTGTTGGCGTGCTGTGCAACAACTGGTATCAAAGCTATTGGTTTAATTCTATTGGGAACGATGGCAGAAGAAGGGAAAGCTAGAATTGAGAAGTTTTATGGTTCAAACTTTGCCTTCTGGAAGATGCAGATGGAGGACTATCTGTACCAGAAGGACCTCTATATTCCTCTAGGAGGAAAAGAGAAGAAACCAGAAAAGATGACAGATGATGAATGGTTTTTACTAGATAGGAAGGCTTTAGGAACTATCCGACTCTCTTTGTCTAAGAGCGTCGCCTTCAATATATCCAAGGTGAAAACTACAAAAGAATTAATGGAAGCCCTAGCCACCATGTATGAAAAACCCTCATCATTCAACAAGGTTCATCTCATGAAACAGCTATTCAATATGAAGATGTCAGATGGTGGGAGCAAGGCTGAACATCTAAACGAGTTCAATACAGTCACGAGCCAGATGGAATCCATTGGCATTGTTTTTGAGGATGAGGTCAGCGCATTATTGATATTATCCAGTTTACCAGACAGTTGGGATGGTTTAGTGATTGCTGTGAGCAATTCCTCAGGGTCAACAAATCTAAAATTTGACGATGTGACCGGTCCAATTCTCAGTGAAGAATCTAGAAGGAAGGCATCAGGAGTTTCAAGGGATTCAGGGAATGCTCTAAACGTTGAAGGAAGAGGAAGATCGCTGAACAAAAGAGATAATAAACACGGGCGTTCTAAGTCGAGGAAGAAGTCCAAGGGAACGAAAGACAAAGACGGGTGTTGGTATTGCGGCAAGAAGGGGCACATGAAATATGATTACAGGGCGCTCAAGAAACAAGAAGGAAGCTCTTAAGGTGGGAAGGATTTAGTGAATCTATCTGAGATGAGTGACACAGAGGTGCTGATCTTGTCTCTTGATGCGAGGAATGAGTCTTGGGTTATAGACTCGGGTGCTTCATTTCATGTCACTTCGTGTAAGGAAGTTCTACGTGATTATGTATCAGGTGACTTTGGGAGAGTCTACTTGGGTGATGATGAACCGTGCAGTATTGTTGGAAGGGGGACGTACATGTAAATCAGAAAGACGGAACAGTCTTGAAATTGAAGGATGTCAGATATGTACCAAGTTTGAAACATAACTTGATCTCTGTGAGGCAGTTGGCCGATACCGGTTATGTGACGACATTCACTAGTGATTCCTGGAAGATCACAAAAAGTGCCTTAGTGATATCTCAAGGCAAAAAGGAAGGTACTTTGTATGTGACTTTAGGATCGTATAGTTCACTCGCAGTCGCATCAACTGGAGTGAATGGGCAGTTATGGCATCAAAGGTTGGGACATATGAGTGAGAAGGGGATGAAAGTGTTATTGTCGAAAGGGAAGCTACCAGGGCTGAAGTCTATTGACTTGGAATTCTGTGAGGACTGCGTGTATGGAAAGAAGAAGAGGGTAAGCTTCAAGAAGACGGGACACGCTTCAAAGACGCATCTGTTGGAGCTTGTACACACTGATGCGTGGGGACCGGCACAGGTATTATCTCTTGGTGGCTCACGTTATTTTGTTACTTTTACTGATGATGCTAGTAGAAAACTGTGGATTTATTTCTTAAAGCATAAATCTGATGTATTTGATGTATTTAAGAAGTGAAAAGTTATGGTAGAAAACGAGACAGGTAAAACAGTAAAATGTCTCAGATCTGATAATGGGGGAGAGTACTGTGATAAGAGATTTGATGAGTATTGTGTAGAAAATGGAGTCAAACATTAGAAAACGATTTCAGGGACACCGCAACAGAATGGTGTGGCTGAGCGCATTAACAGGACCATCCTTGAGCGCACCAGGAGCATAAGGTTACATGCGGGGTTGCCGAAGACCTTTTGGGAAGATGTTGTAAATACTGCCCCATATCTCATCAATAGAAGTCCCTCAACACCATTGGATGGTGGGCTACCAGAAGAAACGTGGACCGGGAAAGAAGTGAACCTTGCACACTCAAAGTATTTGGTTGCACTTCATATGTTCACATTTATGCAGAGCACATAAACAAGCTGGATGCAAAGTCCACGAGGTGCACGTTTATAGGCTATGGGCAGCATGATTTTGGCTACAGGTTTTGGGATGCAGAAAACAGAAAAATCATAAGAAGCAAGAACGTATTCTTTAATGAAAAAGTGATGCATAAGGACAGTGTGCGAGAAACTAAGGCTAAGGAAAATGGATTCGTAGAGTTGGAAGAGTTACCGGACATGGGTGTTTGTTACAACGTCACAGGATGATCATGCACAGGAGCATTATGAGGCAGAGCAATAGACACCGGTTGTTGAGGAGGTCTACTCGGGAGAAGAGATCCACAGTCCGATACTCACCATCCTACATTATCTACTGCTTACAGATAATGGTGAACCAGAATGTTTTGAAGAGGCGTTACAGTCAGATACACGGGTTAAGTGGGAGCAGGTCATGGATGATGAGATGGACTCTCTTGAGTCTAATCATACATGGGAGCTAGTCACTCTACATAAGGGTAAGAAAGCTCTTCATAACAAGTGGGTTTACAGATTGAAGGAGGAACACATACAAGGGTAGATTGGTTGTGAAAGGGTTTCAACAAAAGGTAGGCATCGATTTCACTGAAATATTTTCACCTGTGGTGAAAATGTCTACGATTCGCATGGTCTTGAGTATAGTGGCTTTAGAAGACTTCATCTAGAGTAGCTAGATGTTAAGATAGCCTTTCTTCATGGGGATCTTGAAGAAGAGATATATATGCATCGGCCGACAGGATACGTGGCACCAAGAAAGGAGAACAAGGTAAGCAGACTGAAGAAGAGTCTATACGGCCTGAAGCAGGCCCCGAGGTAGTGGTACAAGAAGTTCGATAGTTTCATGTCGGGAAATGGTTTTAGGACATGTCATGCAGACCACTGTTATTATTTGAAGAAGTTTGATATGTCGTACATCATCCTTCTTCTATACGTTGATGACATGTTTGTGGCTGGTTCAAGCATGAAGGACATCTCTAACCTCAAAAGACAACTGTCTAGAGAATTTGTCATGAAGGATTTAGGAGCTGCAAAACAAATTCTAGGCATGAGGATAAAGCGTGACAGAGAAAATAAGAAACTAGTTTTGTCACAGGCAGAGTACATAGCCAAGGTACTTGATCGATTCAATATGGGAGGTGCTAAGCCGGTTAACACTCCATTAGCCAGCCACTTCAAACTATCTAAGGAACAAGGTGCAAAGACACAAGAGGAATGAGACTATATGGTTAAAGTCCCATATGTGTAGCTATTGGGAGTCTCATGTATGCTATGGTGAGCACGAGGCCAGATATTGCTCAAGCAGTGGGAGTTGTTACAGGTTGATGAACAACCCCGAGAAGGAACATTGGAAAGCTGTGAAGTGGATCCTTAGATACCTGGTAGGTACTGTGGATATAGGGCTATGTTATGGAGGATCAGAAATCAAGCTACAAGAATACGTAGATTCAGACTTGGCAGGAGATATCAACAGCAGAAGAAGCACTACAGGTTACGTCTTTACTCTGGGTAGTGCTGCAGTCAGTTGGGTATCTTAGTTACAGAAGATAGTATCTATCAGTACGAGGGAAGCAGAATATGTTATGGCTACAGAAGCGTGCAAGGAGATAGTATGGATGCAAGGTTTCATAGAATAATAAGCAAGCAGATTGCAAGCTATACAATGACAGTCAGAGTGCAATACACTTGGCTAAGAATTCAGCCTTTCATTCAAGGACCAAGCATATTGATATCAGATATTACTTCATACGTTCGTTACTGGAAGATGGATCGATTGCTCTGGACAAGATTCATACAAGTGAGAATCCTGCGAACATGTAGACCAAGGCAGTCACACGGGACAAGCTGAAGATTTGTTCAGCTTTGATTGGTCTTCAGGCTTGAAGACGGGGAGGTGGTGCACTCCGGATGAAGAAGACGAAGGTTTAAGGCGATGTGTCTCCAAGTGGGAGATTGTTAAGAAGTGGAGCCACATCTGGGACCGTCTTCGACCGTTCGTGAGCTATGCTCGACCGGTCGTAGGGTCCGGCTCGACGGTCGTGGACTGATTCAACTCAAAGTCCAGCGATCATCATTTTTTGATCCCGAAGTGCTCGACCGGTCGTGGCTCATTCACGCACCGTCTGTTGGGATTTTTGACATGCGGAATCACACAGATCTAGATCTAGGATAGCAATCCAATGCACCAAGCACAAAAGAGAACACACAGATTTAACGTGGAAAACCCTTTCGGGAAAAAAACACGGCACAAAGCGACAGAATTCCACTATGAAAGCATAAATTACAAAGAGAGGAGACTTACCCCGATTCGAACAACCTCGAATCTCACCTTTGTTATACCCTTTGATAACCCTAGAACCCTTTAGAATACCTTTAGGAAGCCTTAGCATCATTCCTCATGCCCTAGAAAAGCCCTAGGAACACCTATTTATAGTTTAGGCA
This sequence comes from Magnolia officinalis, assembly GCA_021015155.1. Classification (NCBI taxonomy): domain Eukaryota; kingdom Viridiplantae; phylum Streptophyta; class Magnoliopsida; order Magnoliales; family Magnoliaceae; genus Magnolia; species Magnolia officinalis. The sequence continues at coordinate 42,019,078 of JAJHSJ010000007.1, forward strand.
ACTTCCTTCCGCATCCTTGTTGCGAAAGGACTTAAAATCCACGATCAGCACAAAATCGCGGAACGAATCTGCGTAACCTACGACTAGTCATAGCTCTCCTAGGAATAATCGTAGCTCACCTACCTACGACGGTCATAGACCTCGGAGAAAAACACACAATGTCGCTGTACTTTAAGTCGTGCCAGGACTCGAACCTACGACTGGTCGAGCGCCTCTCACGACCAGTCGTGGCTGTCTCACGACCGTCGAACGACCTCAAAAACTTCAGATTAAAGACTTCTCTAACAATCTCCACCAAGTCTTCAATCTTCAACCGTGTAACTCCTTGACCTCTTATCTTATCTCTCATCACATCATAGCTTCAATTAACGCCTCTCGTGCACACTCCGTCCTTCTTCTTACGCCATCG
>JAJHSJ010000007.1:42019586-42060973 GCA_021015155.1 Magnolia officinalis
TTGTACCCTAAGTGCAAGCTTGCAAAGTAGTAATGATCTTGTGAGACTGAGGTCGAACCCACAAGGACTGTATATGTATGATTTTCTGAGTTATTTTTAGATTTAGAATCAGAGACTAAACTAAATCTGTAAATTGAAAAAGATGTTGTGAAGTGAAGTATCAATAGAATGGAAACTAAAGCGCCAAGGATCAACTTAAAGTCATCTTAATGCATCCTTACTTGATTCAATCAATACCTCAACTGGAATCGAAGTCCTAATCTATCCAGTTGGATGATAGAGCAGTTAAAATATAATAAAACAATTCTAACATAAATCTAGACATTCATAATAACAATCCATGTATAACAGTCTTATTGAATTGATTGTAGAGAGTTCAAAGCATCTACAATGCCCGGAGTAAATAGTAGATCAAGGAATTCTACTGATCAAACAATTACAAATAGAGTAGAAAGCATTCGTGAAGTTTCTAAGCATCCATCATGCCTGGAGTCGACGATAGATAAAAGTAAATAAAAAAAATACATTTATATTAAATCATAAACTATAAAACATCCAACATGAAGATCATAAAACCTGAATCAAAGTAAGAATAACATCAAAATAAACTACAAACTTCACCTTTTAGATCTATCTAAGAGATTAGCCAATCCTAGAATTGATTGAAACTAAACTCTTAAACAAAACCATAAATACCAAATAGAAGAAGAAGATTGGAGAAGAATAAGGGACTCCTTGAGCTTCCGCTATTCCTTACACTACTCTTCTAACCCCAATTCGTGCTTAGGAGAACCTAGAAAACCAATATTTATAAGCTTTGCAAGAACCGACTTTGAAACCACCTTAATTTACACAGATTTATGCAGCTTCGATCATCGAAGCCCTATCTTCGAATTCAATTCGAATTTGGAAATTGACAGTAATCGTGTGCGTAAGTCCTTCGATGCGATTGCCCGACCTTCGATGGCATTAAACTGGCTTCGATGTCATCGAACATGTGCTCGATGAGATCGAGAATCGTTTGAAACAATCCCGCGAGTTTATCCCAAAATTCACGATAATTTCGATGTCATCGAACTGGCTTTGATGGCATTGAACTGAACTTCGATGAGATTGAAAGGCTCTTCGAGGAGATCGAGAATTGTATCTTTTTGTCTAGCAACTAAACTTGATTTTCTTTGAATTTTTTATATGATCGAGCCTCCTTCGATGACATTGAACACTTACTTCAATGGCATTGAAGCTATGTTCGATGTAATCGAACTGTCAAGTTCAATAGTTCTAGATTTATGCACTTTGCAATCTCGATTTTCTTCTTTCTTCACTTGGTTTTTTTGGATTTTGGACGATTGAAATCTTCAATCTCGACCACTAATGTCACTCTCCAAACTCGGAAACAGGGCTCACAAAAATTCCGATCGCCGAATCCGGTGCCGACAGCCTCCATAGAACCCCATTCTCCGCTCTTAGTGCCCATACGCCGGATTCCAATCCTGGGATCCTAAAAGGAGGATTTTTAAAATAAAATTTCATGAAGAGAAGCATAACCACAAGTGTCACCCCCCAAACCCGGAAATCAGGCTCACAAAATTCCCGATCGCCGAATCCGGTGCTGACAACCTCCGTAGTACCCCATTCTCGGCTCCCAACGCGCATACGCCAGATTCCGATCCTTGGATCTTACAAGGAGGATTTTCCAATGTACATTTGTCTCTTAATAAGCATAACCACATTTTACCCAAATCACAAAGGCAACATCATCATCACATATCTACTAATATAAATATTTGAATACAGTACTGAAAAGGAAATACATATATTGAAATCAAAGCTTCAGAAGACCCTGCACACTCCATGTTTAATGTTGCTGCAACCTAATGCCACCTAGACGCATCTATCGTGCATAAGCTTATAGAAAGCTTAGAGGGTGGTGAAAGTGTGTGTAAGGTAAGTGTCAAGTATACAATAAAGCCCATAAATCATACATCATCGGGATAAGGGGAAATACTGACAAGATCATGAATCATACGATATCAGAGTAAGCAGAAATATACTGGTAAGTCCATGAGTCATATAATATCAGAGTATGCAATACAGATCATAATGAGCCAAATATCATATACTACGGATGCAATGCAATATGCAGATCCTGCCAAGTCCATCTAAGCCATATAAGTGTAGAAACGTAGCAATCCAAAATGTCATATGCCGTGGATGAAATGCAATATGCGATGCGAATGAAATGACCAAGCTGGAGTGAAGTCGGGATGATAGTATATAATATCACAGGCTATGGGGTCCATCACAAGGGAATTCTATCCAAACCAGTCCCATACCTAAATTTGGATAGTCAAACACAATGTAGTAAACTCCTGATCTCAAGTTTGTCGTGCGCCCCAACCGAAATCATGGTCATTGCGAAGGTACACATAACAAATAGCTATGCACCACCAGCCTGAGTGGATAGTGAATGGATGAATGAATGAGTATGAAACTCCTGCTCAGTAGCCTGTCAGCACAGTAACCTGCCAACCACTAGTAGCCCGCCTAGTGTGGTAGCTCACCCAGGCCTCAGCCCCACCCACATGACACCTGCCTACATCAGCGTCCGCCCACATGTGCAACAGTGACGGAGTGTCATAATATCATGTCAATCCTCATATTAAGTCCACATATCTGTACGGTTCCTCTCCGGGGGATCACCGGGGTCTATTACACTCCACACTGACTGTCGCTTCCCTAGCTACACAACCCAACAAGTGGAAGAGACCACATTATCCGCCTGACCAGTAATACCTACTCGGCTCGTCGATAACGGACTCATTTGCGAGCTGGTTAAACTCAGCCTAACTTAATACAGCCCCCTCACTTGGGCGGATAAGGCCACACCCCCTCCCAACCGACCACGACACAGTGGGAGATGCGGCCTACTAGTATTCGGCACTCAGGCGCTCATGTATCCACTCGGTTTATACGTTGGAGCATCTCCTGGCCTCGGAGGTTTAAGGACTTTCACTCACAAACATCCAAAGTGCCTGAATGCTCGAACCAAACATTTTCGGTGTCCCATCTGGCCATCCACGACATGCCTGTGGAGGTCACAGCCCTGATGTCACTAGGGCGTACAATAATCATAGTCACACAATACTAGATGCATGAGTCACACGTCCAGTCATGCAGCAATCTCGCGCGTACCACGTGCTCATGTGGGAAACTCCTATCAGTGAGTCCCATGAATAGTCTGCCCAATGGCATATGCTATGATCAGTCACTACTCATATCAAGCATATATATGATGCGTATGGACATGAATCATGGAGTTACACTAAGCATGTTATAAGGTGATGAACTATCCTCATAACGAAGATGGGCCTAGATGGCCTACACACAACAAGTATGGGCCTATCAATGGGCCCTAGGGAGAGTTATAATGCAGACATTTAACCAATATTATTCTTACAATGTGGATGTCAAACCATCATTGCTCCCAAGGTACGGCCTGCCATAAACATCATTACATAAACTATGGTGGAATTACACATTGCAATGGACCTTATATACATCCCATCGGGCCTCGACCCATGGGCCTCATATATATCAAGGTGGGCTCAACAACGGGCCTTGTATATCACATCGGGCTATCAAATGGGTCAAATCAATGGGCCTTATATACATTGCAATGGGTCATAACCATGTAGAGATCATCTATTCTAGGGCATTTCACAAGGAATGAATCGTATCGAAAGATCATCTGGACCGCACTCCAAATAATAGTGGTGACAATGATTTCCACCATTAAAATCCTCAAGGCCCACCATAACGTTTATTTTTCCATCCAACAGTTTATAAGGTCACACAGACCTAATAAGAATAAATAAATAAATTTTATGTTTATTCAAAAGCTCTGGGCCAGAGGAGTTTCAATGGTAGACGTTCAACCCACCACTGTTATCAGTGGCCCACCAGATAAATAGATCTGTCTCCTTTTGGCCTCAAGCCATAAGACAAGCTTGCCAAATGGTGGACGGTTTGGATGCAACATATGCATCATGGTGGGTCCCATAGGGATGGACAACATGAATAAAGCACATACCTCATGGTGGGGGTCCACACCGATGAAAGGTGTGAACGCATACATTAGTGGGTCCCACGTGGGGCCCACCATAATGTTTATTTTCCACCTAACTGTTGGTAAGGTCACACAGATCGGAGTGAAGAGGAAAAACAATTTCATAATGATCCAAAGCTTCTGTTACCAAAAAAGGGTTTCAATGGCAGACGTTCAATCACACTATTTCCTGGCGTGTGGGCCACCTGAGTCCCACACGCGATTGATTTTTTGGGGTGGCCCATAGCCAGAAGGGGACCCACCCAATGCACGGTGTGTCCTCTGGACGTGCAGCAGCAGCATCAGCTGCATGTTTTGTTATTATTATTATTTTTAAACATAGTTTTTCTGCAGTTTTCCATATGTGGGGCCCGCATCAGGTGAACCCAACCCAAACAATGGATTCTAGGACCCAAGACGGACCAAATAAGCCATGAGATGTGTTTTGGCGTATAGAAATATTAGAGTGGATTTTAACGGTAAAAACCTCTGTTTTTTAGGAAATAGCCCACCAGAAAATCAGATTGGCTTCATTTTTCAGCTCAACACCTAAAATGAAATGGGGAATGGGATAGACGATGTGGATTAAAACCATACATCAAGGTGGGGCTTGCATGGGCAGCCCTTCCCAAAAGCTTTGAACCAAAGCTAATATTTGTGTTTTCAGTTAACGTCCAGCGTCCCTGGACGCTGGACTGTTTGGGCACACCACGTATATAAGGTGGGCCCTGCTCAGGTGGGCCACCAAATGGTGGATGGTGTGGATACAACACATATATAAAGTGGGCCCCACCTGCAGATGGCTTGGATAAAATACATGCTTCATGGTGGGTCCATCCGGATGGGCCACGCAGCCACATCATCACATATAATAGCAAAAAATGAAGAGAGAGAGAGAGAGAGAAGAGAGGAGAGAGAGAGAGAGAGAGAGAGAGAAGAGAGAGAGACGTGTGATGGAGGGACCCCGACACTCTGGGCCCTCCCTTTTAAGCATTCAAACATACATCAAGTGGGTCCCAATACATGTGGGCCCACCAAATCAAAAATCAACGGTGGAGATTACTTCTCCACCAAAATGGAAGGTCTAGATGACATCTTTAAATCTTCGAAAAGTAAACATCATGATAGGGTCCGTGGAGAATGGCCCCATCATGAAACGATCATGTGAATCAAGGTGGGCCATCGGCCACACCTAGGGCCAAAGTGAGATCCATACCATGAATCAGTAGGCCTCACTTGGCCCATCATCTAAAAAATAAAATCTAAGCCTATAGAAGCACCCACCGTTCGATCTTCTTAGTCCGATGGAACGCCGATCTCCTTGTGTCTCACTTTGATGAAAGGTGATGAGAGATGAAGGGCTAGGATGATGGATTTTTTATATAGGAAGTGGGCCACACAACACACTTTTCTCTCTTAGAATTCCTTGGACGCGCACCTCTCTTTTGCTCTTTGTTGCTTGGAAAATGTGAGGAGAAAGAGAGAGGAATGGGTGGTTGTAAGAGAGGTGATGGATGTGAGTGATGGGTGTGAGGTGATAGGTGTACTTGACATGTATGGGTGTGTATAGGGCTGTACACGAGCCAAGCTAGCTCGAAAAGCTCGCTCGGCTTGGCTCGATTTAGCTCGACTTGACTCAACTCGAACGATAAATGAAGGCGAGCCACTTTTATATGACCCAGCTCGTTTTGAAAACAAGCCAAGTTCAAGCATAGTAGAGTTTGACTCGACTCGACTCGAACTCGGCTTTGCTCGAAGCTCGAGCTCGGCTCGACTCGTATATATATATATATATAATATATATATATATATATATATATATATAATATATATATAATATATATATATTAATGTATATTATATTATATTTAAAAATTAAAAAAAATATTAAACCATAAAAAACCAGCAACCATTTTTAGTCCCACTCGACCAGTCGAGCAGGCCACTCGACCAGTCGTGGAATGGTCTTATCTTATCGCGCCCAAAATTTTAAAAGTTTGTTGGTCCTTCGACCAGTCGAACCGACCACTGGGCCAGTCGAGTGAACAGTTTTTTCACTTATAAATAGAGCACGATTTTTAGAGTTTTTCATTCAATTCAAGCAAAATCAAGACACCACTCTGAGAGATAAGTTTGTGATATTCTTAAGCTATTTAGTGCTCATTTAATATTCTCTTTAATTTAGCTTTTTGCATTTGATTTTGAGTTCTATATTCTAATCTTATTTAAAGAAGGGATAAGTTTTCCCCTTTCTTGGAATCAAAATCAAATCAAGCTAGCCCAAGGTGATTTAATTTAAAAATCATTTAGAACCCTTTCATAAGTGAGTGTGGACATTAAACATCTACTTCAAATTGGTTCTACTGGGCTTCATCAAAGGAGAATATCCATATAAGTATATTTACATTTTTTGTAAATCTCTTTTTGGTTTTTGAGGTTGTGCTAGAAAAAATTTCTCTTTAATTTATCTGAAGTGATCCAGAAAATCTCAGAGCGTGGAGTTTTTGAATTGTGTAAGCCCACTTAAAAGACACAATTGTGAAGGTTTTAGGTGAACCTTGAAAAACCTATTTGATAGTGAACACCAATATCCCGAGGGAGAGGATATTGGGAGTGGAGTAGTTGTGTGGCTGTTTTTTCTAAACAGTTGGTGTACACACAAGCAAACCACTATATTTTATGGTGTTGTCGTGGTTGATTGATTGTGGCTTTGTGTGAATGTTGTAATTTCTTTTTAGGCCTTTGTGGAGAATGTTATAATCTCTTTTATGCAAGTGTGCGAATGCTATAATAGCTTAGTTTATTTTCTTTGCTATTTTTATTCTCCTCTGTATTAGTTTGGGATTTTGATACATAGACCATTCTAGAAATCAGGTTGTCCTACCATAAGCCGTTGGTTTTTGGTGTAAGGTTGTCCTTAGAACAGCATCTATATCAACCTCTCAATACTTGTATACATTTAAGGTTGTTATTCATTTATGTTTGTGGGATTGTTAAGTGCTATCTTTATTTATATCTGTCTGATTCTGCATTAAAATTTTTAATTTGGCATAGTCCTATTCACCCCCAGCCCCCCTCTAGGACTCTTAGCTCGCCTTTTCAAGTGTATCAAAGCCTAATAACTCGCTTTATTTTTTGGATTAATTTCTTGAGTTAATCGATCTGAGCTTTTTAGGATGTCAAATTTTGATAGTCTTTTAGTCACTAGGCCTCCACCTTTTGATGACTCCAATTATGCCTATTGGAAAGCTAGAATGGGGATTTTTTTTTAAAAAAAATCCATGGATGAGAGCGTGTGGCAAGGCACAGTGACCAATTGGACCTCTCCTACCACTGAAGTAACTGTTACTGATGGATCTAAAACTGTAAAAGTCGCACCTTACTTTTCTTGGACCGCTCTTCAGAAAAGTGAGAGTAGTGCCAATGCAAAGGCTTTAAATGCAATCACTTGCGCACTATCACTGGATGAATTCAAGAGAATTATATCCTGTGATACTGCAAAGCAAGCCTAGAATATCTTGGAAATGACACACGAGGGTATAACGATTGTCAAGAAATCTAAAGTTCAAATCCTCACAACCAAATTTGAGGAAATACGTATGGAAGAAAGTGGAACGTTCATGTACTTCTATACAAGATTAAATGACATTGTCAACTTTATGTGAGGTCTTGGTGATAGGATCCCAAAAAGTAAAGTCTGTGTAAAGATACTGCGCTCATTGCCTGAACAGTTCAATTCAAAGGTAACTGCGATCCAGGAACTTCATGATGCAGATAATATGAGGGTAGAAGAACTGGTTGGTTCGTTACAAACCTACGAGTTAAACTTTAAAGCTCCTAAAGGTAAATCCATCGCCCTTAAGTCTTCTAAAATTATTTCTCAAGAAAATAGTAATAATTCTGATTTAGAAACTTCTGAAGATGATATGGCTCTTTTAGCTAAAAAGTTTTAGAAGATTTTCAAAAGTAAAAAGAGGGTTGATTTGTAAAAATCTATTGAAAAGAACAAACCTAGATCTAAAAATTGAAAATCATTAAAAGACGTCAATGCTACAACTGCCATGAATATGGGCATCTAGCAAACAAATGTCCTAAGAAGGACAAGTCTAAAAAGAAAGGTATATTGGCTACATGAGATGATTTTTCTTGCTCTGAAGTCTCTTCTGAGTCAGAAGATTCTGAAATCGAGTCGGCTAATGATGTTAAAGCTTTAATGACTCTAGCCAAGTTCACTTTTTTAGATAATGATAATTCAACCAGTGAAGAAAATCTGAATAGTGACCATGAAAATGAAGAAGATCTTCAAGATGCTTATGATGCCCTATGCAAGGAAAGTTGCAAAATTGCTGTAAAGCTAAAACTTCATAAAGAAAAGTTTTCAAAACTAAAAGAAAATTTTGATAATCTAGTCTTAGAAAAATCATACATTTCAGATTGCTTTGAAAAAACTAAGTGCAACTTAGATTACAAAACGTCCCAAGTTGAAAACTTAAAATCTGAAAATGAAAAGCTAAAACTAGAAGTCTCTTCGCTTTGAGTTTGAAACACATGGAGGTATGCCCAAGGTGATCCTAAATTAGAAAACTTTTATTTATCCGATCCAGAAAATGTGGTGATCGATCTAGATTGGGCTATAATAAAAGTATTCCTCCCAAACATAAGAATATTCCTAAATTTGTTAAAGGAGAGTCTTGTAACTCAAAAGGGAAAAGTCTGAATCAATATAATTCTAAAAATGTTAAGACTTTTCAGACCTTAAAACCTAAAAACAACCATATCAACTATAAAATTCAGAATCGTAATCCTTTAGCTGAGAAAATTGTTGATTTACTTAAGGAGCTCTTAAAATCTAACTCAGTGGGTCGGACTTATAACAAATATAAACATAAGAAGACTAACTATACCCCTAAACCCAAAACAATATTGAAATGGGTCCCTAAGGTTACTTGTTTGGTTGCCCACACCGCTTTTAAAGCTTCAAGTCATTCAAAGTGGTACCTAGACAGTGGTTGCTCCAAACATATGACAGGTGACAAAGGTCTATTCACCAATCTTAAAGACATGACTGATGGTTCAGTCACATTCGATGATGGTAGCAACTGCAAAATTATTGGCCAAGGTACGGTTCAGCTCTTTAACCTCCCTTTATTTGAGAATATTTTATATGTAGAAGGGTTAAAACATAATTTATTCAGCATCTCTTAAATATGCGATAATAATCATAGTGTAATATTTACTAATTAAGGGTATAAAATTTTAATTAAAACTGGTTCTGTAATATTAACTGGTCGCGGAACTTCTAAGAACTGCTACATTGTTAGTGAATCAAGCTCATCTAAGCTATTGTGCTATATGATCCATACTGATGAAACTGAATTATGGCATAAGCGCCTCAGACATGTACACTACCGTAACTTGTATAGATTGAGCAAAAGAGAGTTAGTAAGAGGTCTACCCAAAGTAAAGAAAGAAAGAAAAATATGTGGTGAATGCCAGATTGGTAAACAAACCAAGAGTACTCACAAAAAGGTGAACTCCAATGCCACATCTAAACCACTCAAACTTCTCTACATAGATCTCATTGAACTGACTAGAATGGAGAGTCGAGGTGGCAAGAAGTATATTCTGGTGATAGTAGATGACTTCACCGGATATACTTGGGTAGTTTTCTTGAGAGAGAAATCAGAAACTCTCAATGAAGTAAAAAGGGTTCTTAAACGTATCCAAACTGAAAAAGAATTACGAGTCACTAAGATCTGTAGTTGATCATGGTTCTGAATTTGAAAATAGCAGTTTTGAGAAATTTTGCAATGATCAGGGAATATCACATGAATTTTCTGTGCCCAAAATACCACAACAAAATGGTGTGGTGGAAAGAAAAAATAGAGTGCTTCAAGAAATGACAAACGTAATGCTAAATAGTATGAAACTTCCTAAAAATCTTTGGGCTGAGGCGGTAAATACTGCATGTTATATAATTAACTATGTTTACACTAGAAAATTAAACAGTAAAACTGCTAATGAAATGTGGTTTAATAAGAAGCCTACTGTCAAATACTTTTGAGTTTTCGGCAGCAAGTGCTACATTTTACGTGACCGAGAAAATCTGGATAAATTTGACACCAAAAGTGATGAAGGGATATTTTTAGGGTATGCTCTGAATAGTCGAGCGTATCAGGTTCTTAACAAGAGGACCGGTGTAATTCAAGAGTCCATTAATGTGGTTATAGACGATCACTTGAATACACCTGCCTCAAGTTCAGAAAATGATGAAGTTCTTTTAATTGATAAACCAGACTCTTCATCATGTCAAAATAACACTGAACTGAGGACAGTTAAAGACCATTCATCTAATTAAATCCTTGGAAACCCTCTCACTGGTGTGTGTACTCGTAAACAACTTGAAGATATGTGTAACTATGTGTGATTTTACGTCTCAAATAGAACCGATTAATGTAAAAGAATCTCTTACTGACGAAAATGGATTGTTGCAATGCAAGAAGAGCTAAATCAGTTTGTAAGAAATGATGTTTGGTATTTAGTTCCAAGACCAAAAGATAAACACATTATCAGAACAAAATAGATTTTCAAAAAAAGACTGACGAACTTGGTAATATTATTAAAAACAAAGCTAGGCTGGTTGTATAGGGGTACACTCAAATAGAAGGCATTGATTATGATGAGACCTTTGCCCCAGTAGCTCATCTTGAATCAATCAAACTATTTATATCCATTGCGTGCTTTAGAAAATTCAAAATATACCAAATGGATGTAAAGAGTGTGTTCTTAAACGACGATTTGCATGAAGAAGTGTATGTTGAACAACCAACGAATTTTGAAGACCCTAAGCATGCTAATCATGCCTATCGCCTGAAAAAGGCACTCTATGATTTGAAACAAGCTCCCAGGGCATGGTACAAAAAGTTGATTAAGTTTCTACTAAGTCATAACTTTATAATGGGAAGTGTTGATAAGACATTGTTTATAAAGAAACATAATGATCACATACTTATAGTGCAAATCTATGTTGATGACATTATTTATGGATCTACCTGTGCTAACATGACGGTTGAGTTTGCAAATCTTATGAAATCTAAATTTGAAATGAGCATGGTTTGAGAACTAAACTATTTCCTAGGGTTGCAAGTCAAACAACTCCCTGATGGTTTCTTTATATCTCAAACCAAATATGCTCTGAACTTAGTTAAAAATTTCGAATTTGAGAGTGAGAAAAATTTTGATACTTCAATGAGTACTACTCTAAAACTCTCTAAGGATTCAACAGGTAAGAGTGTGGATCGTAAGTTGTATCATAGTATGATAGGTAGTTTACTTTATTTAACTGCGAGCCGACCTGATATTGCATTTAGCGTAGGAATTTGTGCTAGATATCAGTCAGAACCTAAAGAGTTACATCTGATAGCTGTTAAGCGCATTTTGCGATATGTCGCTAGTTCAGCTAATCTTGGTCTCTGGTATCCACACGATACTAGTGTGCAATTAGCTAGTTACACGGATGCTGATTGGGCTAGTAACATTGATGATCGTAAATCAACCAGCGGTGGTTGTTTCTATGTCAAAAACTGTCTGGTTTCTTGGCTAAGTAAGAAACAAAGTTCCGTATCGCTCTCCACAGCTGAGGCTACTATATTGCTGCTGGTAATGCTTGCACTCAGCTTGAGTGGATGAAAAGAATGCTAAGCAATTACGAAATTACGCAAGAATCCATGGTTTTATATTGTGATAATTCAAGCGTAATTAATATCTCTAAAAATCTAATTCAGCATTCACGAACCAAGCATATTGACGTTAGATATCATTATATTCGTGAACTGGTGGAAGACAAGATAATTTCTTTGGAATATATTCTGACCAAGACTCAACTTCCAGACATATTCACAAAACTGCTCGACAAAAATAGGTTTGCAAAATTGAAATTTGATCTTGGTATGTGCAATATGAACTGATGATTTGTGCCTTTCTGTATCATAATGTATATATTTATTATTTTGAAATTTTAAAATTCAAATTAATGAAAAATTGTAAATTTTCAGTGATGCACAACCAGTCAAGTACAGACTCGACATGTTGTGGCTCGACCAGTCGAGTATGTACTCGACTAGTCGTGAATCTTGGGTTTGACAATTTATTTGGGGAAAATCTTCTTTTTCTTCATTTAGGTCTTCTTCTCCATCAAGCCCTACCACAACCGGTCGAACTCATCTTCGATTCCTCCATGGTTAGTGCATTATTTTCAGTTTTCTTCTAGATTTAAGTCCTTTGCACTTCTTTTTTTTTTCATTTGTGTGGTTTATTTCATGCTTTATGATTGCTTTTAGGATTTTTTATCAAAAAATCTGATCTACTAGAAACCCTTCTTACCTCTTTTGCAATCTCTCTATTCCTTGATTTCTTTATTGTAATGGAGGGTAGAACCAAGAAGAAAGGATCTCGTGGTCCCTCTTCGTCTCGTTCGGCTCTTATCACAGTGCGCCATCTTCGGTCACCTGAGGAAGATCCTGAGTTTGTGCGGGATATTCACTTGCGCAATGTGATAGTTGAACGAACTGTTATCCTGATGATTTGACACCATTTGACGTTGTTCCTCTCCTTCAGTCTGTAGGATGGGATAACATATTACATTGGGGTGGACCGGCATACCACTCCATTGCGCAAACTGTGTATGCTTGCATTAGTGACTTCTATTTTGAGAATCTGACATTTACAATTACGACCAGAGAAGGTCCAATTGATGTGGACCGTCATCTTATTTCTGGGTTAATAGATATACCTGTCAATGACGACGGTATTCCCATTAGTTCTCTTGTTGCAATACCTTTTAAATCTGAGAAATGAATGCTCACTAGAGATTTATGTAATACGGATGCAGAATGGAGTACTGGGAATGCGCTCGCCTCTAAGTTTATGTTACCTAGATACAGAATTCTTCATAGGATTTTCATTTCAAATGTCTATCCTCGATCTGGTAATAAAATCGAGCTTACTACATTCATGGTTCGTATTCTTCATTCTATCATTTCTGGAGTCTCTGTGTGTCCTCCTTCTCTGATTTGTTATATCATGATTCAGTTCCATCTCCACCTAGGTCACAGTGATATACCTTTTGCTTATCTTATGACTGTATTAGCCACCCATAGTTTAGTGGCTATGCCTGTTGGAGAAGCTCTCATTCACCATCTACCCTTCAACAACTCTAACATTAACAAGATGAATTTGAAGTTGGCCCCAGGCCAAGTTGATGTGGGTGCTTGTGGAGCAGCTGAAGCAAATGAAGAAGAAGATGCTTTGCCTCCAGATGATGTCAATATGAATGACATTTTTGATGAAATTGAATCCGATTTTGCTGGTGATCCTAATTATCAGTCATCTGATTTTGATGCGCGTTTGCGCTCACTTGAGGAGAAGGTTGAAGGTATGCATGTGTCCCACGAAATGCAATTTAAATATATGCGCAAATATCTTAGGCGCATTAACATGGGACTTCTTCTGGTTCGGATTACTTTTGAGTATCTAATATGTAATAACTTTTAATACTTGAACTTCTTCTTGTGATTGGATATGTTTTTAATGGTTATCTTGTTATTATGTTATCTTAACCTTACATCTCTCATTGCTCTTGTGTTTTTATCATTATTTATAGGTTCTTTCATTTATCATATTGTAACAAAAAGGGGGAGAATTAATCCTGACATGCCTATTTAATGAATGTGGAATTGTGGAGAATGTGGTTAGGTGATAGGTAGCAATTTTTTCGGTAACAATTTTTTCAATTCTCCACTTGGATTCTATGCAGTAAGGTATTAAGGGGGAGTATTGATGAGTATTGATTTGACCAGTTTGTAACTGGTGCATGATTCTTTGTTGTGCATGTATGATATTTTTATTTATTTTGTTTTGTCATGAATTTGACAAAGGGGGAGATTGTAAATGCTATTCTATCTAGCTCCTATGGTTGTCAAATTTGTAGTGCCAAAACCTCTTGGAATCTGTATCTTGTGTAGCTCTACATTCAAGTACAAGAACAAAGATCTTTACATCAAGAACTTCAAGTGCAAGAATAAGAGGTTCAAGTACAACATCAAGTGATAGATCAAGCTTTCAAGCTTCAACTATGTCAACACAATGTGCTTTACTTTGGAACTCAAAGCTCAAGGTGAAATACAAGTCACAAGTACTTCAAGTTTAAGCTTCAAAGTACTTCAAGTTCAAGCTTCAAATTACTTCAAGATGTCAAGCTTCAAGTACTTCAAGATCAACTATCAACCGAAGCAAATGATGTTTTAATGTTCAAATCTTCACCGATAAGGTATGAATGACCCTATATTGACCATAGGTTAGGTCATATTGATTGCATACTTAAATTGGGTCACTATATAATTTTATAGGCTTTTACTTGACTAGTCTTAGCCTATGTTCGACTAGTCCTAGTACTGGCTCGACCAGTCCAAGGTTTGTTACTAATTTTTAAGATTTTTTGTTGGACCCTCGACCAGTCCTGGAGACTGCTCAACCAGTCGAGTGAACAGTGCTCGACCAGTCTAGCTGGCTCGACTCAAAGTCCAGCAACCATTTTTGGTCCTACTCGACCAGTCGAGTACAGGGCTCGACCAGTTGAGCAGGCCACTTGACCAGTTGAGCAAGCCACTCGACTAGTCGTGGAACGGTCTTATCTTATCGCTCCTAAAATTTTAAAAGTTTGTTGGTTCTTCGACCAGTCGAACCGACCACTGGGCCAGTCGAGTGAACAATTTTTTCACTTATAAATAGGGCACAATTTTAGAGTTTTTCATTCAATTCAAGCAAAATCAAGACACTACTCTGAGAGATAAGTTTGTGATATTCTTAAGCTATTTAGTGCTCATTAATATTCTCTTTAATTTAGCTTTTCGCATTTGATTTTGAGTTCTATATTTCAATCTTATTTGAAGAAGGGATTTAAGTTTTCCCCTTTCTTGGAATCAAAATCAAATCAAGCTAGCCCAATGTGATTTAATCTAAAAATCATTTAGAACCATTTCATAAGTAAGTGTGGACGTTGAACATTTACTTCGAATTGGTTCTACAGAGCTTCATCAAAGGAGAATATCCATATAAGTATATTTACATTTTTTTTTGTAAATCGCTTTTTGGTTTTTGAGGTTGTGCCAGAAAAAATCTCTTTTTGGTTTATCTGAGGTGATCCAAAAAATCTCAGAGTGTGAGGTTTTTGAATTATGTAAGCCCGCTTGAAAGACACAATTGTGAAGGTTTAGGTGAACCTTGAAAAACCTATTTCATAGTGAATGTCAATATCCCGAGGGAGAGGATACTGGGAGTGGAGTAGTTGTGTGGCTGTTTTTCTAAACAGTTGGTGTACACACAAGCGAACTACTATATTTTCTGGTGTTGTGGAGGTTGATTGATTGTGGCTTTGTGTGAATGTTGTAATTTCTTTTTAAGCCTTTGTGGAGAATGTTGTAATCTCTTTTATGCAAGTGTGGGAATGTTGTAATAGCTTAGTTTATTTTCTTTGCTATTTTTATTCTCCTCTATATTGGTTTGGGATTTTGATACACAGACCGTTCTAGAAATCAGGTTGTCCTACCATAAGCCATTGGTTTTTGGTGTAAGGTTGTCCTTAGAACAACATCTGCATCAACCTCTCAATACTTGTACATTTGAGGTTGTTATTCATTTCTGCTTTGTGGGATTGTTAACTGCTATCCTTATTTATATTTGTCTAATTCCACATTAAAATTTTTAATTCGACATAGTCCGATTCACCCCCCCCCCTCCCTCTAGGACTCTTAGCTCGGCCTTTTCACACATACTACAAGGTGGGCCCCACTCGTCCAGCAAACAGACGGTGTGTATAAGACCCATACATCATGGTCAGCCCCACACAGCACACCGTCCAGAGATGGACGGTGTGAATGCAAATACATACATAAAGGTGGGCCCCACCCATCCAGCAAACAAACAGTGTGGATAAGTCTCATACATCACGGTGCGTCCCATGCAACACCGTCCAGAAATGGATGGTGCAAATACAAAATACATACATCTGGGTAGGCCCCACGCCCTGCACGTGCAACACGTGCAGGGTGGGCCCTAGGATGGATGGCAGGATATAACGCATGCCTCATGATTAGGCCCCAGAATTTGCTGACGCCAAAACAGCAGCTATATAGCGTGGGGCCCACCGTCCAGTAGGCTGGACGGTGTGGATAAGACCCATACATCGTGGTGGGGTCCACACGTCCCATGTGGACGGACGACTTGGATATAGAATACATACAATGAGGTGGGTCCCACCGTCCTACAGGCTGGACGGTGTGGATTCCCCTCCCCAATAGGGCCATGCCCAGGGATCGACGGCCTGGATGAAAAACATACATCAAGTGGGTCCACACGTGTGGCCCACCAAGGCTAATATTTGTGTTTTCTCTTCAGTCCGGGTGCTGGATGGATGGTGTGGATATACACATAAATCATGGTGGGTTCCCACTATCCAGGGATTGGACGGTGTGGATATACATCATATACATCAAGGTGAATCCACGTGGTGGCCCACCAAGGTTTGCATCAAACTGATATTTGTGATTTCCTTACAAACATGCCTACCTGAAAACAGGCAGCAAGGTGGGCTCATGGTGGACAACGGTGCTGTCCCACGATCTGGACAGCGTGGATAAAAACCCATCTATTAAGGTGGTCCACAACAGGGAAAGGAGAGAGAGAGAGAGAGAGAGAGAGAGAGAGAGAGAGAGAGAGAGAGAGAGACCCACCTAGGATCTTGTTCTTTTTCCACCTTGGGCCTACTTAGCTTTAAAGGGAGGATTTTAATGGTGGAGATGGGGTTTTTGATGATTGGATATGGGGGATCTAGAGGTAAGAGAGGGTTGGAAATGAAGGGGTTGCCATAGACATCCAAGCTCCTCTCTTGCTAGGGGAGAAATGAAGAAGAAGAGAGAAAGGGAGAGAGAGAAAAGAGAGAGGAAATGATGGTGTTGTAGGGTGATGATGGCTAGTGTAAGGTAATTACGGCTAGCTAGTAATTATTACATATAAGAAGTGTTGACTCGTGAAGAGAGGCCATCATTACTTGTGTAAGGGCATGACATCACCCACTTAGGGAATGGTGCCATTGTGATAGGTGGGTTCCGCAATCAAGTGATCAACGACCATTATAATATGTGGTCCACATCTTATGATCTAAGCGTCGCATTGATGTATGGGACGCGGCGATATAACCGAGGCGACAATGTGGTCGGGATGACATAGGTCTCTGGTTGAGTCGGCTCGGGTTTACAGGATGCGACTTAAGGGCGCGCGCAAATGCTATTTACGTGTCGCGGGTTGCCGGAATTCGACCGGGAGGACCGTGGAATCCTACGGAACGAAATGGTCATTGAGACATGGGCTTGACAACCAAAGATCCAATCCTTACTTTGGTAATTCTTGAGCATTAAATTCATGCTTTTGGCACCCGTTTCACTTTAAGCTCTCGAAATCACCTTGCAAGAGAGAATAAGCATAATAAGTTCAATTAAGCACATTAATCCTCATAAAACCAAGCTAAAGCAGGGGAAAATTATGCAATATTTCACATTCAACACTTACTGATATAATCAGATCTTGCCTATCAAAAACTCTAGTCGTTTAGTTTATGCATAGCAAGTGAAAGAGTCAAGTTGGATTTATCAAGCTTAGGCTATAACCTATCATATGCGTTGCATTTAACACCCCATCACACACAACGTTACATATAAATTACATTTCCTTGCACACATAGCACTCAACACCCGATCAGTTCAAATATATGATTTGCTACTTACTAAGTTAATCCGATCTTGTCCATTAGAAACTTGGACTGGTTGGTTTATCGCATGACAAGTGGGGAGAGTCAGGGGCGGATTTATCTAGCCCAGGAAACCTATCATAGGTGTTGCATTTAACACAATATTACACACACCTCGCATCATTGCTACGCAAGAACTAATCCTAATCATTAATAATTTGAGAGATCTAATGAAGTAGAGACCGTACATTTGTACGGGCGGAGGGGGTGCCTAACACCTTCCCTATCTATAACCGTGGTTTCTTATTAAGAATCTTCAACCACATATCAATGAGTCATTTTAGGATAGGGAATCCTCAGATTCAACCTAACGTTTCTACAAGATTTAACCGATAGTGGAATCAGATTAATTGGCTAGTGGTTACTCTAGTCAAACATAACCTCTTTTACAACCGCACCTAAACACCAACCCACCTCATATGAGCGCAATCTACCCAAGGTCCAACATCCACACCACCCTAGCGACTGCTCCTTTACTTTACTCCAACCCATGCCCCCTCATCTTCCATGCCCTCTCATCTTCTAAGCTCCAACCCACGAAAACTTGGCCCCTCCCTCTCTCTATTTTGTGTTTTTATTATTATTATTATTATTATTATTATTATTGTTTTCTTTATTTTTATTTTCGGGACTCCCAATCAGGCTTGATAAGGGGGACATGTTTATTGGTTTTTTAGTTCTTCAAAACTACTGTTCTTTTCCCCGGACCCATTCAGCTTGGTTAGGCATTTCAATAAAGGATTGGCTATCCTGAGCTATACTTGACTTGCTTTTGCTTCCCGAAAGGAAAGAAATAAATATGCCCCGTCTCTCTCTCTCTCTCTCTCTCTCTCTCTCTCTCTCTCTCTCTCTCTCTCTCTCTCTCTCTCTCCTCTTTTAAGCTTTCAAATCTTTCAAACTCATTACCTCTCTCATCTCCCAAGTCTAATCTCTTCCTAACTCCTATCACTGCCTTCAGATATGGCCATTCTCATCTTATAAATATCAAACAACCGGACAAGCAAGGAGTCTTACTACCCCATGCACCCAGGCTTAGACAGGGCTTGGGCCAACGTAAAAATCTTAAGCTGGGCTTAGGTTGGACTCTTTTAGCCTCTCTAACATGATCCAAACTCGGGCCTATATTAAAAAATACGGGTGGGATTTGGACAGAGCTTGGCCCGCCCTAGTCCGGCTTGTTGGCACCCCTTCGAAGATGTCACCATGATGACATATCTACTAAGGGGGCGTTTAGATCTTAAGTTACTTAAGCTACTTATGTCTTAGGTAGCTCATCTTGATTTTTTTTTACTTATTAAACTGAAGTAATTAAGTTACTTTAAATAAAAAAAAAAAAAAAAAACTACTTATAATTAATCATAAACCAAAATTATCTCAAATAAGTTACTTATCTGTAAATCGAAAAGGTAACTTGTTTGGTGGTATCCAAACGGGCTCTAAGAGTCCACAATTACCATCGTTTATTTTCAGTAATACATGCCAGCTGGTACAGTGTGTATCAACTATCACACTCTTCTATAATAAGCGGTTAAAATGGAAAAAAGAAGAAGAGGCAAATGGTACAAAAACAACAACAGTTCCTTAACCAGAGATAAATTTGTCAAATCAATCTGAATTGAGTTGCATACTAAAACCACAAACCAAAAACAGAACTCATTCCATTCCCTCAATTCATTTGTCCTAACACACATGAAAGTTCAACTAATCTCTCCCACTCGCATTCATGGTTGGTCAGTGCAAGATCCAAGCCGTCCATCAAGAGGGCCTGACCATGTAGATGATCTGACCTATAAATGTGGCTGGTCCACTGATTAGGTTGGTCCAAAAACATTACCATGTTTATATCAGCCACCCAAATTTTATTAAACTGTGGCCTACCTCATAAGTGGAGTGACTTATTTTGAACCAGACGCCTGCACAGTGGAACCCACTTGATGGACAGCTCAGTTGCAGTGACCATGTAGATGGTCTACCTCATGGATGTTCGTAGGCTCCACAAAACCCTACCTAAGATAGTAATGGTAGTAGTAACCAGCAAACAAATGTTTTGATATTTGTAACAATATCAATGGTGGGCCATTGGGCCTAGGATAGATGAGGTTGGAGGCGAACAGGAACCCCTTTCACTGGGCCGGCAACGGATCGACAGTGATCTTCTCATCAGGGAAAACTGCTTCCCATTTGAACCGTTTCACCACATTGTGCAAAAACACAAGTATTTCCAAACGAGCATACTCTTTCCCCGGGCACATTCGTGGCCGTGGGCCACCTCCAAATGGGATGAACGTGTAAGATGCAGGACCGTCCCCTTCGAACCTCGATGGATCGAATTTCTATGGATCTGGGAAGTAATTGGGGTTCTTGTGTGTTGAATTCACACTCCAATATAACTACAGAAAATGTGCACAGCTTAGTGGCTCAGATCAATCAAACTTGTTTGAAATTATAAGTAGTAAATAAGTTGCCAGGGATTACCTTCCACCCTCTTTTGG
This sequence comes from Magnolia officinalis, assembly GCA_021015155.1. Classification (NCBI taxonomy): domain Eukaryota; kingdom Viridiplantae; phylum Streptophyta; class Magnoliopsida; order Magnoliales; family Magnoliaceae; genus Magnolia; species Magnolia officinalis. Next base: position 42,040,048 of record JAJHSJ010000007.1, read on the forward strand.
TACAGGGGAACCAGCGTAGGTGAAGTCCGATATGGACTTTCTGAAATTTCCTTGAACCGGAGGTGCAAGTCTCATTACTTCATTTGCAACGTTCCATGAGTATTTCATCTTTTGTATGTCCTCCCAATCTAGATAATCTTCGGGTCCCTTCGACGCTGCAATCTCTCTTTGCTCTGAGGCCCTGAAAATTCAATAAATCATGTTCCTTCATTGGTTTGTTTTTATTTATCACGTGTTTGGTTGCACCAACTTTCACGAAATACCATGAAAATTTGCACCAAGTTAGGCTAATTAATCATGAAATACGTCCCTATTGTTATTTTTTTATTTTTTAAATGGATGCAGCTAGTAATATTTGCCAAAGCATAATCCATGGCATGAGTAAGGAAATGGACCCCATCCAAGTAAGGTGGCAAATGGGCTAAGCTGGGATGAACAGTATCAATGTTTTCTAACGGGCCCACTATGATCCAGCCCACGAATGGCACGTTTACAGCCCTTCATCCAAGCCATCTTAGATGATGGTTGTTCTGGACCAAGACTCTAATCGTAGATGGGCCCTGCATTTTTAGGTTTAGGCCCAGTCCAAACTCGGATCAGGGCCATTATGGCACCATGAATTGAACTGATCAGTTACTCAAAACTCAGGACCTTGTCACATAAATCAAAGTCCATTACCAGAAAATTATCTGACAACCAGCAGTTGGAGTACACTTCACTCCAGAGCACTATTAAGAGTAAGCCATGTTGTAAGAATCATGCCGATCAGATGATCCTAACCACATGATCAACAAGGCCAATTCCTCACAACCATCAATTTATAATTTACAAGCCATAGATCACACGGTTGGAATCATTAAACCAAAGTGTTACTTTGGAATCATAGGCAATACAAAGTACGAAGTAGGTTATATGGGATTTATTGATCAAGATGATGGTTGGACCTATTTCATTTACCCACTCAATCTTGGCTGTCCATTTTGATTGAATGCTTGCAATCATTCAATTGACATGATTTTTGCACCAAGAAATATATGGTCCAAATTGACGGTTGGCATGCTTTGGATCATTCAAAAGGTTTGGGGACGTTGCTATAACCACTCAATAAAGATGTGGATAGTTAGAAAAACCCAATTATTAAATATTGAGTTGAGTCAAGTAAAGACTACGGTTGAGTCTCCGAGTCAAGTAAACACTCAGTTGAATCTCCGATTCTACACTCTAAAAACGCCACTAAGATAGTTTATCGGCGCTAGATAGGTGGCGTTGTACTATGTCGGAATTTACGATTTCGGAACACTTTTCTCACGGTAAAGCGCCGCCAGAAATCTATAGTAGCGCCGCAGTCTTTGTACAGATTTGCACCAGTAATTTATTATTATTATATATAATTCAATTGAAACCTGTATTTTTTTAATATTTGAAACATAAAAAAATGTTGCAATACAATTAAAACTGAATATTATACAAAATTTATATTACTACACAAAAAAATATATATATAATATTTATTACAATAAATTGAAAATGGTCTTGAATTTAAAAAAAAAAAATAAATAACCAATCCTCTATTTGGTATACTCCTAGCACGAGTGGCATCAAAAGGCTGAAGTGCTTGTAGGCCTAAATTTAGGCAAAATTGATTAAAATCCTGCACACAAGGAAAAAATAATAAAAGAGAGTAAAAAAGTATCATTCAACAAATTGATGAATAAACTATGATCTCTCTCTCTCTCTCTCTCTGTGTACTTTAGTAAGCATATAATTAGAATCTATAAATCATGTTGAGAGCATAAACAAGAGCACTTTAGTAAGATGCTATAGCATTAGCATTTTTCACACTTTCAAGGACAAGTAGCCATCTGGAAACAACCTAAGATTCCCTTATGAGGGGTTTAATGAAACAAGAGACTAATAAGGAGAGATGACTTTCATTTTATGCACATTAATGAGTAAACATAATTTGGTGACATTTTGACCATAATGTTGCATGTTAGTAAATGATAAATGAACTAGATATTGTACAGGCACAGTGTTATTTAGCCTTCAAGGGCCATAGGAATCAACATAGGAAGACAGGAAACAGAAAAAGAACGAAAAAGGAAACTTTGTTGGAGGATTTTGCATACAAAAAGGAACTTCAAAGTAGCACCAAAATGGATGGAGTAAATTGTACCTGAAACATGTATTGGGATTCGATGTCGGATGCTTGACTCCTGAATTTCTGCATAGATTCTCTAAGTTTTGGGCCTTTTAATACATGATTAGGCACATGGAATTATCATTTTTTCATGTTTTCATTTTTGGGAAGTGTGAGATGCAAAGCAGGGGAGAAACAGGGGGACGTGTGTGTGGGGGTAAGAGTTCTTTCTTTGAGGTTGGTTTGAAGTAGTTATCGATTTGAATTCCTGATAAATATGTGCATGCGTAGAAGCTTCTATGGTTCAGTCACTTTAAATTTTTGGATTATGACCTATCTAAAAAAAAATTATATAGCTAGTATCTGAAGCTACATTAGGATGGCCTCGAATGCATTCAAAGGGAATGAGATGGCATGCCTAGTACAGAAAATACACCATTTCATACCATCCAGAATATATTTCTATCAATAAACTAAGAGAAATGTGATGGCTACTAGCGAAAGTGGATTTTTTTTTTTTTAAGGCCAACTTTCCATAATCATCATACCCATGCTGGCACATGTATTACCCGGAGTTTTCCAGCATAAGTATGTTGGATTTGCAATCACAAGCCTGCAAGCCATAGTGAGTAGAGACAAGAAAAAAGCACAGAGAGTAGAGAGCGAAATATCAAGTGTACTCCTGATTTCCCTAGACACAGTACACAAAGGGAATTCAACACAATGTATCCTCTCAGAACCCGTTCTCACACCAGACAGGCATTTACCATTTTCTGAACTCTAAACCCTCCCCAAAATATCAAGCCACAATGCAGGCCCTCCCTTCTAGCTTCTCCACCTCCATCTTACACACCTCTTCCATGTTCTACTAGTTTCCCTCACTGTGTTTCTGAAATACCAGGGATATTTGCACTAAGATGGGCATCATTTTGCAGATCAGCGTTTAATCTGCAGACGGGCATGGAAAATTTTTAAAAACATTTGTTGCAGAAAGTTGTTAGTTCTTGAATTTGCATTCAACAAAATTCTGCTCAAACTCTCCTCGATATTCAATGGGATGGAGAGCTACTGCAACAAATGGCCACACTGTTTCACTTGTAACTTTAATCCGCCTTTCCAGATATGGAGAATGTGGCTGAATGTTATGGTATGACAGTATGATTTTTAATATGGTTGCCTACATAATCACATTTCCAACCCCAAGAATCAGGCCAAGCACTGTACCGAGTAATATGTACCAAGTAATATGAATAAAGAGCCTCACCTTAGATCGAGCCCTTTGAAGCTCTTGTTCTATCTGAGTTAGCTTAATCCTACTAGACTCTAGCTGCTGATCATAAGCCTGTTGAAGATGAAAATAATAACAAAATAAAGTTACTTATAAACCTTTGCAAATTGGTGAGGACAATACCAGGTGAATGCAATTCCAGCTTACCTGAAGTTCCACCATTTTGGCGCTCAGCACATGGTTTCCATGAAGTGGTAGAAGAATATGGATTCTCCCAACAGCAAAATGGCATTGATATTGCTAACCACAACAACAACAACAAGAAGCCAAATCTAGTCAGAGTTTTTATATTTTGATTTCTGTAATGCGCAAAAAAATCCAATTCATAAACAAGCAGATTTTGAGAGTTTTCATATTCTGATTTCTGTAATGTGGAAAAAAAAAAAAAAAAAACCCCAATTTATAAACAATCAGATTTTGATAGTTTTCATATTCTGATTTCTGTAATGTGGAAAAAAAAAAAAAAAAAAAAAAAAAAACAATTCATAAACAATCAGATTTTGAGAGTTTTCATGTTCTGATTTCTGTAATGTTGAAAAAAAAAAAAAACCAATTCATAAACAAGCAGATTTTGAGAGTTTTCACATTCTGATTTCTATAATGTGAAAAAAAAAAGAAAAAAAAAAAAAAAAAAACCCCAATTTATAAACAATCAGATTTTGATAGTTTTCATATTCTAATTTCTGTAATGTGAAAAAAAAAAATATATATATATGTCCAAAAAACCCCAACAAACTGACAATGAAAGCTTTAATAGGAATGACAAAAATGGAGAACATGGAGAATATGAGCCAACAAGAGATAAACCCCAAGTCGAGACTTGTAATAAGAAGGCATATGCAGTTCATGTAACACAGCCCAGTATTAAAGTAATTACCTGGAATATTTTAAAGCATATGCTGTCCATCCCTTCCCCATTAGGCAACTCATCATTCTCTACATTGGGATCCACCTACTGCAGAAAATGGGCCAAATTTCTAAGCCGATCTAAGTCGAACATAAAGAAAGATAAATGGGCAATAAAAATCAAGGTCTGATTTTAAGATAAATGATGTAAGGATGTTTGGGCCTTTTTATGTTATAAATCATCTGGAAGATCCTTTCTGTAAGTCACTGTTCGATTGATGATTGGACTATTCATGTGATCAATACATTTAGTTTTCACCATGATTGGTTGCTAACTAGTTGCATTGCATAGGATCATCCCCATATGTAATTATGTGAAACCATGATACAGTGATTATGTAAATTTTTATACCAAGAATGCACATTATACATTATACACGGTGATCCATATCCGTTTCTGTCACACCAATCCACAGCTTTTACTTGTTTCCATTCTGTTGTATCCATTTTCCTATCCACATCTGACATATCTAGGATCCCATATTCTCTGCCTTTGATATTTCTATCTGATATTCCCCTCCATTTTTCTACAGCGTATGGAGTTGATATGCTGAATACTATTGGCTACATATATGTAAGACAGGGTAGCAAAGGAACTTGGGAAGAAAGCAATATATTTGGGTGTGCCATTCATTGCTGAATGGTTCAGAAACAAAGGACACTTCATCAAATCTCAACTAACAGCTGCTACAGGTAAATAAACTTATTTGCTTCGTGGGGCGAGTTGGGTTGTGAAAATGTTTGCTTGCATGTGTTCATGTTGTATGCATTTGCATGCATGTGCATGGGTGTGTGGGTGTCATTGGGTTTGTGCATTTACATATGTTGTGGACACGTGTGAATGTATCTGCAAATGTCCACAGGTGCACTAGTGTATCCAAGTTGTTTTCAAGCGTGCTAGGTGGTGGATTATGCTGTTGCTTGATGGCTATGGCAGGTGCAATTGCTTTGATCCAGCTACAGGAGGACATGAAGAAACAGTTAAATGCAGAGGGAAACTATACTGAAGAGCTTGAAGAATACATTTGATTGACTGAACTTTGTCAGATAGGTCCAACTACAAACATAGCTCTATTCCATCAACCAGCTATTTGCAATGTTGCGCAGCACGCCAACAACGCAGTGAGCCTAGATCCGATCTCAGGCCTCACCCACAAACGATAAACAAGAAGAAATATAAACTAGAATTAGATCAAAGCAATCCAAAAAATAAACCACAAGACAAGATATACGTGGAAAAACCCCAAACTAGGGTAAAAAACCATGGATGCAAACTTCCACAACGAAGAACAAAGATTAGAAGGCAATATACTAACCTTTCCCTTGGAAGAACATAGAAAACCCTTTGCCCACACCTCAGAATTATTTCCCCAATATTCCAATACCTAGAAAAGCCCTAGGAACACCTATATATAGTTTAGGCAACTCCCCTTTCCGCATCCCAGTTGCGAAAGGACTTGCGACACGAAATCCGCGCAAAATCGCGGAACAAATCTGCGTAACTACGACCAGTCGAGCGACCCCGACAACCGCGTTAAGAGAAGTTTTTAATCTAAAGTTTTTGAGGTCGTTCGACCGGTCGTGGGACAGCCACGACTGGTCGTGGGAGGCGCTCGACCAGTCGTAGGTTCAAGTCCTGGCATGACTTAAAGTACAGCGACATTGTGTTGTTTTTCTTCGAGGTCTACAACCGGTCATAGGTGAGCTACGACCAGTCATAGTACGACCAGTCGTAGGAGAGCTACGACTAGTCGTAGGTTACGCAGATTCGTTCCGCGATTTTGTGTGGATCGCGGATTTTGAATCCTTTCGTAACAAGGATGCGGAAGGAAGTTGCCTAAACTATAAATAGGTGTTCTTAGAGCTTTTCTAGGGCATGGAGAATGATGTTAAGGCTTCCTAAAGGTTTTAAAGGATTCTAGGGTTATCAAAGGGTGTAGCAAGGGTGAGATTCGAGGTTGTTCGAATTGGGTAAGTCCTCTCTCTTTGTAATTGATGCTTTCATAGTGGAATTTTGTCGCTTTGTGCCATGGTTTTTTCCCGAAAGGATTTTCCACGTTAAATCTGTGTGTTCTCTTGTATGCTTGGTGCCATTGGATTGCTATCCTAGATCTAGATCTGTGTGATTCTGCAGGCCAAAAATCCCAACAAGTGGTATCAAAGCAATCGTTGGGCACAGATCTGAATCTGAGGGATTAGTAATAATGGCGAGCGCTAAGTATGATATTGAGAAGTACTCATGAAAAAATAATTTTGAATTATGGAAGATCAAGATGATGAGTTCCTTAATCAAGTAAGGCGAAGATGGTGCTCTTCAGGAGCGAAAGTTTACTATGACTGATGGTGATTGGAATGCTCTTGATAAGAAGGCATTATCATCAATCCGTTTATGTCTCACGGATGAGGTTCTCTACAATGTCATGAGGGAGAAAACTATGGCTAAGTTATGGGCGAAGTTAGAGGATGTCTATGAGAAAAAATCCTCTGAAAATCGCCTGCACTTGAAGCGGTAGTGGTATAACTTCAAGATGGCAGAGGGTGGAGATCTGGAAGCTCACATCACAACTTTAATAAATTAGTTTGCAAATTGCTGGATATAGAGGAAGTGATGAAAGATGAAGAACAAGCATGTATGTTACTGAATTCTCTTCCGGCGTCGTATGAGTCATTCAAGGACACTATGTGCAGCATGAATAAAACCTTGAGCGTCGACACTATATCTCAGCCCTTCAAGGGAAGGCTACGAGACAGCTAAAAAGCGACATGGGGATATTTTCTGATGCACTGTTTATAGTGGGTAGGAATTTTGAACAAGATACAGGTTCTAGATCCAAATCTAAGGGCAAGGGCAAAGGAAAGGTAAAGTGCTGGAACTGTGGGAAGGAAGGACATGTGAAGAAGGATTGTGGAAATCCTAAATCAAAGAAAGAAGATTCCTAGGCTTCGTACATGGAGGCCAATGTTACCACGTCAGATGGATCGAGTGGATGTGATGATGATGTTTTGTCTGTGTCTACTATCAGGCGGCCATACGATGAGCGTAAGGACGAGTGGATGCTAGACACAGGGACATCTTTTCACATGACTCCTCATCGGAGTTGGTTCACCAACTATAAGGAGTACGATGGTGGAACAGGTATTTATGGGCAATGACATTGCTTGTATGTTGTGGCCGTTGGTACGGTGTGCATCAGGATGTTTGATGGGGTGGAGCGCACCCTAACTGATGTCAGGCACGTTCCTGATTTGAAGCAGAATCTGATTTCTCTTGGTGTGCTTGAGGCAAAAGGATGCAATTACACAGGTATTGATGGTGCTCTTAAAGTATCTAAGGGGGCATGGGTAATCATGAAAGCGCAACGACTCGGTAACTTGTATAGGTTGATCGGGAGCACTTCAAACGGTGGAGCTACAGTAGATGTAGCGGATTCCACCTCCGCACGTGTGTGGCTGTTAGGCATGGTCACATGAGAGGGAAGGGCATGAAGACTGAGACGTGCAGACGGGGATACAGAGCAGGTGGAGCAGCCACTTGTGAGAAGTATCACACGGCATGATTGCAGGATATCGGCGAGGTACATGGACGACTCAATATTGCAAGGGGTTCATCTTTTATTCAGATGGCTCTAGGTGAGCCTGGTGCTGAGAAGTGAAAGGTGACTATGGGCGATGTGATGGATTCGTTGTACCAGACCAACATATGGGAGCTGGTGGAGCTTCAAGTAGGCCTGAGAGCGGTTGGATGCAGGTGGATCTTCAGGAGGATATAACATAAATACAGGCAAGGTTGGTAGCGAAGGGTTATGCTCAGAGAGAAGGGATCGACTTCTCAGAGATATTCGTACCAACGGTATAGCAGGTGTCTATTAGATCCGTGATTGGCGTTGGTTGGCCAATGTGATCTTGAGCTGGAAGGATGAATGTGGAGTCTGCACTTCTGCAAGGAAAAATGAAGAGCAGATCAACATGAAGCAACCAAAGCGGTTCGAAGTTAAAGGGGCTGAGAAAAGACTTTGCAGGAGGTTGTGGTTCGACCTGTCGCCTAGGCAGTGGTTTGATTCCTTCATGGTGAGTCAGGAATTGATGACATGTAGATCGCCAATTATGACATGTCTGAAATCAATGTACTGAAGACTCGGTTAAGTGGGACATTCAGGATGAAGGATAGGGGGCTGCAAAGATGGTTCTCGGCATTGAGACTGAAGGAGGAGTAGGCTTTGGTAATCACAGGAGGAATACCTTGTGTGCAGGTATTGATCAAGGATGTGATGGTCCAGGTAAAGCCAGAGAGCGTTCCCTACGCATCTCTCCTCAAGTTTTCCTCAAGACATGTCCCAAAACAGATAAGGAAAGGCAGGATATCTCATGAGCCTTATTCGAATGGGTTGGCAGTGTATGTCATGCTCTGAATTAGATCGGTTATTTCACGGGTTATCAGTGTTGTGAGCAGTACCCCGCGGCAAGCAATATTGGGTAGCGGTGAGATGTTAAGAAGACTACGTCTTTCCTTTTTTTTTTTGAGTAGACAGGAGCAAAGGTGGTTGACACGTAGATTTTGATTCCGACAGACACGTTCACCTAATCGTTCCTGCAGAGAAGTTCAAAGTTCTGTGTAAACTTCTCTGGGCTTGGCGATGGCGTAAGAAGGACGGAGTGTGCACGAGAGGCGTTAATTGAAGCTATGATGTGATGAAGAGATAAGATAAGAGGCAGGAGTTACACGGTTGAAGATTTGAAGACTTGGTGGAGATTGTTAAGAGAAGTCTTTAATCTGAAGTTTTTGAGGTGTGTCGACCCGGTCGTGAGACAGCCACGACTGGTCGTGAGAGGGCGCTCGACCATGTCGTGGTTCGAGTCCTGGCACGACTTAAAGTACAGCGACATGTGGTGTTTTTCTCCGAGGTCTATGACCAGTCGTAGGTGAGCTACGATTATTCCTAGGAGAGCTATGACTAGTCGTAGGTTACGCAGATTCGTTCCGCGATTTTGTGCTGATCGTGGATTTTAAGTCCTTTCGCAACAAGGATGCGGAAGGAAGTTGCCTAAACTATAAATAGGTGTTCCTAGGGCTTTTCTAGGGCATGAGGAATGATGCTAAGGCTTCCTAAGGTATTCTAAGGGTTCTAGGGTTATCAAGGGTATAACAAAGGTGAGATTCGAGGTTTTGTTCGAATCGGGTAAGTTCCTCTCTCTTTGTAATTTATGCTTTCATAGTGGAATTCTGTCGCTTTGTGCCGTGTTTTTTTTCCCGAAAGGGTTTTCCACGTTAAATCTGTGTGTTCTCTTTTGTGCTTGGTGCCATTGGATTGCTATCCTAGATCTAGATCTGTGTGATTCCGCATGTCAAAAATCCCAACAGACCGGTCGTGAATGAGCCACGACCGGTCGAGCACTTCGGGATCAAAAAATGATGATCGCTGGACTTTGAGTTGAATCAGTCCACGACCGGTCGAGCCGGACCCTACGACCGGTCGAGCATAGCTCACGACCGGTCTCGAAGACGGTCCCAGATGTGGCTCCACTTCTTAACAATCTCCCACTGGAGACACATCGCCTTAAACCTTCGTCTTCTTCATCCGGAGTGCACCACCTCCCCGTCTTCAAGCCTCAAAGCTGAACAAATCTTCAGCTTGTCCCGTGTGACTGCCTTGGTCTACATGTTCGAAGGATTCTCACTTGTGAATCTCTTGTCCAGAGCAATCGATCCATCTTCCAGTAACGAACGTATGAAGTAATATCTCTGATATCAATATGCTTGGTCCTTGAATGAAAGGCTGAATTCTTAGCCAGTGTATTGCACTCTGACTGTCATTGTATAGCTTGCAATCTGCTTGCTTATTATTCTATGAAACCTTGCATCCATACTATCTCCTTGCGCTTCTGTAGCCATAACATATTCTGCTTCCCTCGTACTGATAGATACTCTCTCCTGTAATAAGCTACCCAACTGACTGCCCAGCGTACCCTACCGTAGTAAGACGTAACCTGTAGTGCTTTCTTCTGCTGTCTCTCGCCTGCCAGTCTCTACGTATTCTTGTAGCTTGATTTCTGATCCTCCATAACATAGCCCTATATCCACATACCTACCAGGTATCTAAGGATCCACTTCACAGCTTTCCAATGTTCCTTCTCGGGGTTGTTCATCAACCTGCTAACAACTCCCACTGCTTGAGCAATATCTGGCCTCGTGCTCACCATAGCATACATGAGACTCCCAATAGCTACACATATGGGACTTTAACCATATAGTCTCATTCCTCTTGTGTCTTTGCACCTTGTTCCTTAGATAGTTTGAAGTGGCTGGCTAATGGAGTGTTAACCGGCTTAGCACCTCCCATAATTGATCGATCAAGTACCTTGGCTATGTACTCTGCCTTTGACAAAACTAGTTTCTTATTTTCTCTGTCACGCTTTATCCTCATGCCTAGAATTTGTTTTGCAGCTCCTAAATCCTTCATGACAATTCTCTAGACAGTTGTCTTTGAGGTTAGAGATGTCCTTCATGCTTGAACCAGCCACAAACATGTCATCAACGTATAGAAGAAGGATGATGTACGACATATCAAACTTCTTCAAATATAACAGTGGTCTGCATGACATGTCCTAAAACCATTTCCCGACATGAAACTATCGAACTTCTTTGTACCACTACCTCGGGGCCTGCTTCAGGCCGTATAGACTCTTCTTCAGTCTGCTTACCTTGTTCTCCTTTCTTGGTGCCACGTATCCTGTCGGCCGATGCATATATATCTCTTCTTCAAGATCCCCATGAAGAAACGCTCTTACATCTAGCTACTCTAGATCTAAGTCTTCTAAAGCCACTAAACTCAAGACCATGCGAATCGTAGACCATATCAGTTCCTGAGAAATGATTTCAGTTGTGAATCGATGCCTACCTTTTGTTGAAACCCTTTCACAACCAATCTACCCTTGTATCGTGTTCCTCCTTCAATCTGTAAACCCACTTGTTATGAAGAGCTTCTTACCCTTATGTAGAGTGACTAGCTCCCATGTATGATTAGACTCAAGAGAGTCCATCTCATCATCCATGACCTGCTCCCACTTAACCCGTGTATCTGACTGTAACGCCTCTTCAAAACATTCTGGTTCACCATTATCTGTAAGCAGTAGATAATGTAAGGATGGTGAGTATCGGACTGTGGATCTCTTCTCCCGAGTAGACCTCCTCACAACCGGTGTCTATTGCTCTGCCTCATAATGCTCCTGTGCATGATCATCCTGTGACGTTGTAACACCCATGTCCGGTAACTCTTCCAACTCTACGAATCCATTTTCCTTAGCCTTAGTTTCTCGCACACTGTCCTTATGCATCACTTTTTCATTAAAGAATACGTTCTTGCTTCTTATGATTTTTCTGTTTTCTGCATCCCAAAACCTGTAGCCAAAATCATGCTGCCCATAGCCTATAACGTGCACCTCGTGGACTTTGCATCCAGCTTGTTTATGTGCTCTGCATAAATGTGAACATATGAAGTGCAACCAAATACTTTGAGTGTGCAAGGTTCACTTCTTTCCCGGTCCACGTTTCTTCTGGTAGCCCACCATCCAATGGTGTTGAGGGACTTCTATTGATGAGATATGGGGCAGTATTTACAACATCTTCCCAAAAGGTCTTCGGCAACCGCATGTAACCTTATGCTCCTGTGCGCTCAAGGATGGTCCTGTTAATGCGCTCAGCCACACCATTCTGTTGCGGTGTCCCTGAAATCGTTTTTCTAATGTTTGACTCCATTTTCTACACAATACTCATCAAATCTCTTATCACAGTACTCTCCCCCATTATCAGATCTGAGACATTTTACTGTTTTACCTGTCTCGTTTCTACCATAACTTTTCACTCTCAATACATAATACATCAGTTTATGCTTCTTTAAGAATAAATACCACAGTTTTTACTAGCATCATCAGTAGTAACAAAATAACGTGAGCAAGAGATAATACCTGTGCCGTTCCCCCACGCATCAGTGGTACAAGCTCCAACAGATGCGTCTTTGAAGCGTGTCCCGTCTTCTTGAAGCTTACCCTCTTCTTTTTCCATACACGCAGTCCTCACAGAATTCCAAGTCAATAGACTTCAGCCCTGGTAGCTTCCCTTTCGACAATAACACTTTCATCCCCTTCTCACTCATATGTCCCAACCTTTGATGCCATAAACTGCCCATTCACTCCAGTTGATGCGACTGCGAGTGAACTATACGATCCTAAAGTCACATACAAGTACCTTCCTTTTTGCCTTGAGATATCACTAAGGCACTTTTTGTGATCTTCCAGGAATCACTAGTGAATGTCGTCACATAACCGGTATCGGCCAACTGCCTCACAGAGATCAAGTTATGTTTCAAACTTGGTACATATCTGACATCCTCAATTCAAGACTGTTCCGTCTTTCTGATTTACATGTACGTCCCCCTTTCCAACAATACTGCACGGTTCATCATCACCCAAGTAGACTCTCCCAAGTCACCTGATACATAATCACGTAGAACTTCCTTACACGAAGTGACATGAAATGAAGCACCCGAGTCTATAACCCAAGACTCATTCCTCGCATCAAGAGACAAGATCAGCACCTCTGTGTCACTCATCTCAAGATAGATTCACTAAATCCTTCCACCTTAAGAGCTTCCTTCTTTTTTCTTGAGCGCCCTGTAATCATATTTCATGTGCCCCTCTTGCTTCAATACCCAACACCCGTTTTTCTTTCTTTCCCTTGGACTTCCTTCCTCGACTTAGAACCCCGTTTTTATTATCTCTTTTGTTCAGCGATCTTCCTCTTCCTTCAACGTTTAGAGCCTATTCCCTTCCTCCCTTCCCTCCTGATGCCTTCCTTCTAATCTCTCTTCACTGAGAATTGGACCGGTCACATCGTCAAATTTTAGATTTGTTGACCCTGAGGAATTGCTCACAGCAATCACTAAACCATCCCACTGTCTGGTAAACTGGATAATATCAATAATGCGCTGACCTCATCCTCAAAAACAATGCCAATGGATTCCATCTGGCTCGTGACTGTATTGAACTCGTTTAGATGTTCAGCCTTGCTCCCACCATCTGACATCTTCATATTGAATAGCTGTTTCATGATGAACCTTGTTGAATGATGAGGGTTTTTCATACATGGTGGCTAGGGTCTTCCATTAATTCTTTGTAGTTTTCACCTTGGATATATTGAAGGCGACGCTCTTAGACAAAGAGAGTCGGATAGTTCCTAAAGCCTTCCTATCTAGTAAAAACCATTCATCATCTGTCATCTTTTTTTGTTCTGGTTCTTTTCCTCCTAGCTATCTAATCTCCTTTCGTACAGATATTCTGTCCTCCATGTCCTCTTCCTCCTGCCAAGTCTTCCAGAAGGCAAAGTTGAACCATATTCTTCTTTCAATCTAGCTTTCTTCCCTCTTTCTGCCATCGTTCCCAATAGCATTAAACCAATTTTTGAACCACAGTTGCCCAGCACGCCAAACTGCGCTAGCTGCGCATCTCATCTCAGTCTCCCAGCTCACCATCGACGATAAACAAGAAGAAATATAAACTAGAAGTAGATCAAAGCAATCCAAAAAATAAACCACAAGACAAGATATACATGGAAAACCTACCTAAACTAGGTAAAAAACCACGGATGCAAACTTCCACTATGAAGAACAAAGATTACAAGGCAATATACTAACCTCTCCCTTAGAAGAACATAAAAAATCCTTTGCCCACACCTCAGAATTATTTCCCAATATTCCAATACCTAGAAAGCCCTAGGAACACCTATATATAGTTTAGACAGCTCCCCTTTCTGCATCCCAGTTGTGAAAGGACTTGCGACTGAAATCCCCGCAAAATCGCGCGCGCGAATCTACGTAACTACGACCGGTCGAGCAACTGCACGACCGGTAGTTCACCCCTACGACCCCTCGGTCGTGAATGGGCCACGACCGTCGAGCGCACTCGGGATCAAAAAAATGATGCACGCTGGACTTTGAGTCAAACCGGTCCACGACTGGTCGAGCCGAACCCTACGATCGGTTGAGCATGGCTCACAACCGGTCGAAGACGGTCCCAGATGTGGCTCACATCTTCACATGCAAGTGTCCGATCAAAGGATTAGGATTGTCCCATCAACGAGATTTTGGTGCCACTGAACATTCCATCAATGGACAGGATTCAATGGACAGGATTAAACAGCAACCCTAACAAAAAAAAAAAAACAAAACAAACAAAACTGGAGGATCATATAATTTCTATGAAGGCTTCCAAACCTTCTAGTACTTTACAAATCTAAAATAGTTGTGGAAAATGGACATCTGGGCGGGGCTTAATGTAGGGGGCACCACTAACTTATTTAGCATTGGTGGGTGCAGCCCTGACAACCCTGAGCCGGACATGAAATAGGCTAGCTGGGCCTGGGTTCAGGTCCCGATCCCAATAGCTAGACTTCCAACTGATTTGGCATGGCCAAGGCCATTGGCCATCCTAGCAACAATGGCTTATTACTTCTCCCAAGTGGTTGGTGTGGATGTACCCATCAAAATGTTGGAACCCATCATGCTGCCATTAGGGCACTCTTAATCTCAATGTTTCTTTTGCCTGAGACAGAGGTTGGAACTTTTGTCTCCCCATGAGCGAAGAACAATGCAAAAAAGCAAGGGTCTGATCGAAGGTGCTATTTGCCAACCAGCTCAGGCTAGAAAGTCAGGAAGGGGATCAGCTTGCTGAGATGTCGAGCCACATTTGGACGGCCGCTCGACCAGTCGAGTGTCCTGATCGACCGGTCGAGTGGCCCACCCGACCAATCGTGAACTGGCTCGACTCAAAGTTCAGCGAGCATCATTTTTTGGTTTCACGGTACTCGACCGGTCGAGGCCCATGCTCGACTAGTCGAGGGTCCGCTCGACCAGTCGAGTACCCTGCTCGACTAGTTGAGGTTATGCAAATTCATTTCCAGATTTGATGCAGACTGCGGATTTTTTAGTCAGTTTTTGCAAGGGTGTGAAAGGGAAGTTGTCTAAACTATAAATAGCGGTCCCTAGGGCTTTTTCAGGTATAATGAGAGTTATTCAAGGTGTGGGCAAGGGTTTTCTCTGTACTTCCAAGGAAAAAGGTTAATATATTGCCTTGTAATATTTATTTTTCTTCATAGTGGAAGTTTGCATCCGTGGTTTTTTACCCTTGTTGAGGTTTTTCCACGTATATCTTATCTTGTGGTTTGTTTGGAATGCTTTGATTCTTTTTCTACTTTATATTTCTTTTTATATATCGTTTTTGGGTGAGACCTGAGATTGGATCTCGGTTCACTATGTTGTTGGCGTGTTCACAACAACTATATCAGAGCTATTGGTTTTAGTTCTAGTGGGAGCGATGACGGAAGAAGGGGACTAGAATTGAGAAGTTTGATGGTTCAAACTTCGCCTTCTGAAAGATAAAGATGGAGGATTATCTGTATCAGAAAAACCTCTATATTCCTCTAGGAGGAAAAGAGAAGAAACCAGAGAAGATGACAGATGATGAATAGTTTTTATTAGATCGGAAGGCTTTAGGAACGATCTAACTCTTTTTTGTTTAAGAGCGTCACTTCAATATACTAAGATGAAAACCATAAAAGAATTAATGGAAGCCCTAACCACCATGTATGAAAAACTCTCAACGTCCAAGAAGGTTCATCTTATGAACAACTATTCAACATGAAGATGTCAGATGGGGGAGCGTGGCTGAACATCTAAACGAGTTCAATATAGTTACGAGCTACTTGAAATCCGTTGGCATTATTTTTAAGGATAAGGTCAGGGCGTTATTGATCTTTCCAGTTTGTCAGACAGTTGGAATGGTCTGGTGATTGTGTGAGCAATTCTTCAGGTCGACAAAGTTGAAATTTGATGATGTGGCCGGTCTAATTCTCAACGAAGAATTTAGAAGAAAGGCATTAGGAGTTCAGGGGATTCAGGAATGCTCTAAACGTTGAAAGGAGAAGAAGATCGTTGAACAAATGAGGCAATAAATACGGACGTTCTAAGTCGATGAAGAAGTCCAAGGGACCGAAAGACAAAGACGGGTGTTGGCATTGCGGGAAGAAGGAGCACATGAAACGTGATTGCAGGGCGCTCAAGAAACAAGAAGGAAGCTCCCAAGGCGGGAAGGATTCAGTGAATCTATCTGAGGAGAAGTGACACAGAGGTGTTGATCTCATCTCTTGATGCGAGGAATAAGTCTTGGGTTATATACTTGGGTGCTTTGTTTCATGCCACTTCATGTATGGAAGTTCTGGCGTAATTATGTATCAGGTGACTTCGGGAGAGTCTACCTGGGTGATGATGAGCCGTGCAGTATTGTTGGAAAGAGAGACATTCATATAAATCAGAAAGATGAAACGGTTTTGAAATTGAAAGATGTCAGACATGTACCGAGTTTGAAACGGAACTTGATCTCAGTGGGGCAGTTGGTCGGTACCGGATATGTGACGACCTTCACTAGTGATTCCTGAAAAATCACAAAAGGTGCCTTGGTGATATCTCGAGGCAAAAAGGAAGGTACTTTATACGTGACTTCAGGATCGTGTAGTTCACTCACAGTTGCATCAACTGGAGTAAATGGACAGTTATGGCATTAGAGGTTTGGACATATGAGTGAGAAGGGATGAAAGTGCTATTGTCAAAAGGAAGCTACTATGGTTGAAGTCTATTGACTTGGAATTCTGCGAGACTGCGTGTATGGTAAGTAAAAGAGGGTAAGTTTTCAAGAAGACAGGACGCGCTCCAAAGACGCATCTATTAGATCTTCTATACACTGATGTGTGGGGACCGGCACAGGTATTATCTCTTGGTGGCTCACGTTATTTTGTTTATTTTATTTATGATGTTAGTAGAAAACTGTGGGTTATTTTCTTAAAGCACAAATCTGATATATTTGATGTATTTAAGAAGTGGAAAGTAATGGTAGAAAACGAGGCAGGTAAAACAGTCAAATGTCTCAGATCAAATAACGAGGGAGAATACTGTGATAAGATTTGAGGAGTATTGTGCAGCAAATGGAATCAAACATCAGAAAATGATTTCAGGGACACCACAGCAAAACGGTGTGGCTGAGCACATTGACAGGACCATCCTTGAGCGCGTTAAGAGCATGAGGTTACATGTAGGGTTGCCCAAGACCTTTTGGCAGATGCTGTGAATACTGCCGCATATCTCATCAATAAAAGTCCCTCAGTACCATTGGATGGTGGGCTACCAGATCAAACGTGGACTGAAAAGAAGTGACCCTTGCACATCTCAGAGTGTTCAGTGCACTTCATACGTTCACCTTGATGCAGAGACAGAAACAAGCTGGATGCGAAGTCCACGAAGTGCACGTTTGTAGGCTACGGCAGCATGATTTTGGCTACAGGTTTTGGGATGCAGAAAATAGAAAAATCATCAGAAGCAAGGACATAGTCTTCAATGAAAAAGTGATGCATAAGGACAGTGTGCATGAAAATAAGGCTAAGGAGAAAGAATTCGTAGAGTTAGATGAGTTACCGGACACGGGTATTACAGTGCCACAGGATGATCATGCATAGGAGCATTATGAAGCAGAGCCACAAACATCGGTTGTGAGGAGGTCTACTCGGAGAGGAGACCCCGGTCCGATACTCACTCTCCTTACATTATCTACTGCTGATAGATAATGGTGAACCAAAGTTTTGAAGGGGCATTACAATCAGATATACGGGTTAAGTAGGAGCAGCCATGGATGATGAGATGGACTATCTGAAATGGCAGTAAATACCGCACTAGTTGAAGAAGGAATATGCCAATATGTCCTAGAGAGGGGTGAATAAGACTTTTTTAAAGTTTTTGTTTTATTTAAAAATCCTACTTCACTAATCTTGTGATCATGCAAATATCAGAATTACTCAAATGTAACTCTACTAGCTTCCAAGCCTGGTAGAGGATCTAATCACAAATTATCTTAGAAGTAAGCAGTATGCAAGCTAGCTTATGATGGATATGACTGTGTAGGTGTGTGTGGTGTGATCAAATATTCAGATAGAAAGTATTAAGCAAATCACACACATAAAAAAAACAATCTCAAACACAGTCATTTTATAGTGGTTCGACGATAATTTACTCCACTCCCGGTAACCGCACTCAACCCTTGAGTGTACCGGATTTCACTAAGGAGGTTTCACAGCGGTTCACTTCAAACTTAAGGTTTTAAATCAGGTTCACCTTAACCTTTACAACCTACACTGAGGCTGACTGTTTATGCTCTTACGAGCAAGGGTCCACACAACGCACCCACTTTTAGGCACACTGGCCAAGATCTTCCATAAGACCTACTGAGGTTTCACCCGGTTCACCTCAAACCCAAGGTTTTTGCACGATTCACCTCAAACCCAGAGTTTTACTGGTTCACTCCTAACCAGATGTTTATGCTCTCCACAGAGTAAGGGTCCACACAACGTACCCACCACGTACACTCCTGCCAGAGGCCTCCTTGAGGACTTCAAAGGGTGAGAACCACTTAAGACCAAATCCTAGAAAGGATTATCACAAGTGTCCTCTTGGACTCTGGATACTTACAAATAAGATGATGAGTCCCATTTAGCACAATGCCGAAGATCTCCTCCTCCTTGTTGATGAAGAGTCTTCTGCTCCCTTGATCCGCAACACAAGATAATATACCAATACTTGGCTTCGGGTTGGGTCAAGGTCAAGATGGAATCCTACTCTCAAAATATTTTCCTATTAGGAAGATAGAGCGATTCCAATCTTATGCATTCAAGGCCCCAGCTTAATGATTTGCCATTAAGGTAGTAACTGGAGGATCCTTGAATGCGGAAGTTCATTCCCCAATCCACTCTATTGAATGTCAATGATGAGGGTGGATTGGAGGATGAACTCCCTTGAGAGAAGGGATTTGGATATAAGATATAAGTTGAAACACACAAAAGCTCTCTCTTCTTTCTCTCACAGCAACAAAAGACAAGTCCTCTATATATAGGCAAAAAGTTCCAACGGATATAAAACGGTCACATTTATGATAGAGTTCGATATCATCGAGCAAGTTCAATATCATTGAGCGTATACTCTCGATAGCATCGATGGTCTGCTCAATGACTCGGACTCAATATCATACGCTTTTGAAACTCTTTGCCAATTGGTCGATGAATCGAAACTATTGTCGATGTCATTGGATTTCGAACTCCGATTCCATCAATGACAGGTTCGATCCATCGACACTTGAAAAATGAAGAGACTTGACTTTGAAATATTTTAGTTTTTCATGAATGATCGAGGAACCATCAAGATCATCGGAATTTGAATGTCGATGATATCGAGATCAGAGTCGAGGCATCCATAAATCCAGCGGATTTGTCTTTAAGCTTGTTGGATATTTATGACCTTGTTCAATGCAATCGACCTAGTGCCGATATCATCGATATTGGAATATCGATTCAATCGAAGGGCCCCCGATCATAGTTTAAAACATCCTGAAATATCTGTTGTAAGATATGCGCGCCCACCATTGATATCATCGATGGACTTTCGATGTTATCGATATTTGATTTCAGATCATTCGGAAGAGCATCGATATATCGAAGAAATTTGAGATTTTCATTAAAAAAAAAGGGCGCCGAAAATCTGCCTGTTGATCTTATCAAGCCACTTTCGATGGACTCGAGATTTGAATATCGATGATAGCGATAGGGGAATTGATATATCGATAAATCAGTCCAGATGAGTATTAAGTTGCTGGACATTTTAGTTCTTATATCGATGATATCGATA
Organism: Magnolia officinalis; assembly: GCA_021015155.1. Taxonomy (NCBI): domain Eukaryota; kingdom Viridiplantae; phylum Streptophyta; class Magnoliopsida; order Magnoliales; family Magnoliaceae; genus Magnolia; species Magnolia officinalis. Next base: position 42,060,152 of record JAJHSJ010000007.1, read on the forward strand.
GGTGTATCGATACATTGATAAATCCGTCCAGATTAATATTTAGTTGCTGGACACTTTTGGTCCTCACATCAATAATATCGTTAAGGTATCGAGGACATCGACAGATCAGGTCGATCATATCGAGGGTGTTTTGATAAAATCGACAAGGCGAGAAAAACTTAGAGATTTTTCTATTTTGAAAAAAGTTTTCTCACCTTAAAACCCTATGATTTCTAACTTATTTAAGGGTTTTCTTCACCTGATATTTTTGGTCATGGGATTGAGGCTTTAGTTTTACCTGTGACGAGCTTGCACACATCCGGTTTAGGCAGACGCTTGAATTGATCTTCCTATCAAGCTCAGTAGACACTCTGATTAAACATTCACGTAACTTGACAAACCAGGGCACTTTCACTCTCTTGAGTCTAATCGTAGATGGGAGCTAGTCACACTACCCCAAGGGTAAGAAAGCTCTTCATAACAAGCGGGTTTACAGACTGAAGATGAGCACGATGGTTCGAAAAGTACAAGGCCAATTGGTCGTGAAAGGGTTTCAACAAAAGGCAGGTATCGATTTCACCAAATATTTTCACCAGTAATGAAATGTTTACGATTGACTTAGAATTTTTCAAGACTGCGTGTATAGCAGATGTTGTGAATACTACCGCAAGGGCAGATGCTGTGAATACTGTCGTATATCTCATCAATAGAAGTCCCTCGCACCATTGGATGATGGGCCACCAAAAGAACTGGATTAGGAAAGAAGTGAACCTTGCACATCTCAGAGTGTTCAGTTACTCTTCATACGTTCACATTGATGTAGAGTATAGAAACAAGCTGAAT
>JAJHSJ010000007.1:42061073-42436537 GCA_021015155.1 Magnolia officinalis
GGGCCTTACAAATCAGGTGGCCCCACAGTACGAAACAGTGTGACTGAACATCTGCCACTGAAACCCTTTTGGGTAACAGAAGCTTTGGATCATTATGAAAATTATTTTTCCTCTTCACTCCGGTCTGTGTGACCTTACCAATGGTTAGATGGAAAATAAACATTATGGTGGGCCCCATGTGGGACCCACTGATGTATGCGTTCACACCTTTCATCGGTGTGGACCCCCACCATGAGGTATGTGCTTTATTCATGTTGTTCATCCCTATGGGACCCACCATGATGCATGTGTCGCATCCAAACCGTCCACCATTTGGCAAGCTTATCTTATGGCTTGAGGCTAAAAGGAGACAGATCTATTTATCTGGTGAGCCACTGATAATAGTGGTGGGTTGAACGTCTACCATTGAAACTCCTCTGGCCCAGAGCTTTTGAATAAACATAAAATTTATTTATTTATTCTTATTAGGTCTGTGTGACCTTATCAACTGTTGGATGGAAAAATAAACTTTATGGTGGGCCTTGAGGATTTTAATGGTGGAAATCATTGTCACCACTATTATCTGGAGTGCGGTCCAGATGATCTTTCGATACGATTCATTCCTTGTGAAATGCTCTAGAATGATCTCTACATGGGTTATGACCCATTGCAATGTATATAAGGCCCATTGATTCGGCCCATTTGATAAGGCCCGATGTGATATACAAGGCTCGTTGTTGAGGCCCACCTTGATATATATATATAAGGCCCATGTGATAAGGCCCATATTGATGTATTTGTGGCCCGTTGTTGAGGCCCACCTTGATATATATGAGGTCCATGGGTCGAGGCCTAATGAGATGTATATAAGGTTCATTGCAATGTGTAATTCCACCATAGTTTATGTAATGATGTTTATGGCATGTCGTGCCTTGGGAGCAATGATGGTTTAACGTCCACATTGTAAGAATAATGTTGGTTAAATGTCCGCATTATAACTCTCCTTAGGGCCCATTGATAGGCCCATACTTGTTGTATGTAGGCCATCTAGGCTCATCTTCGTTGTGAGGATAGTTCATCACCTTATAACATGCTTAGTGTAACTCCATGATTCATGCCCATACGCATCATATGTATGCTTGATATGAGTAGTGACTGATCATAGCATATGCCATTGGGCAGACTATTCATGAGACTCACTGATAGGAGTTACCCATATGAGCACGTGGTACGCGCGAGATTGCTGCATGACTGGACAGTGTGACTCATGCATCTTGCATTGTGTGACTATGATTACTGTACGCCCTAGCGACATCAGGGATGTGACCTCCACAGGCATGTCGTGGATGGCCAAATAGGACACTGAAAATGTTTGGTTCGAGCATCTGAGCACTTTGGATGTCCGTGGGTGAAAGTCCTCTATACCTCTGAGCCAGGAGATGCCCCAACGTCTAGACCGATTGGATACATGAGCGCCCGAGTGCTGAATACTAGTAGGCTGCGTCTCCCACTGTGTCATGGTCGGTTGGAAGGGGATATGACCTTATCCTCCCAAGTGAGAGGGCTGTAAGCTAGGCTGAGTTTGACCAGCTCGCAAATGAGTCCGCTATCGACGAGCCGAGTAGGTATTGGCAGATTACTAGTCAGGCGGATAGTGTGGTCTCTTCCACTCGCTGTGCTATGTGGCTAGGGAGGCGGCAGTCAGTGTTGAGTGTAATAGACCCCGGTGATTCCCCCGAGAGGAATCGTACTGATATGTGGACTTGATATGAGGATTGACATGATATTATGATACCCCGTCACTGTTGCACATGTGGGCAGATGTTGATGTGGGCGGGGCTGAGGCCTGGGCGAGCTACTAGTGGTTGGCAGGCTACTGAGTAGGAGTTGCATACTCATTCATTTATCCATTCACTATCTACTCGGGCTAGTGGTGCGCAACTATTTATTACGTGTACCTTCGCAATGGCTAGGATTTTGGTTGGGGCACGCGACTAACCTGAGATCGGGAGTTTACCACATTGTGTTTGACTATCCGAATTTAGGTATGGGACTGGTTTGGATAGAATTCCCTCGTGATGGACCCCATAACCTGCGATACTATGTACTATCATCTCGACTTCACTCTAGCTTGGTCATTTCATTCGCATCGCATATTACATTTCATCCACGGCATATGGCATTTTGGATTGCTACATTTTTGCACTTATATGGTTTAGACAGACTTGGCAGGATCTGTATATTGCATTGCATCCGCAGTATATGATATTTGTCTCATTATATGATCTGCATTGCGTACTCTGATATTATATGACTCATGGACTTACCAATATATTTCCGCTTACTCTCTGATATCGTATGATTCATGATCTTGCCAGTATTTTCGCTTATCCCGATGATGTATGATTTATGGACTTTATTGTATACTTGGCACTTACCTTACACACACTTTCACCACCCTCTAAGCTTTTTATAAGCTTATGCACGATAGATGCATGCAGGTGGCATTAGGTTGCAACAGCATTGAGCATGGAGTGTGCAGCGGTCTTTTGGAGCTTTGATTTTGATATATGTATTTCCCTTTCAGCACTGTATTTAAATGTTTATATTAGTGGATATGTGATGATGATGTTGCCTTTGTGATTTGGGTAAACTTGTGGTTATGCTTATTACGAGACAGATGTACGTTGGAAAATCCTCCTTGTAGGATTCCATCGAAGTTCAGTTCAATTCCATCAAAGCCAGTTTGATGACATCGAAATTATCGTGAATTTTAGTATAAACTCGCGGGATTGTTTCAAACGATTCTCAATCTCATCGAGCACATGTTCAATGACATCGAAGCCAGTTTAATGCCATCGAAGGTCGGGTAATCGCATCGAAGGGCTTACGCACATGATTACTGTCAATTTCCAAATTCGAATTGAACTCGAAGATAGGGCTTCGATGACTGAAGCTGCATAAATCTGCATAAATTGAGGTGATTTCAAAGTCAGTTCTTGCAAAGCTTATAAATATTGGTTTTCTAAGTTCTCCTAGCCACGAATTGGGGTTAGAAGAGTAGTGTAAGGAGTAGCGGAAGCTCAAGGAGTCCCTTATTCTTCTCCAATCTTCTTCTTCTATTTGGTATTTATGGTTTTGTTTGAGAGTTTAGTTTCAATCAATTCTAAGATTGGATAATCTCTTAGATCGATCTAAGAGGTGAAGTTTGTAGTTTATTTTGATGTTATTCTTACTTTGATTCAGGTTTTATGATCTTCATGTTGGATGTTTTATAGTTTATGATTTAATATAAATGTATTTTTTTATTTACTTTGATCTATCATCAACTCCAGGCATGGTGGATGCTTAGAAACTTCACGAATGCTTTCTACTCTATTTGTAATTGTTTGATCAGTAGAATTCCTTGATCTACCATTGACTCCGGGCATTGTAGATGCTTTGAACTCTCTACAATCAATTCAATAACACTGTTATACATGGATTGTTACTATGAATGTCTAGATTTATGTTGGAATTGTTTTATTATGTTTTAACTGCTCTATCATCCAACTAGATAGATTAGGACTTTGATTCCAGTTGAGGTATTGATTGAATCAAGTAAGGATGCATTAAGATGACTTTAAGTGGATCCTTGACGCTTTAGTTTCCATTCTATTAATACTTCACTTCATAACAACATCTTTTTCAATTTACAGATTTAGTTTAGTCTCTGATTCTAAATCTAAAATAACTCAAAAAAAATCACACATATACAGTCCCTGTGGGTTTGACCTCGGTCTCACAAGATTATTACTACTTCGCAAGCTTGCACTTAGGGTACAAGCAAACAACAAGCCACAAAGCATACCCTCGTGTTGATTAGGAGCACAATGCCATGCAAGGTTGATGGATGGATGTTTAAACAATGTTAATGTTGAGATAGATGAAGTTGATTGAAAGATGGATGGTTGGATGGACGATAATGTCGCAAGGGTTGGATCGAAAAGCCTGAATCAAGGCTCGGATGGCTCAGGTGGATAAAGCTTTAGGCTAGACTAGGTTGACCTAGCCTGGACTCACTCCTGTTGCCCTCTCCTCCCTTTGGTGGAGGGATGAGATGACTAAGATGGATAAGGGTGGATAGATGTCTTCTAGATTTCCTAAGAAGAAAGGGATGATGGAAATGCAAGGAGGAGGGGGCTATTTATAACCCCAAACTCTTTTTTTTTTTTTTTTTTAAATAATTCCCGGCAAGTTGAGGTTTAGAAGGGCTTGGATGGTCTGGGTTTGAGATTGTCATTTGGCAAGATCTACAGGGTATGGCATCGCTCGTAATTTCAGTCGGGGGGAAAGGGCTCCAAAGTCAATTTACATTGCCACTCGTCTGGTCATTGCAAAGATAGAGCACATGTATGGAGCCTCTATTCTAACAGGGGAGCTACCACATGGCTAGCAGCACCCAAGGTGCCACTAGTGTCAAATGGGATTCCCTGCTTTGGCAGGCGCGCTCCCATGCCAGTGTGTTGGCTTTGCTTTCAATAGTGCTAGGTTTTTGTTTCCTCCATATTCTGAATGGGCTTGAACATATGGGCTTGGTTCGGGGTAGACTTTGTGCTTGATTTGACATGGTGGGTTAGCTAGGTAGACTAACTCAACAAGTTGACTGGGTGAGTTAACTAGGTTTGACTAGGTTTTTCCTTGGGTTAGGTAAGGAAGACCTCTTAGTGCCTCGAAAGCCTAGCACTATATTTTGAAACTATTTTTTGGAAGGGTTTATGTCGCCCTGCCTTCGAGAGTGATACTCTATGGGGGTTTTATTGTAGATGATTTTGTAAATAAGTCTAGTTCATTTGGTTGCCTCCACTGGGAATGTCGGTGGGTTTCTTGGCAAATTGGTTTTTATTTAAAACATGTAAAGGGGACCATTTTTTCCGGATGGGTCTTTATTAAAAGTACTTCTCTTTTCGGCTTTAGTGGTGGATCTAATCTATCATCTTGTAATCTGATAGCTCTACCATAGATATGATTTGTTGGGGATATAGTTTTGGGATAGTGATTTGATCTTATTGTTTTTTGTACCTGGTCAAGGGATCAGACTCATTTGGGATGATATGACTTGTCATCAAGATTTGGTCTCACTGGGGAGAATGACTTTATTTAGGCAAGTCCAACCAATAGTCATGATCAAGATTGTGATCTGCTCGAGAGGTTGACCAGTTCCATCCTCTCAAGGTGTGGTTAGACTCACTGGATTGTGGTTGCCACGGTTCAGGGCTCCATTAGGGATGTTTTGAATGAATTTGAACCGTCTTCGATGATCATGATTGGGGCTATAAGTATTATTGAAACATTTTAGAAGATGATTCAGTGTATCATATCACATTTGAATGGTCGCAATCGAAACTAGTTTTTATTAAAATATTTTTTTAAGTTTTGAAGGGGATCTGGTCCATCGGATTGAGAATCGACAATCATGATCAATGTGGATTTTTATTGAAACATTATTGAAGTTTTTGCAAGAGATATAGTCCATCAAATCATGATTGTACATCCACGATCGATGCTGGTTTTTATTGAAATATTTTTAAAGTTTTTAAAAGAGATCTGGTCCAATGGATCATAAATCGACAACCACGATTAATGTTAATTTTTCTAGAAATATTTTTAAAGTTTTTGTAAGATATCTAGTCCATCGAATCATGATCGTACATGTAACACCCCAACCTCGGGTATTTATTTTTCACAATGACTTTATAGCATAAAATAAAAATAAAAATTGTTCATAAATATTAAATGACCCTACGGCCTAAATTCATTATCTATTCATAAAATAAATTAATAACTGAGGATTAAGTGATCTCGTCCTCCCTTGGCTCTCCAGTCAAGTGTTCGGCGAAGTCATCTTCACAGAGACACCTCTACTATACCTTTTCCTGAATATTTTTTCATAAACAACACTATGAGCTAAAACCCTAGTAAGTAATAATAAATTACATGATTCAATATATATCATGTTCATAAGAATATCAATAGTATACCAACTATCATTAAAATAAATCCATACTCAAATCACCAGGGCCATGGTTGCGCATAACTTCCAGCCTGCCAACACCCATTTAGCCTAGATTCTCCCAGGTTTCATGCATGGAGAAGAATACCACTCCTACTGGATTGGTTTCTCTCGCTTGTATTGTGAACCTGTAGTCTAGTAATGAGTAGTCCATTTTGGAGCTGACTAGATATAAGTGCTATTATGACAAGCACACATAGATTGTCAAATTTCGTAAGACAAAAATGTGACAAAAATGTCTCGAGATCAGTTCACTAGCAGTGGATTCACAACAATTCTACATGCCTGAAGATCAGCTCAATCGGCTTATTATCAGATCAAGATCAGTTGAAGATCAACTCGAGATTGGCTTATGAGCAACTCAAGATCAAGTCAAGATCGGTTTATGATCAAGTCAAGATCGGCACATTTTTTCAAAAGAAATCGTTGCCCAGATTCAAGTCAAACTTCAAGACAAGGTGACTCAGATATTTGCTAAAACACAGGTGGTATAACCCTAGAAAGACCTTAGTAATAGGTGCTTTCAAAAACTCTTTATCATGGGTTTTTATTAGTGTTTTTGCTTTGGAATTCGGCCAGCCTAACTTTTGGTTTGGCTACCCTAACTTCCTCGGCCAACCCAACTTCAATCTTAATCTAAATAACAACTTCTGTTGAAAATTCGGCTAGGTTTTGGTTCGGCTAGCCTAAGCTTGAAATTCGGTCAGCCCAAGAAAGTTTGGGTGAAATTCTAGCAATGTAATCATTTGGAATTCGTGAGAATTCGGCCAGTCGAATTTGACCTCGAGCCAGCCGAATTTTGGATAATTTTTATCCCGTGTAATTCGAAATCCGTTAAACATAATCCGGAGGACTCGGGCTAGTCGAAGATGTAACTTCTTTACCTATAAATTGAGTCTTTCTCTCATTCTAAAAGAACACGAAAAATTACTGTAATTCTTATGCAAGTGAGAGAGAAGCTCTAGTCCTCGGCAAGCTATATGTTAGTATTTATACATTTTATTTTAATAGCTTATTCAATTCCCTTTTGCTCAAGATCATTTTAGACTTAATCTAAGAGAGTAAACTATACTTTTCTTTGAGATCTAAGAGAATTGAATAAAGTGGCATTTAGGTTTTCCATTATTAAAATCTATAGAACCCTAGACTCTTTCTGTCTGATTGAACACTGCGCCATCTACGTTCAAGAAAGCGATCATTCTGCTATAAGCTTCTGCCACGTCTTTTACATTTGAAGATAAGTATACTTTCTAAACTTATTTTTAGGTTTTGTCTAATATAGCTTGTGAAAATCTCAGTAAGGTTTTATTTGAGATAGCCTATGAAAATCTTAGTAGGGTTTTTATTGTAATAGCCCGTGAAAATTACAAGGAACTGTATCAGGTTGTTAAGGTGACCCTGTGAAAACCTTTTTATAATGAAAGTTAAAATTATGAAGGTAGTAATTTTGGGAATGGAGTAGGTGTGATTATTTTAAGCACCAAACCACTATATTCTTTTTGGTGAATGCTTTATTCTTTTTGGTGATTGGAAGTTATTTATTATTTCATCCTCGTGGTGAATGTTGTAATCATTTTATATACTCTTGCTAATTTGAAAGATTGATTTTAAAGAAATTCGTGAAATAAGTTGTCCTGCCTAATATTTTATGTGAAGATTGTCCTATAAATTATTTGGAATCAAGATTTCAATACTCAAGCGATTGAGATTTTTGTAATCTTTACATATTCCGCATTTATTTCAATTATTTGGCATTGTCCTATTCACCCCCCTCTAGGACATCGCTAGCTCTCCATTTCACTAGACTCCTTCCCTAGCCCTGGGCTGCAGCCTTTGGAGGAGGCCTTATTAGTAGTAACTTGGGTCCCAGTTGAAAACTTTGCCCGAGAATTTAAGGGACGTCTATCCCCAAGTTGGCTGGTGTTTATTATCAACATCACATCTTAGATAATGGCATATATCATACAAGTGTCTTATATCATAAGATTCATGAATGCATGCGAGAAAAACCATCCTGGTATAGTGTTACTTACCAAAAAGTTCTATTCAGGTTGAGTTTCCTAGATACAGTCCTTTTTTATTAGTTGATTGCTTCTCAGTTTTCGCTTGTGTTGGGTTCCCTTTTAAGTATTATACCAATAGGGTTATTTTCATACTTAATCTCATGATTTAATAAACTATTGTTTGTTAACATACAAATCTAACAGTTGATTTGACAATTAAATCACCAATCCATTGATCCATACATTTGGTTTAACCATATCGCACATTTTACTTCATGATTTACCAATCTCAACCATTCAGTTTGGGTTTATCCTCATATAAGACTAAGATCCTCCCAATCTGACCATTAAACTTTTATTAGAATCGTTGATTTAAGGTATGGTCGGTTAGATCTAAGTGTTTATATACTTAATCTTTCATTTTGATCAATTTAACCCCTCATGGACTAGTTTTAATTAGTTGGATTGTTAATATAAGGGTTTAGATCATTTTATTATATGTTTTAACCCATTTTCTAAAGTTTGGATCAATCTAGTTCATGATTTTATCGTCAAGCTCAAGGTTAGATCATATTGGATTTAGAATGGCCCACTTGCGATCTTAAATGAATAATTAGGTCCATTCACTAATCACATTGCACGTAGGTCTTATGAACCCTTGGTTTTGATCATGAATTGAGTTTGAGACTGGGATAAAATTAATTATATGGTTTATGTGTGTTTGAAACCTAATAGCCCGCTTGGAATTTGATCTAAAGTTAGATCATCAAATATAATTCTTTAATTTTAATTCAATCACATATGGTTTGATATTGACATCAAGATTACCATCCCACGTAGTGATATTCCACATATTATTAGCTTGAATCAAGATATTGCATTTATTCACGGTCCATATATGATGAATGATGTGAAGTGTCTATGATCAGATCTACATGGACAGCGTGAAACACCAACACTTGATAATACATGGCCAGCTACTTAGGGTCCACACAATATTATTATTATGGTCTATGTAATTTAGGACTACCTACATCCTTCATCATCTTATCACTGAATCATTGTCTAAAAATAGTGAAATATGGTACATATGGGTAACAAATTGTGAATAGTCATCTTAGCTGCATGGATTTACCACCTGTGATGTGGACCCACTTGTGTGTAGGGGTCAACGTCCGCACACGTAGGCGCACGTCTGGACGTGTGAACGCCCACGTGCCACACCCTTTTCTGTTTTGGTTAAACAAATCTTCTTAAGATCTCTTTTGGATTTTGCATGAGTACACTCACGCTATCCAAGTTTTCTTTTAAAGTGGGTCCAAACATGGTGTTATGTAAATCTTATCCACTCATTATGTTTCCCATCTTCTGTTACGTGTAAAAGTAAAAAAAAAGCTGTTATCAAATATTACTTAAGGTCCCGCTTATGAATCTTGGAAAGTGATTCCTTCATCTACCATGTCTTTGATTTACAGTTGTTATATGCATCCAAAAATCATGAAAATTCGTGGATAAGGATTTTTGGACTCAGGACAGTAGATGAGCAGTTTGGATTACCAAACTGAAGTAGAGTCTACCTGATTTCATGGGTCATAGACCCTTGGTGGGAAGGGACAGCTGGCCCCAGGCGTGCGTCAGGCGTCCTCTCTCTCTCTTAATTTTTTAAAAAATATATATCCTCCCATACTCAAGGTGGATTTCATGGGGTAGAGTACTAAGAGGTACATCTCCATACTACACTCATGTCATATCCAAACTGGAACCCACACGCCCGAATCAATGATCCAACCCGTCGATTTTGCTTAATGAACATAATAACATTAAGGAAAATATTTTCATATTTAAAGGATTTCTACATCTAGGGATTAATGAGTCTTTGTATTGGGACCCATGATCCCTCATTCTTATGTTGATGTAGGTCAGATATATCTAATCTTGGGTCCACCACAATAGTCCCTATTAACACTAGACCTTATGCCAGATACACACACATACACTAATTTCATATAGAATTGATGTTTAATAACAACGCCCGTGATTTAATCTCAGGAGTTTCAACACCCGGTCAAGGGTTCGAGTATCCATAGGTGGTGAAATTCCACTTACGTGAGTGTGTGGGGGTGTGTGAGCGTGTGTTAAAAATAAATAAATAAATAAATAAAATGCTCATAATTTAATCAATCTATGATCATTAAAGCCCACCAAATTTGATGATCTGGTCCTAATCACATATTATTTTTAATATCTATAGTTTTAGATAAATTAGATCTAGGAATTACATCATATCAACCATCAGATAACTAAAAAAAAATAAAAAAATAAAAAACTTAAAGAAGCAGTATTTTTATCATTGCGGGGTCCATCATGGATGGATCCAATCTATATTTAATGGTCCATCCTACTCTAATATGTCAGCGGGACAAATATATCTACTCCACAACAGAGCGTGTGGCCTACCTTATGAGATTGGAGGAGGTGTGGACGTTCACATGTACCATACGTGGAAACATGCGATGTCCACATCTCTACCCTAGGAATGAGGTATACTATATCTCTCCCATTCATGTGTAGGGTCCAGTAATGAAGGCCCTATACTCAATCTCTTATCTTAATCAGATGAATTCCTGGCCCACCGTCATTGTATGGTCCACTATTGTTATTAAGAATGTGATTATAATACTTGCTCAAAAATCCAAGAATTTGAGTCATACCACTATAGGCCGGAAAGTTAGTGATTGGATGGCCTGGATCTAGGGTCAGGATGTAGGGTCCACTTAGATCTAAGTTTGTTTACAAAGAAATATTTGGTATGGGCTGAGAAATGTGTATTAGTCTCTTTTTAAAGATTTCTAATTTTTAAACGCCTTTTCCGTTTCCTTTTACATTTAAATAGAGAAAAAATCTCTCCACTCCGGTGCTTTCTTGGATGTGAACTTACACTGCCAAACGTGGGCTCCGCATTCACGGATCACACAATCATTTCCCTTTAATCTCTGCAAATGATAGTTTTATGGTTCCTAAAATTAGTTTCTTAGTTAAGGAATGACTAGATTATATTATATTAATCTTGACCCTTCATAGGTTTGAGGGGGTGTATCTAGCTTAGGTATTCCCCAGTTATCCGGGATAAGGGTGCATTGATGTGTGCATACGTGTCATTCATGTATGTCACAAATGGCTATGAACTACTAAATTTTAACTTTATAGAATCATAAATCATGATGTACATGTATAGGAAAAAATAATGTGGATGTAAAAATATGTATGATAGATGAGATAATGGATGGTCATGATGATGTCTTATACACGTGCATGATGTAACAAGATTGAAGCATATATGACACGAACAAATTAGATAACATGATAGATCTACTCAAGATGATTCATATGAAAGCATTTTGACAAAAATTAGATTGCTAGATCACTCAATAACTTCAATAAACCGTGGTCATACATTCATTGGCCTCGTATCTAAAATTCTACTTAAGTAAAAATTATTATACTTATACCATTCTAAAGATGCTTGGCACACATTGCATGGATGATTTAATAAGATGATCAATTTGATGTATTTAATCTACCCGTCCATTGTTCGAACTAATTATAGAATTTGAATTGGTTATCCGAAGGTGGGTTTACGTTTAATATGCCATGGACATGATCCATAATTCGAATTGGTGTTTCGTCGGACAAATCGACTTAATATCCATAATTAAGAGTCATATGATCCACTTAATGGTCAAATTTTATCTCAATTAAAAAAAATAATAATTACCCATAAAATTTGTTCGAAGTATTACATTCTTCCCCTCTTAAAGTCATTTTGTCCTAAAATTCTACATACCTTAAGTGAAAAGCTCAGGATATTTTATTTTTATCTCCACTTTAAGTTCCCAAAAAGCGTCTTCCTCATTATGGTGTCCCCACAGGATCTTAACTAACGGAATCATCTTATTCCTCAGAACTTGTTCCTTCATGTCCAGTACGCATACTAGTTTCTTGATGTAAGATGCGTCTTCACAAATATCTAAAGATTGTCAATTTATAACATGGGATGGATCTCTCTCATACTTACATAGCATAGATACATGAAATACATTGTAAATACCAGCAAGCTGCGGAGGTAAGGTTAGTCTGTAGGCAATAGGTTCGATGGGTTTGAAGATTTTGAAAGGCCTAATAAAGCGCAGAGCGAACTTGCCTTTCTTCCCAAATCTCATGACTCTCTTAATAGGAGACACTTTCAAAAAGCGTGATCACATTTTGCGAACTTCAAGTCTCTTCTTTTGTTATGGGCATAACTCTTCTGACAACTCTGAGCAGTGCGTAGATACTCTTGGATAACTGTGATCTTCTCGGTTACTTTTTCTATCATTTCTGATCTGAGCAATTCTTTTTCTCCTGTTTCCAACTAACAACTTGATGATCTGTGGGGTCTACCATATAAAGCTTCAAACTATGCCATACCAATGCTAGATTGATAGCTATTGTTCTAAGCGAATTCTACCAAATGCAGATGATTGCTTCAACTCCCTTAAAATTTCATAGCACATGCACGAAGCATGCCTTCTAATATTTGGTTAACTCTTTCTATCTGACCATTTGACTGAGGGTGATAAGCGGTAGTAAAATCTTGAGATGTTCCCAGAGCTTCCTGAAAAGTTTTTCGGAACTGCGATTTAAATCTTGGATCACGATCTGATACAATAAACACCAGGAAACCATGCAATCACACAATTTCTTATATGTAAATATGAGATATCTTATTCATGGAATACGTCATACCTATAAGAAGGAAATGTGCAGATTTGGTGAGTCACTCCCCAATCACCCAAATCATGTCATACCATTTTCTCATCTCTGACAGTCCCATGACAAAGTCCATAGATATGTCTTCCCACTTCCATTCACCCACTGGTAAGGATTGCAACTTCCCTGATGGATTTTTGTGTTCCTCTTTCACATGCAGACACGTAAAACAACGTGACACATATACTGCGACATCCTTCTTCATATTTCTCTACCAATGTTGTCTACACAAATCATGGTACATCTTTGTTTCACCTGGATGTATTGTATACTTGGACTTGTGGACTTCATCAAGAATATCTCTTCTCAACCCTTCATCTTTCGGGATGCAAAGTCTATCTAGGAACCTATACCCTTCATCTGACTCGATCTTCCACTCAGAGTCTGATATCTTCATCATTTCTACCATAAGGTTATGAATCCACAGGTCTAATTTTGAGCTTCTACGATTCTATTGATCAGAGTCAAATGAATGGTTAGATTTAAGAACATAGCCATTGTACCTCACATATCAATTTGAACATCGAAGTCTCACATGGTCTCTAAGGCTTCCCACTCGTGCATTTTCATATTGGCCACTAAAGCAGATGGTTTATGACTTAAGGCATCAGCAACTACGTTGGCCTTTCTAGGATGATACTACAGATCGAAATCGTAGTCTTTAAGGGACTCCATCCGTCATTTCTGTCTCATGTTCAATTCCTTCTACGAAAATAGATACTTTAAACTCTAATGGTCTGAGAAAAGTTCGAATTTCTCACCATAGAGATAATGCCTCCATATCTTTAAAACAAAAACAATTGCTACTAGCTTAAGGTCGTGAGTTGAATAATCATATTCGTGGACCTTCAATTTTCTAAACGCATAAGCTATCACACAGCCTTGCTGCATGAGCACACAACCCAAACCCTTGTGTGAAGCGTCATTGTAGACAACAAAACCTTCACCACTAGAGGGTAGAGTCAGTACTGGTGCAAAAATCAACTTCTTCTTAAGCTCAATAAGGGCTTGCTCAAACTCCTCATCCCATAAGAACTCCACTTCCTTCTTGGTCAGATGAGTCAAAGGTGTTGCTATGCTGGAGAATCCCTCTATAAAGCATCTATAGTAACCTGCTAATCCCAAGAAACTATGTATATTTGAGCCATACATGGATCTTTCCCAATTCCAAAAAGCTTTGACATTTAATGGGTTGACTTCAATACCTTCTCGAGTAACTACATGGCCCAAAAAATTAACCTCTTCCTTCCAAAACTCACAATTTTCTGCTTTTGCATATAGTTGTTGCTCCCAAAGTATCTGAAGTGCGATCCTAAGGCGTTGCTTGTGCTCTTCTTCAGTCTTCGAATAGAGAAAAATATCATTAATGAACACCACAATGAATTGATCCAAATATGGTTTGAACACACAGTTCATTAGGTCCATGAAGACTGCCAGGGTATTAGTTAATCTAAAAGGCATGACCAAGAACTCGTAATGTCCATACCGGGTTCAGAAAATGGTTTCCTGAATGTCTTCTTCCTTGATCCTCGATTAATGATATCTTGATCGAAAATCTATTTTCGAAAAGTATTTGGCTCCCCTTAATTGATCAAATAGGTCATCTATCCTAGGCAAAGGATATTTGTTCTTAATATATTATGACCTTGTTCAGTTGTCGGTAGTCTATACATAATCTCATCGAACCATCTTTCTTCTTCACAAACAAAACAGATGATCCCCAAGGAAACATACTAGGATGAATAAACCCTTGTTCCATTAGCTTCTCAATCTGCTCCTTCAATTCTTTTAGCTCCACAGGTGCCATTTTATGTGGGGCCATAGACATAGGTGCAGTTCCAGGCATCAATTCTATACCAAAATTGACCAACCAATGTGAAGGTAACCCTGATATATCTTGGAATACATCCTAGAACTCGCAAACAACTGGAATTTGGTCTATGATATTCCTTGGTTGATCACTACTATCGTCATCCATGATTACCGACATTAACAAACCCATAGGAATTTTCTCCTTCTGCTTGCCCGAAAACTAGAACGAAGGCTGCCCGGGTATCTGAAAAGTGATTATCTCTTCTGAATAGTTGATATGGGTGTGATACTTCACCAACTAGTCCATTCCTAAGATTATTTTAAAATCTTCAATGTTTAATACCACCAAATCTATGGGCATTACGACCCCTGAAACTTTAATATGGCATGACTTACATATTAGTCTAATCGCAATTATTTTGCCTATTTGGGTAAATATCACTAATTCAGTCTCTAAATTCTTGAAAATCCATCATAATGTTTGCAAATATTGCTGAGAGATGAATGAATGAGATGCTCCAGTATCAAATAAAACTTTGATAGGCAGAGAATAGGTGATCGAATTACCCTTTTCATTTTCTCCGAATGTTCCATTCATTGTCAGTGTCATAGCGTATGCTCTTCCTTGAGTTGGTAGTTGCATGTTCTTGTTTTGTTAATTCTACTGCATTTGCTAATTTTCGCCATATCGAGGTTGATTCCTTGGTTTCAGCTACTAAGATTTCCCACTTCCACCAGGCTATGGCCGGTACCCTTCAGGTCCTTTTTGTTGTTGAGGAAAGGTTCTCTGTTGTTGTTGCGACTACTTGGGATAATGACAATCTTAAGACTTGTGGCCTTCCTTGCCACAATTAAAACATTTGCCTGAGAATCGACAAGGTGCTGGAGGCTTAGTGGCTGAGTTCTTAGGGTTGTTGCTCTGGTTCGAGGTCGGATTAGGAACTACTTTTCCCTTTCCTTTGGAATCCTTCTTCAAATTCTTATCTTGGAGGAATTCCAAGTTGTCCTTTTCCACCACCTGAGCGTGGGCAATCACTTCTGCATACGTGTTCAGATGCATCCCAACTACATGTCCTCAAATACTTGGTCGAAGCCCTCTTTCAAACTTTCAGACTCTCCTCTTCTCATTGGTTAAATAGTTCAGTGTAAACTTAATTAGCTTGATGAATTTCGCCTCATATTCATTTACTGTCAGGTTCCCTTACTTAAGGTGAAGAAATTCTAGTTCTTTCTTGTCACGCTCCAAACCTGGAGATCAGACTCACAGGAATCCCGATGGTCGAATCCGGTGCTGATAGCCTCCGTAGTACCCCATTCTCGGCTCTCAGCGCCCATACGCCAGATTCTAATCCTGAGATCCTACAAGGAGGATTTACCAACGTACATTTATCTCGTAAGAAGCATAACCACAAGTTTACCTAAATCACAAGGCAACATCATCATCACATATCCACTAATATAATCATTTGAATACAATGCTGAAAGGAAAATACATATATCAAAAATCAAAGCTTTAGAGGTCCACTACATGATCCAAGCTCAACGCTACTGCGACCTAACACCACCTGTACGCATCTATCATGCATAAGCTTATAGAAAGCTTAGTAGGTGGTGGAAGTGTGTGAACAAGGTAAGTGTCAAGTAAGCAATATCAAAGTAATCAGAGTAAGCTAAAATATACTAGTAAGTGTATGAGTGCTATCAGTCGTACCAAGGCTATGCGATGCAAGACATGAATGCCAACGGTCATATCAAGGCTGTGCGATGCAAAAACATAATAAGATAATATTAGATGCCGAGAATGCAATGCAATATGCGGTGCGAATGGAATGACCAAGCTGGAGTATGAAGTCGGGATGATAGTACATAGTATCACAAGCTATGGGGTTTATCACAAAGGACTTCTATCCAAACCAGTCCCATACCTAAATTTAGATAGTCAAACTCAATGTGGTAGACTCCTAATCTTAGGTTAGTCGCGCGCCCAACTGAAATCATGGTCATGCGAAGGTACATAACAATTAGTTGTGCACCACCAGCCCGAGTGGATAGTGAATGAAATGAATGCATGAGTATGCAACTCCTACTCGATAAGTCCACATATCAGTACGGTTCCTCTCTGGGAAATCACCGGGGTCTATTACACTCCAAACCAGATTGCCGCCCCATCACGTGTAACAAGGTGAGTGGAATAGACCTCACTATCCGCCTGCCAATATCAGGCCTGGCTCGTTGATAACGGACCCATTCCTCGAGCTGGTCAGACTCAGCCTAGCATTGCCCCCTCCTCTCGGGCAGGTAAGGCCGTACCCCCTTCCAACCGACCACGACACAGTGGGAGATGCGACCTAACAGTATACGGTCCTCATGCGCTCATACATCCACTCGGTCTAGACGTTGGAGCAACCTCTGGAACTAAGAGGGTTCAGGGACTTTCACCCAGGGATATCTATAGCACCCCATGTAGAACAGATTTTTGGTGTCCCATTTGGCCATCCACGATATGCCTGTGGAGACTACGGCCCTGATGTCGCTAGGGCATACAGTAATCACAGCACCCAATGCAAGATGCATGAGTTATACAATCCAATCATGCAACAATCCTGCGCATACCGTGCACTCATGTGAGACAATCTCTGCCTATCAGGGAGTCTCATAATAACCGGCACTATGGCATATGCAATGGTCAATCATATCTCATAACAAACATGCAGATGATGTGTATGGGCATGTATCATGCTGCTATGCTATCACATACTCATAATCGGTATCAATAACCGGTATCGATAATTGACCTCGACAATGTGGACATTTAACCAACATTGCCCCCAAGGAATGACCCATATAGAACCTAACATACAGTGGACCCATGGCCTCACACAAGGACCAAATATACAACACCATGGGCCTCACTCAAGAGCTTAATACACATCACGATAGGCCTTTCACATGGGCCTAACATACATCATAATGGACTCTATCGCCTGACCCTCAAATGCATCACAATGGGCCTCATCATATAGGCCTCATATACATCACATTGGACCTTAAACACGGGCTAAATACACATCACAACAGGCCTTAAATACGGGCCACATATATATCACATTGGCCTCAAACACGGGGCCGAATGCACATCATAATGGGCCTCAAATACGGGCCGCATATGCATCTCATTGGCCTCGACAATCAGAATCGGAATCGATAATCGGAATCGGTACCGACAATCAAAATCGGCATCGACAATAGAATCGGAATCGACCTCAACAATCAGCCTCGACAATCATAATCGGAATCGGCCTCAACAATCGGCCTCGACAACTAGAATTGGCCTCAATAATCGGCCTCGACAATCAGAATCTATATTGACAATCAGAATCGGCCTCAATAATCAGTCTCGACAATCGGAATATGAATCGGTCTCGACAATCGGAATTGGCCTCAACAATCGCCCTCGACATTCGAAATCGGTATCGACAATCAGAATCGACCTCGATAATCGTCCTCGACAATTGGAATTGGAATCGGCTTCAACAATCGGCCTCGACAATCGGAATCAGAATCGGCCTCAACAATCGGCCTCGACAATCGGAATCAGCCTCGACAATCGGAATCAGTATCGACAATCGGAATCAGCCTCGATAATCGACCTCGACAATTGAAATCAGAATCGGCCTCGACAATCAGAATCGGCGAGAATGGGCCTAATAAGGCCTAAGGGAAGGTCACAATGTGGACATTCAACCATCATCGCCCATCAATGTGGACATTTAACCATCATTGCTCCCAAGGAGTAGCTCACATAGAGCCAACGTGTCATAGGCCCATGGCCTCATACAAGGACCTAATACACATTACTATGGTTCTCACTCATGGGCCAAATACTCATCATAGTGGACCTCAGCACATGGGCCATGACTACATCACATCGGGCCTCGTCATATGGGCCTCACATACATCACAATGGGCCGCAATACATGGATCTCATATACATCAAATGGGCCGCACTATATGGGCCTTGCATACTACAATGGGCTTCTGTTGAGGGTCAAATATTGCATATTAGACCCCATTTATTGCTTGGATTTATGAACATGATATTGTTTAATGGTCTATTTTAATCGTGTTTATTGTGCAAGGTGAATTCACGAGCATAGGACTGAACAGGGTACTAAAAGCTGAGATTTAACGCCTAGAATTCACCAAAGCATGGGACGGACCCCAGGAGACCAAGATCGATAGATTTGCATGCCAGGGGTCCAAGAAAATTGAGAAACTGAAGCTCAAGTGGCCCAAAAGAAGTCTAGAATGCAAGATCACAGGGTTCCCACCATCTGTTCAGTTCGAAACTTCATACAGGGCCAGAGGACCATAAATGAACCGTATACGTCAAATTTCAACCGTTGGATCCTTGTATAAGAGACCCAATAGTCAAATCAGCCCACAAATCGTTAAATTGGGGCCCACCGGACATCTGGATATGCTTCACTTTTGGTTTCAATCCCATGAGTGAGGAGGGACAACAGCTGGATGGATCAGATTCACATATACATCAATGTGGGACCCACTTTGCATGTTGGGAGTGTATAACCGATAGTGCATGCGCTGTGCACTGAACCAGCACAAGCGGCCAAACGCAGTTTGACCGCAATATTCCACCCGCAATAGAGAGCCTCTATTTCAACAACGGGCGGCTGCGATCATGTAGTGGGCCACCATCTGAAGTCTTCAGACCGATCTGGACCGTTCAGTAGACTCCAAAGGCCCAGCTAATGCATACCTAGGAGAGAGGATTCGAGAAGAGCAGCGTGATCGTGCAAACGCAATTCAGACGGTGCCAAGATAAATCAGGTGGACCACACCAAGATCAGCCCAATCTTGGCACTCCCAAATGGTTTTTCGAGAGCGTTCTACTGGACAGAGTGGATTTCATGAATATCAGAAGGAGTGGGCCCCACCGACTACCAGAGATCCTCACGTAAGCTCTGTTATGTGGTCCAGAAAAACCGGACGTTCCGGATCTTCTTAGCCCACCATCAATGATCGGATGGCTGATCTGCACCGTCCATCGTGTAGGCCATCCTGAAAAGCCCGAGGGGATGTTGTTTCTTTGGAAAGAAAGCAAGGGGAGCGAGTTTCGACGCTGTCTTCGTGGCTACGTAACAAGGCGTGCGCAGGGGAGCTGCCTTGAGCTGCGAAAGGTTACGGAAGCTGGGGTTGCGTAAACAGCTGTCCACAGACTCCAGCAAGGAGTTCTCCACTGCCCTTTCCCATTATAAAAGAAAGAGAAGAAAGAGAGATGGGGGATCAAAGAGATTGACAGGGGTTGTGGAGGGTAGGCCGGACACAGAGTTTGTTTTTCTTTTTTGTTTTTGTTTTAGTTGTTTAGTTCTTTTCTATTAAGAGAAAGCCTCATCATGTCTAGTGTGGCTAAACCTCTTAGCTAGGGCTAAGAGGTGAAGCTTGTAGAGTGATGGGAGACCTTTAGCTTATGCTTTTTGTTTATATTGAACTAATGTTGATTTTAGTTAATTAAGAAATGTTTTTAGTTTTTAATGGTCTGTTGTGACTAAAATTACAATAGGTCTGCGATAGCTTTGAGCATGTTCCTATTCCTTTTATATTTATGACGTCAGGAAGCCCTGTTGTTCACCATTGTCTCCTGGGCATGGTCGGATGACGGTACCCTTCCTAACCTTCATATCATGTTGATTGGTTGGTAATTAGTTTAATTGTATTGTTTACTTTGTCTATTGGGCATGGTTTAGTGATGGAATCTATTTTAATTCATATACCTTTCATCTCTTGAAAACTATATCGAAAGAAGTTCAGTCATGATTTTCATGGTTACACCCTTCAACTGGATGAAGATGGGACTCTAAGTCCAATTGAGTTCTTGAAGCAGGCATAAGATCTCCCTGATCTCTACAAGTAGATCCTCTGAATCCCTAGTTCCCTTCCTCTGAATTCTATAAATTTTAGATAAATATTTTACCATTATTCCTCAAATTACAATCGATTTAGATTTTATCTTAGTCTAATTCTAGTTCTACTTAGTTTCAGATAACGTACAGGTATCAGTCCCTTGGGATTCGACCTCGGTCTCACCGAGTTTATTACTACATCACAACCCTACACTTGGGGAGTGAACAGCTTCACACACAACTAGTGGGCCTCACACATACATAGTGGGCCTAATAAACATCAAAATGGGCCTGCCAACAACGTAGACTGTGTGCATACAAAACATACATCAAAGGTGGGGTCCCACAGATCTGGACGATATAGATAAAATGCATCACGGCGAGGTCCACATCTGTTGGGCAGCATGGATGAAATACATCACAGTGGGCCTGCTACCACTGGACCACATGGATTAAACACATCGGTGGATCCCACTGCCACTGGATGGTGCAGGTAGAATGCATACAAACAAGGTGGGACCCATGCAACAACTATATAGCAGGTGTGTATGGGCAGGCCACCTTCCAGATGGACGGCCTGAATGGACAGCATGGATTAAAGCACATACGTCACAGGGGTCCCACCGTCTTGGCATGTGGATAGTGTGGATATAGAATAAATACATCAGGGTGGGTCCCATCGTCCAGATGATGGACGGTGTGAATAAAATACATATATCACATGGAACCCACGTGTTGGGCAGCATGGATGCAACACACATATCAGGGCAGGCCTCTGGATGGTGTGGTCTTTACACATATGACAGGTGGGTTCCCACCGTCCAGGACTGGACGGTTGATGAAATACAAATATCAAGTGGGTCCCACGTGGACAATACATACAATTGGTGGGTCCCACCATCCCACGTGTTCACTTGAGATTTAAATCTATCTCATTCTAATGCCATAAAACGATCTCCCAAATGGTTGTATGGTGTGGATAACACACACCTGATGATCAGAGCCGTAGAACTAGCTGGTGGGGCCCATGCAGATGGACGGCAAGGGTGAAATAGATGGACGACATGAATAATACACATATATTGTGGTGGGGTCCATAAGATGGACGATCTGAATGATCAGACCCCAGTGCTAATGTCAGTACAGTGGGCCAACCGTCCTGAAATCGGATGGATAACTGGGATAAAATAGATATTTCATGGTGGGGTCCACTGCACGAATGGTACAAATAAAACCCATGTATCACGGTGGCATCCACCGTCGCTGTCCGAACAGATCCAGCACCGATCTGGATGGTGTGGATGAAACGAATACATCAAGTTGGGTCCCCACCATCCAGAAACGCTGGATGGTGTGGATAATTCCATGCATCAAGGTGGGTCCCACACGGGGCCCACCAGTTATAATATTAATATATTATATATATAATATATAACATTACAGTCCAGTGTCCAGATGGACTTTGGACGATCTGGACGGTTGATATGCATTACAAGGGGCCCACCGTCCTGAGATATGTTGGGTGTGTATTACACACACACATCAGGTGGGTCCACATACACGTGGCCCACTCATTAAATCACGCTGATATTTGTGGATTCCTTCATCCAAGCTATCCATCAATGGATAGTGAGATGGGCTCCACCAACTGGGTGTCCAGAAAATCTTGACGGCCTGGATTTTGGCTGAACCCATTAGGTGGGCCACACACCTCATCATCAACAACATAAAAAAAATGAAAGAGAGAGAGAGAGAAAGAGAGAAGGAGAAAGAGAGAACGATGGAGATGGGAGGGACCCCGCCACTATGGGTCCCTCTAAATAAAATGCATACACCAGGTGGGTCCCATTACAAGTGGGCCCTAAATCAAAAACCGAGATAATGAACACCCACCTATGATCTTCTCCTCCTTCCGCCAAAGCATCCTAGAGCTCCAATGGACGAACTTCAATGGTTGAGATAGGTTTTGGAGGGTGGGATTGGGTGGTAGGGAGTGGGCCAAACTAGCTTCTCTCATGGAGAGTCATGGACGGTTGCTTGAAAATGGAGAATGAGTAGAGAAGAGAGAGAGAGAGAGAGAGAGAGAGAGAGAGAGATAGAGAGAGAGAGAGGGTTGTAAGGAGAGAGAGGGATGGGTGAGTGAGTGATGGAGTGATGGGGAGTGCGTGATGTGTATTTGACATGTAAGGGTGTGTAAGAGAGAAAGTTGACTTTGGGGTTGCTCTTGTACTTGACATGAGGTGATTGATGTGCACTTGATTGATGAGACATGTTGTAGAGATTCTCTTGGGATTGCAAACACGTGGCATTTTCTAGAACTGAACGCGGACCCACATCTCCTTGCCTGGGTATCGCCTCGGCTCGCGAGACGCGGCATCGGAACCGTGGCGATGGCGCGGTCACACTGGTACAGGTCTCAGGTTGAGCCGACTCTGATATACGGGACACGACTCAGGATCGCACGCAAATGTCGATTACAGATCGCGAGTCTCCAAAATTCGACCGGGAGGACCTCGGATGCCTACGAAACGGTACGGGTAGGATACAGGCCTCACATTTCTCCTCTTACACATTCTTTGAAAAGTACTTTTCATCAAATTCTTCACAAAATTTCTCCCATGTCCAAAATGTTCCTGTCAAGGTAGTCCTTTCTTTTGTTTTCCACCACAAATATGCCTTGCCTTGCAATACAAAGTAGTGAGCTTCACCTTTTGCTCCTCATCGCAACCCATAACATCAAAGATCTCCAACTCCATCTTCTATTCTATTACTTTAGTTGGATTTATCTCCCCCCTTAAACACTGGGGGAAACAATCACTTGAACTCTTTTACCAGGCTCTCAGTCCTGTCGTATTCTACAACTTCCTCTTCTTCAGGATCAGACTATGCGTTATGGTTTTCTTACATTTGCTTATTAAAAAGATTAGCCATTGTCCCAAGGATTTTGACTACGTCACTCAATGTTGGGTTTGGCCTAACTAGTGGCATGGTTAAGGCCGAAGCAATGACATCAATTGTGTCATTGTGGTAAAGGGTACTCAGTGTTCGAGTTGTCGGTATCGCTACAAGTTTCACTGGATGGAGATAAAGATATAATATCGTTATCGCCGATAATATCACCGATAACTGGAAATGCAGGAAAAAAGGGGGAAACATGGTGAAAATAGTGGAATTTTAAAGTGAAACTTCAGGACATGCCTAAATACACATATTTACATATTTAGGAATGAAAATTTTATAAAAAGAATACATTAAATTAGAAGTTTCCATTTAATGGGGGCAAAAAATCATGCGTTGTCATAGGAAATCACTCAAATAGTAACCAAAATGAGTTTATATAATACCAATGCAAGCTTACAACAATTAAGACATGCAAAAGTAAATGAATTGAAAAAAATACACATTTCTGGCCATGTTTCATCCCCACATAGAGTAACGAAGCAACTCATAATCATTGTCTAGATCCCGTGGCGGTTGAAAGTAGTACTGTTGCCCAACATGTTGGCAGTACTGTTCTCATGTCATCCTCTGCTCGTACCAATTGAGAAACTCTCTTATGTACCTCTAATAGTCATCCTCCCCAAACTGTACGAGTACGCCTAGACATGGAAATTGCGTGACAAACAATGACGGCATTTCTTGAGCAGGGTACAGAGGGAATAGATCAAGTCCAACCCCGACTCCTTGATAGTATTGCTGCCAGTCATATGGGTACCCCAAATATCCTCCTGTCAAAGGGTCATGACTCGAAGAACTATCTTTCGGCTGCCTGTACTCATGGGTAGATGAGCATGACTAAATGTTAGAGTTGCCATGGCCATACCCGTGATATCCCCCATGAGTATAAGGTAGGACAGATGTGGAGCTCCCCTGATCTGAACTTATGTCCATAGATGACAAGCTGCGTGTGAGAGCATCAGTCGCGACACGTCTGGCTTTCTTCTTCGAACAACACTCGAATATATATATGGGCTCTGATGCTCTCGTCCTAGATGGTGGACGAGATCCATGGTCCATGTCCTGAGTGGCATGGTCAAAGCTCCACTCCTCAGTGAACTGGCCAATGGATCGTTGGCTCTGAGCCATCGTGTACCCCCCACCACTGCCACCCCCACCCCCACTAGTACCACCTATACTAGTGTCAGTGCCTCCGTCCCCTCCCTCATCATCGTCATCACCATCGTCATCGTCTTCATTGTCATCATCGTCCCCAGGACCAGTGTCGAGTGGGGGTTGAGTCTCATCATCATCATCACTCACTACGACTTGATGATGGGGAGGGGGCCGTGAAGATGCTTCCTCACCCTCATTGGAACGTGCCGAACTCCTCACAAAAGGATCAAAGAAGTCTGTATCGGCCTTCTGTTCGATTACTACCTGATCGACATCTATACCTAAAGCCGCTACTCCCTCGGCTACCTGTGGAGCAGGGCCTCCCTCCGCATCATCTAAATAAGCTGATTTGACCAACTCATAGAGTGGGTCCTCATCATCATCAACTATTTGTGTCATGTTACCTATAGACAACAAGCCCAGTGGGTCCTGATTTTCCTCCATGTCTCAATCTACCTGCAATTGCTTCTCTCTTAACTTCATATTGTAGTGGCAATAAACGAGCTTTTGCAGCTTTTCATATACCAGCTTGTTCCTCTTGCTGGTGTGTATGAGTGACCATGTGCTCCAATTCCTCTCACACGGTGAGGAGGATACAGTCTGTGCGAGAACACAGACTGCCAATAACTGCAGTGCGGGCATGTCAACTCCGTACATCGTCCACCACTCACTTATATATCCATGAGGAGCTTGTTTTAGTTTGAAGTTTAAATGAAAAATGCAATTACCTAATTATGTTACCATACTCACACGACATCATCATTTCAGTCGATGCTTTTGCTAGTGCGGATGAGAACGTACCCCTTGCATCCCTAAACTGCAATAACTGTAAACACGGATTCACAGGTCATTATTTTTAATCACCAATATTTCTAGAGGTTATAAGGAAGAAATTTTATTGCATTACCTGGTTACCAAAATCTACTTGCGTTGTCGATTCTGGGAACAATCGTTTGAACGCCTCATGGACGGCCATCGTCAAATCTTGATTCTCATGGAGTCGACGTTTATAATGAAATTTGGGATTTAGGTAGTATGCTGAAACTCAAATATTAATTACTCAGTTGTATTAACATGCAAATAGGAGTGATGCTTAAAGTATTCAGTTGTATTAACAAACTTACCAGCTTGGTGGAGTGGATGCTCGAGAGTCCCAGTCCATCGATGATCGATGATATTGATCACCCACTGATACGAACTGGAGATTGCAGTTATTATCCCCTGTCTCATAATTCTCATAAGCTCATACCACATCTCATTATCTAAGGCTCGTAGGACCTTGTAAATCAGATGCGGGAAGGAAACGATGTTGTAAACTTTATCCCAGAAGGAATCAGAAATCACCATATTCGAACAGGTCTTTGCACCCTCAGTCTTCCTCTGATTCCACTCCATGTATCTCTCGGATCTGAACAAATTTCTGAGACCCACGCGGTGCCTGTATAAGCTGTCGAGTGCAATGAAGTTCATGGCAAATCGTGTCGCACCTGGTCTAACGATGTCCCCTCCACAACACTCACGCATTACAGTCAACAACCATGAGTGATTGTATATAAAATTTGTCACACTTCTCGTATCCTAGATGGTCTTCCTGACAGAATCTCTCTGACCTATCCCCTCGAGCATTAAATCAATGCAGTGTGCTGCACACGGGGTCCAATAGAGATTGAACTTCTTCATCAATTTCTTCCCCGCCTTAACGAACGCACTGCCATTGTCCGTCATAACTTGGACAACATTCTGGGACCCAACATCTCTAATCACTCCTTTTAGGAGAGCATATATGCATTCGTGATCTTTTATTCTGGTTGATGCATCAATGGATTTGAGGAAAACCGATTGTCCTTTACAGTACACCATAAAATTGATAATGCACAATTTCATGGATCTTGTTCACCCATCACACATGATTGTTACCCCATACTGCTTCCAGTTCGGCTTGAGTCCACGTACCCAAGCTTGCATCTCCTCGTGCTCCCGATCGAGGTAGACGTCAAGAATCTCTTATGGCGTGGGAGGCTTCACGCCGAGCCCGGCACGCTGCACCTCCTCAATCATATTTTTGAAGTGAGGACTAGCTGTTGCATTTGCTGGTACATGGCTTGAGATGAACCACCTAGATATAACGCCACCCACTTTCTCCTTGAGCCCCTCACTCCACACATTTTTTAATCTTTTTTTATTAACGCCTGCGATGGGTGCATTTGGGACACAAGCGCTTTGCGTGTGCTGTAACCCATGCCCGCTGCCTCCCTTAAATCGTCTGCTGCTCCCACCAGCCTCATGTCGGGACGTCCCAAACGACAGCCTACTCTCATCAACCCATCTTCTTTGCTCCCCCTCCCACTTTGAAGCCCGAGACTCACGAATCACTTGTCTAAAATTACTCCTTTCTCGAGCCGTAACACAGTCATCGGGGTACACGATCCCCTCATCGTCATCATCATCGTGCTCGTCGATAGCACCTAGGCCCGTCCAGTGCCTCGTAGTTCCTCCCTCATATCCCTCTCCCAATCCTTTTGTTGTAGCTTTCATGACTTCGCTTCAGTTAACACTCTTCTCATCTCCTCTTTCACTGGCCTTGTTACACTTGGACAGTCTTTCGCATTCTTGTATCCCTCTGCCAAATGTTCCTTTAGCCTAGACACTCCCCCACTCCGTATCACTTGGCCACAATAGTTGCATATGACTTCATATTTATTCCCCTCCACTGGTCGTCCATGTTTCCACTCAATGTCCCTTGCTCTTCCTTTTCCCGATCCAGATGACATTTTGCTCCCTAGTAGTATACAAATTTGCAATAATGGACAAAAAAAAGTGCATTAGCTCCTATTCAGTGTAATAACCCCAAATATTTCAAGGGCTAAGATGTTAGATCAAATCAAATTTTCATATAAATTACAATTGAGGAAAGATTATGCAGATTGCATACTGAGTAAACTTTATGGGGCTTACTATGATTTATACATACAACATGATGGGTCCATGTAAATAAATGGTGGATGTTATCTACCAACTTATTCCCTCTGGTGTAGCCCATTTAATTAACTGATCATCTTGATTTTTGGGAATTTGGAGTAAAAATCATAGTTTCATAGGATGGACTGGTTGGATTTTACTTTATGAATGCATGTGCATGAAAGCCACATGGAGCAACAGGGAGAGGATTACGTGCGGCCCCAGCCTCATCCACGACAGTGCGGTCCCAGCCCCACCATGATGTATATGTTTCATCCATTCCGTTCATCCATTTTTACAGACCATTTTAGGGCTCCTGAAGTGACGTCACCAAGCTATGTGGACCCACCATGATGCGTGTGTTGTATCCATACCATCCAACCATTTGCAGAGATCGTTTTATGCGTGAGAAAAAGAATGAGATAGATCTAAAGTTAAAGTGGATCCACCATAGAAAACCGTGGGAGCAATCACACCCACCGTTAAAATATTTATAGGGTCCACTATGATGTATTTTTGAGATCCAACCTATTCATAAGTTGGCATCGAGATAAATGAAGTGAAAATAAAAATATTAGCTTGATCAGAAACTTCCGTGGCCCCTAAGAAGTTTTGAATGCTGGATGTCACTGTCCCCACTATTTTCTATGGTGGGGTCCACTTGAACTTTAGATCTATCTCATTCTTTTTCTCATGCCATAAAAATATCTCTCCAAATTAATGGATGGTATGGATACAACACATGCATCATGGTGGGGTCCACATAGCTCGGTGACGTCACATCATTAGCCATTTGGGTTAGCCACCCCACTGGGGATCGATACAAGGCCTCAAGTGTTGAAACGAGGTATCTCCACTCAGTCTGCCAATTGAGCTATGGATCTGGGTGTCTTTGGCTACGGCTTTTGTCAGTAGCCAATCCAATAATCAGATTAGCTAATGAGTTACTCAGTACGCTTTAAGTTAGGCCCACTGTGAATTTATGTGGTTTATCCACACCTTCCATCTGTTTTTCCATATCATGTTATGAGTTAAGCCCAAAATTGAAGCTTATACAAGTCTCAAGTGGACCATACCACAGGAAACAGTGGAAATAATGATTTCCACCCTTGAAACCTTTCCATTGTTGAATACAACAGTGATGTTTATTTTTCATCCACGCCCATGCCCATGCAACGTAGGACTGAGATTTCCTTCCTGCGCTGCAAGCTCAAGTGGGGCCCGCTGGGATGTTTGTGAAAAATCCTCCCCATTCATCCGCTTTGTGAGTTCATTTTAGGACATGATGCCAAAAACGAACTGTATCTAAAGCTCAAGTGAGCCTAAAACGTGATAATTAAATGTCCACAGTTGAAATATTCATGGGGCCATAGAAGTTTTAATTCATGCCAATATTTTTGTTTTCAGTTCATCTCAATAGTAATTACGTTATTAACGGTATGGGTAATGACGTTATTAACGGTATGGATGGCATCTAAACATCATGTTGAACCCGGGAAGGTTTCAACGGTTGGAATTTCCCTAACCACATTTTTCCTTTAGTATGGCTCACTTGAGCAGTTGAACGTGAACCAGGAAGGTTTCAACTGTGGGGTCCACTATGATTTATGTATTTTATCCACTCCTTCCATCCATTTTAACAGATAATTTTAGGTTTTGAGCTTAAAAACAAAGTATATCCAAACCTCAAGTGGACCACACCGTAGGAAACAGTATGAATTGAAATCTACCGTTGAAAATTTCTTGGGGGCCACAGAAGTTTTGGATCAAGCTGATATTTGTGTTTTCCCTTCATCCATGTCTGTGTGATCTTATGAACAGGTTGGATGAGAAATAAACATCACTGTGGGCCTTAGAAAGGTTTTAACGGTGGAAATCATTATTCCAACTGTTTCCAATGGTATGGCCCACTCGATCATTGGGTATGCTTAAATTTTGGTCTCAACCCCTAAAATAAGATGGAAAAACGGATGGACCGTATGGATCGACCAGATACATTCTCGGTGGGCCCAATAGAATGTATGCAGTACGTTAACAGCGTACAGAACCACGTATGCGATCGCATTTAACTCACTCGATCCCCAATTTACGCCTGCCCGATCCCCAAATTCTGAAAATCTCTCTCAAAATTCAAAATTCCATCTCCTTCCCACCGATTTCTCAAAAAATTCAACCGAAAATCCTTCTCCCTCCTTCCCAAATAAGAAAAAAAACCCTCAAGATCTTGCCTCGTAAGCGGATTCAAGAAGTTACAGGATTTTTTGACAGAAAAAAGGAAATTTTTGGGGTTGAATCTTACCGGAAATTGCTGATCTACACTCAAGGCTGAGGATTCGTATCTTCCTCCAAATCCGGGCGAAAAAAACAGGTATTTTTGGGATTTTTTTTTAATTTTATCGCCGACAATTACCCCTTTTATCGATAAGGGGGGTTGTTAGCTACAGTTCCCACCCGTGGTTGGTGGGAACAACGAAATATTGATGATATTTTGAAAATACCGATAATCCGGCGAGATTATTGGCGATACTTGGGAGCGAATTGAAAAAACAGAGTTTCGGTGTCGCATAGCCAGCGACACCGATATTATCAGCGATATTTCGATAATATCGCCGATATTTTATACACTGAGGGTACTATTGTAGTTCCTTGGTTTGCAGGGGTCTTCCTTGTCTTCTTAGGTGTCATCGATCTATGATAAGTAAAGGGAATGTACGAAAACTAATAAGTCCTAAGTTCTTCATTAGTAGGGGAGTTCAACCCCAATGCTATTTTTAAAAATATTCTCCTAGTTTTTTTCTACCTGTCACGCAACGAGATTTACAATTGGGGTTGTGCAAGCCCTAGTCCCTTATTTTGAGACATGATGGACTCTTGAATCACACCAGTCCTTTTGTTTAGAATCCTATAAGCTTGACTGTTTAAAGAGTATCCTAAAAAGATCCCTTCATCACTCTTTGTATCGAACTTTCCCAGATTTTCACGATCTCGTAAAATATAGTACTTGCTGCCAAAAACTCGAAGTATTTGACCGTAGGCTTTTTATCAAACCATAATTCGTAAGCCGTTTTATTATTACCTTTACTAGTGTAAACCCGGTTAATGATGTAGCAAGCTGTATTGACTGTTTCAGCCTAAAGATTCTTAGAGAGCTTCATACTATTCAACATGACATTAGCCATTTCTTAAAGCACTCTATTTTTTCTTTCAACAATACCATTTTGTTGAGGAGTTTTAGGCACTAAGAATTCATGTAATATTCCATGGTCGCTACAGAACTTCTCAAAACCGCTATTCTCAAATTCAGATCCATGATCACTACGAATCTTACTGACTTGAGAACTCTTTTCAATTTGAATCCTTTTAAGAACCATTTTCACTTCTTCAAGGGTTTCTATTTTGTCCCTTAAGAAGACAACTCATGTATATTTGGTAAAATCATCCCCTATTACCAAGATATATCTTTTACCACCTCGACTTTTTGTCCTTGTAGGTCCTACAAGATCCATATGGAGAAGCTCGAGTGGTCTTGATGTGGTATTGGAATTCACCTTTTTGTGGGAGTTCCTTGTTTGTTTGCCAATCTGACATTCACCACATATTTTATCCAATTTTTGTAGTTTGGGTAGACCTCTTATAAGTTCTTGTTTGCTCAATCTATATATATTTTGGTAGTGTACATGTCCAAGACGTTTGTGCCACAAATCAGTCTCGTTTGTATGGACCATGTAACATAATTGATTAGATGAGTTGGATTCGCTTACAATATAGCAATTTTCAGATGTTCTTTGTCCAGTTAATATTACAGAGCCTTTGTTATTTAGAATCTCACAGCTTTGATTAGAAAACCGTACACTATAGTTATTATCACATATTTGAGATATGCTAAGCAAGTTATGTTTTAAACCTTCTACATATAAGACATTCTTGAATAAAGGAAGGTTATAAAGTTGAACCGTACCTTGGCCCATAATCTTGCAGTTGCTGCCATCACCAAATGTGACTGAACCATCAGTCATGTCTTTGAGATCGGTGAATAGACCTTTATTACCAGTCATATGCCTTGAACATCCACTGTCTAGGTACCATTTAGAATGGCTTATAACTTTGAAAGCAGTGTGAACAACCAAACAAGTGACTTTGGGGACCCATTTCAGAACTGTTTTGGGTTTAGGAACATAGTTGGTCTTCTTCTTTTTATATTTGTGGTAATGACCTACTGAGTTAGATTTTAAGAGCTCCTTGAGTAAATCAACTATTTTTTCAGCCAAAGGATTTTAGTTTTATTTTTTATAGTTGAAATAATTACTTTTAGGTTTTTGAAAAGATTTAGAGTTTTAAGAAAACATTTGATCTTTTCCTTTTGAGTTTAAGGTCTCTCCCTTTACAAACTTTGGAGGAGTGTTCTTCGGTTTAGGAGGAATACCCTTATCATAACCTAAACCAGATCGATCGCCACATTTTCTAGATTCGGATAAAAGTTTTTCTAACTTTGGATCTCCTTGGGCATACCTCCATGTATCCTTCAAACTCAGAAGAGAAGATACTTCATTCTTGAGTTTCTCAATTTCAGATTTCAAATCTTCGATAAGGGAGGTTTTGAATTCCAAATCACATTTTGATTTTTCAAAACTATCTGAAATTTGGGATTTTTCTAAAACAAGTAAGTTGAAGCATTCTTTGAGTTTAAAAAACTTTTCTTTTTGAAGTTTAAGCTTCACAACAATTTTACAACTTTCCTTATATAGGGCATTGTAAGCATCTTGAAGATCTTCTTCATTTTCATAATCACTATTCAGATTTTCTTCACTAGTTGAATCATCATGATCTGAAAAAGTGAACTTGGCTAGAGTCATAAGGGCCTTAACTTCATTACCCGACTCGGTTTCAGAATCTTCTGAATCAAAAGTAGTTTCAGACTCAGATGATTCATCCCAAGTAGCCAACATACCCTTCCTTTTAGGTTTATCCTTTTTAGGACAATTGTTTGCTAAATGCCCATATTCATGGCAGTTGTAACACTGACTATCTTTCAAAGATTTTCGAGTTTTGGGTCTAACTTTCTTTTTATCATTTGATTGTTGAAGATCAACCCTTCTCTTACTTTTGAAAATCTTATAAAACTTCTTAGCTAAAAGAGTCATATCATCTTCAGAATCAGATTTTTCTTCAGAAACAATTTTAGAAGATTTAAGAGCTATAAATTTTCCTTTAGGAGCTTTAAAGTTTAACTCATAGGTTTATAAAGAACCAACTAGTTATTCTACCCTCATATTGTCCGTATCACGAAGTTCCTGAATTGCGGTTACTTTGGAATTGAACCGTTCAGGAAGTGAGCGTAGTATTTTTGCACACACTTTACTTTCTGGGATTTTATCGCCAAGACCCCACATGAGTTTACAATGTCATTTAATCTTGTGTAAAAGTCCATGAACATTTCATTCTCCTATATGAATTTCTTCAAATTTGGTTATGAGGAGTTGGACTTTAGATTTTTTGACAATTGATGTACCCTCGTGTGTCATTTCTAATATATCCCAAGCTTGTTTTGCAGAATCATAGGATATAATTCTTTCAAATTCATTCGTGATAGTGCACATGTAATTACATTTAGTGCTTTAGCATTTGCACTACTCTCACTTTTCTGAAGTGTGGTCCAAGAAAAATAAGCTGTTATTTTTGTGGTTTTTGAACCATCAATGCCAGTCACTTCAGTGGTAAGAGGGGTCCATTCATTCACTGTGGCTAGCCACACATTTTCATCTATGGATTTGAGGAAGATCCTCATCCTGGCTTTCTAGTAGGCATAATTGGTGCCATCAAAAGGTGGAGGCCTAGTGACTGAAAGGCTATCAAAATTTGACATCTTATATAAAGCTTAGATCGTTAGCTCAGGAAGTAAATCCAAATAAAAAGCCTTATATACATGATTTCCCTAATCCAATCATTGGATTATAAAATAAATCTTTAGTTGCAATTAGACAATCTTAGAAACCACAAAAAATGTTCAATGAGGGCTATGGAAGGCCTTAAACTTAAGTCATCTTAAAATTTTGATCCAATTCGCTAGATCCATTGTTGTCAGGCCTACAACAGTCAAGTTCACAACCCACTATTTGATCATCCTTACATTAACTT
Organism: Magnolia officinalis; assembly: GCA_021015155.1. Taxonomy (NCBI): domain Eukaryota; kingdom Viridiplantae; phylum Streptophyta; class Magnoliopsida; order Magnoliales; family Magnoliaceae; genus Magnolia; species Magnolia officinalis. The sequence continues at coordinate 42,094,859 of JAJHSJ010000007.1, forward strand.
CTGGTAATTGAATATACCATTGAGACTCATTTAAATAGGCCCTAGGGCCATTTTAACCGTTAATGTTCAAATTGGGATTAATCTGACCGCCGAAACGATGGTAATTGATAGTTAAAGATCATGATTCAGTTGGTATGGCCCACCTAAGCTTTGTATTTGCCTCATTTCTGGTCAGATGACCCAAATGGGCCCACAGAGAATCATGGACAGAGTGGATTTCTCAAAAACATCTCCGTGGGCCCCACAGCTATTTCGTGTGCACCAGAGGAGGTGCACTCGATCATGACCTTGGTTAACCGGGTTTAACCTAACGCCGAAGAGGGAAATTCCTCTTCTTCTTTTGATTTTTCTCGCTAGCGAACAGACGTCGTCCATTTGCTTTAATCATGGCCCACCTCCACTGCCCAGCTCAAAAATCTAAACCGTCCATTTGATGGAGAACCCTCGTCTGATCAAAACCCTGTCATCTGTGCGAGTTCATGAACACGTGCATGCTCACTACAACGGGCGCAATGAAGCGATGAGTGCGGCATTTTCCGAAAATGGAAATTCCGTTTGTGGTGTGATAGGCTAGCAATCCGCGTGCCTTTACGTCCGTCCATCCTAGTCATCCGTTTAGACATATCTCAGCCTCTTCTTCACCCTAGGTTAGGGCTTCCATCTATGGCAAAGCAAAACCACGACCGGTTTTGGCTTTACCGGCTGCATTTGGAGGATGTTATAAAACAACATCATCCAAGCCATTTATTCCCGATCCTATGGTCTAGGATTGTTTGAGGAACCCTACATAAGAGAGAAATCAAGTGCCTTAGGGTTCATCTCCATTCCTTGTGGCTGGAAGGAGAAAAATGATAGTTTTCTTCCTCCTTCGAAACCACCACCCAAACCTCTCCCAAGCTTTGAAAAACCTCATCTGGAAGCTTCCTAGGGTCCATTAGGACCGTTTGCAAGAAGTAGATTGGAGGAAGGAGTAGTGATGTCCCCACCGAGAAATGGTTTGAGTGCAGGTGAAATGCGTCGTGTCTGGCCTTGTCCAAACCTTATGGAGCATGCTCGAAAAGAGAAGAAAGAGAATGTAAAGAGAGAGAAGGAGAGGGGAAAGAAAAGTAAGAGAAGGAGAGGAAGGAGGTAGCTGGCGAGTCAACTAGGGCAGCTGGCGAGTCGACTGGGATGCGGGTCGAGTCAAGTTGCTAACCCATTAACTTGGCTTCTTGCTGGACATTTCTAGCGGTGCAAACAAAAGGGAGAATAGAAAGGCAGAAAGAAAAAGAGGAAGAAGAAGAAAAGAGAAGAAACATAAAGAAAGGGAGAGAGAGAGAGAGAGAGAGAGAGAGAGAGAGTTTGGTCGTGCTACACCCTATTGCCGAGTCGGGCTGTCTCGACTCGATGTTAGGTCGAGGCAAGTTCTGCGTCTACCTCATGCCACATGATGCGGAAAATCAAAGAAAAAGGAAGGAAAGAAAGAAAGGGTAGAAAGAAGAAGAGAAGATAGAGGGAAAGGAGATGGAGTGTTGCCGAGTTGACTCGGCTAAAACTCGCCGAGTCAAGCTAAGTTGAGTTTGGGCTGAGGCTAGACCCATCTGGTCAGGCCATGAGAGAGAAAAAAAAAAGGGAAGGAGAAGAGAAGAGTTAAGGGGTCCCTTCAAGTTTCGGGCTACCGGGTTAACTCAACAGCTCACTGAGTTGGTTGAGCTTGACCCATTGCTGAGATTAAAGCGGGTTGGATCTAGATTTGTTGGGTGTGTTTTGTAGAAAGAGGAGGATCAATGAATTTTTTTTATTTTTTTTTAAAAAAGAAGAAGAAAGAGAGAAAGGAAGAAAGAAAGAAGAGGGAGAAGGAAAGAAGAAGTGTGGCAGTTGTGTCGACTTGACTCGACCTCCCAAGTTAACTCGTTGTATATTGAGTTGGGCCGCATCCAACTTCCGCTAAGGTATAAACTCTCTGCCCTCTTGTGTGGAAATTTAGATTTGATTATGAAATGGCCAAGCTATATGTCCTAGGGGGGGTGAATAGGACTATACCAAATTTAAATTAATTACAGCGGAATTAAATTAACAAGATAGCCAAATAAAGTAAATCAATCCACAAAGCATAAATGAATAGCAACCTTAATACACAAGTATTGAGAGATTGATAAAAAAGTTGTTCTAAGGACAACCTTACACCAAAAACCAAAGTTTATGGTAGGACAACTTGATTTCTAGAAAGATCTTTGTATCAAGAACTCAAACTTTCCAGGAATAATCAAATTGAATCAAAACAGATGAATAGAACGTAATTGATTGTTCTAGGGACAACCATACACCATAGAAATGGCAGGGCAACCTTACTAGAACAATAAAGCTCAAATAAATAAATAGCTTGAAATAAATTGCAGAAATTTAAATCTAAACTATTACAACATTCCCCACTGAGCTTGAAATTAAAATGATTACAACATTCACATCCACATACATTCCACAAAAAGAATAATCAAAGATAGGAAAATAAAGCACACTTCCACAAAACACAAGGAGTTATAGTGGTTCGCCTGTGTGTACACCAACTGTTCAGAAACAGCCACACAGAATGCTACTCCACTCCTAATATCCTCACACAGGGGATATTAGCGTTCACTATCAAGTAGGTTTTCACAGGTTCACCTAAAACCTTTACAATTGTGTCTTTTTCAAAGGGCTTACACAATTCAAAAAACCCTCACTTCTGAGTTTTCTGGCTCTCCTCAGATAACCAACAACTTTGAGATTTTTCTGGCTTAACCTCAAATAAAACCAAAATAAATGAATTTACAGTAAATGTAAAATACCTGAATTTCTTCTTTGTTGTAGAAACCCAGAAGAACCAAGTCGGAGTAGAGATTTGAATGTCAAAGTTCAATGTTCAATACTCACTTTATAATAGTTCTAATTTCTAATAGATTTTAATTTAAAACAAATGGGTTAGCTAGAATTGATTTTGATTCCAGTAAAAGGAAAATAAAACTTCCTCTTTTCAGATTAGATTGGAATGCAAGAAACAAAATCAATTAACAAAGCTAAAGAAATAGAATATTAAATAAGCACACTTAGCTTTAAACGGAGCACAGATTTATCTCTCAGAAGGCCGAATTAAATTAACTTGAATGGTCTATTTAATTCTGAGATTCGTGCTCTATTTATAGTGTGAAAAAATCACGTCTTCGACTGATCTTAAGTCGCTACGACTGGCTGAAGATCCAACAGATATTTGAAAATTCAGGCGCGATAAGATAAGATGGTTTCACGACTGGTCGAAGAGCACCTTCGATTGGTTGTAGGTCTCCTTCGATTGGTCGAAGGTCACACACGACTGGTCGAAGCAAAGTGCAAATCATCGCTGTAGTTTGAGTCGAAGGTCTACGACTGATCGAAGAACCAGTCGACACTGTTCCTACGACTAGTCGAACAGTCCCCAGGACTAGTCGAAGCTTAACAGAAAATATCCGAATTTTACAACAAACTTATGACTGATCCAGGAAATCCTTAGACAGGTCGAAGCAGTGTTAGGACTAGTCAACCAGAGACTAGGACTAGTCTTAGAACAGGCCAGACTCACTTATATAGAATATGTGAATTATGTATCCAAAGTGGCCTACTCTAAAGGTCAACCTATGGTTAATCAAACCTCAATAGTGAAGTAAGGACATTGAAACTTAAGGACCTTGAAAGTAGTGAAGCTTGAAGTCTTGATGTAGTTCAAACTTGAAAGCATATTCAGATCTTGAGTTTAAACTTGAAGGCTTCTTGAACTTTGAAAGTATCTTAAAATCTTAAGATTGAACTTGAAAGCTTCTTGAACTTTGAAAGCATCTTGAGATCTTGACTTGAGAGCAGTGCTTGTTCATCACAGTTGATCTTAAGTGGCACTTTGATCTTCACATATGCAAGCTTCATAACAGTGTCTTTGGCACCATAAATTTGACAACAAAAAGTGTTATAAACAATAGCACTTACAGATTATCTACTTAGACATTATAAATATGAATCTTATATTTCCCAAAATATCAACCTTAGGTTGGATGGTAGGTCAAAGTCCACTAGATAACATAATCAAGACCCTAACGTTGATCCTAACTATAAATAGTTTGTAAAAAAAATAATCTAACCCTACAATTTACAATTCATGGTATGATTCGAGTCTCAGGGTATGCGCGCTTCCTATCAACGTTAGTTGGCGATTCAACTCGTAAGGTGATGATTTCTTCCCATTGAGCTTTCCACTTTCCTATTAGCTTAAGTGATAGCTTTCATTTTAATTTCAATTGATAATTGATATCTCTATTTCATAGTTACTTCTGGTAGTTGTTGGAATTTAATTTCAAATTATGTGCTCAATATTTATCTTGCATGAACATCTATATGTTGCACTTGTATATTCTCTCATGCTTGTGGATTACTTATGGATTGCTTGTGGAACTTGAATTGGTACGTCTATCAATGGAGAACCCAACTTACATATGTACATCTAGACATGGGATATAACTTGATTGATTGTGATTATAATGGACCTTCGACCTAGTGGCTACTTGAATGATGGGTTGAATGGAATATTGATGTAGGCCTACCATCCATGAATTGTTGTGTCTATGTGGCTTTTGAGGATGATCTTTATCACATCGATTTGGTATTATCTCTATGTGGCTTTGATTTGATATTTGTCATATGTGGCTTAGTTTTGGTATTTACCCTATGTGGCTTTGATTTAATATTTGCCCTATGTAGTTTAGTTTTGGTATTTGCCCTATGTGAGTTTGATGTATTATTTTTGTGTAACCATGCGATGGTAAGTTCCACATGTTGAACTATGATTGGCCACTAGTCGATGAGGTTCCATTAAACATCCTAACGTTGGAGTCTCATGAGCCGGGATGGTGGAATGGGACACTATCCCCGAGCTGTCGGCCTATGCTGGGTGATGAGCTCCCCAAAGTGACCTTTGAGCTTTCTTAAATCAGTTAATTGTAATCAGAATATAATGGTTGCGCTAATCATGCATTTATAGCATAAGGGCGATGACGTGTGGCTAATTCTGGATGTTATAGCATGTGCCCTTAGCGTGGTATCATTTCGCTAGCTCCCAAACCATCGACTATCAACCCACGTATGTGATGTACTTTGAGGTTGGTCACTGAGCTTGGTCACTATACTTGTATGTGATGTACGCATGTGATGTGATTACGCTGGTGACCGGCCATATGCATTGGTTTCGCCCAAATTCCAACTGGATGAGCATCCCCAAGTTGATGTGCACTCACGCATCCATGCATTTAAATAAGACTGCATCATGTATTGTTTTGAATGCTTTGTTGTTTAAAACTATGCTTGACTAATGCAGTGGTGTGTAATCTTGAGGGAAATTCACATTGAGCTGGTCACTCATTCATCGAATATATAACCGTACAGGTAGTGCAGGTGGCTTAAATGATATTCATGTCTAGATTGATGAGGAACAGGGTATAATTATCGGGGATGCATGGTTGTATCTGCAAAGAGAAGTTGCTTGATTTTACAGCTCAAGACTAGTTGCAATTTACTTTATTTCGTATGCTAAATTATTTCATTTTGTAATTGTAAGTATTGAGACATTGGTTTGTATAAGCCATTTGGGCAGCCGCTCGTACATTCTGAATGTGTATGTAAATTTCCTTATGCTTGATTTGTTTCTCTTTCGCTAAACTACTAACTCTTAGAAAGAAAAAAAAAAACATGAAATTTTACTATATTTAAAGGTTAATACTCAGGTTTTCACAAAATGAGTTGTATACTCGGGTTTTGAAAACCGAGGCATTACAATATCTTTGGTTTAACCATATCGCACATTTAGTTCATGATTTATCAATCCCAAACATTCAGTTTGGGTTTATCCTCATATAGGATTGAGATCCTCCCGATCCGTCCATTAAACTTTGATTAGAATCATTATTTTAAGGTATGGTTGGGTAGATCTAAGTGTCTATATACTTAATCATTCATTTTGATCAATTTGACCCCTGATGGTCGGTTTTGATTAGTTGGATTATTAATCCAAGGGTTTAGATCATTTGATTATATGTTTTGATCCATTTTCTATAGTTTGAATCAATCTAGTTCATGATCTTTTGATCAAGATCAAGGTTTGATCATATTGGGCTTCGAATGGCCCACTAGAGATCTTAAATGAATAATCAGGTCCATTCACTAATCACATTACACCTAGGTCTTATGAACCCTTAGTTTTGATCATGAATTAAGTGGGTCTGAGACTAAGAATAAATTCTATGGTTTATATGTGTTTGGAACCCACTGGCTCACTTAGATTATTATCTAAAGTATTCGATGCCATCGAAGCCAATTTGAGCTCATCGTTAAAATCAAGAATTTATGGTTTTGGTCGCTGGACACTTTGGAGCATTCTTCGATCCCATCGAGGAGGTGTTCGATACTATCGAAGCCAGGTTCGATGTCATCGATGGATGTGTAATGACATCGAGAGATTACACAGATTCAAAAGACGGTTGCTGGACAGTTTCTCGATTCAACTCGGATTCTTCGATGGGACTTTGACGCCATTGAAGGTGACATCGAAGTTGCGATAACTGCATAAAATTGAGGCAATTTTGAAGTCGGTGCGAATCAACTCTATTTAAATGGATGTTTTACGAGTTTCTAAGCATGAATTGGGGTAGAAGGAGTAGAGCAAGGAGTCGTAGTGCTTCAAGGAGTTCTTCCTCCTCTCCAATCCTTCGGTTCTATTTAGTTTTTATGTTTTTCTTTAAGAGTTCTAGTTTAATCATATCTATGGTTGGCTAATCTCTTAGCTAGAGCTAAGAGGTGAAACTTGTAAATCATTTTGATGTTTATTTTACTTTGATTCAAGTTATTTGGTTTATATGTTGAACAATTCATGAATTTTGGTTTGAATGAAGAAGTATTTTCATTTTACTTTGATTCATTGTCGACTCGGGCACTCTGGATGCTTAGGAAGGCTATTGATATTATCTTACCTATTTTGCAATTGTGTGATTTGTAAAATCCATTTATATATCGTTGACTTCGAGCACGATAGATGCTTTGAATTCCCTGCGATCATTACATTGATGCTTTATGAGGGAACCAAAACAATGAATGTTCAAAATCTGTTTTGAATGAATGATGTTTCAACCGCTCTATCATCTGATTGGTGGATTAAGACTTCGATTCTAATTGAAGTATATTGATTGAATCAAGTAAAATAGCATTAAGATGGATATGAGTGGATCCTTAGCGCTATTTGATCTTTGATAGTTTCACTTCACAACTACTCTCTATAATACTTTCAGCTTTTAGATTAGTTTCTAGTTCTAGTTCTAAAGTAGTTCCAAAAACGTATGAATAGCAAGTCCCTGTGGGTACGAACTCGGTCTCATCGAGTTATTACTATATCACAACCCTACACTTGGGGTGATGAGCGAACAATAAATTGCAAGCTGAATGTATATAAGAAACCCTTCTTAACTGAACATGTGAATGCCATCATAAATCAAAACACTCTCCCAAAATACAAGGATCCTGGAAGTTGTCACGCCCCAAACTTGGAAACCGGGCTCACAAAATTCTCGATCGCCGAATCCGGCACCAACAGCCTCCATAGTACCCCATTCTCGGCTCCCGGCACCCATACACCAGGTTCCGATCCTGAGATGCTACAAGGAGGATTTTAAACATGATTTGATTCGCAATGAGCATAATAATAAGCATAACCCACGAACAATAACCACAAGAACGCCATCACAAAATTCATTATGATCAAAAACTTTAAGGACAAGGCGTATGAAAGGAAAATACAATATAATGAAAGTAACAAAACTCCAGAAGCTCGGCTGTACGCTCCAACCGCGGCGAGACTATGGCTGCGTCCTAGCGTCACCTGCACGCATCAATCGAGCATAAGCTTATGAAAAGCTTAGAGGGTAGTGTAAGTATGTGCGCAGTATAAGCGTGCTCAGAATGCAAGGTCAGAGTAATGCGAAATCGTGTTGATGAGTATATGAATGCAATCAGTCGTACCAAGGCTATGCGGTGCAGGATATGAATGCTATCGGCCATAACACGGCCATACGATGCGAGATGTAACTCAAGCATTTCAATCATCATCATATATCAGTACAGCTCCTCACTAGAGCATCAAATCAGTACGGTTCTCAGTCTGGATAATCACCGGGGTCTAGTACACTCTACGCCAGCTTGCTGCCCCTATCCGAACGCACAAATGCGAGAGTAGAAGAGACCTCACTATCTGCCTGTCAATATCGGGCCCGGCTCGTCGATAACAGACCCATTCCTCAAGTTGGTCAAACTTAACATAGAAATTGCCCCCTCACTCAGGCAGGTAAGGTCATACCCCTTTCCAACCGACCACGACACAGTGGGAGACGCGGCCTACTGGTATATGGCCCTCGCGTGCTCATGTATCCACTCGGTCTCGACATTGGAGTCATCCTCTGGTACCATCGGGTTTAGGAATTTTCAACCAGGGACATCTATGGTGCCCCGATGCTAGAAACAGTATTTCAGGTATCCAATCCGGCCACACACGATGTGTCTGTGGAGGCTATGGCCCTGATGTTGCTAAGGCATATAATAATCATAATCACATAAATGCAAGTGTATGAATCACACTACCAGTCATGCAACAGCCATGCGCATACCACACGCTCATGTAGGAAAACTCCGCCTATCAGGGAGCCCATAAACAATCTGCCTGAGGGCATATGCTATGATCCGTCACTCCTCATATCAAGCATACATATGATGCATATGATCATGAGTCATGGATCTATACTAAATATGTTATATAGTGATGGACTCCATTCATAATGAAGATGGGCCTAGACAGCCTACACACTACAAGCATGGGCCTATCGAGGGGCCTTAGGGAGAGTGACAATGCGGACATTTAACTAGCATCGTCCATACAATGTGGACGTCAAACCATTATTGCTCCTAAGGCACGGCCCATTGTAAACATCATTATATACACCATGGAGGAATCACACATTGCAATGGACCTAAATACATCTCATTGGGCCTTAAGTACATCAAATGGGCCGTATCACATGGGCCTTATGTTTATCAAGTGGGCCGTATCAGTGAGCCGCACCAATGGGCCTTATGTACATTGCAATGGGCCATAACCCATGGGCCTTGCATACATCATAATGGGCCACAGGCACATCAAGATGGGTCGAATCACATGGGCCATATGTATATCAAATGGGCTACGTCAATGAGCCCCATGTATAACAACTGGGCCGCACCCAATATAAGTGGTGATAATAATTACCACTATTTAAATTCTCAAGGCCCGCCATAACATTTATCTCCCATTCAACCTGATCATAAGGTCCCAAGGATTTCAATGGTTGGACAGTTTGGATGAAGAGTGTGGTCCACATTATAAATAGATCTGTCTTATTTTGGTCTCAAGCCTAAAAATTATCTTTCAAAAATGGTTGGACGGTTGGACGCAACACATGCGTCATGGTGGATCCCATAAGGATGGAAATGATGGACGGCATAGATGAGGTACATACCTCATGGTGGGGCCCACACTACGGAAGGTGTGAATTACAGTACATACATCAGTGGGTCCCACCATAACGTTTATTTCCCACCCAGCCTCTTGACAAGGTCACAGAGACATGGGGGCCCACTGTAATGTTTATTTGCACCCAACCAGTTGATGAGGTCACTTAGACCTGGGGCCCACCGCAATGTTTATATGTCATCCAAACTGTTCATATGGTCGCGTGGACCTGGGGTCCACGGTAATGTTTGTTTTCCATCCAACCGGTTGATAAGGTCACACGGACCTGGATTGAGGAGGAAAAACAAATTTCATATTGATCCAAAACTTCTAACCCCAAAAAGGGTCTCAATGGCAGATGTTCAATCCTATGTTTTCCTGCCAAGTGGGCCACCTGAGTTCCTTGTACCGCTGATTTTTGGGGGCCCACCGTCCCAAAGGGGACCCAACAGAGGCATGGTGTTGATGGTCGACACACATCATGGTGGGGTCCACGGTTGGGGCCCGCCTGCCTCCAGCGCCCATACAATAGGACGCTGCTGGGCATCCTTGGGTTGTCAGCGGCAGCAGCGTTTACTGTTGCTGCTGTTTATTATTATTATTTTAAAAAAAAAAGATTTTGAGGTTTTTCCTGGGTGGGGCCCTCATCAGGCAGATCGACACCAGTCATTGGACTCTACGACTCATTACGGGCTAAATGAGCCCAATATCCAAGGTATTTTGGAGTATAGAAACTTCAAAGTGAATTTTAATGGTAAGAACCACTATTTTCTATACTATGGCCCGCCAGGTAGTCAGATCGGCTTCATTTTTTGACTCAACGCCTAAAATGATCTGAGGAAAAGGATGGACGGCTTGGATTAAGTACATACATCAAGGTGGGGCCTACATGAGTGGCCCACCATTTCCTCTCCTTTTTTTTAAAGCTGGTTAGTACACTCCAACGTCAGTGCCTCACAGTGGATCCACGTCCAGCGTCCCTGGACGCTGGACAGTCTACATGCAACTCAGGCACCACGGTTGGTCCCACGTGGACGTGGCCCACCATGAATATATATCTATATATATTAATATAATATAATATAAATATATGATAGTGTATGCCAATGTGGGGGATCTCCACAGTCCCCAAAAAAATGGATGGTGTGGACCACCACCTGCAATAGGATGGGCCACACCGTTGATGGATATTTATATAACTCATATTTGTGGGGCCCACCCAATCATGATAGAGAGATAGAGAGAGAGAGAGAGAGAGAGGAGAGAGAGAGAGATGTGAAAGGGGAGGGACCCCGCAACTAATGGGCCCTCCCTTAAACAATGCTTACATCATGTGGGTCCCACAACAAGTGGCCCCAAAATTTGAGATCAACGGTAAATCACTCACCTTATTGGCCTCCTTCTTACTCCCTTAGGCTTGTATGCTCCTATGCTCAACTTTTAATGGTGGATGATGGAGTTTTGATGGTAGGGATGAGAGATGAGAGGGTGGGCCACACTTGTGGTTTGAGAAAGCTTGGGGAGAGTGCTTGGGAAGGCTTGGACGTTTGATGCTTTGTTGCTAGGGAGTGAAGAGATGGAATGAGAGAGAAAGAATAATAAAAGGGATGGGATGATGTGGTGGTTGTAAGGAAAAGTATGGGTGAGTTTGATTTTTTTGGAAAAAGGGGATGGGTTTGTTTGAAAAATTGTAAAAGAGGGATGGTGAAGGGAGAGAGAGAGTTGACTCAAGAGAAAAGGAGGGATGGGTTGTTGTACTTAGGGTATGGTGTGTACTTGACTTGGGTGATTGATTGATTGATGAGACACATTATAGGCATTCCCTCGAAATTCACAACACGCGGCGTTTTTCTCGAAATAAACGCGGACCCACAACTTCTAGCCTAGGTATCGGATCGGTGCGCTAGTCATGGAGTTGGAACCGCAGCGATGGTGCGGTCGCTAAGATACAAGTTTCAGGTTGAGTCGACTTCGATATGCAGGACTCAGCTTAGGATCGCGCGCAAACGTCAGAAATGGGTCGAGGGTTGTCGGAATTCGACTGGGAAAACTGCGAAAGCCTACGAAACGGTACGAACTAGGACACGGGTCTTACAGAAGCCCTACAATCTCATGTGTAATAGGAAACTTCTAGGTTAATAAATCACTTTTAGACCTTGGGGCAAGTGTCAATTTGATACCATTTTTTATATATGAGAAATTGGTCCTTGGTGAAATGAAACCCACCAAGACAACGTGCAATTGGTCAACCGCTACACTAGGATACCGAGAGGTGTGGTAGAAGATGTGTTGATCCAAGTTGATAGATTCTACTACCCGATAGACTTCATTGTCTTGGATACACACCCAGTTATAAATACGAGTACTCAAGTCCCTATCATATTAGGCAGACCATTCCTAGCTACTTCTAATGCCATAATCAATTGCCGAAATAGGATCATGAAAATATCTTTTGGGAATATGACCTTAAAACTAAACGTGTTTAATTTGCACAAACCACAAGAGGATGAGGATGTGATCCATGAGGTCAACCTGATTGATATATTTGAAGACGATGAGCATCGTTCAATTGAAACAACCGAACCCCTAGAAGTATGCTTGGCACACTTTAAAGATTCAAATGATACTATGATTAGAGACATAATGAATGCCTTGCGAGATTGTGTCCCAATGCCTGACACTAACCGGGAAGATAATTATTTTGAAAACCTTCCTTCCACCAATGTTGAATGCTCACCATTACAGGCGGAGGAGCTAAATTCTGAATTAAAGTTTGACACTTCAAATTCTATGGAGACTACGTTGGTCAAAAACTTTTCTGATATTAAACTGTTTATAGTCTCTTATTCATCATGACATACTAATATTGAAATTTCTTTTGCCACATGTGAATCATACATTCTTTGAATGCCTCTTGACAATAAGAAGGAATTTTTTGAGATGCACAGATTTCTCTAGACAATGATGGTTGAGGACATCCAAACTTACTTTAAAGTAAGTTTCTAAATGATCTTGTTAAAAAGTTTGTTGAGAAATTAGTTGAGATAATTTTCAGAGGAAGAACCGATGCCTCTGGATGATTGATAGTTAGGATTAGGAATTTATTAATTTCTTTGTATTAGGATATTTAGGTTTTGTTTACTAGTAATCCCTTTATATGTTGAAGACTTCAATAACGTTTCATTCTCCTTTCTCAGGTACTATCTCTCTAACTCATTCTTCTATTCTTTTTGTTGTCGCATGTTGAGTTTATTACAGATCTCTTACATTGAGAACAATGTAGATTTTTGGTTGGGGTGAGATTATATAGATCTAATCAGTATTTTCTTAGTTATTGAGCAAAAACATATTGAAATTTTTCAAAATTTTCAGTTTCAAAACTCGTTTTAAAAATTGATATTATGTGTATTTGAATGTTGAGAGCATTATGATGAGATATAGAATAATCTTTGAAAATTTAGACTCTAGTTAATTAGTAAATTTTGAATAGATTCTTCTAATAAATTGATTAATAGAAAATTTAAACATCGATTGAGTCTAGTTCACAATCCACACCTAACTTAAATTATGTGAAGATTAACTTGAAATCTTAATTTTAGCTTGATAATTACTTAAAAGTGTAAGGGACCAAAACTGGAGATCGTTATCTACTTTGAGAAGTAAATAACCAACTAGAAAATAGTTGAAAATGGTTACTTATTGTATATGTTTATTGAGAAATCAATGAAAAAGAATGAAAAAGAAGAATAAATCATGTAAAAGCCATTAATGAAAAATCAAAAGCTAGAACAATAAGTGAAAAGGAGAAAGGTTCGGAATCAGTAACTTGTCTTGATCAGTCCATTTTGAGGTAACGATTATGGTAAATAATTTGGAAAGAAGGTTAGCTTTTATGGATTATAAGTTGGATACCACTGAGCACACTTGGAACTTAATGTTTGAATGCATTCTATCAATTGATTGATAAAAGAGAATTTAGTTTAGAAGTTCACTAGTGATATTAAGTTCTAGATTGTCAATATTCAATCTTTTATCTTTGAATTTTACTCATATATATACATTTTCACAAAATATTGTTTTCAGAGAGAGAGAGAGAGAGAGAGAGAGAGAGAGAGAGAGAGAGAGTTTAAAGTTAAAAATTTTGGAGATTAGTGTTTCATATGTTTTACTCAGGACTAGCAAAATACTGGTTGGGGGGTGTATTGAGTGTGAAATATTGTATATTTTCCCCTTGTTATACCTTGATTTTATGAATATGGAAGCGTTTAATTGATCTAATTATACATGTTTTCTCTTGCAAGGTGATTTTGAGAGCTAATGAGAAAATGATGCTTAAAATAATGATTTGATGCTCAAAGATTTACCAAGTGAAGAATTGGATCTATAGAGGTCAAAATTAAAGAATTTAAGAGTTCAATATCCAAAGAAACTAAGTGAAAAATGAAGAAAATCGAAGACTTAAAGTGCAGAAAATCGTAAGTGCAGAGATCGACCCTTTGATGCCATCGATGACAGCTTCGATGCCATCGCAGTGAGTTCGATGTCATCGAAGCCACCCTCGATCCCATCATAAAAATCATGAATTTCTGAATTTGGTTGCTAGACATATTTGTGCACTTTTCAATGTCATCGAAGGAGTGTTCGATGCCATCGAAGCCAAGTTCGATCTCATCGAAAGAGATTCGATGACATCGAGAAAATACACAGTTTCAAAAGTTCATTGCTGGACTGTTTTTGGACTCTTCGATGGGAATTTGATGCCATCGAAGTTGCGATAGCTGCGTAATTGAACGTTGGTTTGCGATTCTTCTGGGGCGGTGCGAAAGTTGAAGTTCCAAAACTATAAATTGAAGTCCCCAGGACGTTCCAAATAATCTTCTAGGATTTGAAAATGGAGAGAAGGCTTAGGTGGAGCGTCGACAACATTCTTCTCTTTGATTTCTTCATTGGTTCTAGTAGATCTTTTAGTTTTTCTTCTAAGATATTAGTCTTGTTAGGCTAATCTCTTAGTTAAGACTAAGGGATAAAGCTTGTAGTTTAATTTTAGTATTTAGTATATTTGATTCAATGACATTATTTTGAATGATGAAAGTAGAATTGATTTGGTTTGAATTTACTTTAAGCCTTTGAGTTGTTTATTCCTAGATTCGTTGTGTACTCTGGGTCCAATGAATGCTCTAATTTTACAATTGTTTAGCCTGAATTAGAAAAGGAATCAATCTATATAATTGATTGACCCAGTTACGCCTAAGGGTGCACTGGATACTTTTAGTTCCCTGTGATTGATGTCTGAGTGCTTTATGAGAGAATCATTTAATTGAAATCATATTCTTTTTGGTGTTTATGAATTGTTAACTAAATTATCTTCCGATTGGATAGAATAGGACTTCGATTTCAATTGTGATATATATTGAATCGGTAAATTGATATTGTGATTACTATAAATAGATTCTTGATCCTCAGTTTTTTATTATTATTGTTTAAAATTCTTTTTATCTTGCTGGATTAAAAATTCAGATAAACCATTAAACTTAGATTAATTCTAAACTATGTTCCTCATTCCATGTGGATTCGACCTCCGTCTCACCGAGTTATTACTATTTTTAATATTTGAGACAATTGGAGGAGGCCACCCTTGAATTTTTGCAGGCCAACCTTTATGCATATTTGAAATCCACTCCGACTATTACACATGTAATTTTACTTTAAGCCTAAGAAAAAAAAAAATCAAGCTAACTTGTGATTCAAGTGGGTCACACTAAAGAAAACAATTGAGAGAGAGACATCCAACTTTGATTTTTTTACAAACCCACCGTGATAATTACATGAAATCCACTCTAACCATTAGATTTCACACCAAAATTTTAGTTATGGACCCTAAAACTCAAGCTTATATTGTGATTCAGATGGATCACATAAACGAAAACGATGTAGAGGGTGAATGTTGTCCCGCATGTACACTATTTCCAATATATGATCCACCTGAATAAAAGGATGGGGCTGATTTTTGGGACTTGAGTCTAACATATCATTATGATCTGAATTACATTCTTATCATATCCTTTCCTTAGGACCGATCCGCTCTAATCTAATAGAATTTAGAATTAATAGAATCTGCTATAACTAATATGGATATAGTTATATATAATTATTTCAAATGTAATATTTTGCATTTAAAGAAAAAAATTCGAAATCAAAGAAATAGAAATTTCTAATAATAAAATTTCTAATCTTCTAATAATAAAATTTCTAATCTAATAATAATATATAATATAATAAGAATTAATAGAATGATAATATAAATCACTCGAATTTTCAATAAAAATTCTATATAGGACAATATTAAAGATCTCATAAAAAACTTACAGCAGCTTGCCAAACAAGGGCTAAGAGAAAAAAGAGTATAGGTATGATGGGCATAACATCTACGATTGGATTGAAAAAAGCATAAGCCTCGGGTAATTTGGCGAAGAAAAAGCTACTCGAAGGAAGGGCAAAATTAATACAGATACAGATCAAACTAAAGATATTAAGCATAACAAAAATTCCGCTCTTGTGGAGAATTTCATTATTAGTGAGTTGGGGAAAAATGACGAAAGAAGAGAAGATAGGCAAAACAAAAAATCTTTCTTATTCTTTGAACTCCCCCAATCAAAAATAAGAATTTCACATAAACATTACAGTGGGCCCATGAGCCGTGATCACCAACCACAATTAAGAATCATTATCCATCCACACCCTAATAAGCTGGGCCAGGCCGAGCAGAGAAGCTGTTTGTATATGGTCCATGCTTGGCCGATCAATAGCAGGCTTGAATTTTAAACCCGAGCCTGGCCCCGGGCATCATACTCGAGCCCAGGTCCTGCCTATGGCGAGCCAGGCCTAAAACCCAAAAAAAACCAAAGATTTTATCCTCGTCTATGTGGAGTATATATACAAAAGAAAGTAAAAAACCCAAGTCCTGCCTATGGCGAGCCAGGCCTAAAACCCAAATAAAACCAAAGATTTTATCCTCGTCTACGTGGAGTATATATACAAAAGAAAGGAAAAAAAAAAAACTCTAATATTAAAATATTTCAACCCTTTCATCATCATTAAGGTCTAGAATGTATATTCAAAAGGAAAAAAGTCAAATGATCGAACAGACAAATATTCTAACCTAAGAGTTCATTATTTTAAGCTATCCTTAATTCAAGATCATTTTAAGATGACCCAGACCTACGGTGAAAATCCCAACCTATGGTACAGTTATTGGTAGGGATCTTAAATATTATAGCAAGCTCTTTCTTTTTATTGAAATTAAAAATAGAATATATATATATATATATATATATTAAAAACTAAAAATGTGAAAAAGCAGTGACAGTAGTTTTTTCCTGTACATGAACCCATGTTCCTTAACATATTTAATATATATATATATATATATATATATATATATAATATATATATATATATATATATATACACACAGATACCTGGACTAGTAGGAAATATGCGACATGCAATGCAGTGGTGGGGTTGAATCATAAGTCGAGTTCATCCATCAATTGTGCCGTAATAAGGATTGCTTATGTTTCAAAAATCCTATCCAACAATCTTATCTATCTCTTTTGACCATTAACAATAATCATTATCTACCATTGTTTAAGTGGCCACTGATCAATGGATAGAAATGTCTAACAAGTGTAATTTTGGGATATATGCCCTTACACCCAGATCCATAGGTCAACTGGCAGACTGAGTGGAGATATCTCGTTTCAACACTTGAGGTCTTGGTATCGATCCCTGGTGGGGGTGGCTAACATGGAGTGTATACTAACAAACTAACACCCGCCAAAAAAAAAAAAAAAAAAAAAAAAAAAAGAAGAAAAAAGTGTAATTATATATATATTGTTAGCTCGTTGGTACACCTAATTTTGGGATATATGCCCATGCCCAGTATACGAGAGGCTGTTTACGATAATACAATTCCCCGCGTCTCTGCAGGTGATTTTTTTAAGGTAATTAGGGGATTCCAAACACGTCTCTGTCGTTTGGTAGAATACATCCCAATGTATTATTTATATTATATGCTTGGACTTTAGTCGCTGGATTTGGATCTTTTTCAATGATCTAAATAATCTGAATTATCATCATCACTATCGATGGGGGTAATAAAATAATTGTATGAATTGAAGTATTTCAGCTCTTTGATTATTCAAAGTTGAGAGTGTCTATGCTCGAAAGGAAAAGACACATATGATCAAAAGGTAAAGATATTCTAGTCTAAGATGATGTGTTCTTAGGTCATACCCCATCCAAGGTGCGGCCTATAATATGAAGGGTTTAGATCATTTAAATATGACGCCGATCAATAGGTAAAATTCAAACATATGGTATAGAAATGTTCTTGATTTTACTCTGCGGAGCCTTCTCTCTGTACGAGAAGTTGAGATGGTCTGTGACTTTCATTGTCTATTAGATTAGATTAAAGAGAAATGCTACGGTGCTCCTTTTGTTGCACTGGTTCACTTTGACAATCAATCGATGGATCTGAACCGTCTGTTTTTTTTTTTTTTTTTTTTGTTTTTTTTTTTAACACGCACGCACACCCCACACACTCACGCTAGTGGAATTTCACCACCTATGGGTACTCGAACCCTTCACCGGGAGTTGAAACTCCCGACAGTCTACCACCTGAGCAAGAGTAAGGACCCATCTGAACCGTCTGTTAAGTCCACAGCACATTACTATGCAAAATCAACACTGATTTTATGGCTGATTATCCTTGATATGATTTTATTTGGTAGCGTTGTCCCTTTTCCAAGCCATGAATGAGATGGCTATCATTGCCTAACAAAAGTGATTCTTTGGAATCATAAGAAATCCATGATTGTTACAAACAAATACATGTATCAAAGAGCTGATTGGATCTATTTCTCTGTAAAAACACTACAACAATGGACTATATGAAAATTCACTGCTAAAATTAGCTGGTTGGACTTATCTGCCATTGTTCCAAGATTTTTGCGATGGACATTTCTGGCCCTTTATGTCATCAATATACAGTGGCGATCCTTTTCGTCCGCCGTAGAATAACTTTTAGCCGCAGACCGTGGATATATCTGCGGCTGAATATCATAGTATATGGGGCGTTGATACATTTAGCGGGAAATATTCGCCTCTGAAAACTATTCTATGGCGGCATCCATTTAGTGGCAGGTATATCCCTCCCTGAAAATCATCTAAATACATACAATGACAATCTTATATCCACGGCTGTATTCAACTTACAGTGGCGAAATATCAAATATGCCGTTGTATTCAACTTATAACATGTGGACACTGGAGGGAGCAGATTCCCGAAGGATACGGGAGATTCACCTCATTTCCACTTGGTTGCCTGGCTTAAGGGCTTTTGTAGTGGGTTAAAGGGTGTAATATTTGACTGGAGTCGCCACTAACGAATTAATACGATTCTACAATCCGTTAGAGCCCATAGAAACACTTAAAATCGAGAACTCGAAAACATGACTCATAAGTTTAGGTTCCAGAGATTTCAAGGGACTGCGGTTACATAGAGGAAAAGTGTTATGTACCCACTCTACTCGTACGGATGTATGGTTTTTACTTAAGAAAATCTGACTAACTTCTGAAGAATAAGGGTAGTTCTCGCGTGCTGAAAATGTAATGCAATGCAATGATAATAGTATCGATCAATTCAAATTTCTGATGGATGTGATCCGACTATATCAGCAAACCGCAGAGCATACATACGAAGTGATCACGTGCAGGGTATATGTATGGGATACTTATGATGTTGTATGAATGCTTATGATAAAACGACGACCAACCGGCTAAAGTTTCTGGTGGACATGCTATGATTATATCGGCATGTCTTAAAGCATACACCCGCTAGTCAGATATGATGAAAAATGATGGAATGCAATGTATATGCTAAACAACGGCTAATTGGCTAAGGTTTCTGATGGGCAGGATCCGATTATATTAACAAGTCACAGAGCATACGCCTGCTAGTCAGATGCGTGAAAACGATGAAATGCACTATGATGTTGATGTATATGAGGAGCAGGGGGTTGAGAAGGGAAAGAATGTTGCAAAATATTGATGCACTGATTTGATGAAACTGATAGAGGCTTGGATAGTAGGATGAACGGTAATGTTGCAAAGATATATTAAGTAGCACATATTTAAACTTAGGTGGCTCAGGAGGCTCGGACTCTGCTAGGCTAGGCTAGGCCAGGGTTGGGCTCTCTCTCTCTCTCTCTCTCTCTCTCTCTCTCTCTCTCTCTCTCTCTCTCTCTCTCTCGCTCTCTCTCTCTCACTCTCACTCTCCTTGGTGGAGGAATGGCTAGCTAGGGCTAGGGGATGCTTAAGGAGGGAAATGGAGTTGGAAATGAGAGTGGATGCTTGAAATGAGAAGGGGAGGGAACTATTTATAGCCTCCAACCCAAGTGTTCTGGTAATTCCTGGTGGCCCTAGGGGTAAAATGTGTTTGAATGACTGGGATTGGAGATTGCCACATGGCATCATCTATTGGTTGGATGAGATGGTAAAAGTGTAATTTTAGATAAGGAGATGGGCATCAAATTAAATGCACCTGAACCACACACTTAAGGTTTGAAAAAGGAGTAACGCACATGCTTGAGGGATACTGCCCAAAAGAGAGGGAGTGTCACGTGGCCGGTGGCAATCTGGCTACAGCCAGTCCCCAATTGGACTCCCTGCTTTGGCAGACAGAATCCTCCAAGCATTTAAAGGCTCTGCTGTGAGGACTACTTCTTTAAGGTTTTGGCTATTTCTCCGATTGGGCTTGGGTTCAAGCTTGGTTTTGGGCTTGACTAGGTGAGTTAACTGGTTTATGGGTTTAGGTAGGCTAACCAGGTGAGTTGACTCATCAAGTTGACTCAAAGCTCTAGGGTTTTGGGCTCATAGGGTTTAGGGTTAGGCAGACTGGGTTGAATGGGTTAACTGGGTTGGACGGGCTGCGTTTAGGGTTTAGGACAAGGTTTCCTAGGGTTTAGGCTTTTAGGGTTAGGGTTTAGGTTCGGGATTTGGTTGTTATCCATTCATTCAAACTCTATCAGCTTATCAAACTAGGGTGGTGTGTCTATAGATGCCTCTCTTTGGTAGAGGTTGTGTGCAACCGAATGCCAAAGAGTGTGGACACCCTGCCTTTGCCAGTCAGTCATGAATTGCGATATGGATTTGTTGCCTTCCTTTATATGTATGTCAGTTGGTTGCCTGGAAATAAATAACTCACACATATCTCGAGGGTTTGAGGAAAACATTTCGATTGTCCCTGCACGAGCCGCCAATCACAACCATTTCACTTATGATCAGTACTAACATCGGAAAGGTACAGTAGAGCTCTTGCGATTTTTGGGGCCTTACGAGGATATTGACCCTGTACTGGATTGTCTGTCGCTTCCCATATCACCCAAGGAGTACTTATATTGTTTGATCATCAAAATAGTTAACTGCCTTGTGCTTTCTGCGGCCTTACGTAGAACTCACTATGCCGACTTCGACTCGATCAAATTCCACAAGCATCTATGCCTAAGTATGTATGGGTAACCTCTTTCCAGGCAATCTTTTAGTTTTGACACTTAGGTTACAATTTTTCTTTTTCACCATTTTGATGATTTCTTTAGACAAGTCTTGGCTTATCATCTTTTAAGAGCATTAACATTTGATACAATGGAGCTAACACCGGAGTTCAGTCTGATTGTATTTTGATGGGCATTCAGATTCGATGATCTCTAGGAAAACCGCTAGATATGAGATCTTATTTGATTTTGCATGAACTCTCACCTAGAGATATAGAAGATCTCTTAGTGCCTCAGAAGTTTGATGCTTTATTATGCAAATATTTTGTGGTTTTGAAAGTCACCCCACTTTGGGGAGTAATACTCCGTGGGGGGTTTTATTGCAATTTTGAAATGTGTCCAGCTACTGGTCGTCTCCACTAGGGATGCCTATGGGACTTCGAGTAAACTAGTTTTCATTGAAAATATGCAAGAGGTTAATGCGCATGCTAGTGTGATGGTGATTGACTTAGATGAGGATTCATGGATTTTGAAGTTGTTGTATTTTATTACTTAGATTTTGGTTGTCGCAATTGGGACTGAGATCCGCTAGGGATAATTCATTTGATGCAAGTCTGATTAGTGGTTATGATTAAGAGTCCAATTAGAGATGGTTGATCAGTTCCATCGTCTCAGAGGATAATCAGACTTGATTTTTTTTTTTTTTTTTTGGGCTGATCTGGAAGGTTGGTTGTGATCAACTCTGGATTTTATGAACGATGCACGTCTGTCTGTGGATGGCGGTAAGGATTTCAATTAACGACCGATCAAGTATGCTATCCTGCGGGTTTGTGGTCAAGATTCTGATCTATGATCAATCGGATCCGTCATCCCACTGGTTATGGTCAAGATTCTAATCTATGATTGATCGGATCCGTTATCCCACGGTGTCGTGGTCAAGATTCTAATCTATGATCAATCACATCCGTCATCCCATTATTTTGTTATCTCTGGGGAGATGTTTTTATGTTTTTGAAATAAGATCTGGTCCATCGAATTGTGAATTGATGGTCACGATCGATGTCAATTTTTATTAAAAGAATCTAGTCCGTCGAATCGTAAATCAACGGTTGCAATCGATGCTAGTTTATAGAAAGAATCTAGTCAATCGGACCGCGAATTGACGACCTCGATCGATGCTGGTATTTTGGTCTTTTGAAAATGATCTAGTCCATCGAATCATGAATCGACGGTCGCAATTAATGCTGGTTTTTATTGGGATTCGGTCCATTGAATCGTGAGTTAACAGTCACGATTGATGCTGGTGATTTTGAGATTTTGAAAAGGATCTAGTCCATCGGATCACTAATTGACGGTCGCCATCGATGTTAATTTTTATTGGGATAATTGTGAAGTTTTTAAAAATGATCTGGTCCATCGGATCGCGAATCGACGGTTGCGATCGATGCCGATTTTTATTGGGAGAATCCTTTCCTCCTCGTGTTTGGCTCTTGATGTTCTCTTGATTGACACGATGATTTATGGCATGTTAACTACCCGTTTTATGCATTGGCTTGTGCCAGCAAGTGAGATTTCTTTGCGGTCAATGAGCTTCAGTACCTATGAGGAGAGTACTTTTAGTAAGAGGATTACAGTATTGGATCAGGGAGAGAGATACTTACCTTTTGGGGATTCTGACGAGAATTGAGAGTTTATTGCTTGGTCTTTGTAAGCAAAGGAAAGACATACATGTAAAGAAAATGTATGATGAAATGAAGAGAAAGATTTTGAAAATTTTATGCCTTATGTTGTCTGTGTATGCATGATTTGTACTTATACCCATAGATGTAGGAATCAGAACGTTGACCCAATTGGATGTCATAATCAAATTTCTAGTTGTTAACCAGGGGTCCCAATCCTATTAAGGTAGTGCTCAATGGTATATCTAGCCCCTAGGATTTGGGAAGAGCTTAAAAGAATTCTCAACTCATTCTTGTCATCTTTGCATCTGATGAATTTTCATGTTGCCTTGGATCTTTCATATACCTACTTTTTTCTTCTAACAATTGTTGCCAGCAGCGCCCTTTCAGGCTTTTGCTACGTTTGGCTTTCCCGTCATTTTTGCCTGTGGCGCCCTTTCAGGTTTTCACCACATTCTGGATATTTGATCTTGCCTGTCCCTTGGAAACTTTGCTATTTTTACCATTGGCGCCCTTTCGGGTTTTCACTAAGTCTGCTACATGCTCATTGTTTTTACTCGAAGCGCCCTTTCGGTTTTTCACTTCGCCCATTTTTCTTATGCTCTTTTCTTTTTTCTTTTTCTTTTTTTAAATTTTTGCAGCGATGGAGGAATTAAACTTCCATCCTTGCCAACCGACTGTTAGCTCTCCCTTCCTTGTCTTTGAGTCACGATGGAAAATTCATTGACTCGAGCTGAGATCATTCTGAGGAGATATAAGTGGGGAAGGGATTCTTGGGTCAGATTTGTTTTCTTTTTCTATTTTTCCTTTTTTTTTCACTTCTTCTTCTTCTTCTTCTTTTCTTCTTTTTTTTTTTTTTATTTACTTTCTTGGATCGCATGCTCTTATTTTGTCCTCATTTCTTTTTCTCTTTTCCTTTTTCATTATCTTGGACTGCGCGCTCTTATTTTGTCTTTGTTTCTTCTTTTTCTCTTTTCTTTTTTTTTTCTTTGACCATTCTTTTTGAAGCACTTATTTGGTGATGGGAGGGAGTAATTCTTAGGATGGCTATCTTGGGTCAGTTGACTTCAGCTTTACTATTGTAAATCTTGACATGATTAGGTAAGCATACTTATTATCGACGTTAATGGGCTCCGGAAGGTCTTCGCCCTAGGTTGGTCAGTCAAAGGGCGCCTTCCAAAAGAACTCTTCTCATCATTGGGGCACTTCATGTAAGCTCCGAAACTTGCCCCTTGAGTCTGATAGATGCAACGGTACTTATTGTAAGCCCAATATGACTTTCTTTCCCCACCTTCAATCTTCATGAGATTTCAACATGAACTTATAGGATTGCTTCCATTTCATAAGTTAGCTTGTAAAGAGTTTCACCAGTAGTTGTGTGTATGGATGTCTGATTGGCCCAAAATACATACGAAAGCAACCCCATGTCTTTTGAGCTCGAGCTTCTAGAGGGACTTGTCCATCTTTGGCATCCCATTGTTGATGGCGATAATGTGTGGGATCTTGTAGTGGCTGATGATAATGTTCTTCACGTGCGTCGTTGTGTGAGATGCGGGATGCTGGCTCCATTCACTTTTTGTGAAGTAATTGACCATCCTGGGTATGAACTCATGACCGTTAAATGTTATCGTGCTGACTTTTTCATTGATGTCGATATCTTGCATAGAGGATGTCTAGGACCTTGCCAAGTTGTAGAGTTTTGAAGCACACACATGGATCAAATGTGCACGCTCTTGATACTTAAAGTACTTTCTGACATGGAATGGTCTTCACAACTTCTACTTGACAGGCTTCATTTATGGCTTTGTTGATAAGTTTTCGATAGAATCCAAAGAATTCTTTATAGGATCCAAGATTGGGAAATCATGGGTTTAAGAATTCGATCATTCTCTGCTCATTTTATCGGGAAAAGGATTCTTAATGCACACTTCCTTAAGAGTTTCGGGAGACCCTAGGTTTACAATTTGAAAATTTTGAGGATAACATTGGCTTTTGGTTTTGAACTTTCTGAGGAGACCCTCTAGTTCAAGAGTCGATTCATCATCTTCCCTGTAATCAGCTTTATACTAACCCTTGGGTTCAAAGTCCAACTCTAGATCGAGATCACATAAGTTGACTTCATACTCAAGTTGACAAACAGACTTGGCACTTTATTGCTTGTGATTTTTTAAAAGCATTTTCGATTTTTTTTTTTGGGTTTTGAAAGGTTTTTATTTTTGGAATTTTGCAAATATCTGATTTTTTAGTTTTGAAATATTTGGTGTTTTGGATTTTTGAAAATTCTAGTTTTTTGGAGTTTTTTTGCTATAAGGGACCCCAAGCGAGATGGTAAGACGAACCAAGGGTTGCCTGATCTGTCTCAGGGAGCCAAGTGTTATTCACATTAGCTTTTATTATCATCTGGGGGCTACAAACTTGTTACTGCCCTGCACTCCTTCCCCTTAGGAGGCAGGGCCGAAGGGATCAGTAGATGGACCCCCATTATTGTGCACAAACGTCAAGAGGAGTTTAGGGTTGAGATCCAAGTCGGTGTCGGATGTGATATCTCTTGGTTCATCCTCGATGGATTGCAGCTCCTCGGGTTCTTCTAGTTTGGGTGGGGCCAAGATTGTAGCCCAGTCAGTCGGGAGCAATTCATCCCCTTTGTCTAATTCCTTTGTATCATCGGATGAGATTAATATCCAGGTGAAAGGATTGCCCTCCTTTTGACGACCTTGTTTTCTTCTGGTACCCCTATGCCTTGGTTTCTTGCCTGGAGGATGCTAATATCCTAGTCTTCTTCTATTCACATTCTTTCGATCCTCAATGACTAGGATCAAGTCTTGATATTCGAGTTGGTAGTAGAAGAATTGGTGCTCGTTAGGAGGGAAGATGTAGTTTGTTCCGATGGGACATGCAAGAGGAATGTAATTCGCATTCCTGAATTCAAGACTGCAATGCAGGAAATCCTCATCAGAATATTTTATGCCTATGGATGGGAGGATAGGTTCCTTTTATCTCTCGTTGTTGTGGCCAGATGGTGGGGACTTCTACCCTTAGGTGATTGTTGAAGTGGGGAAGTTGTCCCCTTGATAGATTGATGCTAAAATGGGCAAGATGTGCCCCTGGTTGATTGTTGGAGTGGGGAGGTTGTCTCCCTGATTAATTGATGTGAGATAGGCAGTGTGTGCCCCTGGTTGGTTGAAGCCAAGACTGGTAGGGTGTGCCCCTGGTTTATTGAAGTTGAGATTGACAGGGTGTGCCCCTGGTTGATTGAAGCTGAGACAGGCAGGATGTGCCCATAGTTGATTGAAGCTAAGGTTGGCAAGGTGTGCCCCTGGTTGATTGAAGCTGAGACAGGTAGGGTATGCCCTTAGATGATTGCTAGAGTGGGGAGATTTTCCCCTTAATTGAGAGTGCGAAGACTGGAGTGATCAGTAATGCCCCTTGTATATTTAAGGGCATAAAGATTGGACTGGTTGGGGGTGCCTCTTGTAGGATGAGGGGTTCAAGCTCCGAATGAGAGTCAATGATATGGACGAATTGCACAAGATGGAGAGGAGATTCTTCCCCGATGATATCGATGGTATGGGTGCTTGATGTACTGGGACCTGCTTGATGTTGTGGCAAGGGATTCTAGAGTGTATTGTTCAACACCGCGTCAGAGGCCTCGATTGAAATTCTTCCTTAATCGATCAAGATTTGGACCACGTGTTTTAAGGTGAAACAACGATTCATTATGTGACTCCTGACTTGATGGTATGCACAATACTCGTTCTCATTGTAAGTTAGTGGTAAAGGATTTGGTGGGGTCCTAGGTGGCAGTGGGGTAAGAAGTTGCCCTTAGACTGGCATGGTTAGAATTTCACTATAAGTTCGGTCTATTACTGTGAACTACCTATGCTCCCGGACCATGCCCATTTGCCACCCATGATTCGAGTACTGCAGATTCCATCTTAGTTGTTGTTGTTGTTGTTAATGGTGTACTTGCTGAGGGGCAAATGGTGCATCTTCGGTAGAGGCAATAAGACCGTCTTCTTCCATTGGATGGGGGATGGGAACACTTTCCATTACCATTCTCGCAATCAGTAAGCATTCCTTCATCTATTGGCTGTTGTTGAGGGTCAAATATTGCATATTATCTCCTATTTATATCTTGGTTTTATGAACATTATAATGCTTAATGTTCTATTTTACTCATGTTTGTGTTACAAGGTGAATTTAAGATCTAGGGTTGAAAAGGGTGCTAAAAGCATGGATTTGATGTTCAAGAATCACGAAGGCTAGGGATGGATCTTAGGAGACCAAGATTGAAGAATTCACATGCCAAAGATCCAAGAAAACCAAGTGAGGAATGAAAAGAATCAAAGATTTGAAGTGAATAAAAGGAATCCTGAAATCGTCCTGAAAAAGCATATTCTGAAACTCTGGGTCATTTTGTGAAATTGTGTAGAGTGAAGTCTATTTTGAAAACTGTGCAGAGTGAAGTCTATTTTAGCAAACTGCGTAAATTTGAGGCGATTTCTAGAGTTTTCCAACTAGGTGAGAAAGTTGGAGTTCCACAACTATAAATAGGACTCCTGAGGATGTTCCTAGGCATCTTCTAGGGTTTAAGGAGTGGAGCAAAAGGGTGGATAAGTCGTTGCCAAGAATTTTTCTTCTTCTTCCTTAGTTGTTTTCATGTTTTTCTTCAGAGACTTTGGTCCAATCA
The DNA here is from genome assembly GCA_021015155.1 of Magnolia officinalis. Lineage (NCBI taxonomy): Eukaryota > Viridiplantae > Streptophyta > Magnoliopsida > Magnoliales > Magnoliaceae > Magnolia > Magnolia officinalis. The sequence continues at coordinate 42,122,342 of JAJHSJ010000007.1, forward strand.
AGTCTATGGTTGGCTAAACCTCTTAGGTAGGGCTAAGAGGGGAGGCTTGTAGCGTGATGGGATGTTTCTCTTGCTTTAATTCATGTTATGTTGAACTTTCTTTTATTCCAATTTGATTTTAAAGGAATACTTTCATTTTTTTAATGATTTATTATGACTTAAATTACAGTAAATTTGCAATAGCTTTGAGTATCTTCTTTTCCTTACTTTGAGATTGTGGGATTGGTAAATCCTGTTGTTGGCCATTGTCCCATGGGCATGGTTTGGTAATGGAATCCCTTCCAAGTATCACAATTCTCCTCCTTTGAAAATTAGATCAATGAAAGTTCAGATTTGGTTTTATTGATATATCTTCCAATTGGATAGGATAGGACTCCAATTCCAATTATGTTACTTGAATCAAGTAAGAGGGCTCCCTAATCACTACAAGTGGATCCTTATCACCCTATTTCCCACCTTTAAATTCTTAGTTTTAATTACTCTATTCATAATTACTCTCTCAAATACTTCAGAATTAGTTTCACATCTTCTTCTACTTCTACTTCGAGTTAATTTCAGAAATCTACAAGTTTCAGCCCCTGTGGATTTGACATCGGTCTTACCAAGATTATTACTATATCGCGACCCTACACTTGGGGTTGTGAATAAGTTTTTGGCGCCGTTGCCAGGGATTGACGGTTGCGCTTTCTAAATTTGATTAGTTTGGAATTAGGTTAAGATTAGGATTTATTTACTTTATATTTTTATGTTAGGGTTCTTTCTTGTTTGTTTTTAGAAACTAACTTTTCTTTCTATTTTCAAATTTAGAAACTTTCCTATTTTTTTTTTTTTTGGAAACAAACTTTTCTTTCTATTTCCATATTTAAAAACTTTCTAATTTTTTTTAGAAACTAACTTTTCTTTCTATTTCCAGATTTAGAAACTTTCCTAATTTATTTTGAAACTAACTTAGCTTTCTATTTTTATGCTTAGAAACTTTCCTTTTCTATTTTTAGAAACTAATTTACTTTCCTTTTTCTAGAATAGAAACTTTCCTAATTTATTTATAGAAACTAATTTTTCAGAAACTTTCTTAATCTGTTTTTGGAAACTAATTTCCTTTCCTTTTTCTTTTTTTAGAAACTAGTTTACTTTCTATTTTTAGAAACTGTCCTTTTCTTTTTTAGAAATAGGTTGCTTTCTTAGTTCCTTTTTAGAAACTAATTCACTTTCCTTTTTCTTCTGCGGGATCCCAATATAGAAAATTTTAATTTGGTAACTTCTTTTTAAATCTCTTTCTTTCTATTTCTAGATTTCTATTTTCCTCTACTTTTTTAGGTTTAGGTTAGATTATGAAATTTAGAGCTGAGAGTTTTCATACCCAAGTGGGTCCGGAATAACACCCGATGTCTCTTGAGTGAATGAGGATTGGTTGAGGGGTTATCTATCCATCACAAGATTAGACACCACTCGAGATCCATAGAGTTAACTAAAGTTATGACTACCAATCAACCAGCCAATCAACCTCCAAATTCATCTCAACCTAGGGTTGAGGAAATCCAGGATGAGAACGAGGTGCATCAAGCACCCCCACATCGTACTTTACGAGACTATTTATAACCTGCGGGGGTGAGTACACCTTCATGCATGGTTTTTTCAGAAAATACGGGACATATGGATATTAAGCCAGGGGTAATCTAACTCCTTCCAAAATTTCATAGACTTGAATATGAAAATTCATATTTACACATAAAGAGTTTGATGAGATCATAGCCACTTTATATTTTTCGAACATGTCTAAGGATATGGTTAGGCTTAAACTCTTTCCTTTCTCCTTGAAAGAGAAAGCTAAGACATGGTTACATTCATTACATCCACGATCTATTGGTAGATGGAATGACATGACAAGGGAGCTCATAAAGAAAACTTTCCCGTATCATAAAACAAACACCCTTAGAAAATCAATCTTGAACTTCGCCCAAAAGGAAGATGAAACATTCTTTCAATGTTGGGAGCGGTTCAACGATCTTGTCAACTCATGCCCACAACATGGTTTCAAAACTTGGCGAATAACAAGTTTCTTTTATGATGGACTGACTTCTTCCGTGTGCCAAATGGTCGAGAAAATGTGCAATGGGGAATTCATGAACAAAGAGGTCGATGATGTGTGGGATTATTTTGACAAGCTTACTGAAAACACACAATCATGGGACATCTCCCCAAAATATAGCACCACTTCTAAGCCTACTCAATCAAAGGAGAGGGGTGGAATTTATCTTCTGAAAGAAGATGATGATATAAATGCTAAAGTGGCTAATCTCACAAGAAAACTCGAGGCCATGGAACTAAAGAAGGATAAGGCTACAGAAATTGTTTGCGGTATTTGTGCTTGCAATTCTCACACAACTGAAAATTGTCCAACAATACCTACTTTTCAAGAGGTACTGAATGAGCAATCTAATGCCGTAAATAATTACCAAAGACCTTTAAGTTGGAGGAATGGACAAACTGCTACTCCTCAAGAATTCCCTAATCAGATTCTAAATTAATAGAAACCTCAAGAGGATCCAGTTCTTAAGCATCTTCAAAATCATGAGTGTTTCAATCAGGGTATGTTATAAGCCTTTCAAGACCTTACAAAGGCCATACAAGGGCTTGAGACAAAAAACGCGATTGGGGAAAAAGAAAACCTTCTAGCTCAACCTCTTCTCAATCCAAAACAGCAATATGAAGTTAGCAACTTGAGCTCTTCAAATCAAATGGAACAAGCTAAGTCATTCCCACTCTTAGGAGTTGGAAAACAATTGACAAATCTATTCTGGTAAGGGCTGAAAAGTCTGAGGAACCCAAAAATAGATGAAACTGATAGACCTACCAACAATCCACATGAGTTAGAACCGGAACCACAATGCAAGCCAATTGCTTCATTTCTCCAACAATTGATTGCACCAAAACCTCTTTTTAACTCTTAGGATATTCTAGAGGTGCTGAAACAAGTGAAGGTCAACATTCCACTACTGGATGTCGTTAAACAAATACCTTCATATGCCGAATTTCTGAAAGACTTGTATACGACCAAAAGCTAGCAAAATATTCAAAAGAAAATCTTTTAAAAGAAAAAGTGAGTGTCATCCTAAAGCAAGATGTGCCATAAAAGTACAAAGATCCTGGTAGCCCAACCATCGCTTGTGTAATTGGGAATTACCGGATTGAGCATGCACTTCTTGACTTAGGAGCGAGCGTAAATCTGATCCCATACTCGGTCTACGAATAACTACGTCTAGGTGAATTAAAACCCACCCTGACCACATTACAACTTGCCGATCGCTCAGTTCGTGTACCGAGAGGGGTAATAGAGGATGTGTTGGTCCAAGTTGATAAATTTCACTACCCAGTAGATTTTATTGTCTTGGATACTCAACCCATCGTGGATATGAGCACTCAAATTCTCATCATTCTTGGTCGCCCATTCCTTGTCACATCAAATGCAATCATTAACTGTAGGAATGGAGTCATGAATTTGTCTTTTGGGAATAAGAAATTGGAGCTCGATATCTTTTTCAACATGAGCAAACAGGCAGAGGATGATGATGATGCCCACAATGTTATTTTGATTGACTCTTTCGTGAAGATAGAACACTTCTGACCTTATCCTCTGACTCTCTAGAGATGTGCCTAGCCCGCTCCCATGATTTAGATGATGATATGATTAGGGAGACGGGTGTCATGCTTGATACTATGCCGGTACTTGAAGTTAACCAGTAGATGCCACAATTTGAAGAATTACCCCAAACTGATGTAGTGCCTCTACCGTCTAACCTCAAGGCATCAAATCTTGACCGAAAAGCTTTGCCCTCTGAATTGAAATATGTCTATTTAGGTTAGGATGAGACATACCCGGTGGTGATTTCTTCTCACCTTGAGCCAGAACAGGACAGTATGCTTATCTCTACTCTCATTGAGCACAAAGGAGCCCTTGAATGGTCGATTGCGGATCTCAAGGGAATTAACCCTTTGATTTGTACTGACTGCATTTATCTAAAGGATAATGTGAAGACCTCCCGGCAACCGCAATGTATATTAAATCCAAATATGAAGGAAGTGGTTAAGGCCGAGGTACTTAAACTATTGGATGTGAGTATCATATACCCTATATCAGATAATCAATGGGTGAGTCCAACTCAGGTGGTTCCTAAGAACTTTGGAATCACCATCGTAGCCAATGCCAGTAATGAACTCGTACCAACTAGAGTTACTACTAGTTGGAGAATGTGAATTGACTACAGGAAATTAAATACCATCACGAAGAAGGACCACTTTCCTTTGTCCTTCATTGATCAAATCTTGGAAAGGATAGCTGGCCACTCATATTATTGCTTCCTTGACGGGTATTTGAGCTACAACCAAATAGAGATAGCCCATGAAGATCAAGAAAAGACCACATTCACATGTCCCTTTGGCACCTTTACTTACCGAAGGATGCTATTTAAATTGTGTAATGCCTCCGCCACTTTTCAGCGATGCATGATGAGTATTTTTTCTGACATAGTGGGGCAATATTTAGAGGTCTTCATGGACAACTTCTCTGTCTTTGGTCCATCCTTCAGCGATTGTTTGGAGAATCTTAAATGTGTGTTAAAGCAATGTGAGGAAAAGAACTTAGTATTGAATGGGGAGAAGTGTCATTTCATGGTTCGTAAGGAAATTGTCCTTAGACATATCATCTCGTCCAAGGGAATTGAGGTAAATAAGGCTAATATTGATCTTATCTCTAACTTACCTCCACCCAAGAACATACGAGACTTGCGATCCTTCCTAGGACACGCTAGATTTTATTGAAAATTCATAAAGGACTTTAGTCACCTCTCTCATCCTTTCTACAATGTACTTCAAAAGGATATACTATACGAGTGGACTGAGCAATGCCAGGAAGCTTTTTCTATGCTCAAGTGCATGTTAACTACTGCACCTATCATGCAGCCATTGACTGGAACCTTCCTTTTGAAATTATGTGTGATGCATCTGACTATGCTCTTGGGGCGGTTTTAGGCCAGAGAAAAGAAAAGAATCCCTACGTTATTCATTACACAAGTAGAACTCTAAATCCTGTCTAAGTGAACTACTCTACTAAGGAAAAGGAACTCTTAGCCGTAGTGTTCGCTTTGGACAAATTTAGGTCCTACTTGAACGGATCCAAGATCATTATTTACACTGATCATGCAGCACTCACGTATCTTCTTTCTAAGAATGATGCTAAGCCCCACTTAATAAGATGGGTCCTCCTACTCTAAGAATTTGATTTGGAAATAAAAGATAAAAATGGAGTAGAGAATGTAGTGGCTGACCACCTTTCCCACCTTGATCTCTCTGATTCCCTTGAGACCACACAAATAAATGACATGTTCCCTAATGAACAATTATTTAAAGTCTCTCATTCACCTTGGTTTGCAGATATTGCTAATTATCTTTACACAGGTTTCACACCAACACACTGGATTGCACAAGATAAGAAAAAATTCTTCACCGAGGTACGCCAATTCTTCTGAGATGATCCGTATTTATTCAAATATTGTCCAAACCAAATCTTAAGGAGATGCATGCCAAACAATGAACACCAAAGTCTCATCTCCTTCTGTCATTCTCAGGCCTGTGGTGGTCACTTTTCTTCTAAAAAGACCATGGCCAAAATTCTGCAGTGCGGCTTTTACTAGCCCACTATGTTCAAGGACACTCATGAGTTTTGCAAAGCTTGTGAGAGTTGTCAGAAATTTGGAGCATTTTCCCGTCGAAATATGATGCCTTTGAACCCTATTCTAATCATAGATGCCTTTGATTGCTAAGGCATCGATTTCATGAGACCATTCCCCCAATCCTTTGGAAATTTATATATTTTGCTAGTAGTATACTATGTCACTAAATGGGTCGAAGCGATCCCATGCCGGAACAATGACCATCAAACCGTCATTAAATTCTTAAAAGAAAACATCCTTTCCCGGTTCGGAACGCCTCAAGCCATCATTAATGATGGAGGATCACACTTTTGCAATAGGCCATTCACAAATTTAATGAAGAAATATGACATCTCTCACAAAGTGAGCACTCCATATCACCCACAAACAAGTGGGTAAGCTGAGATTTCCAATAGGGAAATTAAACACATACTGGAAAAAACGGTTAACCCTGACTGCAAGGATTAGTCAATCCGCTTGACCGATGCCTTATGGGCTTATCGTACTGCATTTAAGACTCCTATTGGAATGTCTCCCTTTAGACTTGTCTATGGGAAGACTTGTCACTTACCTGTGGAGTTCGAACATAGGGCCTATTGCACGATTAAAAATTTGAACTTTAATTTAGACAACGCTGGCTCGCTACGCAAACTTCAATTGAATGAACTTGAGGAAATTCGGAACGATGCATACGAGAACTCAAGAATTTACAAGGACAGAATGAAGGTGTTTCATGACCAACACATTCTTCAGAAATCATTCACACCAAGTCAGAAGGTCCTTTTGTACAATTCTCGATTACATCTCTTTCCGGGTAAACTCAGATCTCGTTGGACCGGCCCTTTCACTGTTACTAATATCTATCCTCATGGGGCTGTTGAGATTCAGAATCCAAACAATGGCAATGATTTCAAAGTGAATGGACACTGTTTAAAGCCATTTGTTGAAATTTTTTATTTAGAGGACATGTCTATACCTCTGAATGATCCTATTTACCAGGATTGACCTCTTAGTCTGATGGAGGTGTAGTTAGGTTTACTATTTTTCGCTGTTTAAAATAGTTTACTTTTCGTTGTTTTAGGATAGTTTGCTTATTATCTATTCGAGTCTTTTGTACTAACCCATCTTCGTACTGAGATCATTGGAAAAACCTTAAAATTCCTTCTTCAGGTACTATCTTTCCATCACTTCCCTTTTCTTTTCATTGCCTCTTGCATTACATGCTTATTTCTTTTACATTGAGGACAATGTAGATTTTAGGTTGGGGATGGGGGATTAGGTTACCTAATCAGTTGTTCTCCTAGTATTTGAGCAAAAAATGCAGAAAATTAATTTTTTTAAAAAAAATATTGAAGTATAAGATGCTTAATGTTGATGATTTATATATCTTGGATTCAGTTACTAGGAGATTTCAAAGTTAAGTTCGAGTTATTAATCCATGAGTAGAAGTTTTAAACAATGATCGAGTCATGATTTCACATGCCACATCTAGCAGTCACATTAAAGTTCCAGTTAACATTGAATTGTTAACTTAGTGATTATTTAGCATGAAAGGAACCAACCTGGGGAATTTGTTCATCATGTTTGATGAGAAGAATTGAAAAAAAAAATGTCCATCTAAAAAAATAGTTTGTCGTTGAAAAGGGCTACCTATTAAAGATCTTTAAAAAGGGTGACATAGCATGAAAGCCATCGATGGAAAAATCAAAAGCTGGAGGAATAAAAAAGGGGAACTAAAAGATGAACTATAAGGCAAGTTTCGGTTTAGGTTTTGGTTGTCCTAACTGATCTTTTAATTATCAATGTTATCATGAAAGTGACGAATTGAACCTTTGATTGTGATAAGTCTAGACTTCATTATACACCCATGGAACTCAATGTTTGGAATTGTTCTAATTGGAGGATTAATGCTTTGAACTTGATTATGAAACTTACTGAGTGCTAGAGTTTAGGAGAAGGTAATACACAACATTGATGTATTTTAGAATTCTATTATTTGGATTATTTTTTTAAAACCACTTGAGCTTATAAAAATTATTTTGTGGTTCTCGAAATATTTTTTGTATATTTTGGTCGGGACTAGCAAAATATTGGTTAGAGATTGTGTTGAGGGTCAAATATTGCATATTATCCCCCATTTATATCTTGGTTTTATGAAGATGATAATGCTTAATATTTTATTTTACTCATTTTTATGTTGCAAGGTGATTTTAAGAGCTTGGATTGAAAAGGGTGCTAAAAGCATGAATTTGATGCTCAAAAATCACCAAGGCAAGGGATGGATCTTAGGAGACCAAGATTGAAGAATTCATATGCCAAAGATCCAAGAAAACTATGTGAGGAATGAAGGGAATCAAATATTTGAAGTGAAGAAAAGGAATCCTGAAATCGTCCTGAAAAAGCATATTCTAAAACTCTGGGCCATTTTGTGAAATTGCGCAGAGAGAAGTCTATTTTGGAAAACTGCGCAGAGTGAAGTCTATTTTAGTAAATTGCGTAAATTTGAGGTGGTTTTTAGAGTTTTCTAACTAGGTGCAAAAGTTGGAGTTCCACAACTATAAATTGGACTCCCTAGTATGTTCCTAGGCATCTTATAGGGTTTAAGGAGTGGAGAAAAGGGTGGAGAAGCCATCGCCAAAAGTTTTTCTTCTTCTTCCTTAGTTGTTTTCTTGTTTTTCTTAAGAGACTTTGGTCCAATCATGTTTGTCGTTGGCTAAACCTCTTATTTAAGGCTAAGAGGTGAAGCGTATAGCGTGATGGGATGTTTCTCTTGCTTTAATTCATGTTTATTTTGAACTGTCTTTTATTCTAATTTGATTATAAATGAATACTTTCAGTTTTTAATGATTTATTGTGACTTAAATTACAATAAATCTTCAGTAGCTTTAAGTATATTCTTTTCCTTACTTTGAGATTGTGGGATTAGTAAATCCTATTGCCGGCCATCATCCGATGGGCATGGTTTGGTGATGGAATCCCTTCCAAGTATCACAATTCTCCTCCTTTGAGAATTAGATCAATAAAAGTTCAGATTTAGTTTTATTGATATATCTTCCAATTGGATAGAATAGGACTCCAATTCCAATTACGTTACTTGAATCAAGTAAGAGGGCTCCCTGATCACTATAAGTGGATCCCTGGCACCCTAGTTCCCACCTTTAAATTCTTAGTTTTAATTACTCTATTCACAATTACTCTCTCAAATACTTCAGAATTAGTATCACATCTTCTTCTAGTTCTACTTCTAGTTAATTTCATAAACATATAAATTTTAGTCCCTGTGGATTCGACCTCGGTCTTATCGAGATTATTACTACATCGCGACCTTACACTTTGTAAGTGTTATGCTCTTATGCTCCTTTGGTTGTCAAATTTTGTGATGCCAAAACCTCAATCTATGTCTTGTATAGCTCGTTGTTATAAATGTTCAAGACATTGCATTTTGCTTCAAGACAAGAACGAAGAACTACTTCAGCTACTATAGAAGAATGCAAGTACATACTGCTTCAAGAAATGCAAGTACAAGCTGCAACAATAGAAGTGAACTTCTTCAAGACTCAAGCCAGTTTACAACACAAGATGATTGGTTATTCAAGCTCTAAAAGATCTCTTGATTCAGTGTTACATGATGCTCAAAGATCTCAAGCTTCATTATTCTCAAAGGTTACTCATTTTAAAGTTTCAATGTCCTTACTTCACTATTGAGGTATGACTAACCGTAGGTTGACCTTTAGAGTAGGTCATTTTGGATACATAATTCATATGTTTTATATAAGTGAGTTTGGTCTGTTCTAAGACTAGTCCTGTAACGCCCTGAAAATCGGGGGTCGAGCAAAGCTCAGCTCCCGAGTTCCAACGCATCACTTATGCAACATAGATAATGATGATTATGATGAGTGCATTGAAACATGAAGGGGATTAGACCAAAACAGCATATCATACTCCAGAGACAGTTAAATTATGCAAGCAGAAGACTGTGATAGATATATAACATATATAAACTGTTGTAAGTCTCCAGAGTGTGAACATGTTACCAGGTTAAATATATCAATGTATACTCCAAAAAAATGGACAAAATGAATATACAAGGGTGTTCCAAAAGATCAAACTAAAGTTTAAAGGCATCTAATCAGCAACCCTGTAACCCCGTCGATTAGAAGATGGTCTACATAGACCCGCCTGATAGCTACATAAAGGAGAAACCCTCCTCATCATCATAAAAGTCCGGCTCCACTTCGCAAGCATCGTCATCATCTGAAACTCAAATAGGGTCTGGTTGGTGTGTACAACACCGTCCGTAACGTGGGAGTGAGTGATCAACTCAGTAGAACAATAAAGCATAGGTTAACATGTTATCAATTCAGTCAAGCAGTAATGATAAAGCAGTACAGTCAAACAATCCTAATTACTCTTATTAATGCAAAGATGAAATGTAGTCATGATGCATGCCCTCGCCAAATCACCCTCGTGCGACACCATCTTACATCCGCGGCATGCGTTCATCCCTCAATGCTCCACAACGCCAGGCACATGCAGTGCTATGTTATGAGCGTGATTACCGAGTTGTTATAGTCCTTTTCATACAACAGTATTGGGAAACTAAGGTACCCCCATTATATCATTCTCAAACAATGATCCATTCAAGGGTCGTCAATCCTAGGTAATCTCATATGATGATGCAGTTCTAGGTCGCTGTAAAGGGCTGTCAGGGCTGTTACACGCACTCGTTGCATCGTTCCCCCATCACCTTATCAATACAGGCCTAGTTTATACTCTGTTTACTACGGGAAGGCTCATCGCCTCTCCGCAGATTTAGAGTATGCTCAAGGTCACTACAAAGGGCTGTCAGGGCTATTACACGCACTCGTTGCACCGTTCCCCCATCACCTTATCAGTGTAGGCCGACAGCTTGAATACAGTGTCTCATACCACCGTATTCGGCTCACGAGTCTGGGTTGCTCATTGGTCACTACGGGGAGGCTCGTAGCCCCAGCGTAGGCCGACAGCTCGACCACGATGTCCCATACCACCATGCCCGGGTCATGAGTCTTAGCGAATCGAGGTACCAAGGTTAAAGGAGTTACACTAGTAAGTTTGGTACCTTAGGTTCAAGCAGTAGCATCCAAACATGGTGAACATACATTAGACAGATCGGGTTACTTGACGAGCTCGACTAACACGAGCGCACAACCAGCTGAACGACATGAAGTGCATAAGCACTTCGCGTGGCCTAACCACTGCCGTCAACCGAAGTATGACTCGGGTTCGTCAAACACATCCTAAGTGGCGAATGAATCTCAGCCACGAATACAATCTCGTTACCGATTGCCTGGACTAAATCATAGTCCCAATCACATTCAATCCATAACCAGAAAGCATGTATAGTAGTCAAAGCATAATTAACAAGTAATTCACAAGCATGTTATAAAGCACAATGTAAACAGGAAATACAACACATACATTTCATAAGTGGGTGATTAAATTAAACAACTTGCATGGAGGAAATCATACACATCTCTAAGGTATTTGAGAATCCTATCTCAATACCTACCTAAAGCACTATCTCCTAAATACTTACTCATACAAGCATTTTCACAAACACTTAGACTACACTTATTTAACATACATAACGTATATTAGCCAAAACATGTATTGGGGCGAATCCTTTCACCGAGAAAGTGTTACACACATACATAGCATATACACAGTAATTAATCATGGTAAACACACTTTCATATATTGTACGTATACGGTATTTTCTACAAATATACCGAATACACTAAACGTCATAATTTGCATACGTAACTGAATCGCAAAACGAATAGCGCATTTTGCATGTGAAATAACATCCAGATCATGAATCTATCATTATCTGACATTGAAAGCATTGAAAACTATAACCTATACATCTATAGTCCGCACCTTATGCTGATAAATAAGTTTTAAACTCAGTTTGTATATCAAGTCATCGTCTACGGCAGAACGGCAACCTATATCATGAAATAGATTAGTTATTTCATCACTTACGTTATTTGGAACTCTAGAACTGGTTAGGGTTAGGTTTTCTTACCCGAAAACGGAATCAGAATCGTCGAAAAAGTGATACGGTAGTTGTTGACGTCAAAATCTGGTCTGCTCTCCTCCCGGTCGTATCCACTCAGTTCTATCACCGAACCCTGAACCTGCGTACCCACAGAAAACAAAGGAGACCCTGGCTAGGCCGGGGGACCCTCCGATGCCTAAGTCAGGACACAGGTATTTGGTCTAACTGAAGAGTTGAGGAGAGTATTTGAAATTGCGTCCCTGTAGACAGGGGGTGATGAATTATTTATACCTTATGGCTGGTTGATCCGGGTCCGATAATCTCGGCACTATCAGGGGGATTCCCGGATCGTGAAGATATGGTGCACGATCTATAGATCATGCGGCGTGCTTGACATATAATGGGCATAACCGGACGAGGTTTTTGGCCATGTCTAGTTATGGAAGTTTCCTCATTCAGTGTAAGAAACCCTAATGTCTACTCGGCTCGGCTCAACCAAAAGCATTTACGTCATTATCCTTAGACAATATTTCATTGGACTCGGACGATGTATAGGTCTGACCTGATATCTCGGACGTGACTCCGAGGTGAAGGCCTTGTTGTGGATGAGATTGGGATTTGTGTTCGACCGGATAGCAGATTCTACCCTGACCTATAGTCCCGAAGTGGAGGTCTTTCGAATGTTGTGCCTTTACGGGATGTTTAAGTAGAATCGGACAAGTGAGGCCTCGGACGTTGAGATTGCTAGTCGGATCAGTTTGGCACTCTGTGCTAGGGTCTTAAGCGGGTTTGAATCTTCCCATAACAGTAGTGATGGATAGGCACGTAGAATAGTAGAGATCGATTCCCAAGAGTGACTCTAACTTCACTCTCACTTTCTCTCTCTTTACTCTCTTCTCTCTCCTAGGGTTTTTCCCAAATTCGTATGGAGTGAATGAGAGAGGTTTTAAGGTCCTTATATAGGCTTAAAACTGATGGAAATGGCCCCAGGGCCAAGGTATACTTAGTTTATAGCCAAAGTGCGTCTGTTTCAGCTCAATGGAGCTCTTCCGGAGCCCCCCTTGAGCCAAAGGTCAGACTTAAGCTCCCTGACTATGGATCTAGGTCGAGTTAAGTTTTCATTCCAGTCGGGTTCCCAGATCACACGTGGCGGACCAGTTTCAATTCAACGGTCACCGAAACTCGATCAGGGCCACAAGTACACTGGCCTATGTATGAAATTTCTCCTTATCCGTGGGTGTATTTGGGTCAGATTCTGACGGTCTGATTGCTTATAATCGGCCCGCAAGCGATAAGTCTCAGATTACTTAAATCTGATTAATTTCTAAAGAAAACTACGTTTTCTCACACTCTTCACTCTAGGCTCAAGCGAATAGCCCCGGGACACTATCTGGATTTGATTTCTGAGATAGTTGTTAAGCCCAGCAAGGCGGTCCTAATTATATAACTTCGTATTATTCAGACTTTCAATGTGCAGTCCAGATCCGATACGGAGTTTCAATGTGCTCCTGAGAGCAACTGGGTAATGAGATTGATCCTAGATTTTAGGGTAATCTAACGTCAATGATTCTACAAGTTTTGAGTCTTGCGGATCGTATTTAAAGTGGATCAAACGAATTTCACTGATTATTCAGTTTAGTACTTAACTAAATTATGCCCTAATTACGATAGAATATGGTCCTAAGGCAGTTCTACGTTCCTTTTTGGTATTTTTAGTTAGCATATTATTTTAATTATTTTTATAATAGTTCATCATTAAGTTTACTTCATCTTTACCAAATTTCATTAGATTTAGTATTGTAAAAAAATTCTAAAAATTCTAGAAGTAAACGTTGTCCAAACTAATAACTTTTGAACAGTTGTCACATCAACCTGGATTAAACTATATTAAAATTTTTATTATATTTTTTACTTATTTTTATATAAAACTAGACTTATCAAGCTTCAATCTGGCGTTTGAATCACCTAAATTGGAGTTATAAGGAGGGAGATATGACTTTTCAAATTTGGATGAAAAATTATAGAAAACGGGGCATCAAACGGGCCGCCCGACCCGCTGTGGCCCGCTCGGCCCGCTGGACTGCGGTGCGCCGTGGTTAGCGCGGCGGAGCCGCGGTCCGCTGGACTGTCCAGTGGTGATTTTCGCCACATATTTTTGAAACGGGCGTATCTTGTGAACCGGGATGAGTTATTCGATGTGCAATATATGATTTTGGGGTAGGAGAAGCTGATCTATCCAAATAACATATTTATTTCTTGATATTCCAAAAGGTTAATGGTAAAAAACCAATTTTATTTATTAATTTACTATTTATGGTAATTTTTAGTTTAAGTATTATTCTTCATCACCTAAACTTTAAGAGTCATGCCTAATATGAAAGTACTTAGAAAATTTTGAAAAATAAGGTGGTGAAAGGTGAGATTTTGAAGGAAATTGGTTAAAAAGGGATTTTGGACTTTGGGATTGAGTTTTGAGAAATTAATAAGGTGTTAGGATCGACTCATTGCCTAAGGACGTCTAACTCCAGGTTGGCAAAAATCTGAGATGTTACAAGTCCTGGACTTTATTCGACTAGTCCTAGCACTGCCTTAACCAGTCCAAACTATTTCTACACCAGTCGTAAGTTTGTTACAAAAATTCAGAATTTTTTGTTAAGCTTCGACAAGTCCTAGGGACTGTTCGACAAGTCGTATGAACAGTGTCGACTGATTCTTCGACCAGTCGTAGACCTACGACTCAAACTACAGCGATGAAATTCGACTAGTCATGTGCAACCTACAACCAGTCGAAGGTGACCTACGACCAGTCGTAAACTACCTATGACCAGTCGTGTAACCACCTTCTTATCGCGCTCAAATTTTCAAATATCCATTGGTCCTACGACCAGTCGTAGAGATCTCTGGACCAGTCGAAGATGCGATTTGTTCACCTGTAAATAGAGCACGAATCTCAGAATATTTAACACTACTCAAGCAATTTTAATCCGGCCTTCTGAGAGATAAGTCTGTACTCCATTTAAGCTAAATGTGCATATTTAATATTCTCTTTCTTTAGCTTTTTAAATTGATTTTGTTTCTTATATTCCAATCTGATCTAAAAAGAGGAAGTTTTATTTTCCTTTTTCTAGAATCAAAATGAATTTAGGCTAGCCCATTTGTTTTAATTTAAAATCTATTAGAACTTAGAACCATTATATAGTGAGTATTGGACATTGAACTTTGACATTCAAACCTCTACTCCGACTTGGTTCTTCCGGGCTGCAACAACAAAGGAGAAAAACAGGTATTTTACATTTTGTGTAATTTACTTTATTTGGTTTTATTTGAGGTTAAGCCAGAAAAATCTCAAAGTGTTTGGTTATCTGAGGAGAGCAAAAAAACTCAGAAGTGAATGTTTTTGAATTGTGTAAGCCCTTTGAAAAAGACACAATTGTGAAGGTTTTAGGTGAACCTGTGAAAACCTGTTTGATAGTGCACGCTAATATCCCCTGTGTGAGAATATTAGGAGTGGAGTAGCAATCTGTGTGGCTGTTGTTTAACAGTTGGTGTCCACACAAGCGAACCACTATAATTCTTTGTGTCTTGTAGTTTGAATGTTAGTTTAATTTTCCTATCTTTTATCATTCAAAGCTGTGGAATGTATGTGTTGATGTGAATGTTGTAATTTTTACATTTCAAGCATTGTGGGAATGTTGTAATAATTTAGATTTAAATTCCTGCAATTTATTTCAATTCCTTGCTATTTATTTATTCCTCTTTAGTTTGAGTTTTTGATACAAAGACCTTTCTAGAAAAAAGGTTGTCCTACCATAAACCCTTGGTTTTTGGTATAAGGTTGTCCTTAGAACAACTTTTGTATCAACCTCTCAATACTTGTTTATTGAGGTTGCTTTTCATTTCGCCATTGTGAATTGATTTACTTTATTTGGCTATCTCATTATTAAATTCCACTGTAATTATTTTAAATTTGGAGTTGTCCTATTCCCCCCCCCCCCCCCCCTCTAGGACATATAGCTTGGCCATTTCACACTTGGGGTTGTGAACACTGTACCGAGGAGGCCTAATGAGGCCACCAAGGGGATATTTTTTCGACCCTTATTTTGGCTTCAACTTATTCCTCGGCGCAGATTAGATGAGTAAAGCTGGCATATGGATGTGAGACAAGGTATTCAGAGATACTTGAGTTTGCCGAGTGGACGATCATTGAGATTTGCTCCTCCTCGTCCTTGGGTGTCTCATTTTGGCGGTCATGGCCCGCCACTGTCCAATTTAAGCTGACAATGACCCATCATCCTTTACATTAAGGTAGAAAGAACCACTCTTTTAGACACTACATTAAGATTGTACTTGCGAAACAATCAATGAATGCTTGGAAAGTTGTTCCTAAGTTTTAATTCGACGGTAGTTCAGTGACATGTACCAGTCTAATGCATCGCCTTTCAAGGACTTTTGAAAAAGACGGATCAGCGCTTCGTCATTACCTTGTCATGGCATTAAGCACTCTATAAAATTCCCTTAGGTGGTCGATAGGACATCCTGTACCATCATATTTTTTAAATTTTGATACCTCAAGGCCTGAAGGTACCTTTGTATCAGGAAAGAGACAAAGGTCCCTGAACTTGGTGGATGAGAGATCCACCCCACACTGCTTCTGATGTTTTCTCTCCATCTCTCACAATTGCTCTCGGAGTTACTCGATTTCTTGTTGGCCGAAAATTTTATTAAAGTTCCTAACAATCATAAAGCACCTCTGGCTGATGAATTACAGAGGATCGATTACTACAGATGGCATGGAACTTAGTCCCACTTGACTAAAAAATATGTCGTTTTCAAGAACATCATTTAAGACCATATCAACCGTGGGCTATTGAAGTTCCCATAAAAGGATAAAGAGGCAATGTTGATCGACATTTGTCCATTTCCAGATAATATGGATGTGAACATAGTCATTGCCAATCTGAGGGATCGTCTGAAACTGAAGATTGATCTCGGCTTAAATGATTAGTAGACAATGTCCGGTCGACTTGCACAAGGACGTCGCTGGATTCCTCGTCCTCAAGATGATCGGTCGATCGCCATCAGAAGAAGGCATCAAGGTCCTCGAGTCTGCGACCTATACGCTCGAGAAATGACATTTCGGTCAAGGAACGCCCCCAGGAAGGGAAGGAAGGATTACAATAACGGTCTTGATTGTTATTAGCCGATACAATCGGCCTCCAATCAGTGTGATGGGGACCACCCTTGTCAAAGATGGTCAAACCTCCTACTACACAAGAGGGGATATGAAAACGAGTCGTTCATCCTAAGTTTCCAATGATACTTAAAGCTTTGACAAAGATCCAAAAGGGTCGATGGCAAAGATAGAGAGTTGCTGCAATAAGGGAAATGGAGGGGGGAGGGACACTCCCTTAACCAGAAGCTAAAATGCCTCGCCCTTTTTGGAAGGTTCCCATTCTCGATCAACAATTAACAGTAAACACGATTGAAGTTGTACTACCAGGTGCGACATAGAAAGACCCAAATGTCCTCAATAATACGGCTCAGTTGGGGGACTTCAAAGAGGAAGATAGTTGTGGTAACTTGTCAAACTATCTCAGTGAATATTGCTTTCCGACAGAGGAATGGCTACTTAGCAAATTCGTGTCGACCGTCGACACTCTGAAGAGTTTCTCGCCTATTGATCTCTCGGCCAAACTCGCGGCTAATGAATACCCTAGTCAGATCGAAGAAATTGAATCTGAAACACTAAGAGGGCAAAGTTCAAGTGGTAAAATTGTGTTTGGTTCGTTATCACCATTAACATTTCATTATAATATGGTCTTTACTTGTCGTCCAGCTTTCAAGCAAGGCCCACTCAACCAAACACAATGCCTAAAGACGTAAAAGAATATGCTCCTCCAATAATCATACAAAATGCTTCTTTCCTGTTTGAAGAAGGCAAGGAAAATGAAGCTAAGATTGACAAAGCATCACACGTCGACATGGTCATTGTTACGGCTGGGGGTTGTGAGGTCAAATATTGCATATTATCCCCCATTTATATCTTAGTTTTATAAACATGATAATGCTTAATGTTCTATTTTACTCATGTTTGTGTTGCAAGGTGAATTTACGAGCTTAGATTGAAAAGGGTGCTAAAAGCATGGTATTTGATGCTCAAAAATCACCAAGGCCAGGGATGAATCGTAGGAGACCAAGATTGAAGAATTCACATGTCAAAGATCCTAGAAAACCAGGTGAGGAATGAAGAGAATCGAATATTTGAAGTGAAGAAAAGGAATCCTGAAATCGTCCTGAAAAAGCATATTCTGAAACTCTGGGTCATTTTGTGAAATTGTGCAGGGTGAAAGTCTATTTTGGAAAACTGCGCAGAGTGAAGTCTATTTTAGCAAACTGCGTAAATTTGAGGCGGTTTCTAGAGTTTTCCAACTAGGTGCAAAAGTTGGAGTTCCACAACTATAAATAGGACCTAGTATGTTCCTAGGCATCTTATAGGGTTTAAGGAGTGGAGAAGCCATCGCCAATAGTTTTTTTTCTTCTTCTTTTGTTGTTTTCATGTTTTTCTTAAGAGACTTTGATCCAATCATGTTTATCGTTGGCTCAACCTCTTAGTTGTGAAGTGTGTAGCATGATGGGACGTTCCTCTTGCTTTAATTCATGTTTATGTTGAACCTTCTTTGATTCTAATATGATTATAAAAGAATACTTTCAGTTTTAATGATTTATTGTGACTTAAATTACAATAGATCTTCAATAGCTTTGAGTATCTTCTTTTCCTTACTTTGAGATTGTGGGATTATAAAGCCTGTTGTCGGCCATCTTCCCATGGGCATGGTTTGGTGATGGAATCCCTTCCAAGTATCACAATTCTCCTCCTTTGAGAATTAGATCATTGAAAGTTCATATTTGGTTTTATTGATATATCTTCCAATTGGACAAGATAGGACTCCAATTCCAATTGTGTAACTTGAATCAAGTAACAGGGCTCTCTAATCACTACAAGTGGATCTTTGGCACCCTAGTTCTCACCTTTAAATTCTTAGTTTTAAATTGCTCTATTCACAATTACTCTCTCAAATACTTCAGAATTACTTTCACATCTTCTTCTATTTCTACTTCTCATTAATTTTAGAAATGTACAAGTTTCAATCCCTGTGATTCGACCTCAGTCTTACCGAGATTATTACTACATTATGACCCTACACTTAGGTTGTGAATAAGTTTTTGGCCCCAGTGCCTAGGTTGACGGTTACGTTTTCTGGATTTGATTAGTTTTGGAATTAGCTTAAGATTAAGATTTATTTACATTCTATTTTTAGGTTAGGGTTCTTTCTAGTTTGTTTTTAGAAACTAACTTTCCTTTCTATTTCCATATTTAGAAATTTTCCTAATGTTTTTTTTTAAAAAAAAAAACTAACTTTTCTTTTTATTTCCAGATTTAGAAACTTTCCTAAATTTTTTTAGAAACTAACTTAGCTTCCTATTTCTAGGTTTAGAAACTTTCGTTTTCTTTTTTTAGAAACTAATTTACTTTCCTTTTTCTAGGATAAAAACTTTCCTAATTTGTTTTTAGAAACTAATTTTTTAGAAACTTTCTTAATCTGTTTTTGGAAACTAATTTCATTTCATTTTTCTTTTTTTTTTTAGAAACTAGTTTACTTTCTATTTTTAGAAACTTTCCTTTTCTTTTTTAGAAATAGGTTGCTTTCTTAGTTCCTTTTTAGAAACTAATTCACTTTCTTTTTTCTTCTGCAGGATCCCAATATAGAAACTTCTAATTTGGTTACTTCTTTTTAAATCTCTTTCTTTTTATTTCTAAATTTCTATTTTCCTCTTTCTTTTTAGGTTTAGGTTAGATTCTGAAATTGAGGGCTGAGAGTGTGTCATGCCCAAGTGGGTCCGTTATAACACTCAACGTCTCTTGAGTAAAGGAGGATTGGTTGAGGGGTTATCTATCCATCACAGGATTAGACACCACTCGAGATCCATAGAGTTAACTGAAGTTATGTCTACCAATCAATCGGCCAATCAACCTCCAAATCCACCTCAACATAGGGTTGAGGAAATCCAGGATGAGAATGAGGTGCATCAAGCACCCCCCGCCTCGTACTTTATGAGACTATTTACTACTGGCAGGGGTGAGCACACCTTCATGCATGGTTTTTCTAGAAAATATGGGACATATATGGATATCAAGCCAGGGGTGATCCAACTCCTTCCAAAATTTCATGGACTTGAATCTAAATATCTATATTTACACATGAAAGAGTTTGATGAGATCATAACCACTTTATATTTTCCGAACATGTCTGAGGACACGGTCAGGCTAAAACTCTTTCCTTTCTCCTTAAAAGAGAAAGTTAAGACGTGGTTACATTCATTACGTCCACGATCTATTGGTAGATGGAATGACATGACAAGGGAGTTCATAAAGAAAATTTTCTCATATCATAAAATGAACACCCTTAGAAAATCAATCTTAAACTTCGTCCAAAAGGAAGATGAAACATTCTTCCAATATTGGGAGCGGTTCAACGATCTTGTCAACTCATGCCCACGACATGGTTTTGAAACTAGGGAATAACAAGTCTCTTTTACGATGGGCTAACTTCTTCCATGCGCCAAATGGTCGAGACAACATACAATGGGGAACTCATGAACAAAGAGGTCGATGATGTGTGGGATTATTTTGACAAGCTTGCTGAAAGTAAACAATCATGGGACATCTCCCCAAAATCTAGCACCACTTTTATGCCTACTCAATCAAAGGAGAGGGATGGAATTTATCTTCTAAAAGAAGATGATGATATAAATGCTAAAGTAGCTAATCTCACAAGAAACCTAAAGGCTATGGAACTAAAGAAGGATAAGGCTACGGAAACTTTTGCGGTATTTGTGCTTGCAACATTCACACAACAGAAAATTGTCCAACAATGCCTGCTTTTCAAGAGGTATTGAATGAGCAATCTAATGCTTGTAAATAATTACCAAAGACCTTTAAGTGGATCTACTTCAAATACATATAATCCTAGTTGGAGGAATCTTCCAAATTTCAGTTGGAGGAATGGATAAACTGCTACTCCTCAAGGATTCCCTAATCAAATTTTAAATCAAGGGAAACCTCAAGAGGATCCGGTTCTTAAGCATCTTCAAAATCAAGAGCATTTCAATTAGGGTATGCTACAAGCCTTTCAAGACCTTACAAAGGTCATCCAAGGGCTTGAGACAAAAATTGCAATTGTGGAAAAGGGAAACCTTACAACTCAACCTCTTCCCAATCCAAAACAGCAATATGAAGTCAACGACCCAAGCTCTTCAAATCATATGGAGCAAGTTAAGTTTATCACCACTCTTAGGAGTGGGAAAATAATTGACAAATATATTCCGGTAAGGACCTAGAAATAGATGAAACTGATAGACCTAGCAACACTCCACATGAGTTAGAACCAAAACCTCAAGGCAAGCCGATTGCTCCACTTTCCCAACGGTTGATTGCACCAAAACCTCTTTCTAACTCTCAAGACATAGAGGTGCTGAAACAAGTGAAGGTCAACATTCCACTACTGGATGTCGTTAAACAAATACCATCATATGCTGAATTTTTGAAAGACTTGTGTACGACCAAAAGACGACAAAATATTCAAAAGAAAATCTTTTTAACAGAAAAAGTGAGTGTCATCTTAAAGCAAGATGTGCCACAAAAGTACAAAGATCCTGGTAGCCCAACCACCGCTTGTGTAATTGGGAATTACCAGATTAAGCATGCACTTCTTAACTTAGGAGCGAGCATAAATCTGATCTCATACTCGGTTTACGAACAATTGGGTCTAGGTGAATTAAAACCCACCTGGACCACATTACAACTTGCTGATCGCTTAGTTTGTGTACCGAGAGGGGTAATAGAGGATGTGTTGGTCTAGGTTAACAAATTCTTCTAGCTAGTAGATTTTATCATCTTGGATACTCAACCCATCGTGGATATGAGCACTCAAATTCCCATCATTCTTGGTCACTCATTCCTTGCCACATCAAATGCATTCATTAATTGTAGGAATGGTGTCACAAATTTATCTATAGGGAATATGACATTAGAGCTTAATATCTTTTTCAACATGAGCAAACAGGTAGAGGATGTAAGACCCGTATCATAGTCTGTACCATTCCTTAGACTTCCGCAGTCCTACCCATCATATTTCAGTGACCCGCGACTTGTAATCGATGTTCGCGCACGACCCTAAGTCACATCCCGTATATCTGAGTCGACTCGACCCGAGACTTGTACCCTACCGACTGCACCGTCGCAGCGGTTCCATTACTTGCGCGATGATGCGATACCCAAGCCAGGAGTTTTGGGCCGCGTTTATTTGAAGAGAAATGCCGCACATTGCGAATCCCGAGAGAATCTCTACCCAAACATTACATCAATCAATCAAGTACTAATCAAGTACACAACCCATCACACCCATCCCTCTATTACACAAGCCATCCCCAAAGTCAACTCTTCCTTACACACACCTATTCCTCTCATCCCATCTTTCTTACAACACCATCCCTCTCTCTCATCCATCACTTCATCCCATCTCATTCTCTCTACCATTTTCCCAAGATACCATGAGAGAAAAATCCTAAGGAGAGGAAAAGAGAACCCAAGATCAAGGCACACGTCTTACCCCCTCATCTCACCATCCAACCATCCAAACTTCATCATCCACCATCAAAGAGAAAGCTTAGAAGACAGGGATTTTAAGGATCTAAGGAAGAAGACCAATGGTGGGTGATCTAGGATTTCCACCATGGATTTGAGGATTTGAGGGTCCACATTCAGTGGGACCCATTTGATGTATGCATTGTATCATGTACAGGGAGGGCTCATAGTGGTGGAGTCCCTCCCCTCCACACGTCTCTCTCTCTCTCTCTCTCTCTCTCTCTCTCTCTCTCTCTCTCTCTCTCTCTCTCTCTCTCTCTCTCTCTCCTCCTCCCCCTTTGCGGCCCACCTTGATGAATGTATTAGATCCACTCTGTCCAGCCATTGACAGTGGGAATCCACCGCGACATAAGTGTTATATCCACGTTGTCCAGATACGTGGACGGTGAAAATCCTGCCGTGATGTATCATCCACAACGTCCTTCCTGGATGGGCCTGGATGAGAGGCAATAACAAATATTGGCTCGATTAGTGGGCCACCACGTGGACCCACCTGATGTACAAGTTGCATCCAGACCGTCCAGACGATGGGTCTGGACGGTGGCATAACACATTCCAGCAAAGCTGGTGGGACCACACGTGTGGATCCACCTTAATGTATGAGCGATACCCTCATCGTCCATCTGGATGTGGGGCCTACCTTCATGTGTGGTGTCTACACCATCCAACAAAGGACGGTGGGACCCACTTGATGTATGGATTTCATCCACGCCGTCCGTCCATCTAAACCATGGACCACACCATGATATATGTGTTTTATCTCCACCATACAGATTGCTGGACGATGGGTTGCACTGTGATGTAAGTGCTTTATCAACACCGTCCATTTGACAGTGAACCCCACCTATGATGTACATGTCCCATCCGTCCGTCCATCATCTTGACGCTGGGCTAGGAGCCCAACTACATAGCTGTTGTAGTGACGTCAACAAATTATGTGGGTCTAATCATGGGTATGTGTTATATCCAAACCGTCCATCTATGTGGACCATGTGATGTACGTGTTTTCTCCAAACTATCCACCTGTATGGACGTCAGCAAGTTCTATGGGCCTGATCATGAACTGTGTTATATCCCAACCATCCATCTGGACGTGGGACCCACCTTGAGATATGTGTTATATCCAAACCGCACGTCCATCCACTTTATGAGCTCATCTTAAGGCTTGAGATAGGAAATAAGATAGATCTGTCTATCAAGTGAACCACACTGCAAAAACTGGTGGAGGATTGAACGTCTACCATTGAAACCCGTTTGGCATCATAGAAGTTCTGGATCAATATGAAATTTGTTTTCCTATTAATTCAGGTCTTTGTGACCTTATGAACAGATTGGATGGAAAATAAACGTTATGGTGGGCCCTGTCAATTGTTTAACAGTGAAATCATTATCTCCACTACTATTTGTGGTGCAGTCCAGATGATATTTCAATATGGTTCTTTTTTGGGTAATGCTCTAAAATGATCTCTAAAAATAGATGAATGGTGTAGATATAATAATAATGTTTTATCCACACCGTCCAGCTAGGACGGTGGGACTCACTTGATTATATGTGGCCCATGTGTGAGGCCCGATGTGATGTATATGTGGCCCATGTGTGAGGCCCGATGTGATGTATATGAGGCCCATATGGTGAGGACCGATGTGATGCATATGTAGCCCTTGAGTGAGGCCCATTGTGATGTATATTAGGCCCTTGTGTGAGGCCATGGGCCCACTATATGTTTGGCTCTATGTGGGCCACTCCTTGTGAGCAATGTTGGTTAAATGTCCATATTGATGGGCAATGAGGGTTAAATGTCCACATTGTGACCTTCATTAGGCCTTTGTTAGGCCCATTCTCATCATTCTTTAAGTGGGTTAACCCAAATCATTGGGCCCTATTGATGTTTGCATGGTCCATCTATTCGTATTGGGATAACCCAAGATGTTGGGCCCCCATTGGTTGTTAGTGGGGTTGTTTCTAATCTTGGAGTCCATCTAGGACTTATTTGGCCCCCCTTAGGGCATCTAGCGGGTCATATGATAGTATGATGAAGGAAGCCCGTTACAGATCCTTAGGATTATTGGTAGGCCATCTAGGCCCAACCTTGATATGAGGAGAGTTCATCATCACCGTAGACGGGAGGATCCGTGCCATCATATTTGGTATATCCACAGTCAAGGATTAACCCTCATGTTATGGATCTGTTGTCCATCTATGGACCCCATCTTGTGTATAGGACGATTATCAATGCTGACTATGAGCACGTGCTAGTATAACATCATGATATAAGCCATTGAGATGGTATGAGGCCCATTGTAATTGTATTAGGCTCATTCTCATTTCCCCTTAGTGGGTTAACCCAAATTGATGGGCCCCTATTATTATAATATGATCCATCTCACCTTATTGGGCTATCCCAATTCTTTGGGTCCCCTTTGATGCTAGTATAAGTACCCAAACCTAGAAGCCCATTCTTAGGCCCATGAGTAGGCCATCTAGACCCATCCTTGTTATGAGGAGGATGCATCATCACCTCTGGCCATAGGTAGAAGAATATATGGTATTAGATTTGGTACATCCACTGTTGAGGACAGATCCTCATCTTATGGATTAGATCTGTTGTCCTCCTATGGGCCCCGCCATATATAGGCTGATTATCGATTATGACTATGTTAGTATACGCACCGAGTATGTGTTAGTATATCATAAGGTCATTGTAAGGTTAATTGTGATTGTATGAGGTCCATTGTGGTTGTATGAGACTCATTATGATTGTATGAGATCCATTGTGATGGTACGAGGCCCGTTGTGATTGTATAAGGCCCATTGTGATCGTATAAGGCCCATTGTGATTTATGAGACTCATTGTGATTGTATGAGGCCCATTGTGATTGTATAAGGCTCATTATGAGTGTAGGAGACTTAATTGTGATGTAAAATGCCTATCATATGCGTGAGGCCCACCATGTGTAGGTGATTATTGTACCCCACCCATTCACCTATACAGGCCATGGGGTGTCTTATATCGGCCCACTATGATGTATGTGATTATAATCATGATTTGTATACTTCATGATACATGCTCATACGCATCATCCGCATGCTTATTATGAGGAGTGATTGAGCATAGCGTGTGCCTTTGGGTTGATTGTTTATGAGACTCCATGAGAGACGGAGTTACCCCACATGAGAACGCAGTACGCGCAGGTTTGATGGATGACTAGATGGTATGACTCATGCATCTCACATTTTGTCATATGACTACTGTACGCCCTAGCAACATCAGGGTCGTGGCCTCCACAGCCATGTCGTGGATGGCCAGATGGGACAACAAAAATGTTTGGTTCTAACATACGGGCGCGATAAATGTCCTTCGGTGAAAATCCCTAAACCCCCAAGGCCAGGAGATGCTCCAACGTCTAGACCGAGTGGATATACATGAGTGCATGAGGGTGGATACCAGTAGGCCACATCTCCCACTGTGAAGTGATCGGTTGGGAGGGGGTGTGGCCTTACCCGCCTGAGGTAGTAGGCAATGATGGGGCGACAAGCTGGCGTAGAGTTTACTAGACCCCAGTGATGATCCCAGAGATGTACTGTACTGAGATGTGGAGTTGCATATTTATCATTTGACTCATTCATTCATTCATTCATGCACTATCCACTCGGGCTGGTGGTGCGCAACTAAATCATTATGCGTACCTTCGCAATGGCCAGGATTTTAGTTAGGTGCGCGACTAACCTGAGATCAGGAGTTTACCACATTAAGTCTAGCTATCCAAATTTAGGTATGGAACTGGTTTGGATAAAAGTCCCTTGTGATGGACCCCACAGCTTGCGATACTGCGTACTATTATCTCGATTCACACTTCAGTTTGGTCACTTTTTTCACACCGCATATTGCATTGCATCCTCAGCACATAGCATTTGGCTTACTATGCTTCTATATTGCATAGCCTGAATGAGGTTGTTAGTATTATGGACTCGTCAAGATCTGCATATTTCATTACATCCGTGGCATATGGCATTTGGGTTGCTATATTTTTGCATTTATATGGCCTAGATGAGGCTGATGGTATTCGTGGCTCTTCAGAATTGCATATTGTATTGCATCCTCGGTATCTAATATAAGGTTCATTATGATTCCGCATTGCATACTCTAATATTGAATGACTTATAACCTTACCAGTATTCCGCTTACGCAGATATTTGTATGCTTGACACTTATCTTGCACACACACGTACACCACCCTCTAATTTTTCTATAAGCTTATGCATGATAGATGTGTGCAGGTGACGATAGGATGCAGTCGAGCTGAGGCAGGAGCGTGTGGCAAAGCTTCTAGAGCTTTTGACATTTATCTTATATTTTTCCTTCATGTATTGTACTCACGTTTTGATATTAGTGGATATGTGATGATGATGTTTCCTTTGTGATTTGCATATACTTCTGGTTATGCTCCTTTATTTACAAAAAAAAAAATCACACTAAAAATCCTCCTTGTAGGATCCTAGGATCGGAACCTGGCGTATGGGCACTAGGAGCCAAGAATGATGTACTACAGAGGCTGTCGGCACTGGATTTGGCGATCAGGAATTCTGTGAGACCGTTTTCCGAGTTTGGGGCATGATTGAAGTTAGTATCAGAGCATAACTTAGGAATACCTGAGGATAACATCACATATCTGCTATTGGCTACCCTACACTCTATGATTGTTAAGAACTTAGAATGATTAGGTCCCCGAGTTCAAATAACTTAGAGATTTTCTGATATAGCTCCCCATCGTGTGTGTATTTGAGAGTGTTTAAGGATAATAGGCCCTTATTCTATACTGTACGTCATGGCGCCTAAGAGAGCAAGCCAAGTGGCTCCCGCATCTGAGACCAGTGTGGCCCCAACCATATCAGTGAGTGCGGATCAGCTTCAGCAGATGTTACAGGCAATGATCGCAGTTCTTTAGGGGTAGGGTAGGCAACCCACGGATACACCCACCCAGGTTGAGCAGGAATGCACGAGCGCCCTGTTGCGAGATTTCCTTTGGCTCGATCCCCCGCAATTTCAGGGAGAGCCCGATCCGTCTGTAGCCAAGAGATTGCGCTCCCAGATGGAGAAGATGTTTAAGACCATGAGGTGTTCAACCTAGCAACGGGTCCCATTGGCGGTATATTTACTTAAGGGTGAGGCTAAGCATTGGTGGGCCTCAGATGCCCGTACTGCAGGGCCTGATTTCGTTTGGATAGGAGAGGACTTCGTGGATTAGTTTGATCGACAGTATTTCCCCGACCACATTCATCAGCAGCGTGCATTGGAGTTTGGGACTCTAGTATATGGGGGATATGACCGTAGCTCAGTATGAATCCCATTTTGTCACACTATATAGGTTCGTGCCGTATCTGGTTGATGATGAGGGGTGGAAGGCCCGCCGTTTCGAGAACGGCTTGCATTATGGTCTCCAAGGCCATGTTGTTGGGCATGTGCTCCCGACTTTTGAGGAGATAGTGAGGGCCCAGATTTATGAGGCAGAGTGGGACAGTTTGCAGAGGGATCGTGATCAGAGAAGAGACCGGAAGAGGCATGTAACATCCCGGATTTTTACCAACCTGGGATTAGACATCCTTAGGCAATGGGTCGCTCTTAACACCTTATTAACTTGTCAGAACTCAATCCTACAGTCTAAAATCGCTTCTTAACCCATTTCCTTCACAAATCCCATCTTTCACCACTTCGTTCTTTCAATTTTTCTAAGCACTTTCATCCTAGACACTATCTTAAACTAGCTAAGTAGTATAACTTGGATCACTTTATATACAATCTACAAAGGCCCAAGGTACCACCTCAGATAGAAATTACTCAGGACTAAATCCTTTAGAAATTATGCGAGAATTAGCCAGTGTTAAACTAGAGTACCTATGAAATTAGCACCAATCACTTTAAATACGATCTGTAAGACCCAAAACTTGTAGAATCATTGACGCTAGGTTACCCTAAAATCTAGAATCAATCTCATTACCCGGTTGCTCTCGGGAGCATCTCGAAACTCCGTATCAGATCTGGACCGCACGTCGAAAGTCTGATTAACATGAAGTTAAGGAATTAGGACCGCCTTGCTGGGCTTGACAACCATCTCGGAAATCAAATCCAGATAGTGTCCCAGTGTAATTCACTTGAGTCCAGAGCGAGGAGTGTGAAAACACTTGATTTTCTTTACAAATAAATATCTCAAATAGTAATCTGGCACCTCTCGCTTGCGGATTAGTTTTAAGCAACCAGACCGTCAGAATCAGACCAAATTACACCCTCGGATCAGGAGAAATTTCATACACATATTCATGTACTCGGAATCTCCGATCGAGATCCGCTGACCGTTGAACTGAAACTGGTCTGCCACGCGTGATTTGGGAATTCCACTGAAATAAAAACTTAACTCCACCTAGATCCAAGGTTGGTGAGCTTAAGTCCGACCTTTGGCTCATGGAAGCCCGCTAGAAATCCTCCGTTGAGCTGAAACTGACCCGCTTTGGTTATAACCTAAGTATACTTTGACCTGGAGTCTATTTCGGTGAGTTTTTAGGCTATATAAGGACCTTAAACCCTCTCTCATTGCAGCCATACGAATTTGAGAGAAACCCTAGAGAGAGAAGAGAGAAAAGAGAGAGAAAGTGTGGGAGATGTGGGAGAATCTCCCTGCCATGCTTCCCTGCCGCTCCACGAGCTCCACCACTCCGTTCTAATCGCTTTTCCGGCGATTCCAGCTCCGTTTCTAGGTAAGAAACCCTAACCATAATCTGTTTTGGAGTTTTGATAGTTGTAGGTTATGAAATAACTAACCTAAAGCATTGTATAGGTTACCAATCTGCCAAATACGAAAGCTTAGCAAACCTATCGACTTCGTTACGATTCTACGACAAAAGGTGCGGACTTTAGGTGTATAGGTTATGGTTTTCAACGCTTTCAATGTCAGATAATGATAGATTCATGATCTGCATGCAATTGCACATGTACAAAGTGTTGTCTGTTTTTCGTTTCGATTAAAGATGAAGAATATGGAATTTTACATACTCTAGGTATTTGTAGGAAGTACCGTATACGTATAAACTTTGGAAATGTGTTTGCCATGATTATTTTCTGTATTGATATATTATATATAGATAAAATACTTGTTTGGCGAAAGGATTCGCCCTAATACATGTTTTTGCTAATATACACTGTGTATGTTAAAATAGTGTTTTCTAAGTATTTGTGAAAATGACCGAATGAGTATAGAATTCTCATTTATGCTCGCCATGACTAATTGTCATGGATTTATGATTGTTGTATTGGCGATCCCCCTTTGACAAAAGGATTTGCCCTACATCACGCCACGGCCAATATACACTATATATGCTAAAATGTGTGGCCCAAGTATTTGTGGAAATGACTGAATGAATATGGAACTTGGATTCCTACTTGCCATGACTATCCATCGTGGGTGTATGCGTGTTATGATTGGGGTAACTCCCTAGTGAAAGGATTTGGCCTTATACTTATGTGATCAACATATGTCATGTGTGTTGGTGTATGTAGTCTAAATGTTTGTTAAAACGTTTGAATGAGTAGTAGTTAGTAAATTGTAATGTATAAGGGTGTTGAGATATGATTCTCAACTCCTTTAACTATGTGTATGATTTCCTTGGATAGCTGTGTGATTAGGAATTGAATATGTACAAACTCATGCTTGTGTTGTGCTTCATAACATGCTCAAATGATTGTATGATTTTATCTATGTGATGCATATGTTTAAATTCATGTTTACGTTGTATGATCCATCATGGGTGATGGGGGAGTGGAGCAACGAGTGCGTGCAACAGCCCTGGCAGCCCTAAATAGATAATATCAGTCTTTGATTGTATGATTTGAATTTTGATCCATTACTGCTTTAAATATATAAAATTGAATGTGATTGGGGCTATTGTATAGTCCAGGCAGTCGGTAATGGGATCAAATTCGTGGCTGAGTTTTATTTGCCATGTGAGATGTGTTCGACGAACCCGAGTCGTACTTCGGTTGGCGATAGTGGTTGGCCACACGAAGTGCTTATGCGCTTCATATCGTTCAACTTGTTGTGCGCTCGAGCTAGCCGAGCTCGTCAAGCAACCCGATCTGTCTTACGTATGTTCACCATGTTTGGATGTTACCGCTTGAACGTAGGATACCAAACTTACCAGTAAAATCCCTTTTAACCATGGTACCTCGATCTGCTAAGACTCATGAGCCGGGCATGGTGGTATGGGACATCGTGGTCGAGCTATCGGCCTACGCTAGGGCCACGTGCCTCCCCATAGTGACCAGTGAGCAACCAGACTCATGAGCCGATTATGGTGGTATGGGACACTATATTCGTGTTGTCGGCCTACATTGATAAGGTGATGGGGGAGCGGTGTAACCTTTGTGCGTAATAGCCCTTGCAGCCCTTTGTAGTGACCTCGAGCATACTCTGAATTTGCGGTGAGGGGACGAGTTTTGCCACAGTGTATAGAGTATGAACTAGGCCTGTATCTGTATAGTGATAAACCGTTAAAAAGGTAATGGGGGAGTGGTGTAACCTTTGTGCGTAACAGCCCTGACAGCCTTTGCAGCGACCTAGAAACACACCATTGTATAAGATTAACTAAGATTGACGACCCTAGAATGGATCATGTTTGGGAATGATATAAGGGAGGTACCTTAGTTTCCCAATACTGCTGTTTGAAATGGACTAATAACAACTCGGTAATCATGCTCATCATCGCACTGCATGTGCCTGGTAAATGTGGAGCACTGAGGGATGAAAGCATACCGCGAACGTAAGATGGTGTCGCATGATGGTGGTTTGGCCATGGCATACATCATGACTACTTCATACTTGCATTAATAAGAGTATTTAGAATTGTTTGATTGTACTGCTTTATTATTACTACTTGACTGAGTTGATAACATGTTAACCTATGCTTTATTGTTCCACTAAGTTAATCACTCACTCCCACGTTACGGGACAGTGTTCCGAACACCCACCAGACTTTGTCTGATTGCAGATGGCGACGCTACTCCTAAGGCAGAGCTGGACCTTTGCATTGACTATGGTGCTTGCTCGTGTTATTATTTTTCTGGCGACTTCACGTGAGCCGTGTCTTAATCGACGGGATTACGGGGATGTTGACTAGATGACACTACACATTTGGTATAATTTGAATAGTACTTGTAATTCATTAACCTGGTAACATTATCACACTCTGGAGACCCACCACAGTTTTTATATTTTATACATATCTATCATAGTCTTCCGCTTGCAATTTAACTGTCTCTGGAGTATGATATGTTGTTTTGGCTTAATCTCACTCATGTTCAATGCACTAATATAGACAACATTCAATCATCATTCATTTTGTTGCATAAGTGATGCGTTGGAACTCGGGAGTTGAGTTTATGCTCGACCCTCGATTTTCGGGGTGTTACACGGCAGGCCCCCTCCGGTAACTCCCAGCAGCAGCAGCGTCGATGACCGCAGAAGCACAGGAACTGCCCAGCCGTCTGAGCACCAACAACACCCCTAGTACCACCTCCGAGGCAGTTCGTCAATGTCTATCACGGGTGTGGTGAGACGAGACACTGTTGGGGGGAGTGTCCCCACCTTCAGACCAGCAGTAGCGACAATAGGTCCTACCACCAGGACCCTAGCAATAGCCGCAGCAACGACGACCACAAAGAAGACACACACCTCCCAAGCAGGCCCAGGGCAGACTTTATGCAGCCCAGCAGGACCCTCGGTCATCAGGAGGAGTCATCGATGATTCGCGCGACTAGGCCTTAAGACCGTCTCGTTAGATTAGTCGTTGATGAGATTCTGAGGCTACAAGGTATCCCAGTTTCGATCATATCTGATCCTGGATCTGAGGTTCAGTAGGAGTCACCATAGTGTTGATGAGGCGTCTTGGGAGCGCGAGGCCGAGATTCGAGAGCACTATACCCATCTCTTTGATGATTGATTATATGTTGTATCTTGTATGTTGTCTCCAATTTTTTTATGATGATGTTATGTTTCCACTTTCCATATGAGTTATGTTTAGTTGCAATGATAGTGTAAATTTAGAGGACAATTTTTATTAAGAGGGGAGAGATGTAAGACCCGTATCCTAGTCCGTATCATTCCTTAGACTTCTGTGGTCCTCCCCGTCGAATTCCCGCAACCCGCGACCTGTAATCGGTGTTTACGCGCGACCCTTAGTCACATCCCTTATATCTGAGTCAACTCGACCCAAGACTTGTACCCTAGTGACTGTGCCGACGCTGCAGTTCCAACACCGCGACTTGCGGGCTGATGCGATATCTAAGCCAGGAGTTTTGGGCCTGCATTTATTTCGAGAAAAACGCCGTGCATTGCAAATCCCGAGAGAATCTCTACCAAAACATTACATCAATCACTCAAGTACTAATCAAGTACACAACCCATCACTCCACCCATCACACCCATCCCTCTCTTACACAAGCCATCCCCAAAGTCAACTATTCCTTACACACACCCATTCCTCTCATCCCATCTTTCTTACAACACCATCCCTCTCTCCCATTCATCACACCATCCCATCTCACTCTCTACCATTTTCCCAAGCTACCATGAGAGAAAATTCCTAAGGAGAGGAAAAGAGAACCCAAGATCAAGGCCCACTTCCTACCCCGTCATCTCACCATCCAACCATCCAAACTTCATCATCCACCATCAAAGAGAAAGCTTAGGAGCCAAGGATTCTAAGGAGCTAAGGAAGAAGACCAATGCTGGGTAATCTAGGATTTCCACCATGGATTTGAGGATTTAAGGGTCCACATTCGGTGGGACCCATTTGATGTATGCATTGTATCATGTATAGGGACGGCTCATGGTGGCGGAGTCCCTCCCCTTCACATCTCTCTCTCTCTCTCTCTCTCTCTCTCTCTCTCTCTCTCTCTCTTCCCTTTGCGGCCCACCTTGATGAATGGATTAGATCCACACCATCCAGCCATTGACGATGGGAATCCACCGCGACGTAAGTGTTATATCTACGTTGTCCAGATTGTGGACGGTGGAAATCCTGCCATGACGTATCATCCACACTGTCCTTCCTTGACGGGCCTAGATGAGAGGCAAATACAAATATTGGCTCGATTGGTGGGCCACCACGTAGACCCACCTGATGTACACGTTGCATCCAGACCGTCCAGACGCTGGGTCTGGACGGTGGCATAACACATTCTAGCAAAGCTGGTGGGTCCACACGTATGGACCCACCTTGATGTATGTGTGATACCCTCACCGTCCATCTGGACATGGAGCCTACCTTCATGTGTTGTGTCCACAGCGTCCAGCAAAGGACGGTGGGACCCACCTGATGTATGGATTTCATCCACGCCGTCCGTCCATCTGGACTGTGGACCACATCATGATATATGTGTTATATCTCCACCTTCCAGATTGCTGGACAGTGGGTTGCACCGTGATGAAATTGTTTTATCAACACCGTCCATTTGACGGTGGACCCCACCTATGATGTACGTGTCCCA
This sequence comes from Magnolia officinalis, assembly GCA_021015155.1. Taxonomy (NCBI): domain Eukaryota; kingdom Viridiplantae; phylum Streptophyta; class Magnoliopsida; order Magnoliales; family Magnoliaceae; genus Magnolia; species Magnolia officinalis. The sequence continues at coordinate 42,156,335 of JAJHSJ010000007.1, forward strand.
TCCGTCCATCCACCATCTGGACGGTGGGCTAGCAGCCCAGCGACATAGCTGCTACAGTGACGTCACCAAACTATGTGGGTCTGATCATGGGTATGTATTATATCCAAACCATCCATCTGTGTGGACCACGTGATGTATGTGTTTTCTCTAAACTGCCCACCTGTATGGACGTCAGCAAGTTCTATGGGCCTGATCATGAGCTATGTGTTATATCCCAACCGTCCATCTGGACGTGGGACCCACCTTGAGATATGTGTTATATCCAAACCGCACGTCCATCCACTTTATGAGCTCGTCTTAAGGCTTGAGACAGGAAATAAGACAGATCTGTTTATCAAGTGAACCACACTACAAAAACCACTAGAGGATTGAACGTCTACCATTGAAACCCTTTGGCGTCATAGAAGTTCTGGATCAATATGAAATTTGTTTTCCTCTTAATTCAGGTCTTTGTGACCTTATGAATAGATTGGATGGAGAATAAACGTTATGGTGGGCCCTGTGAATTGTTTAACGGTGAAATCATTATCTCCACTACTATTTGTGGTACAGTCCAAATGATATTTCGATATGGTTCTTTTTTTGGGTAATGCTCTAAAATGATCTCTAAAAATAGATGAATGGTGTAGATATAATAATAATGTTTTATCCGTGGCCATGGGCCCACTATATGTTTGGCTCTATATGGGTCACTCCTTTGGAGCAATGTTGGTTAAAGTCCACATTGATGGGCAATGATGATTAAATGTCCACATTGTGACCTTCCCTTAGGCCTTTGTTAGGCCCATTCTCATTATTCTTTAAGTGGGTTAACCCAAATCATTGGGCCCCATTGATGTTTGCACGGTCCATCTATTCGTATTAGGATAACCCAAGATGTTGGGCCCCAATTGGTTGCTATTGGGGTTGTTTTTAATCTTGGAGTCCATCTAGTACTTATTTGGGCCCCCTAGGGCATCTAGCGGGACATATGATAGTATGGTAAAGGAAGCCCGTTCCTGATCCCTAGCATTATAAGTAGGCCACCTAGGCCCAACCTTAATATGAGAGAGTTCATCATCACCATAGACGGGAGGATCCGTGCCATCATATTTGGTATATCCATATCGAGGATTGACCCTCATGTTATGGATATGTTGTCCATCTATGGACCTCACCTTGTGTATAGGACGATTATCGATGCCAACTATGAGCACGTTCTAGTATAACATTATGATATAAGCCATTGAGATAGTATGAGGCCTATTGTAAATGTATTAGGCTCATTCTCATTTCCCCTTAGTAGGCTAACCCAAATTGATGGGCCCCTATAGTATGATCCATCTCGCCTTATTGGGCTATCCCAATTCTTTGGGTCCCCATTGATGCTAGTAGAAGTACCCAAACCTGTAAGCCCACTCTTAGGCCCATGAGTAGGCCATCTAGACCTATCCTTGTTATGAGAAGGATGCACCATCACCTCTGGCCATAGGTAGAAGAATTTGTGGTATTAGATTTGATACATCCATTGTTGAGGATCGATCCTCATATTATGGAATAGATCTGTTGTCCTCCTATGGACCCCGTCATATATAGTCTGATTATTGATTACAACTATGTTAGTATACACACTGAGTATGTGTTAGTATAGCATAAGGTCATTGTAAGGTTAATTATGATCGTATGAGGTCTATTGTGATTGTATAAGACACATTATGATTGTATGAGATCCATTGTGATTGTACAAGGCCCGTTGTGATTGTATAAGGCCCATTGTGATCATATGAGGCCCCATTGTGATTGTATGAGACTCATTGTGATTGTATAAGGCCCATTGTGATTGTGTAAGGCTCATTATGAGTGTATGAGACCCAATTGTGATGCAAAAGGCCCATCATATGCATGAGGCCTACCATGTATAGGTGATTATTGCACACTAACCATTCACCTATACGGGCTATAGGGCGTCTTATACCAGCCCACTATGATGTATGTGATTATAATCATGCTTGGTATACTTCATGATACATGCCCAAACGCATCATCTGCATGCTTGTTATGAGGAGGATTGAGCATATCATGTGTTATTGGGTTAATTGTTTATGGGACTCCCTGAGAGATAGAGTTGCCCCACATGAGCGTGTGGTACGCGTAGGTTTGATGCATGACTGGATGGTATGATTCATGCATCTTGCATTTTATGGTATGACCACCGTACGCCTTGACGACATCAGGATCGTGGCCTCCACAGGCATGTAGGGGATGGCCAGATGGGACACCGAAAATGTTTGGTTCAAGCATACGGGCGCGATAGATGTCCTGGGTGAAAATTCTTAAACCCTTGAGGCCAGGGGAAGCTCCAACGTCTAGATCGAGTGAATATACATAAGCGCATGAGGGCGTATACCAGTAGGTTGCATGTCCTACTATGTCATGGTCAGTTAGGAGGGGTGTGGCCTTACCCGCCTGAGGGAGTAGGCAATGTTAGGCTTAGTCTAACTAGCTTGAGGAATGGGTCCGCTATTGTTGAGACTCAAATATTGCATAATTTTCTCCATTTATATCTTGGTTTTATGAACATAAATCATCTTAATATTTTATTTTACTCATGCATGTGTTGCAAGATGAATTTATGTGCTTGGATTGAAAAAGGGTGTTAAAAGCAAGAATTTGATGCTCAAAAATCACCAAGGCAAGAGATGGATCTTAGGAGACCAAGATTGAAGAATTCATATGCCAAAGATCCAAGAAAACCGAGTGAAGAATAAAGAAAATTGAATATTTGAAGTAAAGAATCTTGAAATCGTCCTGAAAAAGTGTATTCTGAAGCTGTGAAGTTTATTTTGGGAAACTACGCAGAAGGAAGTCTGTTTTGAATGAACTATGCAGCGAGAAGTCTATTTTGAAAAAATACGTATATTTGAGGCGATTTCTAAGGTTTTTCAACTTTATACGAAAATTGGAGTTCCCTACTTATAAATAGGGGTTCCTAGGGCATTCTTAAACATTATTCAAGGCATCCCAAAGCAAAATTTAGGGTTTTTAAAGAGTTTTTAGTTTTATTAAAGCTTTATAAGTTATTTTTTTTAGATCTTTTCTATTTGCATTTTCTTTCTTTATTTCTTGTTGCTTTTTATTTCTACAATTTAATTATGTTTTTCTAAGTTCCTTCTAGTCCAAGCTAGAAGGGAAGCACATGGGTTTAATGTTTCTTTAAGATTATGATGATTGATTGTTTTAATGATGAGAAGAATGGTGTATACATGTTACCTATTATTTAGGTCTTGTTTTTTATCCTCTTGTAAGATTCATATGTTTCCATCATATGAGATCCACATTGATGGATAAGCTTACCCCAGATCAATCAGATTTCCTATATAGGAGAAGTTCTCAACCTGTTATATTTCTTTGATATTCATTATCTTATAGATACTGAATACTTAAAATCACTGGTGCTTGAGAATATATGTCAATAGTGCAAATCCATGATTTTCTAATTTTAATATCATTTATTAAAATTTTAAACTGTTTTATTTTCCGACTAAGCTGACCATAGTGCTTAGATCCTAGTTGTGTTATCCAAGTCATCATGATTTTGAAGCATTAACATATGTGTGGAACTTTGAAGCTTGGGTGTTATTTTATTCAATTGAATTGCATCCATTCAAAAATCCAAAAATCAAATCATCAGTTTAGTTTTTATTACTTAGTTTGTTTTGCATTTGATTTTTTTCCTCCTTACAATTCATCTCCCTGTGGGATCGACCCTGTATTCATGGGATATTACTTACGAACCTCTGCACTTGGAGGTAAGCAATCAAGTTTTTGGCTTCGTTGCTGGGGAGAGACTCAGAGAGATCAGATCTGTGCAAGATAGCTAAGGTAAGTTTTTTTTTTAAGGTAAGTTCTCTTCTAAACCTTCCAAATTTTCTATAGATTTTTTCTTTTCTTTTCTTTTCTTTTTCTTTGAAAATAAATTCAGTTGGATCTTTCAAGCACTAACTATGACATAAGGTTGCCCTGCTTGAGATTTTATCACCTAAGTGCTATGGTTGTCCTATAGTTGCTGTTTGATCACAAAGATCATCCGCCGAATCTATTTTCCAGATTAACATAGTTTAACTCCTGCATTAGTTTTACTTATTTATTTATTTATTTATTATTATTTTTATTTTTTTATGGACTGAACCCTCATGGTCGGCCCTGCAGCCTGGGTTGTTGATTTATTTTTTTTGCTTTGTGGACTGAACCCTCATGGTCGGCCCTACCGCATGGGTTGTTGATTTAAGTTTTTATTTTTATTTTAAGTATCATACTTGCTATTTGAATTAGTGGTATTTTTTGTGTGGGGTGGATGGTTTATGTCCCGTTGGAGTAGGGATCAAAACAATCGACTCTCCTCTGAAGGGGGACTAGTTCCAGGCCTTAATCATTCACTTAAAGAGGCACTCAACATCACTTGGATTCCATGGCAGACCCAGTTGATAATCCGAATCCAAATTTGTCAGATCCAACTATAAATCAAAATAGAGAAAATCAACTTAATCCTCCTCTTGAGGATGAAAATAAAGTTCATAGGAATGTGTTAAACCAACCACGGACTTTACGTGAACATTTACACCCTGAGAGATCAACTTTACCATCTTGCATAGTGTTCCCTTCTCACACAGGGAACATTGATTTTAAACTAGGTGTGATTCAATTAATTCATAAATTTCATGGTTTGAATTCTGAAAGCGCCCCTACTTGCACCTCAAGGACTTTGAGGAAGTAATTGCAACGTTACAAGTAAACAATGGCAATAGGGATGTACTTAAGCTTAGGTTATTCTCATTTTCTCTAAAGGATCGGGCTAAAGCATGACTCAACTCTCTAAGACCTAATACCATCACTTTATGGCAAGCCTTAAGTAGAGAGTTTTTGAAAAAGTTCTTTCCCGAGCACAAAACAAATGCACAAAAACAAGAAATCATATCATTCTCCCAAAAGGGGAATGAACTATTTTTTCAAGCTTGGGAGTGCTTCAAAGACCTTCTAATTACTTGTCCACATCATGATTATGAACCATGGCACATGATTGATGCATTCCGAAAGGGGCTCACCATGGATACCCGTCAGTTCATAGAGATGATGTGTGGTGGAACCTTTCTTGACAAAGATCATAATGAGGCTTGGGATTTTCTAGATATGTTAGCAGAGAATACGCAGACATGGGATGTCTCTACTAAATCAGACCAAACTAGACTCGTTCCTAAAGAGAAAGCAGGGATGTATGTCCTAAGAGAGGAAGACGACCTTAATGCAAAATTTGCTGCATTGGCTAGAAAAGTCGAAGCCTTAGAAATTAGGAAGGTTGATATGGTTAAAGCAAACACTTCCTTAGGTAATTTTTGTAGCATTTGTGGTGGTACAGACCATGACACAAAAGATTGTCCAATAATCTTAGTTGTACAAAATATCATGCATGAGCATGATCAAGCAAATGCTATAAATAACTACCAAAGGTCAGTTATGTAACCAATGGGAAACACGTATAATCCAAATTGTCATAACCATCATAATCTTAGTTGAAGGAATGGACCACAAATTAATGTGCCCAATGCACCTCAAATGCCTCCACAAAACAACTTCTTTGGAGCACCTAACAATGCACCATATGTGCCCCCACCAAAGCGATCATCTGTGGAGGATGCATTGACCACATTCATGAACTCTCAAGCTCAAATGGATCAGTCTCTAATCCAATCAAATCAAGAATTAAAGACAGCGGTGACTAGGATTGAGACTCAACTAAATGCTAGAGAAAAGGGCACACTTCCTTCTCAAACTGTGTCAAACCCTAGAAACACATATTTCATTGGAGACTCAAATCCAAGTGAGCTATATCATGAACAAGCTAAGGCCATTATTAACTTGAGAAGTGGAAAAGAGGTCGATAATAAGATAATGCAACCGGTAGAAATACCGGAGGATGAGCCACTGTCTCAAGAAAATGATGAACCGACTATAGTTCAAAAGCCGCAACAACAAAAGGATAAAGAGACTAAGTTATATGAGCCTCCAGTTCCATTCTCATCTAGACTTCGAAATCCGACTGTCCCTACGAAATATCAAGAGGTGTTAGATGTGTTATAAAAGGTTACTGTCAATATTCCACTACTTGATGCCATTATACAAATTCCATCATATGCTAAATATCTCAAGGACTAGTATACTGTAAAGAGGAAATTAAATGTGCACAAAAAGGCCTTCCTTACTGAGAAAGTGAGCGCTATCATTCAACAAAGGGTTGTACCCAAATACAAAGATCCGGGAAGTCCCACTATTCCTTGTATTATTGGAAATTTCCAAATTGAGCATGCTTTGCTAGATTTGGGTACAAGTGCCAACTTAGTACCTTATTCGGTTTATAAACAAATGGAGTTAGGCGAGCTTAAACCAACCACAATTACGCTCCAACTCGCTGACCGCTCCATTAAGGTACCAAGGGAAATTTTAGAGGACTTACTAGTCCAAGTGGAGAAATTCTACTTCCCCGTGGATTTTATTGTACTAGACATTGAACCATGTGTAAATGCTAACGCTCAAGTTCCCATCATTTTAGGCCGCTCATTCCTAGCAACTTCAAATACAATCATAAATTGCATGAATGGAATGATGAACTTGTCTTTTGCTAACATGACTCTAGAGCTAAATATTTTCAATCTATGTAAGCAGCTCATTGATAATAATAAAATCCATGAGCTGAATTTCATGGACTGCTTGATAGAAGAAGAGGAATTGGAACCTAGTCTGACTGAGGAATTGATTCAAGTCATTGGGGACTTAAAAAATTTTGATTTAGAAAAAGTGTTTGCTGATATTTGTGATGATAATGAGAGTACTACCACCCAGGACATTGGTATGTACCAATGGAAGCCGCGCACTCAAATCCTATCTATCGAGGACTCGCGACCTCTGACATCACCAACCAATATTCCAAAGCTTGATTTAAAACCACTACCAAATGAGCTTAAGTATGTATACTTAGGTAAAAATAAAACTTATCCTGTGGTGATCTCTTCATTTTTAGACAAGGATCAAGAGATTAAATTGTTGAATGTTCTAAGGGACCACAAAGGAGCTTGGGATGGATCATTTCTGACATCAAAGGTATAAGCCCTTCTATATGCACCTATCGGATCCACCTCGATGAGGACACCAAACCAATTAGACAACCTCAAAGGCATCTCAATCCAAATATGATGGAAGTTGTAAAAAATGAGGTGATCAAATTATTGGATGTGGGAATCATCTACCCAATATCCGATAGTGTTTGGGTGAGTCCAACTCAAGCAGTCCCAAAGAAATTTGAAATAACTATTATGCAGAATTCTAATAATGAACTCATACCAACACGTGTCACCACAGGTTGGCGTGTTTGCATTGACTATAGAAAATTGAACCAGGTCACAAAGAAGGACCATTTCCCTCTACCATTCATTGATCAAGTTTTAGAGAGGGTAGCAGGTCACTCCTTCTATAGTTTTCTTGATGGATATTCCGGATATAACCAAATAGAGATAGCCCTGGAAGACTAAGAGAAAACCACGTTCACTTGTCCATTTGGCACATTTGCTTTTAAACGATGCCATTTGGATTGTATAACGCTCCAACAACTTTCCAACGGTGTATGTTAAGTATTTTTTCAAATATGGTTGGAAAGTTTCTTGAGGTTTTTATGGACGACTTCTTTGTATTTGGGAGTAGTTTTAAGGAATGTCTCAACAATTTATCTCTTGTCTTGTCTAGGTGTGAAGAGAAACACCTTGCCTTAAATTGGGAGAAATGTCATTTCATGGTTCAAAAGGGAATTGTTTTAGGTCATGTTATCTCCAAAAATGGAGTTGAGGTAGATCGCTCAAAACTCGTCATTATTGCTAATCTACTTATCCCCCAAACTGTTAGAGATATTAGATCACTTCTAGGGCACGCTGGTTTCTATAAAAAATTCATCAAGGACTTTAGTGTCATTATTAGACCCTTGACTAATCTTCTTCAAAAGGATGTTCCATTTAAGTGGACAGATGAGTGTGCAAGTGCCTTTAATAAAATTAAATCATCCCTTACCACTACACCTATCATACGTCCACCAGATTGGACACTTCTTTTTGAACTAATGTGCGATACAAGTTTTGGGTCAAAGGAAAGATAAACGGCCCTACGTTATTCATTATGCGAGTAGAACTCTAAACTCGGCCCAAGTGAACTACTCAACAACTGAAAAAGAGTTACTTGCTGTAGTTTTTGCTTTGGATAAGTTTAGGTCCTACTTGCTATGATCTAAAGTGGTTATTTTCACGAACCACTCGGCTTTGAAATATTTGTTATCTAAGAAGGACGTAAAGCCGAGACTTTTGAGATGGATCCTCCTACTCTAAGAATTTGACTTAGAGATAAAAGATAAGAAAGCAGTAGAAAACGTAGTGGCTGATCACCTTTCTAGATTGGTGTTAGATGATTCCACTGAGGAGATGTATATCCAGGACACTTTTCCTGATGAACAATTATTTGCGATCTCCAAATTGCCTTGGTATGCGGATATAGTGAACTATCTTGTAACAAGAAAAATGTCATATCATTGGAAGTCACAAGATAGGAAGCGTTTTGAAACTGAGGTTAGGAACTTCTTCTGGGATGACCCGTATTTATATAAATATGGGACTAATCAAATTTTTAGACGTTGTGTCCCAGAGGATGAAGTTCAGAGTGTTATTTCTTTTTATCACAAGGAAGCATGTGGTGGCCATTTTTCTGCTAAGAAAACCACTACAAAAATTCTGCAATGTGGTTTTTACTGGCCTACCATGTTTAAAAACACTCATGCTTTCTGTGTTGCTTGTGATAAATGTCAAAGGTTGGGAAGAGTGTCCCGGTGCAACATGATGCATTTATCCCCAATTTTACCATTGGAATTTTATTATTATTGGGGTATTGATTTTATGGGCCCATTTTCATCTTCTTTTAGATTTCTTTATATATTGGTTGGTGTGAACTATGTTTCAAAGTGGATTGAAGCAATTTCAAGTAGGACCAATGACAACAAAGTGATGGCGGGTCTCACTTTTGCAATAGGACATTTGAGGCTTTGATGAAGAAATATGGTATCAAGCATAAAGTGAGCACCCCATACCACCTACAAACAAGTGGGCAAGCTGAGATCTCTAATCGGGAAATCAAACACATTTTAGAGAAAACTATAAGGCCAGATAGGAAGGATTGGTCTCTCAGACTATCCGACGCTTTATGGGCTTATAGGACTTCTTATAAGACCTCAATTGGAATGTCTCCATATAGATTGGTGTATGGGAAGGCTTGCCACTTGCCTGTGGAATTGAAACATAGAGCCTACTGGGCAATAAAGAAATTAAACTTTGATATGGACCAAGCAAGTGAACAAAGGAAATTAGAGTTGAATGAATTAGAGAGCTGAGGAGAGACTCCTATGAAAATTCTAAAATCTACAAAGAAGACCAAAGCTTTTCATGACAAAATATCTTGAGGAAGAATTTTGAACCTCAGCAAAAGGTCCTATTGTACAATTCTCGTCTCCAGTTCTTTCCGGGAAAGCTAAGATCAAGATGGACAGGACCCTTCATTGTGAAGAATGTTTATACTCATGGGGCTGTTGAAATTGAGAATCCACGTAATGGTAATGTATACAAGGTTAATGGTTAGAGATTGAAGCCTTATGTGAAAATTTTTCATTTGGGAGAGGAGTCCTTCCCTCTTCATGAGCCAGAATATTCAGATTGATGCTCCTAGTCTGACGGAGCATTTGTGTAGGATTTGTATCATATTCAATTTTTTTGGTGTCACCTAGAAGGTGAGTTTTTCATGGCAGGTACTATCCACCCTTTCTTTTATTTTTATTGTTCTCTGCGTTACATTTTCATTACATTGGGGACAATGTAGATTTTAGGTTGGGGGGTATGGATAGTCATCCATGTAATAGTCATCCATGTGAGGTTTTTTTTTTTCTTTTTTTTTTTTGTTATTATTATTATTATTTTTTTATTTTTTTCAGGTTTCAGTTTTTTTTATTTAGGTTTATGGGGAAATTTTTTTCAACATTTTCAAAATAATATTTTTATATACAAGAATGTGAACATGATATTATACGAATTCCAAAGGCAAAGTTAATACTTAGTTTAGGTCGATAGTAGTCAGAATTCTGATAACTGAAAATTATAAACTTGAGTTCAATTATCTAATCACTAATTTAAAGTGAGTTGTAATTTGATGTACCGAATTTATAATACACACTAGCTAACTAAGTGAGGAATATGACATGTGAACTAGAATAACAACTTTTGATTCAAACAAGGTTGAATGAACTAGTATCATTGATATATGCTTAAAAGAGAGAATATTGAAGGGAAAAAAAAAGAGTGATGGAAAAAGAAAATTTCATTATAGAGCATAAATGCAATGACCATAACAATCATGTCAGTAATCCGAAGTAAGGATACCTAAGTATCCATTGCTGTTACCATTACAAGTACGATACCTTAGGTTATGAAGGAAACCCGGTGGGGATCTTCATCTAAGGGTGGTCTATAATAATGAGGATATGATGATAAAAGAAGAAATGACATGACGAAAATGAGATAACTAGAGATTTTATATTCTTGGAATGATTGAAAGGAGTTAGGATAGAGAACATGCATATTTCTCAAAGTTAGACTAGTGTCACAGAGCACCTAAGAATATTAGATCATAACTATTCTAAATTTTGATTAGGTCTCTGAACTCAAGGATGTAATGGATTAGGAAATTGAGATTCTAACTAACTTCAGACTTAGGGTAAGTATTGTTTTGTTTCGGAATTCATATGATGAATGGAGGCATAATTGTATAAATTTCGGAATGTTGAACTATTTTTCATGTTTTCAATGTTTGTGGGTAACATTTATGGAAACCCTCACAAGACTATAACTCATCCACTAGGGAAACCTAGGGGTTTAAAATCTTGCTGCATATGCTAAATGCAATCGAGATTACCTGCGAAAGTGGTGTAGTTAGAATTTTTTTCGTTTTAATTTTGTTTTTAAAATTAGTTTTATTCTTATTTTTATTTTTCGCTTATTTTACTCGGGACTAGCAAAATGTTGGTTGGGAGGTGTGTTGAGACTCAAATATTGTATAATTTTCCCTATTTATATCTTGGTTTTATGAACATAAATCATCTTAATATTTTATTTTACTCATGCATGTGTTGCAAGGTGAATTTATATGCTTGGATTGAAAAAGGGTATTAAAAGAAAGAATTTGATGCTCAAAAATCACCAAGGCAAGAGATGGATCTTAGGAGACCAAGATTGAAGAATTCATATGCCAAAGATCCAAGAAAACCGAGTGAAGAATAAAGAAAATTGAAAATTTAAAGTGAAGAATCCTAAAATCATCCTGAAAAAGTGTATTCTGAAGGTGTGAAGTTCAGTTTGGGAAACTGCGCAACAAAAAGTTTGTTTTGAACGAACTATGCAACAAGAAGTCTATTTTGAAAAAATACGTATATTTGGGGCAATTTCTAGGGTTTTTCAACTTTATACGAAAATTGGAGTTCCCTACTTATAAATAGGGGTTCCTAGGGCATTCTTAAACATTTTTCAAGGCATCCCAAAGCAAAATTTAGGGTTTTTAAAGAGTTTTTAGTTTTATTAAAGCTTTATAAGTTATTTTTTTTAGATCTTTTCTATTTGTATTTCTTTCTTTATTTCTTTCTTGCTTTTTATTTCTACTAAAATTAATTATATTTTTATAAGTTCCTTCTACCCTAGCCAAGCTAGAAGGGAAGCACATGGGTTTAATGTTTCTTTAAGATTGATGATGATTGTTGTTTAATGCTGAGAAGAATGGTGTATGCATGTTATCTATTATTTAGGTTTTATTTTTTATCCTCTTGTAAGATCCATATGTTTCCATCATATGAGATCCACATTGATGGATAGGCTTACCCTAGATCAATCAGATTTCCTAGATAGGAGAAGTTCTCAACCTATTATATTTCTTTGATATTCATTATCCTATAGATATTGAATACTTAAAATCACAAGCGCTTGAGAATATATGTCAATGGTGCAAATCCATGATTTTCTAATTTTTTATATCATTTATTAAAATATTTAAACTGTTTTATTTTCTGACTAGGCTGACCATAGTGCTCAAATCATAGTTGTGTTATCCGAGTCGTCATGATTTTGGAACATTAACCTATTGTGGAACTTTGAAGCTTGGGTGTTATTTTATTCAGTTGAATTACATCCATTCAAAAATCCAAAAATCAAATCATCAGTTTAGTTTTTATTACTTAGTTTGTTTTGCATTTAATTTTTTCCTTCTCACAATTCATCTCCCTGTGGGATCGACCCTGTATTCACGGGATATTACTTACGAACCTCTGCACTTGGAGGCAAGCAATCAACTATCAATGAGTCGGGTTGATTTTAGCAAGCGGATGGTGAGGTCTCTTCCAGTTACCCAGTTGTGCGCTTGATGGGCCAACAAGCTGGTGCAGAGTGTACTTGACCCCGGTGATGATCCGAGAGACGTACTGTACTGAGATGTGGAGTTGTATATTTATCATTTGACTCATTCATTCATTCATGCACTATCCACTCGGACTGGTGGTGCGCAACTAAATCATTATGTGTACCTTCGCAATGGCTAGGATTTCGGTTGGGCGCGCGACCCACCTGAGATCAAGAGTTTACCACATTGAGGCTACCTATCCAAATTTAGTTATGAGACTGGTTTGGATAAAGTCCCTTGTGATGGATCCCACAGCTTGCGATACTACGTAATATCATCCTGACTTCACACTCCAATTTGGTCACTTTTTTCACACCACATATTGCATTGCATCCTCAGCACATAGCATTTGGCTTACTATGCTTTTATATTGTATAGCTTGAATGAGGTTGATGGTATTATGGACTCGCCAGGATCTACATATTACATTACATCCCCGACATATGGCATTTGGGTTGCTATGTTTTTGCATTTATATGTCCTAGATGTGGCTGATGGTATTCGTGGCTCTTTAGAATTGCATATTGTATTGCATCCTCAGTATCTGATATAAGGTTCATTATGATTCCGCATTACATAGCCAATCTGCATTGCATAATCTAATATTGAATGACTTATAGCCTTATCAGTTTCCTCTTACGCTGATATTTGTGTGCTTGACACTTATCTTGCGCACACACGTATACCACCCTCTAAGCTTTCTATAAGCTTATGCATAATAGATGGGTGTAGGTGACGATAAGACACAGTTGAGCTGAGGAAGGAGCATGCGGCAGAGCTTTTGGAGCTTTTTGAATTTATCTTGTATTTTCCCTTCATGTATTGTACTCAAGTTTTGATATTAGTAGATATGTGATTATGACGTTGCCTTTGTGATTTGGGTACACTTGTGGTTATGCTCCTTTATTTACAAAAAAAATAAAAATTCACACTGAAAATCCTCCTTGTAGGATCCAAGGATCGGAACCTGGCGTATGGGCGTTGGGAGCAGAGAATAGGGTACTACGGAGGATGTCGGCACCGAATTCGGAATTGGAAATTCTATGAGCCTATTTTCTGAGTTTGGGGTGTGATAGAGAATGATAACGATGCCCACGATGTTAAATTGATTGACTCTTTCGTGAAAGATAGAACACTTTTAACCTTATCCTCCGACTCTCTAGAGATGTGCCTGGCCCACTCCCATGATTTAGATGATGATATGATTAGGGAGACGGGTGTCATGCTCGATACTGTGCCAGTACTTGAAGTTAACCGGTGGAGGAGATAATTTGAAGAATTACCCCAGACTAATGTAGTACATCTACCGTCTAACCTCAAGGCACCGAAGCTTAACCTGAAACCTTTGCCCTCTGAATTCAAATATTTTTATTTAGGTCAGGATGAGACATACTCGGTGGTGATTTCTTCCCACATTGGGACAGAACAGGACAGTATGCTTATCTCTACTCTCATTGAGCACAAAGGAGCCCTTGGATGGTCGATTGCGGATCTCAAGGAAATTAACCATTTGATTTGTACTGACCGTATTTATCTAAAGGATAATGTGAAGACCTCCCAGCAACCACAACGTATATTAAATCTAAACATGAAGGAAGTGGTTAAGGCCGAGGTAGTTAAACTACTGGGTGTGAGTATTATATACCCTATATCGGATAATCAATGGGTGAGTCCAACTCAGGTGGTTCCTAAGAAGTCTGGAATCACCATCGTAGCCAATGCCAGTAATGAACTCATACCAACTAGATTTACTACTGGTTGGAGAATGTGCATTGACTACTGGAAATTGAATACTGTCACGAGGAAAGACTACTTTCCTTTGCCCTTCATTGATCAAATCTTGGAAAGGATAGTTGGCGACTCATATTATTGCTTCCTTGACGGGTATTTGAGCTACAACCAGATAGAGATAGCCCATGAAGATCAGGAAAAGACCACATTCACATGTCCCTTTGGCACCTTTGCTTACCGAAGGATGCTATTCAAACTGTGTAATGCCCGCCGCCACTTTTTAACAATGCATGATGAGTATTTTTTCTGACATAGTGGAGCAATATTTAGAGGTCTTCATGGATGAATTCTCTGTGTTTGGTCCATCCTTCAGCGATTGTTTGGAGAATCCTAAATGTGTGCTGAAGCGATGTGAGGAAATGAACTTGGTACTGAATTGGGAGAAGTGTCATTTCATGGTTTGTAGGGGAATTGTTCTCGGACATATCATCTCGTCCAAGGGAATTGAGGTAGATAAGGATAAGATTGATCCTATCTCTAACTTAACTTCACCGAAGAACATACGAGACGTGTGATCCTTCCTAGGACACGCCGGATTTTACAGAAGATTCATAAAAGACTTTAGTTACCTCTCTCGTCCTTTATGCAATGTACTTTAAAAAGATGTACCATACGAGTGGACTGAGCAATGTCAATAAGATTTTTCTAAGCTCAAGTGCATGTTAACTATTGCACCTATCATACAGCCACCTGACTGGAACCTTCCTTTTGAAATTATGTGTGATGCGTCTGACTATGCTCTTGGGGCGGTTTTAGGCTAGAGAAAAGAAAACAAGTCATACGTTATTCATTACACAAGTAGAACTTTAAATCCTACCCAAGTGAACTACTCTACTATGGAAAAGGAACTCTTAGCCATAGTGTTCGCTTTGGACAAATTTAGGTCCTACTTGATCGGATCCAAGATCATTATTTACATTAATCATGCAGCACTCAAGTATCTTCTTTCTAAGAATGATGTTAAGCCCCGCTTGATAAGATGAATCCTCCTACTCCAAGAATTTGATTTGGAAATAAAAGATAAAAATATAGCAGAGAATGTAGTGGCTGACTACCATTCCTGCCTTGATCTCTCTGATTCCCTTGAGACCATACTTGTAAATGACATGTTCCTTGATGAACAATTATTTAAAGTCTCTCATTCACCTTCGTTTCCAGATATTGCTAATTATCTTGACACAGGTTTCACGCCAACACATTGGATTGCACAAGATAAGAAAAAATTCTTCACCGAGGTATGCCAATTCTTCTGGGATGATCCGTATTTATTCAAATATTGCCCAAACCAAATCTTAAGGAGATGTGTACCAGACAATGAACACCAAAGTCTCATCTCCTTCTGTCATTCTCAGGCCGGTGGTGGTCACTTTTCTTCTAAAAAGATCACGACCAAAATTCTGCAGTGCGGCTTTTACTGACCCACTATGTTCAAGGATACTCATGAGTTTTGCAAAGCTTGTGAGAGTTGTCAGAAATTGGGAGCATTTTCCATCGAAATATGATGCCTTTGAACCCTATTCTGATCATAGAAGCCTTTGATTGCTAGGGCATCGATTTCATAAGACCATTCCCCCAATCCTTTGGAAATTTATATATTTTGCTAGCAGTAGACTATGTCACTAAATGGGTCGAAGCGATCCCATGCCAGAACAATGACCATCAAACCGTCATTAAATTCTTAAAAGAAAACATCCTTTCCCGGTTCGGAACGCCTCGAGCCATCATTAGTGATGGAGGATCACACTTTTGCAATAGGCCATTCGCAAATTTAATGAAGAAATATGGCATCTCTCACAAAGTGAGCACCCCATACCACCCACAAACAAGTCGGCAAGCTGAGATTTCCAATAGGGAAATTAAACACATACTGGAAAAAATGTTAACCCTGACCACAAGGATTGGTCAATCCGCTTGACCGATGCCTTATGGGCTTACCGTACTGCATTTAAGACTCCTATTAGAATGACCCCTTTAAACTTGTCTATGGGAAGGCTTGTCACTTACCTGTGGAGTTGGAACATAGGGTCTACTGCGTGATTAAAAATCTGAACTTTAATTTAGACAACGCTGGCTTGCTGTGCAAACTTCAATTGAATGAACTTGAGGAAATCTGGAACGATGCATACAAGAACTCGAGAATTTACAAGGATAGAATGAAAGTGTTTCATGACCGACACATTCTTCGAAAATCATTCACATCAGGTCAGAAGGTCCTTTTGTATAATTCTCGATTACATCTCTTTCCAGGTAAACTCAGATCTCATTGGACTGGTCCTTTCATTGTTACTAATGTCTATCCTTATGGGGCCGTCGAGATTTAGAATCCAAACAATAGCAATTATTTCAAAGTGAATGGACACCGTTTAAAGCCATTTGTTGAAAATTTTGATTCAGAGGACATGTCCATACCTCTGAATGATCCTGTTTACCAGGATTGACCTCCTAGTTTGACGGAGGGGCAGTTAGGTTTACTGATTTTCGTTGTTTAGGATAGTTTGTTTTCCGCTGTTTTAGGATAATTTACTTATTATCTATTTGAGTCTTTTGTGTTAACCCACCTTCGTATTGAGATCATTGGAAAAGCCTTAAAATTCCTTCTTCAGGTACTATCTTTCTATCACTTCCCTTTTCTTTTAATTGCCTCTCTTACTACATGATTGTTTCTTTTTCATTGAGGATAATGTAGATTTTAGGTTGGGGATGGAGGATTAGGTTACCTAATCAGTTGTTCTCCTAGTCTTTGAGCAAAATTTGCAAAAAAAAAAAAAAAAAAAAAAAAGTGCAGAAAATTGAAAATTTTTGAAAAATTGAAGTATAAGATGCTTAATGTTGATGATTTATATCCATTGGATTTAGTTACTTGGTGATTTCAAAGTTAAGTTCAATTTATTAATCCAAGAGTAGAAATTTTAAACATTGATCAATCATGATTTCACATGCCACATCTAACAGTCACATTAAAGTTTCAATTAACATTGAATTGTTAACTTAGTAATTATTTAGCATGAAAGGAACCAACTTGGGGAATTTTTCCATCATGTTCGATGAGAAGAATTAAAATAAAATAAATAAATAAATAAAGCCCAACTAAAAAAACAGTTGTCATTGAAAAGGGCTACTGTAACACCCCGAACTTTCCAGTGCTCGGGTGTTACAATATAATCTAGTTTAGTATGAATGCAAACCTAACCTACTTAAATATTTACGTACATTACAACCCTCATCCATATGTTGACCCATCCAACCGTTGACATTCGAGATGAGCCATCACATCGTCAGCACAACCCGTCGTAAGGACTTTGATCACCTCGATAGATGAATTGAACCATCCAGAAAAATATTTAATAAATATATAAATTTTTATTATTTATTATAAATTCTACACAAACATAGATCAAAAGGATTGTGGATGTATTTTAATAATTTAATTCTCAATTAAATAATTTATGAAAATGTATTGAAATAGAGTGATGTGTATGTACTTAACATATGTAAATTATTATGAAAATAATATTATAATAAATAAACATAATGAATATTAATTTTACAACATATGATTGAATTATAAGCATTAGTGTAGTATTAAATATCTTTTATAAATACGTATACAAAAATTATTAGATAATTTAATAAAAGTTGTATATTACTTAATAATACAATTTTAAATATAGTGTTGTACAATTTCCAATTCATACATATGTATAGTATGATATTGTATACCATGAATTATACACTAGTAAATGTATGGCCAATAGCATGTAAATAGTAGTATGTTAATATTAAAAGTATACTTACGAAGGTATAAATTGTTTTAATTAAGGTAACTATAAGTAATGCACAATAGTAATAAATTTTATATTAATTAGCCAAAAATACAGGATGAAAGCCTCACAAATGGCCCATTTAGGTCTTTTAACCGTCGACGTTCAATTTTGGAGTGATCTAACCACTAGATTGACTAGAATCCACCACTAGGGCGTGAAACCTAAGAGTATGGCCCACCTAAATCATGGATATGCCTAATCCTTAGTCAGGGGACCCATTTAGGACCCTAGAACCTATTGGACGGAGTGGATTTCTCACAAACGTCACAGTGGACCCCACACCTGCTCGCATGTGCACCATAAGGGTGCACTCGTTGTGCACAAATCCAAGGAACTCGGTCAAGCAGCCGCTGACCCGAACTTTCCTCTAATGGAGAGATTTTCTCTCTCTCTCTCTCTCTCTCTCTCTCTCTCTCTCTGTTTCTCGTCAGCGGATGGACAGAGTCCGTTTTCTATCAACCATGGCCCACCACGATCGTCCCTCTGGACGATCTGAACCGTCCATCTGACTTGGGCGGTGGGCTTGACCAAACCCCACCAAATCCTATGCCTGGGATCTCGCACGCAGGCACACAATCCGTGGTGAAATAGACCCTACAAAACTAACGTTTCCAAAAATGGAAACTGTCCTCCTTGCCACAAGGTCAATCCGCGTGAAACTCTCCCTTACCATCTCAGCCCTCCACTCTCAAGCAATCTCAGTTGTTCGTCGTTAGGGCTTTGCAATGAGAAAGCAAAGGGATACAATACCTAGCATTTTCCCTTCTTCATTCCAAAGCACCACACGAACCTCCTTCCCATTTCAAAACCCGCATTCCAGAGACTCCCTAACACCAATCCGGAGCTTCCACTAGGATCGGATTTGAAGAAAACCCCTTCAGTGGGAATCTACCATGAGCGCCCAAGCCTTCTTCCACATTGGAGCAAGCTGCTCTACATCAAATTTCGACCGAGTTCGGTCTAAGCGAGATGGTCAGGACCGGTTTCAGAGCTTGGTGAAAGCTAAGAAAGAAGGGAAGAAAGAAAACGAGAGAGAGAGAGAGAGAGAGAGAATGAGAATGAGGACGTTGTCCTCGCTCTCCTCCCTGTCTGTTACCACACCGGGCTGTTCTCGGGCTCGGGCTAAGTCCGGCGAGTAGGAGCTAAGTCCAGGCTCGCTCTAGCTGCCATGGTTGGCAGGGAAATAGAGAAGGAAATAAAGGAAGAAAGAAAGAGAAAGAAGAAAGAACCAGAGAGAGGGAGAGCGTCAGCCCTGTGCGGCAGCAACTTGACCCGAGCCGAATCTGGGCCAAGTTAGGTCATGGTTTGCTGCGCCCATTGTTGGACGCTTCCAGCAGCAGAAGGAGAGAAGAAAAGAAGAAGAAAGAAACAGAAAAGAGAAAGAGATCCAAAGAGAGAGAAGAGAGAAAACGAAGGAGAAGAAGCGGGGTTGTCTGGCTCAAACCGAGTCAACTCATCAAGTCTGAACGAGTTGAGCTGTGTTAGTCTGTCCAGACTCGTTGTTGGACATCCCAGCAAGGGACAGAAGAAGGGGAAAAGGAAAGAGAGAGAAAAGGAGAGAGTGAGAATAGGTGGGTGAAGGTGTTGGGCCGAGTTGACTCGGCTGGAACTGAATCTACTGGTTGAGACCGACTCCAGCTGGGTCAGGTTAAATCTAGCCTGATTTGGGTTAACTAGGGGGAAAGAGAAGAAAAGAAAAGAGAGAGAGAGAGAGAGAGAGAGAGAGAGAGAGAGAGAGAGGGAAAATGAGAGAAAAGAAAGAGAAAGGAAGAAAGAAGAGAGCGAGTGAGCTGGAGCGTAGCCGCACTAGCTCAACTTGACTCGAACTGAGTCAACAAGGTGAGAATTTCCATTTATTTTCAGATTCGTCATCAGTCATTTTGTTATTAATTATATCGCTATTATTTTCTATCTATTGTAACAACTAATGTCATCTTAATGACATTAACTAGAAATTATAATCAATATTACAATGTACTAATTAGCATTATGGATATTATTATTAATTTTCATCATAATGATTTTTACCATGTTAGCTAATGTAAATTACAACACTAATGATAATAGTTATTGTAATTAATAATACACCAAATAGGGTTCAAACCCTAAAAACCTAGCCTAGACCTAAACTCTAGGATAAAATCTTAGGCCTAAGTAACCTAAACTCTAAGTCTGTACTTTAAATATAAGTGATGAGACCTTAGCACCCATTATCATTACTAGATCCATTATTATGACTATATTATCATTTTTCTCCTTATGGGATTATTATAATACTTGTTATATAATTATTAGTATTAATTCTTATTATATTATCATTAGTAAATATTCTATTATTATTACTTGAATTATTTAAGGGATTATCAGTAATTATAAAAATATTAGATGATGTCAATACATTTAAATGTGAACTTATGGACCGTCATTATTATATGGATGAAATAATACCCCTATTAGGAATATTATTTGGCCCATTGTACAATAATAATAATGATAATAAATTAGTATCCAAATCCCAGGATCTAAGTTTAAGACTAAACCCAAGGGTGAAAACCCTAATTCTACATTAAAAACCAAAACCCTAGGATAATATTTTGAACGCAAATGGTGAAGTTAATCTAATGTTACAATTTCATAACTCATGATAGGATCTAAAGCCTAAGGGCGTGCACACTTCCTAATAACATTAGAAGGCGAGTCGACAAATAAGGTGATGATTCTTCCCTTTGAGTTTTTCATCTTCCCATTAGCTTAAGTTATACTTTTTATTTAAATTTATAATTGATATCTCCCTTTTTATAATCACATGTGTTAGGTAGTGGAAATTGAATTATTATATTACATGCTTAATGTTCATCCTGTATATTTATTCATGCTTGTGGATTGCTTATGGAATTTAAACTGGTACATTAGTGGGAAACCCTCACTTATAAATGTACACCCATACTTGGGATGTAACTCGATTGACGGTGATTGCAATGGACCTTCGATCTAGTGGTTATTGAGTGGTAGTCTAGATGGATCATTGATGTGAGCCTACCAATCAGGGTTGTTGTGCCCAATGGTTTTTAAGGATGGTCTTTATCGTATGGTTTTGATATGGCCCTATGTGGCATATTTTGATACTCGCCCTACGTGGTTTTGTTTTGGTACTTGCCTTAAATGGGTTCGATGTTTTATATAGTGTAACCATGTGATGGTAAGCCCCATATACTGTAATTGATTGGCCACAAGTCGACAGGTTTCCATTAAACATCCTAAGATGGTAGTCTCATGGGCCAGGGATGGTGGTCATGGGACACTATGCTGGAGCCGTCGGCCTACGCTGGGTCATACGCTCCCCGTAGTGACCATGAGCTCATTTAAATTGTTTGGTTGTAATCGAATTAATAATGACTTGGCTAATCATGCATACATGGCATATTACGATGACTTGAATCATTATACCCATGCGATTACGCTGAGCGTTGCGCTAATGACCAGTTATTCGACATATGATGATGACTTGGATCATCATGCCCATGCGATTACACTGAGTGTTGCACTGATGACTAGTCATATTCATGGGTGACGAGCCCAATGCTTGTCTAGATGTTTTACTCGGGGCACAAATCGTCTGAATGTTTTACTCGAGTCGATGATTGTATGGGTGACGAGCCCAATATCCGTCTGGATGTTTTACCCGAGACAGTGATTGCATTTATGCATCCATGCATATAAAAAGACTACATTTACCATGCTTTGGCTGCATGGATGTTTTATACTATTTCTTACCTAATGTAGCGGTATGTAATCTTGAGTGGAATTCACACTGAGCTGGTCACTCATCCATCAAACATACAACCGTACAGGTCGCACAGGTGGCTTAATTGATTTTTAGGTTCAGACTGATGAGGAGCAAAGTACCACTGTGAAGATGCATGATTGTATTGTCAAGATTTGCTACATGGTTTTATAGTTCCAGATTTGTTACAATTTGCTTTGTTTACATGTAATATCATTTCACTTTGTAATTGTAAGTTTGGGACATTGGTTTGTATAAGTCATTATGGGCAATCTTCTTGTACATCCTAAACGTAAATGAAATTTTCCATTATGTATGATTTATCCATTCTATGCTCATCTGCTTACTCTGATAGTTGAAAAAAAAAACTCGAATTTGACCATCCTTTAAGGTTAACACTCGGGTTTTTGGGAAACAGGTCGTGTACTTGAGTCTTGAAAAGTCGGGGCGTTACAGCTACCTATTAAAGATCTTTAAAAAGGGTGACATAGCATGAAAGCCATTGATGAAAAAAAATTAAAAGCTGAAGGAATAAAAGAGGGAACTAAAAGATGAAAATAAAGCAAGTTTCGGTTTAGGTTCGGTTGTCCTGAATGCTCTTTTAATTATCAATGTTATCATGAAAGTGACAAATTGAACCTTTGATTGTGATAAGTCTAGACTTCATTGACACCCATGGAACTCAGTGTTCAGAATTGTTCTAATTAGAGGATTAATGCCTTGAACGTAATTATGAAACTTATCGAGTGCTAGAGTTTAGGAGAAGGAAATGCACAACATTGATGTATTTTAGAATTTTATTATCTGGATTGTTTTTTTTAAACCACTAGAGCTTATGGAAATTATCCTGTGGTTCGTGAAATATTTTTCGCATACTTTGTTCGAAACTAGCAAAATACTGGTTGGGGGTTGTATTTAGGATCAAATATTGCATATTATCCCCATTTATATCTTAGTTTTATGAACATGATAATGCTTAATGTTCTATTTTACTCATATATTGTATTGCAAGGTGAATTTAAAAGCTTGGATTGAAAAGGGTGATAAAAGCATGGATTTGATGCTCAAGAATCACTAAGGCAAGGGATGGATCTTAGGAGACTAAGATTGAAGAATTCACATGCCAAAGATCCAAGAAAACCAAGAATGAAGAGAATCAAAGATTTGAAGTGAAGAAAAGGAATCCTGAAATCGTCCTGAAAAGGCATATTCTGAAACTCTGGGTCATTTTGTGAAATTGCACATAGTGAAATTTATTTTGAAAAACTGCGCAGAGTGAAGTCTATTTTAGCAAACTACGTAAATTTGAGGCAGTTTCTAGAGTTTTCCAACTAGGTGCGAAAATTGGAGTTCTACAACTATAAATAGGACTCCCTAGTATGTTCCTAGGCATCTTATAAGGTTTAAGGAGTGGAGCAAAAAGGTGGAGAAGTCATCACCAAGAGTTTTTCTTCTTCTTTCTTAGTTGTTTTCATGTTTTTCTTAAGAGACTTTGGTACAATCATGTAACGCCTCATGTTTGCAGGACCGGAGTATATGACCCGTTTCTCAAAAACCCGAGTGTTAACCTAATAATATCCAAATTCCATATATAATTTTTTTTTATCAAAGTTAGCAGATAAGCATAGGATGGACAAGTTAACATAAAGAAAATTTTTCATTTACATTTAGAATACACAAGAAGTTACCCATAATGACTTATACAAACTAATGTCTCCACCCTGACAATTACATGATTACTTACATGAGAAATTTTAAAGCATGTAAAACACATAAACGAAAGCCGCATGATTGCCCAGCTTCCTTGACAAGTACAATCACGTATCCTTGGCCACCAAGGTGGCACCTCTTCAGTCTGAACCCGCAAATTACTTAAGCCACCTGTGCTACCTTTATGGTTATATATTTGATGGATGAGTGGCCAACTCAGTGTGAATTCTCCTCAAGATTACACATCGTCGCCTTAGCTAAGTATAGTTAAAACGACAAGGCAATCAAAACAATACATGATGCAGTCTTTTTATATGTATGGATGCTCGAATGCACATCGACCTGGGGATGCACATCCAGTCAGACTTGGGCTCGTCGCCCATGCAATCATCGACCTGGGAATGATCATCTAGTCGGAACTTGAGCTCGTCACCCGAAAATAGGCCGATAGTCGGTAGTCTAGGAGCTAGCGAAACGATACCCCAATAACACTAAGACACATGCTACAACATCTAGAATTAGCCACCCGTCATCGCTAATATGCTATGAATGCATGATTAGCCGAACCATTATTATCTCAATTACAACCAGCTAATTTAAGTAACTTAATGGTCACTACGGGAGGCTCGTCACCCAGCATAGGCCGACAACTTGAGCATAGTGTCCCATGACCACCATTCCCGGCTCATGAGATTTCCTCCACCATAGGATGCTTAATGAAACCCATCGATCAGTGACTAATCAAATTCAATAAGTAGGGATTTCCATCGCCTGGTATAGGCCATTAAAGGCACACAAGAAAAACATCAAAACATGGGACGTGTTAAATCGTGGCGGTAAAAGAATGCTCAGAATACTAATCGAGGCGGCAATGGTCAGGTAAGATTAAATTAGAGTAGTTAAAAATGTCATTTCAGGCCATTCAAGCCATATAACCTATGGATGGTAAATCCCACATTAATATTTCATGTACCACATAACCTCCAATCGAGGGTCCATTCCATTCCAATTCCATCATGTTACATCCTATATATGGGTTCACGTACACAAGAAGGCTTACCCACTAATAAGTGTAGTGAATATAGGTCCATAGTGACTTACAACAATTCATGTGAAAATATACCGTTATAACATGGCAGGCATATGTTAAGCATAATAATCACAACAGGTCATAATGTGAACTATAAATTAAAATGAGAGCTATCATGTAAGCAACTATCGCATGCAATCATGTTTCACAATTATCAACTGTAAATCAGATATAAATCATGTAAGAGATTGCATACTATGAATTAAGAATTTTAACATTTGATAAAGACTATAACATAAACCAATTTGGAAATGGAAAGCTTAAGGGGAAGAATCATCACCTTGTACTTCGAATTCTCTTTTAGTGTCGCTAAGTGCTTGCGCCCTTAGAATCTGGTCCTATCATGAATTGTGAAATTGTATGGTTAGCTCACATTCTACATACTTTTTATGGTTGGGATTATAACCTAGGGTTCGGATTACTCATTTCTAGGGTTTTGGTGTAAAATTAGAATTTTCATCCTAGGGTCTAGTTAAACACCTAAATGCTAGGATTTTAAATCCTAAATTATTATTATTTTTATCATTGCACGATGGATCAATTAACATTCGTAATGGGAGTATTTATCAATCAATATTGATAATGATGATTCTCAAATTCATATTTAAATATTTCAATATTATCTAATATTTTCTGTAATTACTAATAACCTATTGAGTAATACAAGTAATGACACTAAAATTTTCACTAACAATGATAAGGAGCAATACTAACAATTATATTAATAAGAATCATTCTAACCCCTAAGGAAAATGATAATATTTTCTAATAATAATAGTCATAACTTTTAATGATGAATCTAGCCATGATAATAGGTACTATGACGTACCATGATTATGAATTTCTACAATTAGATTCATAGACTAACTTACCAGTTATGTCTTAAGTATAGGCCTAGGGTTTAAGTTACTTAGGTCTAGAGTTTTATCTTAGAGTTTAGGTCTAGCCTAGATTTTGTGTAATTAATTTTCTTAGTGCTAAGTAAATAATTATAAATTATTTATTAACATTAGCGTTATAATTATTATCAATTGATAGTCATTATGATGACACCAATTAGCGAAGTCCACTATCAACAATAATTATTTAAGAATGATAAATAAAATACTAATACCTAACATCTAATGGTTGAAATTCGTTTACAATAGCTAATTTTAGCATATATAACCTGCTAATAGTTGAACATGATAGAAATTGCAATAACCACAGTAGAACCAATTAAAAAAAATAAATCGAATGATTCATTTTGCAAGTCGATTATCCCTTATCTTTTCTAAGAATCATGTAATGCTTATTCGCTTGTCTTGGCGAGTTGACCCAGTACAAGGCCTTCTTAGAGCACGACTGACTAAGTCAGCCTTCTTAGAGCACGACCGACTAAGGCCCATAACCTTTGGAAAATTACGGATCAAGCCGTAACGGCTGCAGCAACATGACTGGGCCGAGTGATAGGCCCAGTTTTGAGACTGCATTCGGCCCACAACTCAACCTAGTTAAAGCCTAATTTTAGTTCAGATAGAGGCCCATTTGGAGGCCTGGCTTCAGTGCATCACATGGCCTTATGAAGGCCCACATCACACACTAGCTGAGGGCTGGTTTTTTAAGGCCGTTTTTAGTGCAGTTTGCAGCCTAAACCGTGGCTCAGCTCATGGGTTGTGTCTGCCTACATCTCAGCCCAGAGCTTTCTGTTCAGAATCTGGATCGGCCTAGCATTTTTGCTGGATGATTCTCAGACGATCCTAGCTCATTGTCGATGTAGCTAACAGAGGTGTGGTGCACGGCCTTACCTGATCTTTGATTTTTGTTGGGCTGGACCAGCAAGTAACTCAGCAGCTCAGTCAGTGCATGTGGTGTAGTCAGCCGCACCTCCCCATTCCCTCCTTTCTTTCTTTCTTCTTCTTTTCTTCCTTTGTTTTTCTTTTCTTTTCCTCATGACCAGAAAACGTCTGGATTGACCAGACCCGTCCCTAGGTCGGACCGAACTCGGTCCAGCTTGACAGACTCGGATCGGGTCTAGGTGCAGCAACGACACCACTTTCTCCCTCGTTTTCTTCCTCTATTTCCTCCTCCTTCCTCTTCATTTCTCTTTTCTTTCTCCCTTTGTTTCTTCTTCTTTCCCTGCTTTCCCTATTTCTCTGCTGCTCCTAACAGCGACTGGACCAGACATCAGCCCGGGTCGAGCTGGTGCGGCACTACAGCCCGATCGACCCGCACCCCCTGTTTCTCTCTCTTTTTCTCCCTGTTTTTCTCTCTTCTTCCTCACTTTTCTCAAGTGCGGCAGCTATGCACGTGGACTGCTGCTCGATCGCTTCTTCTCTTATGATGAGCCCTAGCATATCACTTAGCCATTGGATGAAAATAGATGGCTCGGATGCTCTGTTTTTCCATAAACTCCGAATACCACTAGTACAAGGAAAACCAGCCGCTGGTTTTTCTCAAAACTCTAAAACAAAACCAGGTCTAAATGGAGGGCAGAGATTTACTCAGGCGAATGGTTGGGATTGAGAAGGGAGGGATTCACGCGGATTTTGGGGAGGAAAAACCTTTCCAGCTGTAATTTCCACTTTTGGAAATGCCACGCACGGCCCTATTTAGGCCCAGATTGTGTACACGCACGTGTGCGCGCGCGTGTACGAACGGTGTAGGTTTGTTCGGGCCCACCAAGTCTACGAGATAGATGGTTCGGATTGGCTTAAGGTGGCCCTCCTGATTCACAACAATTCGGTTTTGGGACGACAGGAAGCACACCAACGCTTGCACGCTCGGCCTTTTGCTCTCGCGGCTGTTGGCATGCACGTGTGCGTGGGTTACAAAAATCACATGGTTTTCGTCAGTTCCATCACCCTGATTGATGGACAGTTCCGATCATCATGAAGATCGATCATGGTGGCCCACCGACTCACGCACGGACGGTCCCCCCTTTTTTTTTTCAAACCATCCATAGGCAGGAACAAAGAAGGAAAGAGAGAGACGTCTCTCTTCTTCAGAAGTTGTCGGGTCAGCCCTGTCTGACCGAGCATGGTGGTCCGGTGCACCTCGAGTGCACCACCTATGGTGTACACAAAATGGTTTTAGGGCCCCCAGAGATGAAATTGAGGAATCTCCTCCGTCCAAAATTCTCAGGGGCTCAACTGGGCCATCTTGACTGGAGATGAAATAGATCTAATGCTTAGATGGGCCATGCTAGCCGAATCACAGCCTTTAGGTGCCGAGTACATCGATCCGATGGTCGGATCAACTCCAATCTGACCGTCAACGGTCAGAAGATTCTAATGGGTCACCAATAAGTTTAATACTCGTTATTATCCACCTGATCATATTAATTTTAAATTTTAATTTAGATTTCCATTATTATTACACGTGTATATATATACATATACATATTTGTTTATATCATAGTCGTCTAGTGGGTCCCACACTGATGATTTGTGAAATTCACCCCGCTCACGAGGTGCGGCGGGTTCATTTTGGGCTTAGATTCAAAACTTGGGTGGGCCACACCTAACGAACTTCATCGTGTTCATTGATCCTCACTGATCCAATGACTGGATTATCTAGTTATGCTAGGGATTCCAACATTGAATGATATGGCCTGATGAATGGTGAATGGGAGTTATTTTATTTATTTATTTATTTATTTTATTATTTATTTATTTTATTATTATTATTATTATTATTATTATTATTATTATTATTTACAGTCAGATTTATATTAGAATGAGGGTGAATGTTTAATAAGCTAGGTTAGTGTTCATTCTAAGTTAGGTTATGTGGTAACACCCGAGTATGGGAAAGTACGGGGTGTTACAAATCATGTTTATGGTTGGCTAAATCTCTTAGCTATGGCTAAGCGATGAAGCTTGTAGCGTGATGGGATATTTCTCTTGCTTTAATTCATGTTTATGTTGAACCTTCTTTGATTCTAATTTGATTTTAAAGGAATACTTTTAGTTTTTAATGATTTATTGTGACTTAAATTATAGTAAATCTGTAATAGCTTTGAGTATATTATTTTTCTTACTTTGAGATTGTGGGGTTGGTAAATCTTGTTGTCGGCCATCGTCCCATGGGCATGGTTTCGTGATGGAATTCTTTCTAAGTATCACAATTCTCCTCCTTTGATAATTAGATCAATGAAAGTTCAGATTTGGTTTTATTGATATATCTTTCAATTAGATAGGATAGGACTCCAATTCCAATTTTTTTACTTGAATCAAGTAAGAGGGCTCCCTGATCACTACAAGTGGATCCTTGGCACCCTAGTTCTCACCTTTAATTTCTTAGTTTTAAATTACTCTATTCACAATTACTCTCTCCAATACTTCAGAATTAGTTTCACATCTTCTTCTAGTTCTACTTCTAGTTAATTTCAGAAATGTACAAGTTTCAGACCCTGTGGATTCGACCTCAGTCTTACTGAGATTACTACATCACATTCCTACACTTGTGGTTGTGAATAGGGGTGCACCTGAAAGGGTGATTATCGACAAACCCACTAGTGACATGACACAGAACCTTAAGCCGTTGTACATATTGGCTCATCTAAATGGATGTCTTGTTACCATAATTTTGATTGATAATGGGGTTGCAATGAATTTGTTACTGAGGAGAATAATGGTCAAGTTGGGGAAGACAACGGCTGATTTGATCCCGTCATAAGTGACCGTTAGCAATTTTGTTGGCCACATCATGAACACACACGGTGTTTTACCGGTCGATCTGACCGTGGGTACCAAGACAATTTTGGCGTCGTTTTTTCATAGTAGACACTTCATCGAGCTGTAATGTGTTATTGGGAAGATATTGGATTCATTCTTTTGCATGCATCCCATCTTCTCTCCACCAGTTTGTGATTTTTTGGAACCAGGACAAGGTCGAGCTAATCTTGGCCGACAATAAACCTTTTTTGGTCACGTTGAATGCTAATGAACCTTATGACTATAGTGAAGAAGTAGGACATATCAGATTCACTGGGAGAGATAAGCTTGGCCACCCTACGGGGATCACGGTAAAAATGAACCTAGACAGCATTGTGCAAGCTATTCCAGAAGTTACCCAAGCCAATGATGCTCGGCTGAAGGATATTGTCCTCTACAGGTCGGCCTCCCATTGTATCATCGAGGAGGTACCATTATCAGGACATCAAGGAATGAAGTGAGTGGGGCCGACTTCATGGCCAGAATAAAGGATATTGTCCTCTACAGGTCGGCCTCCCATTGTATCTGATGAAGGTTGTTTTGTGAATTTGGCCGAGTCAGAAGAATCAGCTTAGGGAGACAATTTCAAGTTTGAAGAAGCATTGAAAGAAGAAGATATCTGATCACAGGTCCATGACCTGCTGGTTGAGATCAACCTGGGGACGGATCATGACCCGAAGTCAATGTTCATAAGCAACTTGTTGCAACCCCCTGAGAAGGAGGAGTTAACAAAGTTACTTTTGGAGTTCGTCGATTG
Source organism: Magnolia officinalis (assembly GCA_021015155.1). Classification (NCBI taxonomy): domain Eukaryota; kingdom Viridiplantae; phylum Streptophyta; class Magnoliopsida; order Magnoliales; family Magnoliaceae; genus Magnolia; species Magnolia officinalis. The sequence continues at coordinate 42,186,540 of JAJHSJ010000007.1, forward strand.
CTTTGCGTGGGATTACCATAAAATGCCAGGGTTGGATCAATCCCTGGTTGAGCATAAATTACCCATGAAAGAAGGTTATCGGCCGTACAAGCAACTGCTTAGGTGGATGACGGTCGAAGTCACCCTTAAGATCAAGGAGTAGATCGAGTGACTCCTAAAAGTCGGTTTCATCTGACCAATCAAATATGCAGAATGGATGTCAAATGTGGTCCTGGTAATAAAAAATGGCAAGTTAAGGGTATGTATCAACTTTAGAAATCTAAACCTGGTTACGCCAAAGGACTAATACCCTATGTCGGTGGCCAATCAGCTCATCGATCAGGCTGCTAGACATGGGATTATGTCTTTTTTGGACCAGTATTCTAGATATAATCAGATCTATATAGCATTAGACGATGTACCAAAAATGACATTCAGATGTTTAGGGCCTTTAGGAACGTATTGTTGGGTAGTGATGCCCTTCAGATTAAAGAATGTAGGGGCCACATATTAAAGGGCAATGAATGCCATTTTCCATAATATGATCGACTGCTTTATGGAGGTCTATGGGGACGATGTGGTGGTTAAGTCGACTTATGTAAATAACCAACTGGCCCACTTATGCAAGTCCTTTGAACGGATGAGGCTCCATAAAATGAAAATGAACCCTTTGAAATGTGCTTTAATTCTTGGTGTCTCGGCCAATAATTTCTTGGGATTCTTGTTACATCAAAGAGGAATCGAAGTCAATTAAAACAAGGCTTAGGCCGTAATTAATGTGCGGCCACCAAGAAACAAGGCTAAACTACAAAAATTCTTGGGCCATGTCAATTTCTTGAGGAGGTTTATATCTAACTATGCAGGCAAAACCAACATCTTCTCTCCATTATTGAAGTTGAAACAGGGAATCGAATTTGTTTAGGAAGCAGAGCATCAACTGGCTTTCAATAGAATCAAGGAATATCTAATGAAGCTGCCTGGCCTCTTATTAAAGGGTGACCGCTCATGCTATATGTCACAGCCTCAGCGGAATCGATTGGAGCTCTTCTAACACAATATGACGACATGCGAAAGGATCAGTTGGTTTATTACTTGAGTCGGATGCTGCTCGATGCTCAAAGACGATATTCAGCCATAGAAATTATGCTTGTCATTGTATTTCACGGCCACTAAGTTGAGGCATTACTTATTGGTCGAGAGAGTAAATGTAATAGTAGTTACCGATTTAGTGAAATATATGTTAAACCGGCCAATTTTAAGCGGACGAATCGGTAAATGGTTGTTGGCTTTATCTGATTTTGATCTACATTACGTTCCACAAAAAGTAGTGAAAGGTCGAGCCATTGCTGACTTCTTAGCTGACCATCCTTCGGATCTTGAGGAGCAAATTCCCCCAAGTATCCTACATTTGTATTATGTGCAACTCACGTCGTGGAAATTAATCTTCGATGGGTCAAGGACACATGATATGTCTGAGGCCGAAGTCATTTTGAACGCCCATAATGGGAATCAGTAGGAATTTGCATTCCAACTAGAATTCGAATGTACTAACAATCAAACTGAATATGAAGCTATGATAATTGGCCTAAAATTTCTACTGGAACTACGATTGAAAATGTGACCGTTATTGGAGATTCACAGTTTGTGATAAATCAAATGGCAGGATTGTTTAAATGCACCAACCCATCTTTATTACCATATTATGCCTTAGCGGTCCAGTTACTCGACCAATTTAAAGAGGTCGAGTTGATGCATGTCAATAGGGAACATAACGCGGATGCCAACAAAATGACACAGTTAGCCGTGGGACTTGAAGTCTTGAGAGGATCGTCCGGTCAAATGATCATCATCCAAAGGAAATCTTTGCCCTACGTATTTCAGAGGGAGAATGTGATGAAAGTGTGCCAAATAGAAGTAGAGCAGGATTATTGGAGGTCTCCTCTCATGGGCTATTTGCAGCGCACACATATCAAGATTGACAGGAGTATACGAAGGTCAGTCGCAAATTATGTGATGGTTGATAGTAAACTGTATCGAAAATGAGTCGATAGAGTTTTACTTTGATGCTTATCAAAGAAAGAAGTTATGTTCGTCATGGAGGGGGTCTACGAAGGGATTTGTAGGGCCCATCAGGCAGGGAAAAAGATGAAGCTCACGCTCAGATGTTATGGCTATTTTTGGCAAAAAATGATGGTTGATTGATCTAGTATGCAAAGGGCTGTGAGGCTTGCTAGAAAAATGGACTAGTCTAGCATGTGCCCGCGATCGAGATACATCCCATAATAAAGCAATGTCCATTTTGAGGATGAGCGATAGATTTGATAGGACAGATTCACCCACCATCAACTTGCATGGATTCATTCATCATCGTAGCGACTTATTACTTTACTAAGTGGGTAGATGCAAAGCCTATGAGGAAAATCGGTCATACAAAAATCATTGGTTTCATTGAAACTAATATTATCCACTATTTTGGGATACCAAAGTTCATTACTATGGATCGAGGTGCGACTTTCTTAGCCAAGGAAGTACGAGAAATGGCCCATAGATATGGCATCAAAAATTGGCATTTGACCATATATTATGCCCAGGCTGAGGCTAACAATAAGGTAATCAATAATATCCTAAGGAAAATGATTTGAGAAAATTCATGAGAATGTCATACCAAACTGTCCGAGGCTCTGTGGGCTTATAGAATGTCGCCTCATACCAATGTTGGGGTTAGTCATTTTGCATTAACTTACGGACACGACGCAATCTTACCCTTAGAAATTATGGTCCCATCACTGCGAACTGCATATCAGGCTCAGTTAATTCCAAAGTTCATAGAGCCAATGTTGGCCGAGCTCGAGAAGTTGGACGAGGTCTATATTAGAGCTCTGGACTTGATCATTGCTGACAAAGTAGCCATGACACGAGCATATAACAAAAGGGTGAAAGGTAAGTCTTTCGGGATAGGCATTATGGTCTGGAAAATGGTACTACCTATTAGATAGACACCAAGCATTGGGTAAGAAATGGTCGCCTACTTGGGAAGGGCCATATGTTATCGAGCAAATCCTCAAGTGAGGAGCCTATGTCTTGAAAGATATGGACGGAAATATCGCAAGGGCTCCTATAAATGGCCGCTTCTTGAAACATCACTTTCCTTTACTGTGGGAAGTCATCAGGAAACGGGCCAAGCCAAGTTAGTGAAATAAGTAGTTGGTTTGAATAAAAGCCTTGAAACAAGGGCTAGTGATTACAGGATAATCAAAATAAGTACAAAAAAGGGGGAAATGATTTGGTATATCAAGCGGTTGAGCTACAAGTGAGCCGACTTGAGCTCTTTGAATCTTTTAGTGGCTAAGGCTTTTGTCTCCCTCGCCAAGTTTTACCTCTTGGTCCATGAAGCGTGTTGGCTCATGAGCTCTGCAGAGGTGCGATCAATCTATGCAAGAAGTTGGTTGAGGGCCACATACTCCAAATAGGCCGACTTCTTTTCGGCTTCACTAGATTTCGTATGGTCCCGATAAAGCGCTATCTGGGACTCGATGAATGCAACCAGCTCCTCATTTTCAGGCTGATCACAGCCCTGGTAAAACCGATGGGTCTCGACCAAGTCAACAAACAGATTATTGCACGCGATCTTCAATGACCACAGATCTCCTCATTAAAGTTATGTTCGCAGGTCCAGTGCAATTTGTTCTTCAAAGCCGCTTCATGGAGGGCTGGCAGAGCTCTGTATTCAACACTAAGAATTGATAGACGCGATAAAGAAGCAATGCAATGCTCAAGCTCTCAGTCATCCTAGGAATATTTTTCTCCAAGTTGCCGGAGTTTCAAAAGAATATTCGAGATCTCCTGGGGAAGGTGATGATCTTCGGAAAAATCAGCAGCATCCCTTAGGAAGGGATGAGGGTCACGTAAAAACGAAGAGCGTGACAAGTAGTTGAGCCCTTCTGCGAATATTTCTTTTGTAATTTTAATCGACATATAAAAGAAATGCATGAAGGCTAAAATAATGCCGACTAAAGTTTTGGTTTGAGTATGGTCGTGGTGCATTTTGAAATCTAAGGGGTGCTTTTATAGATGAGAAATTCAACAATTAATGCGCATGGGGTGCATTGTGACGGTTGGGTACTTGAGACAGAAGGCCGCTGCAATGAACCATTGCCAAGATCATGAGGAAAGTAGAGGAATAAGTGGGATTTCCTCGAAAGAAGCAACATCATCACTGTGGCCGAGGTATGGCATGCACGGATGAGGGATGGCTAAGTATTGCATGTTCGTATTGGAATACAAGGGACAGGCCAACAACTAAGGTACTATTAAAGTCAAATGGCATTGTTGAAAGAAAAGTATGTCCTTTCCCTTAAGTTTTTATTTGGTATTGGATTTTATTTATCGCCTTGCCGGTCATTGACCGCATTGTAACAAAAGGAAAACAAACATAGAAAGCTTAAAAATAGTTGAGTAGCCTAAATTTTCATTCCCTCGAACTCTTCGAGGAGGGCATGCATCTCTATTTCACCATTTACCTTAGATGGAGCTCAAGTAGTCTCTTTTTTTTTTTTTATGACAAGTGGCAAGAGATGGAGTAGTTGATCGGCATGAAGGGCGGTCGAAGAGACTTCACCCTCAGCTGCTTTCTTGGCACTGCAACTTGCCTTCGACTGTGCCTGAAGGGTGATTTGTCCATCGAGGAATGCAAGGTCGTGTGGGGCACCCATCTCCTTAGCAAAGTAAGCAGAATCTCATTCCTCTGATTACTCCATTAGCCTAGCTTGGTAAGACTGCAACATCCTATGCATAGTCCGATTGAATTGGAGCGCTTGGGTATACTGCAATCTCTTGTACCAAAGGTAAATCCTGTTTATTGCTCATCACCGAAGAATCATCTTTAGCCGCAACTTTCTGCGGAAGGTATTTCGAATTTACTTTATTGGTAAAAGACAGTTCGCAATACCGATCGCCCATGGCATATAAATGTTATAGCTTTTGGACAAGTCTCCCGGGCGCAACGTCTAACTCGGCCGCAGATGAAGCAATTATGGCAAAACCATTGGCATCTAATAGCCGGTTGGAATGTGAATATTCCTTCGAGCCTCATTCGAAGATCGCCCTCAAATAGGACTCATCACCTGCAATGAGGGCAAAAGGACTGAAGCCAATGAGGCAGTGAGAAAATGACGATGTGGAATCAGAGTAGACATTAGACAGTGTTTAAATAGGCATGCTTGACATCCACAATCTGGTGCAATTGTAACGATAATATCGTCGGACGGTCCTGGTAATTAGGAACATGGGAACGGTCAGGGCACACATTTTTTTTCAAAAGTGATGACGGGGCTTCCAAAACTTTAGGTAGAACCAATCGCTCACATCATAGATTTGGACCACCACCCAAAAGCCTCTAAAGCCGTTTAGTTGGTTGGATTGATTTGTTTCTTTTATGATTGTGCGGCCCTTCTATAGGCTTTGAATGCCATAATATATTCTACAACGATCTATGAGGGAGGGAGGGCGTATAGAAGGTCGGTGGAGAAGGCTCTACCGAATCATTCCTACCGTCCAAATGAACAAATCCCGAAAATCCCACCAATCGAATGATCCTAACCATCAGGTCTCGGCTATCAAACAGAAAGTTGGGACTGAAATGGTTGGACTCTAACAAAATAAATCAGAGAGTTAAGGTCCATCTATTGCTTGAATCTCACCATCCAAAGGGGGCCCAACTATTTTGGTGGTTCAGATTGCTGTACGTGTGTCCCGCGTTCGGTAGGTGAAACACCACTACCTAACCAGAACGCGGATGAGGTGGATCCAGACAGGTAAGTGCGGCGCAGACTGTGGGGCCAACCTCGATTTGTGAAACACGGCAGCCTAATCAGAACACCGATCAAGCTGCTATTTGCGCTTTCCGATTCATCTTGGTCTGTGTGACCTTATCAATAGGTTGGATGGAAAATGAATCTTACGGTGGATCCTAAGGAAGTTTTTAACGGTGGGCTTTCAATGACCATTATTTCCTGTGGTGGTCCACCTGAGATTTATATCTGGTTCATTTTTCGGACAAAGCCCTAAAGTGAGCTGGAAAAACAGATGGACGGTGTGTATATAACAGATACATCGCACATGGGTCGATCCGGGGTCGCACCTAATCCGCGTTCACCTAACAATGCTGAGCTAGCTGCCACGGTACTCCCATTGTCCAGTGAGCTGACCCCAGCCGGAGCGGACCGGCATCCTCTCCAACACCTGTCTCTGGGCCCACAGTGTTGAAAATGTAAAATCCACTCCGTCCATCAGGTTCTATCCTCGATTCTAGATAATGGAGAAAATTTAGGGAGATGCACAACTCAAGTGGGCGTACACACCATATGAAATAATGGGGATGGGTTGCCAACCAAAGGTTTGTATGTGGGTCTGCTATTATGTGCATATTTCATCAAACCAGTTGATCAGGTGTATATCATCAGAATGAAGTGATTATATAAAAATCAGCGTGATCCTAAGTTCAGGTGGGGCCACACTGCATGAACTTAGAGGTTCTAGGGGCATTTTACATTCTTCTGATGGTGTAGCTCATAGGAGCTTTTTGTATAGGTGGTATTTTGTATGTACGGTTAAAATAAAGTTTTTCACCTGATAGGCCGAGCAGATTTACATATACAAACTTGTGGGCTCCACGGAGACTAGGTATTTTACGCACTGGGTAAAATTCGTGCCACGCACAATTCCGGTCCGACGGAGCAGAATCATAAGAGGTGGGTCCCACGACTTCATTGGCAAAAATTGGACGCTCGTCTTCAGATTGCCCGCGGGACCACGAATTTGAAAAAGACCAAAACGCCACATGCTGCTGGACTCGGGACCGGAACCGTCTGCAACAGCTGCGTAAAACAACCTAGTTTGTGGGTCCACCATGTTGTATACGTAGAATCCTCTCCGTCCATCATGATCTATCCTCAATTCTAGGATTTTGTACAAAAAAATCAGCAAGATTCACAACCAAGGCAGTCCAAACAACAGTAAGAATGGGACGGAATGCCATCGAAGGGGCCACACCAAGTGTAGGGTTGAAACAAGAGTTCTACACCTGATGGACGGAGTGGATTTACATATCAAACATGGTAGGCCCCACAGAGCCTGGGTGTTTTACGCAGCTGGTATAACAGGTGTTGGAGACTTTTTATCAGCAGCTGCGAGACCATTTCCTAATCAACCTCGCTCCACCCTGCCCTAGGGTCAGCGGTCCACGTGTCGCTTCCTGCTTAAATCTATTCGACGTGTCCACGTGTTACCGATCGATTGCTGAATCAGCCAACTTATATTATAACGCCTCCCTCCCTCCCTCCATTTCTTCCCGACCGAGCATAGACATATTTTCATTTCTCTCCTCCCAAGCAGGTATTATTTTCCTTCCTTCTTTTCATCTTTTAAAGCTGATTCCTTTTTCTCTCTCCTTGGACTTCATCTATAGATCGGAACCGTTCTTTTGTTTCGAAAGCTGATTTTTAACTGTTGATCTTTTCTGTCGTTGCTTGGAATCTTGCGACTGTGTTCAAATCTTATGGTTCAGAAGATCTCAGCCTCTTTTCTTTGGCTATTTTAATGATTCACGTTGCGAAGATTTATGCCTGTGAGAGATCTATGCCGTCCATCGAGCAGATCATCTGGTGAATGTGCTCTAGATTAAAAAAGGGTCAGGCCTGACCACTCCTCATGCGTGCCAAACACTTACGATGAATGTGGACCGTTGATTATTCTTCTTATGTAATTCGCCTGATGAGTTGACTGACCTAAAGTTTTGGGCTAGAGGGCACATTCTCCATGGGGCCTGGGTCAGTGAATGGCGTAGATCTTGCGCACCTGTGGGGCATTTGTGTTTGGCGCTTTCTGAGGCATTTCTACAAATAATATGCATCCATGAAAATGATCAGATGTTAAAAAAATTTAAAAATAAAAGAAAAAAAATGTATGAATTCCTAGTCACATATTAGTATATTACTTTAGGATTCTATACAATTGCTAAAAAAAATTAACAGACTGATAATTCCTAATGTTCGATTTTTTTCACCAATTACCTCAGTAATGAAAATGAAATGGGTTATCATTACGAATTTACCACTGTAAAAAAAACATGGGAAATGCAAGTCATATGCAAATGTATTTAGGCGACAGGTAAAGGAATTTGTAATCATTACACTTTTCATGTTATTTCTATGAAAATCTCAAATCCAAATGGCAACATCAGGGTTATTTGGTGATGATTTGACATTAAAGTAATGTAAAAGTGTCATCATTACGATTTTACCAATATTAAGCGAAATACATAAGATGGAGACAGGTAAAGTAATTTGTAATCATTGCACATTTCCTATACGTTACCTTACTAATTGGTGAACAAATGGGCCCCAAGTGGAATGTATCACTGTCTACTTACAATTTACGGTTCTCTCAAATGACTATTTCTCATGATGGGAGTGTGAAATTCTACTTTGATATGGTTTTATATGTGAATGAATTTATAATCTGATGATCATCAGAGTAAGCGGTGGATGTTTGTATGTTCTGTTTTGCGATCCATTTACTTTTAGTTGATCTATATAACCAATATTTGTTGATTCATTCGATTACTTTGAATTTCATGGGTATAGTTGTCATATCTTTTTTCTCCTCGTAATGTGATAAATATATGGGCCTCTATGGTTTGGTCCCTGAGATCCAGACTGGTCATTCAGTGGTTCAACCATGAAATGGCATTAGAGAAATGACCACATTGATTGGGAAATCCAAACTGCCTAATTGTTGGCGTACGAAATGGACAGTTGAAGAAAAGAAAAGAAAAGAAATAGTTTGCAAATGGTTTCTAGGCAATGGGTTAAATTTCACTGATTGGATGGTTAGGATCATTGGATCAAGGGAATTTCTGGTCAGTCGCCGACTCATGGTTGGGCCGAACATATGGATGTATAGTTAACCACCTGTATTTGTGAGATGGTAACTTCTACACTCCAAGGGGAGAAGAAATGTTCTCCCGAATTTGTTGTGTTATGCTATTTGTCCTTTTTCTCAAGATAGTTGTGTTGCTAATGGCTGTTGAGATTTCTTGGGTAGTGTGTGAAGCATTTGGTTTTGGTTAGAGATGCCTCCTTGGTCCACTTTCCTCTGGTTTTCATTACAATTCATATTTTAAATTTCAATGCGTTACATTGTCTTCCACTTACATTTTCCCTATGATTTCACATCGCACACTTGTGTTTTAGTTTTGTTTTGCATTTTAGATATTTAGGTCCTGTTAGGTAGACACCTAAAAATGAGTTCATCACATTTTAGTTGACAATAATTATGTAGTAGAGATCTAGATCTCTAGCACATAATGAGTTCATGTTAACAATTATTATGTATCAAAGATCAATATCTCTAATACATAATGACTCTTAACTAAAATGAGATGAACTCATTTTTATTCGTTTTCCAAACAGGGTCTTAGCATTTATCAATTATGACTTTGTGATTGGCTTCTGATATAGAAATTTTACTACAAGTTTCCAATGTTGCCTTTGGGAAACAAATGAAAAATGCTGCCCCTTTGTAGAATTTTACCGTATGGAAGAAATGCTATTGTAGTGTGATGCAGGACAATTAACCACTTGCTCTAAAAGCTCGAACTGTTGGAGTATGACAAATTAATCCATTTATCTCATAGCCCAGGCTCCACATCTCATAGGTTAGGACCTCGGCCGAACCCCTCTTGTGGGCCCCAAATCACATGGGTACCGCCTCACACGGGCCACCCACCCCGAGTGTGTCCTCGCATCCCATAGGCTACCCCACTCAAGCCCGGTGTGAAATGCGCATTAATCACCCCCAGTGAGGAGTCTCGAACACGAGACCTCCCCCGTGGGCCATACTTGAGTGGCTTCAAAAATGTGGTTTTTCTTTTTGCCCTTTTGATGTGGACAAGCTTGTTAGTTTAGTGAGTTGTTCGTGATTTGTTGTCACAATGTGTACTATATCCAACTTGCATCACAAGTGAATCGGCAAAGACTGAGTTATTATGTTAGAATATGTTAGTTCATGGTATGGAGATCAAAGATTTTAAGTGTTTGTGGAGTGTTATAGACTTTGCTAATGCACTTGAGGACATGACTTGAGCAAGGATACGTATATATGTCACGGTCAGATTTACCATGGTTGTGGCATAGATGGGGATGCAGATTTTACACAAAATTGAAGTATGAGACATTATATGAAGTGGATAAGTGACCTCCTTTGAAGTATCCGGGTATTGTATATCTTAAGGCCATCTTTGAGTCCAAGCCATGTCGTTTAGAGAAGACTAAATGCTTCAGTGGATCAAGTTTGGGGAAGTTGTCATTTAGGGTGCGTTTGGTAAAACTTAATTTTGTAACTTATTACTGAAAAATGTCATTTGCAATGATTTTGGTAATTCAGACTGTTTGGTAACCAAAAGACATTCAGTTCTTAATTGGGAAAATCACTTAAAATTTAATAATTTTTTTCCAGCCACCACGACTTGGCTTAAAACTTATAGTGGAATACGGTAAGTCATTTCCTTTAAATTTTTGGTTGAATTTTGACCAAAATATCCCTGTCAACTTTTAAAATTGGTAAGATTACCTTTGAAGATATTCAAAACGTTGCAGGATTTTCTCCTGCTCAAGAAAAAAAATCCCTAAGTATCCGGAGGCCAATTCCTTCTCAAATCGTTACTTTCTTCATGTTAATCTACCTTTGATTTGAAGGTGAGATTTCAATCTTTTTCTTTTTTCTAAGGGCCTGTTTGATTTTCTAATTACAGAGATAATTCTAGGTAAATGGGTAATAATTATTTACCTCTGTGTTTCCGGTTGGATTTCCAAGGTGATTTGACTGCCACCTTTCATTTATAGCACTCCTCACGTCGCCCGAGGAGAAAAAGTTAAATTGTGGGGCCCACCTTGATGTTTGTGTATTATACGCACTGTACATCCCTTTAGCCAACTCATTTTAGGGCATGAGCCAAAAAAAGAGGCAGATCCAAAGATCAAGTGGACCACACTACTGGAAACAATGGGAATTGAACTCCTACCATTGAAAGCTTCTTGAAGACCCTGGAAGTTTTGGATCAAACTGATATTTTTATTTCCACTTTATCCATGACTGTGTGACCTTATTAACGGGTTAGATGACAAATAAACATCACTATGGGCCCTAGGGAGAAAACGACTTTCAACCATTGACGTTTTAATGATCCTTGTTTCCTAAGGTGTGGTTCACTTAAGCTATTGATTTTCCTCATTTTTGGGCTCATGCCTTAAAATGTATTTTTTAAAAGGATGGATGGTGTGGATAACTCATATATATCATGGCGGGGCCCACATATTTAAATTAGTAATAAAAACGTTTGTACGGACCGATTTTCGAAACATAATTCCTGGCGACTTTCAAACAGGTGTAGTAAGTAATAATCAGGTAATTCCGTGTATTTACTAGGGGAAATTAAAAATCAAACAGCCCCTAAGCCTTTGTAGGACCCACCATGATGTTTATTTTCCATCCATACTGTTTATAAGGTCACACAGACCTGGATGAAAGGAAAACATAAATATCAAATTGATCTACAACTTCTATGGTCCCCAAAATGTTCAAAAGGTAGACATCCAATCCCTTTAATCTGTGGTGTGGTCCGCTTGCCTCATTTTTGGGCTTATGCCCTAAAATAATCTCACCAAATTGATGGATGGTTTGCATATAACACATATATATCATGGTAAGGCCCACAAAACATGATGTTTTCAACTAAAAAGGGCTCTTGGGAGTGCATTGCATAACAATCTGAACACGGATTGCCTATTTACGCATGGCTAGTGGATGGTGCTTTGTTGGACCCACTATGATGTATGCATTTTATCTATGCCAACCATCCATTTTGGATAATTATTTTAGTGCATGAACCCAAAAATGAGGTAGATTTAAATATTTAAATCTCATGTGGACCACACCACAGGAAAACAGTGGCGATTGAACGCCTACTATTAAAAACTTCTTGTTGCCCACTGTAATGTCTATTTGCCATCCAATCTGTTGATTAGGTCACACAAACATGGATGAAGGGAAAAGACAAAATATCAACTTGATCCAAAACTTTTGTGGCCCCAAGAAATTTTTAATGGTGGGCGTTCAATCACCACTTTCCTATAGTGTGGTCAGCCTGAGATTTGGATCCGCTTCATTTTTAGTTTCATGCACTAAAATAATCTAGCAAAATGGATGGACGGTGTGGATAAAACACATACGTTATGGTGGGGCCCATAGAGCACCGTCTAGTAGCAAGTCGCTGGCAACATGTAGTTCGTGTTCGTGAAACCTGGGAGCAGATTAGGTGATACCCTGAATCTAGAGGTGGGTGGGACCCCTGACTGTGGGGCTCACAGTGATGTATGTGACTTAAATCCACACTGTCCAACCATTTTGAAAGCTCATTTTAAGGCATGATCCACAAAAATGAAGCTGACTAAAATCTTAGGTGGACCACACCACAAGAAATGGTCATAATTGAATCCCCACCATTAAAAACTTCATTAATTCCACTAGAATGCTTATTTGCCATCCAACCTGTTGATAAGGTAAAAAACACCTAGATGAAGAGACCACACAAATATCATCTTGATCCAAATCTTTTGTGGCCCACAAGAAGTTTTTAATGGTCAATCACCATTCTTTCCTGTACTTTGGTCCATCTGGAATTTGGAATTGCTTCATTTTTTTGGATCATGCCTTAAAATGAGCTTTCAATACAATTAGGGGTCAAACCCACCTTGGTGGATCCAAGGTCTCACCTAATTCACTCTTGTGAAACTCGGATCCACCAACGCTTGGATGTTAATCAGTCTAGGCAGAGCTCTGCGGGTCCCACCGTGATGTATGGGTTTTATCCATGTCGTCCATCCATTTTGAAAGATCATTTTAGGCTATGAACCCAAAAATGAGACAGATTCAAAGCTCAAGTTGTCTAATGCCAAAAGAAACTGCGGGAAGGGAAACGTCCAACATTGAAACCTTCCTGAAGCTGGCCATGATGTTTATATGCCATCCAAACCGTTCATAAGGTTATTACCACTCAGATAAATTGTAGGCACAAATATCACACTGAGACAACTTCTGTCACCCCAGTCGTTCAATCCGCACTGTTAGGCACAAATATCACACTGATACAAAACTTCTGTCACCATAGGCATTCAATCCCCACTATTTCTTGTAGTATTGCTCACACGAGTTTTAGATCCGCCTGAATTTTAAATTATTGTCCTATTGTGGACTTGTGAAAGAGATGGACAGAGTGGATTTGTCATGTGCATCTCTGTGGGCCGCACACAGCCCCGGGCACCGAAATTTCAATGTGCAGGGTCACAGGCAATTTGCAGATTGGGTAGCTAGAGACAAACGGTCTTGTCAAGGGATCTATGGGGCCCGTCATGATGTATATGTTTTATCTACGATGTCCATCCATTTTGACATAATTATAGGGCATGAGCCAAAAATGAGGCAGATTGAAGCCTATAGTGGACCACACCACAAGTAGTGGGGATTGAAAGCTTACCATTGAAACCACAAGAAGTAGTGGGGATTAAAAGCTTACCATTGAAAACTTTTTGGGGGGCTCAGAAGTTTTGGATCAAGCTATATTTAGTTTTTCCCTTCATACAGGTCTATGTGACCATATGACGGTTATGTTTGAGGTGTCCATTAATTAAGGGGTTATGTTTGAGTGATGTATGTGAATAGGGCATAGGTGTGCCAAATTTGGTGGCAAGGCAATAGCATGTTTTGTCGCATATTCTCAAAAAAAAAAAAAAATAATAATAATAATAAATAAAAAAATTGAGACAATAGGGGCAAATATAACAATTGCTAATTTTCAAACATATTTGGTTTGTTTTTACCAAACAGTTTTTTGTGAAAATAATAATAATAATAATAATAATAATAATAATAATAAAATTTGAGACAATAGGGGCAAATATGACAAATTGCTAATTTTCAAACATATTTGGTTTGTTCTTACCAAACAGTTTTTCGTGAAAAAAATACTTATTTTCAGATATTAGAAGTTTTTCCAGACAAATTACCAAACCAAATTTTCAGTACATATAAGTATTTAAATTTAGTAGTTTAAGCTTTCAACAACTAAATTAATTTTCAGACCTTATTTTTAAGTTTACCAAACGGCACCTTAGACTTCTGCATAATGTGCATCTCTGATGGAATATAAAATAACTACCATATATGGTATACCAAGGGCTTATACGTACGTAGGGGAGCATTTTCAACTTGTAAACTGATGAGTATGAAATTAGAGAGGATTTCTTGTTTGAACTTTCTATCTCTTGGCTTTCATTAGAGAAACTCCTAGCTATGGTAACTCTCATTCTTGTTTTATCTTATGTTTCCAAATCATTCTCAGGGATTAATTCAATGAACAACTCGAAAGAAAAAGTATGTTTCATTTAAGTCTTAGGGCTTGTGTTAAGGAAATTTTGTTGGAATTTTGATTCCATTGATTGTTTTTTATTATTGGAAAGGGAATTCCAAGAAAAAAACATTTCTGGAGTTTGGATGACAACAGAAAAAGTCCATGGATCTATAATAATCATGGATCGAAGACTCGATGACTCAGATCACCTCTTTCGGTCCTACAAGTTAGTCAAATTTTCAATGCTGACTAGTGGTGCTGAAGAACTTTGTATCTTGCTTGTGATTAATGCTTCCCAATTCCATCAAAAATCATATGGGAATGTTGTTATGAGTGGATCCATTTGCTAGGTTGGACTTTACTGAGCCCAAGTGATGCAGGGCCGATGCATGAACTAAGTAACATGTGAGATCAAATAACTGAATAAGATATTTAACAAAAAACACAAACGTTGCTATATTTATCACAAATATCATGAAAATCAAAAGAAAATCATGCATAATCTTGACCTAAGCTACCAACATCGTAACACAAGATCATTAAATAAAAAGAAACTAAGATCTAATGGATATAAGGATATCCAATTAACACATGGTATAATCTATTTCAAAATAGGAAACCTAATACAACCTAGGGTGAAAATTAGGATTTGGGTAATTTGGGAAAGCAGGAAAATTAGGAAATTTAGGTTTAGGGTTAGGGTTTGGATTGTGGATGGCTATGGGAAAATTGAGTTTGGGAGAAGACGAAGATTTGGGATGAGAAAATTAAGAATCTGAAAAAAAAAAAGAAGATTGTGTGGGGATAGATGGAGAGTTCGCACCTCTGTTGATGAAGATTAGCCTCGCACCAATATTCCTTCCAAATCGCATGAAGATGGGAGAAGAAAGCAAGGGCTTTTCTTCCTCTTATTTATTTATTTTTATCACGAAATTCAATGAGGGAGAGATCACACGCCCTATCATATATTTTTATAGATCCAAGAAGTTTCAAAAATTACAAAAATCTCCCTATCTTGTGAACTTTAACAAAATTAGCCCTAGTCTAAATAAAATGAACTAAAACACTCATAATGTGTCCAAATATAAAATAATCAAAAATTAAATCCTAAAATACGATAAATTCTAAAACTGATGTGGACGATCAACGATCAATGGCCCGATCATGTGATCCATGCGATCCAATGGTCCGATCGTCGCGTCCTTCCGATCCAACAGTCTGGATCATTCCATAAAGCAACCCATGTGCATCTTCTCAGTGTGGGGTCTTCCAGGTGCTCGTACATGCACATGGGGTCTTCAACACGATGGGTACTCGCCTAGTCACAAGGAAATCGGCGCGGCCCGCTTCCTCCTCTGATACGTACGTAAGGGTGTATGTGACGTGATGTCCTCATCACCAAGTCAACTCGGAGAGTCACACACCACTTGGATAAGTTGACAATCCATGATAATGGTGTTTAACAAACTTCGAATTCCATTGAATTTGTGATGAAGGACATACTAATATGGTACAATTGTTTGCATGTGTGCAAGATTTGCTCAATGGATAGTAGCTGCGCCAACTTCTACATGTCCTGTCTATTTGTAGGCGACGTCAAAAGGTTATGAATGTCTTATCAGGAGATTCTTGCATCATGGTCCATCCATGATGTGACAATGCGCACTAGTGGACTAGATCATAGAAACTTGGGCCCAACTTGTTAGAATTGAAAGCACAAATATTTTGTGCAAAGACTTGGGTGGTCCATGTACATAGGTCCCACAAACTTAAGCAGTTTGGAAATCTCCAGGGCCATGATCTCAATCTCTTGGCCATGCCATTTCAATGGATCGTAAAACAACGGAGAAAGCGTTGTAAATCTAACCAAAGGCTATGGATCAAAAAGCTGAAAAGCAAACCTTCAAACCAATTTGGTGATGAGGTAGAGGGAGGGAGAGCTCGAGCATGAAAGAGATGGTGATTCCGGTGAGGACAGGGAGAGAGAGCTTTGGTGAATGGGGCATTGGGAGTGTAAGGGACCGTGGGAGGGAGGAGAAAAAGAATGAGAGAGTTAGGATTCAAGAAGGTGAAGAAAGAAGTTTCCATACAAGGGCGCATCCCAAGTTTTTAGAAAGAATACAAAGTCCAAGCTTTTATGGAAATTGTTTGCCCATGGATCAAGATTTTCACCCGTTAATGAAAATACCCAAATCATGCGGGACAATTAACCACTTGCTCTAAAAGCTCGAATTGATAGAGCATGGTGAATTAATTCCTTTATTTCATTAGCCCAGGCCCCACATCCATGGGTTAGGTCCTCGGTCGAACCCTCATCATAGGCTCCAAATCCATGGGTTCTACCCCCTTGTGGGCTCCAAATCCATGGGTTCTGCTGGCCACCCACCTCGAGTGTACCCCCGCATCCCATAGGCCACCCCACTCGAGCCCGGTGTGAAAATGTCTCTACATTAATCATCCCCGCTGATGAGTCTTGAACACGAGACCTCCCGCTTTATTACCAATTTGATGCAAGACAATTAACCACTTGCTCTAAAAGCTCGAACTGATGGAGCATGGTGAATTAATCCTTTTATCTCATAGCCCAGGCTCCACATCCATGGGTTAGGTCTTTGGTTGAACCCTCCTTGTGGGCCCCAAATCCCTAGGTTCCGCGGGCCGCCCACTCCAAGTGTGCCCCCGCATCCCACAGTCCACCCCACTCGAGCCCGGTGTGAAAATGCCCCTGCATTACCAAACCATGAAAAAAAAAATAAAAAAAATCCATTTTCCATGGAAAACACTATATTCCATAAAAAAAAAATAAAAAAAATCCATTTTCTAATTGAAAGTTGTTTAGAGAAGTATGTATTTAAAAAATTGGTTGGATATCTTTCGCATCCCTGATTATGACCATATGCAAGTTGATTTACAAGTTCAAGCACATTAATTTTTAGTATTGAAAGTAGTCCCCTCATTTGTTGTTTGCGGGTTATCATTTGGAAGGCTGATCCCTATGTTTGTTCTTTTTGTCAGCAATATGAGTGAACAAAACAAGGCTGAAGCTTCTACGCAGCACCGTCACGTTCCAAAACTGAATGAAAGGATTCTCTCATCCTTGTCAAGAAGATCTGTTGCTGCACATCCATGGCATGATCTTGAGATAGGTACATTCCTTATGGCTGTCTCGGTGATTCAGATGTTTGAGTTTTATTTAACAGTTCTAAAACTTGTTGACTCAACTCAAAACTTGGCTGAGGCAACTTGACCTGACAAGATTTTGAGCTGATTCTCTGAGAAACTCGATCTCAACTCGACAACTTGGCTGCCCGGTCAGGAGTGTTTTAGTAACAAAAACAATAGGCAGTCAGTAAGAATTGAACCTTCATCGGTGCTTTCGAAGCACAACCCTGTTACCAGCATTCTACAAGCAGAACATGTTCTTTTCTTTGGATTAATTTATATAGTTAATGATTTTAAATATTTATTCACCACCTATATTCGTTGATTACATATTATATGATATTAAGTCAAATCAATGTAAGACTCGTTCGAGTTGACCGACCTGACTGGCGAGTTTTCAGGGTTTTGAGCTATGGTATTTAAATGACACTGCGACTGATCTTGTAACAATGTATGCAGGACCTGGAGCTCCTACAGTATTCAATTGTGTAAGTACTCGGTTCAAATGTAGACTCAATGTTCGGAGCTCTAAGATTGCAGGTAGTAAGATTTAAGAACCTGTGAAGATTTAGAAAGAGATGCTTTGTATACCTGGAATTTGGCAATCACATCTTGAATTATTTGAAAAGCCCCTGTTTTGCAGTGGGAACATCAGTCTTCATCCCTAGTTACAGGAATTAATAGGAAGGGTATTGTCATATTTTAGAAAAGGGAATTATCAGGCCTAAATCTCCTCATTGGTCTGGGTATAATGTGTCCTGATGTGCGCAGTCCATACAAGTGGGGCCCCGGTTCTTCAATCCAGACTGTTTGTCAGGTTTGTCAGAAAATTCTTCCAGATTGAAAGATCTTAGCCATCCAATCTTTGGCCTTTTCTTTTATACAAACTGTGCAATTTATTTCTTAACCATCTATTTGAAAGCTCTGGATAGAATTCTCAGTATCTTCCATTCTGGAGATTTTTGGAGCATTTCCCATCCATGATTAGCCCCATCATATCAACCGATGGGATCGATGAACCGTGGGCTCCACTTGTACAGACCATGGATTTACATATCAGTTTCAGGACCAAAACTGGTATGACTCGCTCCAATTCGCTCTGACTCAGTCTGACATGCTCCTCTATCAGTGTGCTGACTCTAATTGTTTCGGACTGAAACTAATATGACTCAAATGATGCTGACTTGTATCAGATGATATTTAAAACTGATGTTCTAGTGTTCAAAGTAGCACATCAGGATATTTTTTCACATGCCGACACATCATAAGTTTGTAGCCCTATAATTTATCTTTTTACAATCAAGGTGAATCTCTCTGAAACCTTGCGTTTTAAATATTTATTCTTAACTTCAATAGGAAAGCGTAGTTTGGTAACCTACCCTTTTATTTGGAAGAAAGAATGTTTTGCTACCATTTATTAATACGGTAACATATAAGACTAAGCTGATATTAGTTTGAGTAATATATGGCAACAAAAGCTGCCAAAAGAACTGGAAAGGAAAAAAGAGCTTGATTAAGGGAAATACATAAATGGAAAACATAAGATTGACTTGATTCATTCTCTTCTTCCAAAATATACCACTGCAAACGAAGGCAGTTGCTACATGAACTTTTATTCATCTTTTATAGGTTGTGGAGATCACAAAAGGAAGTAAGGTCAAGTATGAACTCGACAAGAAAACTGGGCTGATAAAGGTATTTGTAGATACCATTTTTAATTCGTATGAAAATAACAAGAAATTCTGAGTCTCCTCAAGAAGGAGAGGTGAAGGGAAGCTATTTCATGTAGTTCTTTTTGTTATCTCTACAAGTTTCAGCGCAGTTCCTGCTCGTCTTTGAATGAGGGTTTAAGCATGGATTGCTGACTTGTTTGAGTCGGATGCGACTCATCCGAGTCTACAGAGACTATGAGCCAACTCACACTTGGTCAATTCCAATCCGGTTGAATACCACAAGTCACCCTCGAAAAATACCCAACTCAGACAACACACCCGACTCGAACGAGTTGCCACTCGACTCAGGATTGAATGAGTCGGTCTGAGTCTCCAAGTCAAAAACCATGGATGAGAGCCGCCATGTGGGGCTAGGAAAATTATAGTGGTTACATGATGAGCAGTCAAGCACCCAAATGCAGGGTGCAGTTTTTGGGGTGTTGGAATGTTGGGAATTGGTGACTAGGCATAGGTGTGCACTCAACCAGTTGTGTGAATCACCTTAGCACTTTCTCTTCAATTCTAGCATATTTGGGCACTTGTATTTCATTAATCTTTCCTTCGCATATGCACATCTTCTCTTATGTATGTAGATCTTTTTGAAATGGAAGTACAGGTTGATCGGGTCTTATATTCATCAGTGGTCTACCCTCACAACTATGGCTTCATCCCACGCACGCTATGTGAAGACAATGACCCAATGGATGTTTTAGTCCTCATGCAGGTAATTTGAACACCTTCACCTCCTACCCATCCACCATTTATCTTGGATAAAATGTTCTATCAGACTGTCTGCATCAGACTCAGATCTTCCTTTGAAGTCTATTATGGTTGTGTCATCTGGGTTACATGTGCCGCGCAAATGTACTAATTAATTCGTAAATTGGCATCTTGGACAGGAACCAGTCCTTCCTGGTTGTTTTCTTCGAGCCAGGGCAATCGGGCTCATGCCCATGATCGATCAGGGAGAGAAAGATGATAAGATCATTGCAGTGTGTGCTGATGACCCAGAGTACCGGCACTACACCGACATCAACGAGCTCGCTCCCCATCGTCTCGCTGAGATCCGTCGCTTTTTCGAAGACTGTATCCTCATTTAGTAATACATGATTTTTCTTGCGGTCAACTAAGGTTTAGATGCATCATTGCAACAGGAAGTTAGGTTTTCTTGACAATGCAATTCAGATAAGAAGAACGAAAATAAAGCAGTGGCTGTCGACGACTTTTTGCATTCAAAACTTGCAATTGATGCCATACAGTACTCCATGTAAGTTGATCTCTTACATGTCACTGAATTATATTGGAAATGATGATACTTTGGTGGCTTTGGCTAACAAAGATCCCCCATTAAAGGGAGCCAAGGGCAATTTAGGAAAGAGAAATTATATGCACAGGCATTATTTTTGTTTGAGTGGGGCCTACATCTCAGCAATTCAGATCTCTTGTGGACCCACCATGGACGGAGGATTCCCCAAAAGTCTCCCTAAGGAAAATTCCTGCCCTTGGGGGCTTGGAAATATATGGATAATAAGAAGATACAACAGCAGTCCAGATTCAGTGGAAAAGTTGCCAAACATTGGAGGGTGATGATCTACCAACCTGGGAGATTCTTGGGGTGTCACCGAACCAAGTTGTGGCCCAGCAGATCAACAGTCTTGATCCCAAATCCATCTGCCCCATTTATAGAAGCTGGAGATTCGAGGATATTGTTCATGCACATAACTCGTTGTTCTATAAAGAGCCCCAATGTCTACGAAAATGTTTTGGTGTAATTTAGAGAAACCACACTAGCCAGCTTACATCAAGGTGTTCCGTAGCGGTAACGGTGGGCGTAACGGTCCCCACCGTTACCAATATGGATATGCCTTGTATCGGCCGATATGGGGCCTATAACGGTCGAATATTTTTATTTTTTTGTAAAAAAAAAAATCTGGAAAAATATTCAAAAAATTCAGAATATTCTAAATATTCCAAATATGCATTCATTTATAATTTTGAACATGTTTATGGTGGTGTAACGATCCACTCTTTGGTGAGAAGTTGTATCGGGCCGTCTAATGAATTTATGAACTTAACAACTTGGAATTGACTACAAAACTCATGTATTTAATTTTCTAACTATTTAACATCAATGATAGATATATTAGAATGAATTTAATATCAAAATATCTTACATGTGTAGGTGTTTGCAATTATTTTTCATAATTTATTCTATATTATTATTAAGTTATTAACATACCTGAGGAGTGAGGTCTCGAGACTCTAGACTTGCATAAATTACAATGTTCATTCCATTTTAAAGTCTTCAACATATTAGAAACTTCTCCTATCCTTTGATTCATGTCTCCTGTCATCCTCAAGTCAAGAATAAAAATAAAAATAAAAATTAGTAGTATCTGATATACTCCCCTGCAACTTGATTAAGAATTATTGGATTAGTTGTTTGGGGAGTTATTTTAAGTACAAGTTCGGCAGTGTCAACTATCAAGTGTGTGCTTGCTTCTGCTGGCTCGGTGAATGTGTGGTTAATGAACTAATGGGTATGTAGCAATACTGATGCAGGACATGAAAATTAACTATGATATGCAAGATCTCAGGCCTTAGATCAAACTAATTCAGAAACATTCACATAAAATTTCCACATCTCACACAAAAGTTCAAACATTCAAGCAAGGAGAATTTGTGCGGGTACAGGTCTACACATGTTAGGGCTGGATCAATAGAAATTATAAGCCAAACGATACTCGAAGGGAGGTAAAACTCATTCACACATGCACAGTAATCAGTCCTTAATCCAAGAGATTCATCAGTTTCAATTCAAAGAACCCTAGGATTAGAAAATGGGCAAACAAATTGAAAATAATACAATCTAGGGTTAGGGTTATGGAAAATAAGTATGAGAGAGATAAAATAGGTGAAATCCTGAACTTGGCGACAGTCCACGCGTGTGGACAGCGGGCCAGGCTTGACGCATGTGATAAGGGGCCTAGCCGCACGTACGAGGGGGCCCGAATGCGAAAAACGCCTCCTTGGCTCTGGTCGGCTAGGGGAGGGCTTCAAAATCCCCAAGTTTCGTGTCGATCGGATGCGCGGTTTGTATGTGGTGCTCCGCCGAAGTTTCAGCCCTCTTGTAGAGCCAATTTCTGGAAATCAGCTGTAGGGAGAAGAACTGTTGCAAAAATTGATGGATTCGAAGCGAGGATGGTTGTAGAAGGTGAGAAGAATTGGTGATAGGAGATGGGTGGATCGGAATAGATGTGGCTTCGCACCACGGTAGTTAGCCTTTCGATGAAGGGAGAGCTTCGCACCCAATTGGATATCCACAACTCAATAACTCAGAGGAGTGGAAAAATGCAGGAATTTTTATTAATCTTTAATGAGAAAAAGAACTACAAGGGGTGCCTATTTATAAGAAAACCCTATACCCAATGTTGTCAAATTGCATATGTAACGCATATGCGATCGCACAATCGCATATGCAGTCGCATATTTTTTTTTATATTATTTTTTTCGTATTTTTTCAAAAAAAAAAAAAAAATCAGAAAAATTAGAAAAATCGCATATTTTCGCATATTTGTTCTTGAATTCTTGTTGTAACTTGTAAGTTGTAACTAGTAAGATGTAACTTGTAAGTTGTAACTTGTAAGTTGTAACTTCAAAGTTCAAACTTTTAAGTTGCTAACAACTAACAAATTAACAACTAACAAATGAATCAATTAACAAACAAAATAATAATAATAATAAAATGATAGAAAGAAGTTGTTATAAATTAGAAATTAGAAATAGAAACTTAGAAATTAGAATAGAAGTTAGAAGTTAGAACTTAAAAAACTTAGTGGATGGAGATTGGAGAGTGAGGAGTCTCTTAAGTCTTGACTCTTGTCTTGAATCTTGATTCTTGAACAATGAATATGGATTGGATGGTATGATCAATGATGTATCATGTATTTTGGTGGATTCTTGATTCTTGATTCTTGTATGTATCTTGGTGGATTCTTGATTCTTGTATGGTTGTACCCTTCCTTGATTCTTGATTCTTGAATGTTGAAAGAAAAGAAAAGAAATATGAAAAATTGGAAATGGAATTGGATGAGAGGAGTGGATCATGTAACTTGTAAGACTCTTAGAATGTATGTAGGAATGAGAGAAATAGAGAATAGAGAGACTTTGAGGTTTTTTTTTTTTTTTTTTTTTTTTTTTTTTTTTTTTTTTTTTTTTTGCATTTAGGAATGCTTAGAATGCATCTTTATAGAGAAAAAATTTGGATTAAAAAAACAAAAAAAAACAAAAAAAAACAAAAAAATGGTCAAAAAATGGTGTGAAATCTGACCGTTGGCCAGTATGCGATCGCATATGCTGGCACATGTGGCGTATGCGATTGCATACTGGCCAAGATCGCATATGCCACTTCCGCATATGCGATCGGCTCACCATTATGCGCATATGCGATCGCATATTCGCATATGCGACCGCACTTGACAACACTGCCTATACCCCAAAATTCGCGCTATGTGCCAACCTATTACTTGGCGATGAAGTAATAAAAATAATAATTAATCAAAATAATCTAACCCGTCCATGATATTGTAAATAACAATAATAAACAAAACTTAAAATATGAGATTAATTGGACTAGTAGGCCACGATCATGAGAACCCATGATAGGCTTTACTTAACTATCGGGCCCACTCCAACGGACCAAAACTCAGTCTTCTAACTAGGAGGCCCTCCCTGTACGTCGTCATCAAGCCAAATTGACGGTGGGGCCCTCATTGCGTACATGCGTAGGGGGAGACGTGTGTGTGTGTGAGTGTGCGTGCGCGTGCTCGTGCGCTCATGATGTCCCCATCAACTCTCCCCGGCTGCGAAAATTCCGCCACTAGCGAAACAAAACTCCTGAACCGTTTTAGGATGTCAAGATCAAGTCTTTAAAGCTCTTCCTCAGTGAGCCACGTGCTGTCTGACGCTGAGCGTGACTTCCATTTAACCAGGTACTTCTGAAATCTGCCGTTCGACGTTGATACTATCTGATGGTCCAGAATATTCTATAATTCCTCTCTGGGTGTGGGAAGGTTAGGTATGAGAGGTAGAAGTTGAGAAGAAAGGTTGGGAAGAGGCCATGGATCAAGGGACAAATATGGGGAATTAGAATGGGTGGCCGAAGGGTCGGACAAAGTATCAGTGGTCCCCTAAAAAGTAACTAGATCCTCTACATTGAATGTGAAACTAATTCCCATGGAAGGTGGAAGATCTACCTCATGCGCATTAAGGCCGTTTCGTTTTATAATGTCGAAGGGTCCAGCGCTACGCCCATGTAATTTACGAACGACCCTATGAGGATACTGCTCGGGCCTAATGCGGACTATCATAGAGTCCCCAATATTGAATTTCTTGAAACGTTTATGCTGGTCTACAGAAAATTTGTAATGTTCATTACTAGTAATGATCTTGCGCCTGATTTCTTGATGCAATGAATGAATGTGATGCGCAAAGGACTCTGCAGACTCTGATAGCCTATGGGATTGACATAGGGACAAGATCAATAGGCTTCCTAGGCTTATAACCAGTAACGACTTTGACTTGTGGACCTATGAACAGAACTATTGAATGCAAACTCGCCTATAGGTAGTGCGGTGTCCCATGTCCCAGTGTGCTCCTCTACTAACATCTGAGCAAACTCCCTAGGCTCCTATTGACCACCTCAGTCTGACCATTGGTCTGAGAGTGGTAGGCAGACGAAAATTGGAGCCTAGTATTCATCATGTGCCATAGTGTCTTTCAAAAGTAACTCATGAATTGCACGTCACGGTCAGACACTATGGTTTTTAGTAACCCATGCAGTTTGAAGACCTCACTAAAGAACAACTTGGCAACATGAGATGCGTTTGAGGTCTTAAAATAAGGAATGAAGTGGACCATTTTAGAAAAACGGTCCACAACAACAAATATGGAATTGTGTTTCTGAATAGTCTTGGGGAGTCCAAACACGAAATCCATACTGATGTCCTGCCAAGGGATGAATGAAACTAGCAAATGTGTGTATAATCCTGTATTTTGTTTCTTTTGCTTTGAAAGTTGACAAGTATGATACTGCCTTATAATTCTGGCCACGTCTCGCTTGAGGCTTGGCTAATGAAACTTATCTTCCACTAGGGCAATGGTCTTATCTTGACCGAAATGACTCGCGACCCTTCCTGAATGTAACTCCTAGATAAGAAAATTGCGGAGGGAGGTGCATGGTATGCACAAGCGGTCACTCCTAAATAAATATCCGTCTAAAATAAAGTATTCACTGCTAGCTCCTGACGGACTCTCTAACAACAACGCGTACACAATTCTAAAATTTAGACACTAAGAATAATCTTCTTTGATGCGCTCGAGGCCTGTGACTTCGACACTCATGGAATTGAGTAACGTGACTCGACGACTTAACGCGTCAGCAGACTTATTCTCTACACCGGCCTTGTGCTTAAGCACAAAAGTGTACTCTTGAAGGAATTGAACTTACTTGGCATGCCTAGGGTTTTAATTTCTTCTGAGAGTTCAGATATCTCAAGGCCTCGTGATCTGAGAATAAAACGAATTCTTGCGGCAATAGGTAATGACATAGTGATTGTACTACCGCATAGAACTCTTTGTCATTGGTGGAATATTTTTGTTTCGCCTCATTCAGTTTCTCACTAAAAAAGGCGACAGGGTGCCCTTCCTGACTAAATACTCCTCCTATGCCAACTCCTGACGCGTCGCATGCGACTTCAAAAGCTTTTGAAAATTTCAGAATTCACGTGACTGGAGCTTCGATGATCTTGACCTTTATCTCCTCGAAGGCCTTCAATACTGTCTTTGTCCATTGAAACTCTCATTTTTTTTATGCAATCCATGATGGGAGCCATAATGGAACTGAAACCTCGAATGAACCGGCTATAGAAGGTGGCTAAGCCGTGAAAAGTGCGCACCTCATAAATATTGTGGGGTTCAGGCCAATTGACTATGGCCTTGACCTTCTCGGGATCCGCCGATACGCCCTCAGCTGACATAATAAAGCGTAAGAAGATAATACTACTAGACAAAAATGCACACTTCTTTAGGTTGGCGTACAATTTCCTTGCTCCAAGGATCCCACAAACTTGCCTCAAATGGTTAAGGTGTTGTTCCTTGGTCATGTTATAAATCAAGATATCATCGAAGTATACGACCAGGAACTTCCTCATGAAGGGCCTCAACACTTAGGTCATCACACGTATGAAGGTGCTTGGGGCGTTAGTTAACTCAAAAGGCATAACTAGCCACTCGTATAGCCCACCTTCGTCTTGAAGGCCGTTTTCCACTCATCACAAGGGTATACATGGATTTGGTGATAACCACTTTTGAGGTCAATCTTTGAGAAGATAGTAGCATTGACCATCATATCCAACATGTCATCAATACGCGGTATGGAAAACCGATACTTGACTATGATTTTGTTGATGACCCTACTATCAACATACATCCTCCGTGTACCATCCTTCTTAGGTGTAAGAAGGGCGGGTACAGCACACGGGCTCATGCTCTCTCGAATGAAACCATTCTGTAGGAGTTCGTCAATCTGCCTTTTCAACTCAGCGTGCTCCTTTGGGTTCATTCTGTAACGCGGAAGGTTTGGTAAAGTCATCCTAGGGATTAAATCAATGGCATGTTGTATATCCCTCATAGGGGGAAGCTCATTCGGTAAATCATCAGGAAAGATATCACGAAACTCATGCACTACCTGAACGGCCTCAGTGGGTAACTCTACGCTAGCCTCTAGTATACTCTCCCTAGCCACAAGAGCATATACCATCAAGTCCGCCTCCGTTTCTCGCTCAAAGTCCATAGCATTTAGAATATGGAGTGGTTTGGACTTGGACTTGGGCTCCTTCAATTCTTTTGAACCGCTCGCACCACTCTGTGTGGTGGACTCCTTTCCAGTCATGTTTTTGGGGGCAGTGGATTTAGCTTGACCTTCTTGCCCTCGAACTAGAATGTACACATATTCGAACGACCAAATATGATAACATCCCTGTCATAGAGCCACGGTCTACCCAGAATGATATGGCCAACATCCATGGGAACAACATCACACTAGAGTGTCTTTATAAGATTCAAACTGAATACGAACAAGACAATGATGTGAAACTGGAATGGAAGTTTCATCAACCTAGGGCACTTTATAAGGTTGAGGATGAACTTCAAGCTTCAAGTCCAAACGGCTCACAGTGCTAGTCGATGCCACGTTGGTACAACTACCACTATATACGATAATCTTACAACTCTTTTCTCTACATTTTGCATAAGTATAGAAGATCATGTTGCGACGCCAGTCATCATTGTTCTTGGCTTAAGCCAAAGCGTAACGCACAATTGCGATGGTCGCAGACTCTTGTGCTTCCTCTTCCTCATCATTAGGGGTCTCTACGGGCTCATATTCTTTCTCTTCACCGTCACTCTCTGGGGATATTACTTCTACTTGCCCATCAATAAGGAATATTTTGGTGCCCTCTCTCGTGCCGCATTGGTGGGTAAAGCGACCAAACCTCTGACACCTAAAACACCTAGTTGCCTCACTTCCACGCGAGCTAGACCCGACAATTTCTTTATCCTTATCATCTTTAGGCCTGGGTTGAAAACTGTTAAAATGTTTGTTTTGGTACCCAGTGTTAGGTTTTGCCCTAGAGGGGCTGGCATTAGCACTAGGATCGTGAAAGTCAAACCGCCTTCCCACAGATGTCTTGAGGTATTGCTCGACGTCGAACACTAATTGATACAACTGTTCAATAGTATCTGTCTTTGGCGAACAATTCTTTCCTAATGTCAGGACGGAGGCCTGTTTTAAAATGAGCAAGGGTGAGTACGGGGTCCTCATCAACCTCGCAACGGGTCAAGTACTCTTCGAACTTCTCAAAATATTCAGCAACACTCATGGAACCCTGTCGAAGAGATTGTCATTCCTCAATCAATCGTAGGTGATAAGAGAAATGGAGGTACTTCTTCTTAAGCATTTCCTTTATTTCTCCCCATTGGACTATTAGGAGCTTCCTTGCTCTTTCTTTCTTTCGCTCTACCGTCGCCCAAAGCTTCTTTGCTTGGCCCACAAGCTTCATCTGGCGAATCGGACTCGACGAGCATCCGACATGTTGTATCACTCAAAATAGTGGTCCATATCCACCAACCAATCTAAAAAGGCTTTAGGGTTCAAGTGACCATCAAACGTAGGGGCATCTACTTTAACTCCCTTCAGGAGTTGCGCATCTGGGTCATATTGATTATGATGTCCCTCACGGGGTAGGGGCGTGGGTGAGCGCCCATGATAAATTCCTTGGCCACCTCTATTCCTTGGTTTAACTTCCAGACCACCTGCTTGAGATTGGGCATCTTCCCCAATGGTAGGATTTGCCCTGAGGGAAGTCTCTAGTTGGGTAACGCGCACATTAAATTGCTCAAGGCATTGGTCCATACGTTGTTTCAAGCGCTTACCTAAAGACTCAACCTGTTGGGTTAATTTGTTCACTGATTGTTGCAGTTGCTCCATGTTTAGTGTAGAGTGCAAGTAAAAACCACGACCCGTACGTGTAGGCATGCATCTGCTAACTACACCTAAGGACCTTTTACTACGACTATATGTAACTAAATGGGACAAAATGATCTTATGAGACTCCATATGAGGGAAACTATACAATGCTACCAAAATTCAGCAATATAGTTGTCAAAATAAGGGGATAACAAAAAGTTACAGCAATGTGAATTGCTAACTTCCTCATAACAGAAATTTCAGCAACTAATATTAGGAACTACGGACTTCTAAACAACTATATAAGATGAAACTCGATGCATGATAGGCTTAAACAAACCCTAAACATGTAATGCATTCCCCTATAAGAACCTGTCTCTGATACCAAATTTGTTGCAGGACATGAAAATTAACTATGATATGCAAGATCTCAGGCCTTAGATCAAACTAATTCAGAAACATTCACATAAAATTTCCACATCCCACACAAAAGTTCAAACATTCAAGCAAGGAGAATCTGTGCGGGTCCAGGCCTGCACATGTTAGGGCTGGATCAATAGAAATTAAAGCCAAACGATATTCAAAGGGAGGTAAAACTCATCCACACGTGTACAGTAATCAGTCCTTAATCCAAGAGATTCATCAGTTTCAATTCAGAGAATCCTAGGATTAGAAAATGGGCAAACAAATTGAAAATAATGCAATCTAGGGTTAGGGTCATGGAAAATAGGTACGAGAGAGATAAAATAGGTGAAAATTCTAAACCTGACGATAGTCCATGCATGTGGACAGCGGGTCAGGCCTGAGGCACGTGCGAAGGGGCCTGCCTGCACGTGTGAGGGGGCCTCAAATGCAGAAAATGCCTCTTGGCTCTGGTAGGCCAGGGGAGGGCTTCAAAACCATCGAGTTTTGTGTCGATCGGATGCGTGGTCTATGGTGGTGCTCCGCCGAAGTCTCAGCCCACCTGCAGGGTCAGATTCTGGAAATCAGCTGTAGGGAGAAGAACTGTTGCAAAAGCTGACGGATTCGAAGCGAGGATGATTGTAAAAGGTGAGAAGAATGAGTGATAGGAGATGGACGGATCGGGATAGATGTGACTTTGCACCACGGTAGTTAGCCCTTCGATGAAGGGAGGGCTTCACACTCAATTGAATTTCCACAACTCAAGAACTCAGAGGAGTAGAAAAACGTAGGAATTTTTATTAATCTTCAATAAGAAAAAGAACTACAAGGGGTGCCTATTTATAAGAAAACCCTATACCCTAAAACTCGCGCCATGTGCGCAACTATTACTTGGCAATAAAGTAATAAAAAATAATAACTAATCAAAATAATCTAAACCGTTCATGATATTCTAAATAACAATAATAAGTAAAACTTAAAATATGAAATTAATTGGACTAGTGGGCCACGATCATGAGAACCCATGATGGGCTTTACTTGACTATCGGGCCCACTCCAACGAACCAAAACTCAGTCTTCTAACTAGGAGTCCTTCCCTGGACGTCGTCATCGAGCCAGATCGACGGTGGGGCCCTTCTTCTCATTGCATACGTGCGTAGGGGGCAGCGTGCGTGTGTGTGTGCGCGTGCGCATGATGTCCCCATCAAATACTTACCTTAATAAAAGTCACGAGTCATCACTCAGCTACTCGCACGGTGACTCACCACCAAAATGAATATCTGCTTTGTTGTGGTTACTCGATCTCCACCTCCATGTCATCGTCATCATTAAGTTGCGGCTATGGAATAGGTGCTACATATCCATGATATCTAGTGCCAGAGGAAAAGGCCAGGTCAGCGAAACAAGAGGATGATTGATTCAGACTAGGCAACAACTCCGACCTCGAGTAACGATATCTATCAGTGCCCGTCGAATGGCCGTACTGGTGCCCGTACTTAGGTTGTTGGGAATCTTGAGATTGAGAAGGATCTGGATATCTATAATCATATGGATATAGATCAGGAGGACTACTCCAACATGAATGTGACAGAACGGGTTCATTGTAACTATAATCCCATTGGTCATAAGAATATCCATCATAATGCTCGGGTCCATGGGCCTGTTGATGTTCTGGACCTCCCGGTGCACCACTAGACCTAGCCTCTTCCTGGTGGTTGTATTGTGACTCAGTACACTCATAAGTCTGACTTCGTGTACCTCCTTGTATTGTGACTCAGTACACTCACAATCTGTTGATGACTGTATGGTGTGTAGAGCTGTACACGAGCAGACTAAGGCTCGAGTACTCGCTCGACTCGACTCGACTCGGAATACTCGACTCGTTTGAGTTAGAGCCGAGTACGAGCGAGTTTCCACGACTCGTTTACATAACGAGTAGAGTACGAGTCTAGAGGTACTCAACTCGGTACTCGACTCATTCCTCTGTATATAAGCCCGCCCCAAAAAACCCTACCCATCCACCCGTTTTTCATTTTCAACCAGCGAGTAGCCGAGCGCCCAAAAAACCCTACCCCAACCCACCCGTCATTTTCAACCAGCGAGCGCCCAAACCCTTTTTTCCCGCCCGTTTGAAAAAAAAACCCTCTCTCCTCCCCTCCTCTTCCAACGCTCGTCCGGACTCCGGCCGTCCCTCTTCTTCCCTCTCTCTCTCTCTCACTCGCCCTGTCCCAAAAAACCCTACCCCACCCACCCGTCATTTTTCAACAAGCGAGCACTCAACCCTTCTTCCTCCCGCCCGTTTGAAAAAAACCCCCCTCACCCTCTCCCTCCCTCTTCCACCAGCGCTCGTCCGGACTCCGGCCGTCCCTCTTCTTCCCTCTCTCTCTCTCTCTCTCTCTCTCTCTCTCTCACACTCGCCCCTGTCCCCTGTCCGGCGGTGCTAGACCCTGCCGCTCGTCTCTGCGGCCTGTCCGGTGACGGAGCTCATCCCTGTCAGTCGTCCGGTTTAAAATCGTCCCTGCTAGGCTGCCACTCGTCATTGCCCTGCCCTGCACGCAGCTGCCGGTCGTTCCTGCCCAGCTCGCCCGGTAATGTATGGATTTTTTATTTTTAGAAATTGTTTAATATATGTTAATATAGAATTTGTTTAACATAATTTTGGGATTAAACCTGATATTTGTGTTTTCCCTAAATATTTGGTGGATAATTAGTTGTTTAATATAGAATTTGTTTTTATATAATTTTGTTAATCAATTGTTAATATTTCATATTTGTGTTAATATAATTTTTGTTAATCATTTGTTAATATATTGTGTTAACTTGATATTTGTTAATACATTGTGTTATATATTTGTGTTAACCTGATATTTGTGTTAATATAGTTGTGTTAACCTGATATTGTTTAATATATTTTGTGTAACCTGATATCAGTTGTTAATATAGAATTTGTTTAATATAATTTTGGAATTAACCTGATATTTGTGTTTTCCCTAAATATTTGGCATAGATATGAATTATTTGTATTATTCTACTTGTAGACTTGTAGTATAGGATAATCAGTTGCCCATTTAAGGATTTCTATGTTGCCAGACATAGATTCAGTGTGTTCTTGGATGCATAGAAATTGCTCAAATTGTCCCTTTTTGGATAGTTCAGGGTTAGATAGATTGTAATGTTTTCATTTATTCCAATTTAAATGCATATGCCTGTTCTGGTTTCGTCTCTCCTTTTTCTCTCTGGATATATTTCATGTATTTATTTCCGTCGTCAAATGTCTACACTTTGTGTTGATGATTGACATGGGAATCAAATACAAGATTAATATATTCTGGAGAGATAAGGGGAGATGCTGCTGGAATTTCGGCGTAGCATTTAAATTGGAAAATGAAGCATTACAATCCATCTAACTTTGAATGGGTGACTGATTTAGACAGTTAAATAATTACACCCGTCTAGCGGTCTAGCCATCCAGGACCCTATCCCCTAGGTATAGCTGTATAACATATCGAGAACTTTATTTTATAGATGGCTAGTCAAGACGAAAGTCCAAATACCCCTGGAATGGGTGCATCGGCCACATCTCCTCTAATAGTAGAGGGAGACACAGACACATCAACCGCATGCAAAGGGAAGAAGAAGAGATCAGCAGTGTGGGATGATTTCGAAGATGTGACAGTTAACGGTGTACAGAAGATAAAATGCAATCACTGTAAAGGGTTATTCAGCAAGATTCTAGGAGGATCTACGACACATTTAATTAGACATTTGAAGACGTGTCCTAAGAAAGCAAGACTCCCTCCTCCCGGCAACAGACTTGTCATTTACGAAGTCAGAAGGGGACGACTCCCAAGGCGTAGTGTCCACTCATAAGTTTGACAAGGCGAAGTTGAATGAGTGGTTTGCTAGATTAGTGATTTTGGAAGAAAAACCTTTCAGAATGATTGAAAGTAAAGGGTTTAGGGCTTTCTGTCAATTCCTAACCCTCGGGCCGAGAATGTCTCCCGCGTCACAGTGCAGAGAGAAAGCATGAAAATGTACGCAAAGGGAAGATGAAACTGAAAGAAGTTTTAGCTTCAGTGACCAGAATAGCTTTGACCTCTGATTTATGGACGGCGTCCAATCAAATAAAAGGATACATTTCATTAACCGCTCACTATGTCGATAAGGATTGGAAACTATGCAAGAGAATTTTGAACTTCAAACACCTTCCTCCTCCACATACTGGTTTACTTATTTCAGATTGCATCTACAGTTGTCTAGAAGGCTGGGGCATTGAGAAGAAAATTTCAGCATAACTTTAGACAATGCTTCAGCAAATGACAGTGTCATTTCATGCTTACGTAACCAGTTCAGGGCTACAGGAAATTTATTTTTTGAAGGAAAATATTCCAGGTTAGATGTTGTGCCCATATTGTAAATTTGATTGTACAAGAAGGGCTGAAAGCAATCGACGACACTATAGAGAACATAAGAGAAAGTGTGAAATATATAAGGGGGTCGCCATCGAGACTGAGTGTATGGAATGACATCATCCAACGTTTGAATGTGCCATCTAAAAAAACGTTGAAGTCGGATGTCTGTACACGTTGGAACTCGACCTATGAAATGTTAGATGCGGTAATGGAATTACAGCTTGCATTTCCTGAATACGCGGCGCGTGACAGAACGTATTCTTGGTTGCCGAGCACAGATGATTGGGCCAAAGCATAACAAGTTCACATATTTCTCCAAGTTTTCTACGAGTGCACGAAGATTTTTTCTAGGAATCAGTATCCAACCGCGAATCTGTTTCTTCCATCCCTTTGGAAGATTAAGGATGCTCTGCAGAAAAATGCCAGTGCGGGTCCAGATTTCATACGCCAGATGACAGTTGGTATGAAGACGAAGTTCGATAAATACTGGGACGAATGTCATCTGTTGATGTCCTTGGCAGTTGTTCTTGATCCCCGTTGTAATATGGGATTGGTTAGCTTTATTTTCATGAAGCTTTATTCTACTGAAAGAGCGGCAGCAGAGACGTCTAAGGTTCGTGAAGCCCTTGAAGATCTGTATAAATCGTATGTTAATACTTTACCCGCAGCGGGTGTTGAAGAAAGTAGAGATGCGGATATTTCTGTACCTGGTAATCCGGATGTGCTAAATGAATATATATCATATTTGGCACAAGCACGAATAGGAGTTGATACTAAGGAATCAGAGTTAGAAATGTACCTCAAGGAGCCAATCGTAGTGCGAGCTGAATTTGATGTGTTGGAATGGTGGAAGATGAGGGTTGGTGAATCAAAATACCCTACATTATCTGTGATGCACAGGACATATTATCAATACCAATTTCAACAGTGGCATCAGAATCCGCATTCAGCACAGGGAGCAGGGTGTGAGCAAGTATCGAAGCTCACTTTCACCAAACACAGTTGAAGCGTTGATTTGTACGCAAGATTGGTTGCGCCCGATATGGGGAGGAGATATGAATGATGATGATGAAGAAGAGGAGATTGAGATTCATGACGAGTCTCTACCTACAGATCAGTAATTATTTTCGATTTTTTAAATTTTTTTGGCTGAATGTTGAATGATCTGTAATATTATTTCACTGCAACTGCACACACAAAAGTATTGATTCTTTTGGAATGTGGTTTGGAAGACTTTGAATCATTGATATTTATTTACATATGCCTGTTCATTTGCTTTTATTTTTGAATTTTGATACATTTATATTGCTTTCTTTTGTTGCTATATCAAGTTCAATTTATTTATCAATATTTTGATTTTTTTTATTTAAAAATTGAATGTAGAAATGTCGTCATCTGAGCCATCGACAAACATTTGGGACTATGCTTCCCTAGTTGAATCACCGCCACGGTCTGGAAAAACAAAGATTAAGTGTGGTTTGTGTGGCGCAAAGTTTGTAAACAAGACTAATCGCTTTCGCCTACACTTGTCATGTCGAGGTGGTGATGCAAAACCATGCCCCAATGCGCCTAAGGATGTCCAAATTCTTTTTCAAGCCTTGTTAGATTCGAATAGAAAGTCTTCCACTCTATCCAAACCTTCTGCTTCTGGATCTGGTACACAAATGACATCCACAAAAGATGCAGATGAGGAAGCCAAATTAAAAGCTTTGGAGGAAGAACAATTCCAAATCGCCATAAAACGCAGTATGGAAGATGCTTCTAGACTTCAGCGATATTCGAGTCAAAGACAACACGATGTTGAAGCAGGATCGAGTTACTCGTCGAGTACGATAAACAAGAACAAAAAAGAGTAACAAATTGAAATTCCTGACTCGTCTCGGTGAATTTTATAGGGCTTGGGTACTACATACAATTATTCACATAAAGCAAGTTTGAAAAATCTAGTTGAAAGTGTAGAAGAGCACGAAGGAAAATCTCTTCGCCTTCTGACTCAGAGGAAGTGAATCAATTTGTATATGAAAAATAGATAGCAGTTCTGATGGATCAAATGACAATACAGGAACAAGAAGACACTCATCTTATAGAGGTTATTAGTTATAAATTGTCATTTTGAACAATGTAATGTAATTATGTAAAGACGTTATGTAATTATGTGCATTTATATATTTTATTATTGTTTCGTTACTCGAAAACCCTACTCGAATTGCCTCAAATTCAGACTCGGACTCGAACTCGCCTCGAAAACTCACACTCGGTACTCAACTCGTGTGCTCGTACTCGAACTCGACTCGAAAACTCGGACTCGACTCGACTCGTTTACTACTCGTACTCGGCTCGTACTCGGCTCGTACTCGGGCGAGTAGAGTACGAGCAGGGGGTCATGCTACTGGGCCGAGTAGAGCCCGAGTACGAGCAGCGGTCGGTCGTTAAGAGTCGAGTACGAGTAGGGCAATACTCGACTCGACTCGACTCGTGTACAACTCTAATGGTGTGTTGAGCAATACTAAAAGTGCCAGCAGCAACACCAGAAGGGCCAGCACCAGCATCATGGGCGTCATCACCATCATCCGACTCGGTCGGGCTACTAGTACTACTCGTACTCTTCCGTTGAACTTGAGTCGGACTTTACATGAAAGTTGCCCCCTCTTTCTAGGTCCAACACAACTGCACGACTCTCTTGCTGCGCCGGTGTATTATTGGGTCATCAACTTCTAATTCTTCACCATCCTCTTCAATACGTTTTTCCATTGCTTCTAACCAAGGTATAAGCGGGTTGTCCTCATCATAAATATTGTCCAAGTTTATTGAACAATAGATCGTGTTACCGGCGACTGTAATGCTCATATGATGTTGTCGCTTTCTTAGTCGCATGTTGTAGTGCATAAAGATAAGTGTATCCAACGTCCTAATCTGCAATCTATTCATATTCTTTGAATGAACAAGTGCAAAACAACTCCAATTCCTTTCACAGCTAGAAGAAGATGTTGTCTGGCTCAAAACTTTTACTGCAATTTTTTGAAGAGCCTTCGTACTTTCTCCGAAATCCATCCACCATTTAGCCGGTTGTAACTTAGATACCGCATGTTGTGTAAGAGCATCTCCAAAGCTACCGTGGTGATTTCCAAATGTATCTAATTCGTTCAACGCCTTTATTTGCATATCTAAGTCAGGCTTTTTTTTTTTTGGAAGGGTAACGCAAATTGTATTAAAAGAAGGGGAAAAAAACAAGAGAAAATGGAAAAACAAAAAACATTGGACTAGGGCCGCTGAGATAGTGGACCAACTAGACGCTAAGAAACAAAAGATTACATCCTTTTAGCTTGTCTACACTAGACGCCCATTCAATAATGTACTGATTGACTCTACGAACTAGGGACATAGCTGAATGCGATTCATTTCTAAAACATCTGTTATTTCTCTCTTCCCAAATAGTCCACCAAACAGCCAGAAGAGCTAATATCTAGATTGGGGTTCTTTGAGAGCCGATGCGGACGCCGTGCCAAGCTTTCAAAAGAGAGCCCATTGAAGTCAGGCTCTAATCTCTTTATCGTATTATTTAGCCCAACACAAATTTCATTATCCGCAACAAATGATTGGGCATATCAGTACCTAGGATTTATGTAGTAACCTGCTACATGAAGATCATGTAAGACTCTCAGCTTGTATAATCACATTGAATTGCCAACTTTGCCTTATCCATGACATCGTAGAGGAAGCCCATAGTAGGTACTTCGTTGATTTCAACAATACGGAGTACCCTTATTAGTGGCTCCATCACCGTTAGGATCCTCTTGACCTTTTTCCAATATTTATTGCCTCGTATGGTGTTCGCAACTTCAACCGGTGTTCCTGAAGTCTTCTTTCCATGTTTTATGTTGAGCTAATCTCAGAAAGCAAACATCTCACTCAACTCTCTCCTTTGCTGATACAAACTCTCCAAGGTTATAAAGTTTGTTGCGGATTTAGTTGCCGCAGGCCTCAGCAATTCTCGTCCCTTTGTGAACTTCTTCATTATTGTCATTACTTGATTATGGTTGTAAATAAATGTCGTCACTTGTCTTGCCTTTTCGACCATTTCCCTAACACTCTTCTTTTTCCCAATATCTTTCAATATAAGACCAATACAATGAGCAGCACATGGTGACCAAAATATATATGGTTTCTTTATCATCAACTTATGTCCTGCAACCTTATATTATACTTTGTTATCTGTCACAATTTGCACCACGTTCTCATCTCCAATCTCATCCATCACTTTATCCATTAGTCCAAAAATGTAATTAGAATTTTTTGTTTCGACCGAAGCATCAATTGACTTATGGTACACAGTTCCCAAGTGGCAGTACACCATGAAGTTGATCATGTTGCTTTGGTTGAGCCAGTCCGACCATCACACATGATTGTGCATCCTCTAGCCTGCCATATGGGTTTAAATGTAGCCATGAATACTTTTACATCCGCATACTCTGCATCTGTCCATTTCCCCCTAATCTCCCTAGCCGTGGGAGCTTTAATTCCTTCACCTGCTTCTGCTGCTACATCAATTTCCACCTACCAATATGGAGAATTGGCCGCGTTAGGAGGTATGTTGACATGTATAAATAACTTTGCTGCTGCCTACCTAGCTTCTCAATAGAAGTTCTATCAACATTTGTTTTATCCTCTTTTGTTTAGTTGAATTTTTCCTAAATATGATTGGATCAATAGAGGGTCTCTTGGGCTCATTTACTTCTTTGTCCAAATGTATAGGGGCATCATGTGAAGATGCCTCTCATTGGCTCCCAAACATACGTCATAATCCACCCAACCTACCCTCCCCCATTTGCAAATGCAGTCGCACTCCCACTCTCACTCCCAAATGCCACCCGTACCACGTATTGACCCCCTCGTGTCAAACATGCGCCGACGTTCTTCCTCTTCATAAGCAAGATGCAAGCTCTCTCTCCTAACTATAATTACTTCCCGATCTGAATCTTAGTCACAATCAATAATTTTTTCATCACGAATGCCCATATATTCAGGACTAAATACCTTATGTCGGGCCGCCTCCAAATCTCATTTTTCTTCTTCTGTCCAACATGTTTACCCTTCTAGTCATTCAAATTGGCTTGCATTAAGATCATTATCTCTTTTAGTACTCTAGTACATCCCGCGACTGACTATTTCAATGTGTCAAATGTTATTTGAGACGCGTAATTCAACCAATTATTAGTCTCTCACAATAGTTGTGCTTCATTTGGTGTCTAGTATCACCTACCCTTGACAATGTTGTCATCCAATATCTTCACTTCCTTGTTTGCCAAATCAAGACACTTCCTTACGTATATATGACCTATGTGAGAGTCTACTTGATTATCTAAGTTTATATACAGTTTTTACTTTTTATAAGAGAATAAATGAATTAATTTAAATCTCGAAACCTAATGTAAATAGATTAATAACATAAAGTTCGAACTTTTGAATCTAATTAATGAAGATGAATTTATGTTTAAACCCTAAGAAGCTTCAAAACCTGTCTGAAATAAGAAAATATAAACGTTAAGTCACTAATCTGAAAATAAAAAAATAATTTTTAAAAATATAAAATCACTAGCATAATCTGTTAAATGTACATTATCATATTCTAATATGATTAATACATCGTATTCAACCATTAAAACAGAAATATATTGAAAAAAAAAAAAATGGTTTTTCATAATTTTAAAAAATTGGTCAAAAATAGTTCGAAAATATATATATATATATATATATATATATATATATACATCACTAACATAATCTATTAAATGCACTTTAATATGTTCTAATACGATTAACGCATCATCTTCAACCATCAAAATAAAAATACATTGAAAAAAAAAAATTCATGATTTTTAAAAATTAGCCAAAAATAGTTCGAATATATATATATAAAAATTCATGAACTGCCGAATGTTCACCTTGGAAACCAAAAGTTAGATTGGTCCAACACTCAGGTAGGCCACACCGTAAGAATTGGGTTGGGACGCCCCTGTTGGTTGTGCATGGGGCCAACTGTAGTTTATATATGCCATCCAATCCATTCATACGACTCTTCTCATCAAGATGAAGGCCTCTTTGAAAATCTTGCTATTCAGAAACTCAGGTGGACCACGCCACATGAATTTAGAGGTTTTAGGCTAACTGCTTTCTATGGTGAGGCCCACCTGAGTTTCGAATCAGTGTAATGTTCGAAGTGCGTGACACACCTGATCTCATCCACACGTCTGTCCACATTAGTGAATAGTCACACAGAGTGAGCCATGCGCATTGGAGGCAGCATGCAGACATGGGAAGCATGAAACAACGGGTGAGATCAACCCATCTGTGAACCAATCAAAATATCATTTTGGCCCATTTCTTACATCTTGTCCGGGCGACAGATGTGCCGTTTCTTGCTTGTTATGTACCTTTATCTAAGTATATATTTACAATTTTTTTAAATTTTTTTTTTTTTGCTGTGTGGTGCAGGGATCTGTATGCTCAATATATTTTGCAAAGCCTAAGGCAATAAGATGGGATTTTATTAGTCTTTTATAATAATTCCCTATGAATTTGGGGAAAGAGAGAGAGACTAAGCTTTTTCGCAACTGAATTGTGTTTTGGATTTTGATGGCTGCTTTATTGAGTTCCAAACAAATATAATCACTAGTTTCGACTACTTGTATTAGTAGATACGTTTGTTATATCAACTACATCCCATGATTGATGAAATTAGTGAATCTGTCAATTAGTTTGAACCAGCCCGCAGATGGGCCAAGGATCAAGATTTGCAGCGATTGTCTCTCTGAATTCTTTTTGGCCATCCAAAAATAGGGGCTTGGCGGAATTGCCACAAAGAGAAGGTCCACCTTTTGGCCAGTTTGGATCAATTGATAAGGAGAAGGACAATGGGTTTTTAAGGCTCAGTAAAAAGGAAATGCCAACACCTGATATGGAATGTTCATCCTGTTTTGAGCTCACCATCGGCAAAAGGTCACACTGATTGGATGTTCGCCAACCTTCCAATGGCTGGGCCATGATGGACGACCAAAACGAAAAATGGGTATGGTCAGAAACTCGCCTTGCTCTTGAAAAAACCTAACCCTTTGTTGGGTTAGGTTTTAGAATAAAACCCTTGCGAGGATCCTATCCGTTTATTTTAGTGCAGTTTATCCTTGCATATTTGACCATTAGCTGTTTATCACCGTTGGTTTATGGTCCAAGATCAGATGGACGGTATTGTCTAATATGTGTGATTTTTTAGACATCAACCGTCCCTGCTACGGACCTGCATGTGGGTGGACCTGGACCTGATTTGCAAATCACCCAGCCACGTGTACTGTAGATAAATGGCCTTACCCTATTCCCGTTCTTCTGGCTCCACTGTATCATCTCACACGTA
Organism: Magnolia officinalis; assembly: GCA_021015155.1. NCBI lineage: Eukaryota > Viridiplantae > Streptophyta > Magnoliopsida > Magnoliales > Magnoliaceae > Magnolia > Magnolia officinalis. The sequence goes on from JAJHSJ010000007.1 coordinate 42,227,602, forward strand.
AGGATTGGTTTACAGTTTCAGTGCTTTGTTTCCATTGGCCCAATTGAAGGGGCCCACTGTAATGGGAGATGATGCCTTAGAGCCGGGAAATGGTAGAGTCATATTGTTACATTACGCGTGGCAGGTTTATCTTTCAATCAGGATTGTCAATCTAGTGGGACCAGATTCAAATTGATTCAAGATATGGTGTGCAGATGATCATAGCCATCCTTCAAAACGAGAGGGGAAAGAAAAATAGTCAATGGCTAACACATAATGCTGGAAAGTAAAGATCTGTGATGGGTGTGTGTATCCATGATGAGGCCCATTAGTTGGACAGCTAAGACTTGTGTATAACCCTTCCACATGTAATCTTGATCAATAGCTCTACCATATTCAGGTCCTTCTGGATCTACTGTATCAACTTCCATCTGCATTATGCAATGGGTCCTTTCGTTATCAGCTATTACAACCAGGAGACCAACTAATGTGAACGGTATTTATTGCATCGCCAGATTTTAAAGTCTTCTGGTAGGTTTTAATTTTCCACAATTTTATCACCAAAGTCGTCGCAATACCAAACCAACATTTATTTAAAATTTTAAATAACTCACTACATACACATATATTTAAAAATAATTTCTTAAAACGATGTTAGCAACATCCCGAGAGCTTTTAAAAATAATCTATAACGAGGATGTAAGCATGACTTATCATCGATCTCCACCGTTCGTTCGTTAATACAGCTTGGGGCAAGACAAAGGTGCAAAAATCATGCCAATTGGTGTTGTAATATATTCATGTCTATTCTTAAAAAACTCAATTGGAAATAACATATGTTATAGTAAGGGAATAATATTGTAGGGTAAATATCTTCAAGAATGCTTGAAGTACTTTTCTACAGGATGACAAAACAGAGCAGTTGAGACTGGAATTCAAAAGCAAATCAAGCAGTTCATCAAGGTAACAATAGTTATTCAGGAGATCGATCAAGTAGCCAATAGTCACCTATAGGCTTGACTGAGCAGTTAAGTGGAATGTGGTCGAGTAAGTAAGGAGGCTTGGAGCAGTTAATAGGATAATGACAAGAAAGTCTTCAGAAGGTAATGTAGTGTTAAAACAGTTACAACAACCGACAGAATATAGAAAGCATCTAGAAGATCAGTAGTGCTAAAATGGTTATAGCAATCCTCAGAAAACAAATCATATCCTCTGAATATCGCATAATTCGATTTACATACTGAGCGAGTGGTTAAATAAGCAATCGATCTCATTCGATCTCGGTCATATACTACGTATCTGCCTATCTCGGCACTTGGTGTCATAGTTGTTCGATTTAAATTGAGCCGCAAAGTTAATTCTGGCACGCCTGCACTTATCACATGACTAGAACCGGAAACCAAGCCACAATATCTCTCGGCACACCCGGTGAGACCCTATCTTTAATTTATCGGTGCAATATTGCCAATTGGAATAATGAATAAAAAGAGTAACCGAATTGTTGAGATTGAACCTTCCCTACCAACCGCACCACCTCCGACCGAGGATGTGTCGGTTCAAGCGGCCCCTAAAGTTTTAAATTTGAATAGTAGTTTGACACTCAGTACTGGGAATCAAGAAGGGGCTTCTACCTCTCAGACCGTTCTTCGTAAAGAAATAATGGTCATACTTTGAGATGTATAATTGAGTATCCAACATTTTCAAGAATATGAAAAAGCACAAGCCGAGCAATTTCATATCCAAACTGAGAAGACTAATAGATACATGGCTAGGCAGGCCGAGGCCATGCATCGATTAATGGATATGATGGCTGAAAGAACACTACATCAACACAATATAATATCGAAGGAAGTTCTATCGGCAATGCAGTCCAGCCGCCACCAATGCCTCCCCCATAGCGGAATCCACCACCAATTGTAGTTTAGGAAACACGAAATGCTCTGCCACTTTCTGAATTCAGACGACCAGAGCATGAGGCTAGAAATTTTATTTCTGAAGTTTGGAATCAGGGTCTACCAAGAGGGCAAAATCTCTAGCAATTTCCTAAGAACCCATTGTTTCAAGAGGGACCATACCGATTAGGTCCTGATCCACGAGTGGATCACAACTAAATTATTTAAATGGTTCAGGAAGTAGGCCAAGTTCGCAGATGTATTACTACATTGGTCAACCATAAGCCTTATTCGGAATGGATTAATTAACAGTCTCCATTGTCACGGTCGATTTTGTCGTTCTTCAATCAGGATGGCCGAATTTGACCAAAATGATTGACTTTGTCATTTTTCGATCACGATAGCCGAGTTCAACCAAGACGGTTGAATTCGCTTTTTTCAATCAAGATGACCAAGTTTGACCAAAACGGCTAAATTTGTTGTCTTTTGACCAAGATGGATGAGTTTGGCCAAGTCAATCGATTTTGATGTTTTCTGATCAAGTGGTCGAGTTCGACTAAGATGGTCGAAATTGATGCTTTTACACGACCCATCAATCACATTTATTGTGTCAAATAATGAATTAACTTCGTCTTCACCTTTTACAAAAGGTGAAGCGATGTGGGGGCAATGTTGTACCGTACTCTTAACTATTCTTGAAAAACCCAATTGGAAAGGACATGTGTTATAGCAAGGAAAAGATATTGTAGGCTAAAGATCTTCATGGATGCTTGGAGTGCTTTTTATGAAATTACAGCTGATAGGATGACAAGACAGGGAACAGTTAAGAGGAATTCAAAAGCAAACCAAACAGCCAACCAAGTAGTCGATATTCATTCAGGAGTTCGACCAAGTAGCCGATATTCACCTAGGAGGTCAATTAAGTAGTCGATAGTCATCTAAGAGGTCGATCAAGCAGCCACTGATCATTCAGGAGTTCGATCAAGCAGTCGATAGTAATCCAAGAGCTTGACCGAGTGGGCGAGTGGAATGTGGTCGAGTCAGCAAGGAGGCCTGAAGCAGTTACTAGGATAGGTGGCAATGAAGTCTCCAGAAAAGTTGTGTAGTGCTGAAACAATTAAAGAAATTGTCAAAACGTGGAAAATATCTAGAAGATCAGTAGTGTTGAAACAATTATAGCAACTATCGAAACAATGAAAGCATTCATATGATAAGGTTAAGGTTATAAATAGCAAAGGAATTCAACAAAGCAATGTATGTCATACCAACCCAATCAAACCCAATATATATTTCAATTATCCTTTGAATTACCCGTCATTTGCATTCCTTAGTTTAATCACTCTACCTTTTTGCAAGTCAATTACATTTTTTAGTATAATCCTTTACCTTTTGCTAGCTGGTAATATTCTATAGTGTAATATATAGCGTTAATCAAGTAGCTGATAATCTTAGCTGTAATTTGGATCTATGTGTAAGACTTATATGATGTGGGCCTCATCGATCAACGATCTAGATTGTCCTAAGGCTGGATGATGAAATTGGGTAAACCAGTGGACCCCACTGCGTTGTGATAAATCTAGAACATTCCACACAAGGGGTTGGAGTGTTATAGCTGTGATACGCACAATTATTTGAGTGCTACTAGGATACGAATGTGTGGAGCTGTGGGAAGAGAGTTTTGATAGGTTTCAAACTCTCTTCACCTCATCAGCTATATAATGAGGCTAGGTCCCTGATCCTACACCATCATAGAAACGCAAGTCCCATCTAATCTTCTATATTCGGGTGTAAGGAGAAGAAGATCCTGGTATTCTATTTCTTTAGTTATGGCCTCTCAGATAGGTATGTCATCTTCCTCTTTTGATTACCATATTCTATGCACAGTAAGGTCCTTGGGTTAATTCTGCAAATTAGGAAAATCTAATAGTTGGTATTAGAGCCATTGTGCATATGGTATGGAGGATCTAATCCAGTAGTTTGGGATTCAATTCCGAAATTAGACATCAGGGATTTGATTGCCAAAATCGAATTAGAATTTCAATTCCTGAATCCAATCTTGTTTTGAATTTCGAAATTGAACCCCAAATATAGTATTATTGGGATTTTCATATTCCGACTCCATATTCCCATATTAGGAATTTCGGTCTTTCCAATACCAAATCAAATTGGGGATTTCGGATTTTCGGATTTCAAATTTTAGATTTCGAATCCAATAATCCCAAATTGGAGATTTTAGGTTTCAAATCCGAGCATTATTAGGGTTTTCATACCCTTACCTGTGTCGTCATTGGAGGCAGCCGTAGATGCTAAGTCACCACCGGCATCGTCTATAGCCCTTTCTCTTTTCAAAACCCTCTTTATACTGTTGTATCTATAGGCAGTCGCCAGTCGCACGTCTCCACCACCACACTATGGATTCCGGTCATCCTTTCGTCCACATCAACTCAAAACTGGTTATACGAATTGATGTCGTCTTCCATGGGCATCAAGGGTGCTGGAGTCCTGCATGTGGTCGCATTGGCGAAGATTTTTCTTGGCAGAGGCGACTCCCAGGCGTAGAGGGGGTGAAGGGCGGCTGTAATAGGAAACTAGGGTTTCCTACCCCTTTCAGTTAAGAATGGGATCTATTCCTTTTTTTTTTTTTTTATTCTGTTGGGTTAACGGACCCGATTGCTATTGATTCAAGTCCGCCTTCTGGACCCACGATCGGGATCCACCTTAATCCTATTGGATTTGTTGGGCCTAACCCTAATTATGGGCCCATTTAGCACATCTTGGTCCATTCGACCGTGTTCCTCATAACACAGTGGGCCTCATCAAAAGGAAATACGTATACATCTTGGTTGCAGCCCATCCTTTCAGACCATCAAGCTCACATTCAATTGAGATTGTTAGTAGGCTGATCATCACATCACTTGAAGTCTTCATCGGGGCCTCTCTTGGGAACAATTTTTAGATATGTTTCCTTGATCCAGACCGTATGTTCAGTTCATAATGAGCATATAGTCTGTTTCATTAGCTAGATAGACAATAAAATTATATGAACCATTGATCATGTGGATCTTTAGTATTGGGTCTGGACTGTTCATCTAATGGACACTGATATGAGGATTTAACCATCCGTCTGAATTATTCTATGCCAACCGTCTATCATGTAAATGTTAAAGTCCAAACTTATAATGCTCATTGATGATGAACATATTATATTGAGTCTTGATTCGGCTCAGTTATGGGCCCATTACTCATCCTTAAGGACTTAACATAGACCATTGGATCATAGAGAGCGAAATGTATCTGTTTGTTTCTCTTTAAAGTTCCTCTATTTTCCAATGATCATTACCGACCATCTTGTGGGTTGTATCAGACTTATTTAAATATAATCCATTGAGGGTAGGATTATAATCGCAATCCTAAGTCTGTATTCGTAGAATTGGATTCGGTTATGTTACCCACCGTAGTGACCTTAATCAGTGTAATTTTTTACAACCACATACTTGTAATTTTTGGGATTTAGAGGATCACATACAATTGCGTTCAGGTTGCATGCAGATGGTGACGAAAACACAAATGATCATCGTTTGGTAGAGACATGAATGGGTGGAGCAAATGGTGCCAGTAATGTAATGCTAAAAGACTTATTTTACCCACAGGTATTGAGTGTCTCAGATTTACATAATTGACATTGCTTAGCTTCATGTTCAAGAGGGTCATTAGCATATTGTCATTACTTCCCACAGAAAGAATGATAATGATATAACAAATCCTCACCAGGATGTGATGGTTGGGCCTATCTTCACCCTGGATAATTCAGTTGATGCCTCCCTTTGCAACCGAATTAATTAGCTTTGCCTAATATTTGTTTATATTCATGAATTGTTTTATGAAATAATGCACTAATGTGAGTACATATCTCTTCAATTTTAGTCTCAATTTCAACTCATACGCATCACGTTCTTACCTTGACCAGATCTAATTATATTCATTGGAAGGAATCCATTGAAGTTGTCCTAGTTTGCCTTCAATTAGATGTTGAGGGTCAAATATTGCATATTATCGCCCATTTATATCTTGGTTTTATGAACATGATAATGCTTAATATTCTATTTTACTCATGTTTGTGTTGCAAGGTGAATTTAAGAGCTTGGATTGAAAATTGTGCTAAAAGCATGAATTTGATGCTCAAGAATCACCAAGGCAAGGGATGGATCTTAGGAGACCAAGATTGAAGAACTTACATGCCAAAGATCCAAGAAAATCAAGTGAGGAATGAAGAGAATCAAAGACTTGAATTGAAGAAAAGGAATCCTGAAATCCTCCTGAAAAAGTATATTCTGAAATTCTGGATCATTTTGTGAAATTGCGCAGAGTGAAGTTTATTTTGGAAAATCGCGCAGAGTGAAGTCTATTTTAGCAAACTGCATAAATTTAAGGTGGTTTCTAGAGTTTTTCAACTAGGTGCAAAAGTTGGAGTTCCACAACTATAAATAGGACTTCATAGGATGTTCTTAGGCATCTTCTAGAGTTTAAGGAGTGGAGCAAAAGGGTGGAGAATCAGTCACCAAGAGTTTTTCTTCTTCTTCCTTAGTTGTTTTTATACTTTCTTTTAGGGTTTTAAATCCAATCATGTCTATGGTTGGCTAAACCTCTTAACTAGGACTAAGAGGTGAAGCTTGTAGCATGATGAGATGTTTCTATTGCTTTGATTCATGTTTATGTTGAATTCCATGGATTCTAATTTGATATTTAAGGAATACTTTCAGTTTTTAATGTTTATTGTGACTCAAATTACAATAGAATAGCTTTGAGTATTTTTTTTTTCCTGATCTGAGATTATGAAATTAGTAAGTCCTGTTGTTCATTATCGTCCCTTAGGCATGGTGGGGTGATGGAATCCTTCCTAATCTTCACAATTCTCTTGCTTTGAGATTATGTGATTGGTAAATCTTGTTGTTGTCATTGTCTCCTGGGCATGGTTTGGTGATGGAATCCCTGATAATTATCATAGTTCTCCTTCATTGAGAATTAGGTCAATGAAAGTTCAGATTTGGTTTTATTGATGTATTTTTCAATTGGATAGGATAGGACTCCAATTCTAATTTTATTACTTGAATCAAGCAAGAGGGCTCCCTTATCACTACAAGTGGATCCTTGACACCCTAGTTCTCACCTTTAAATTCTTAGTTTTAATTACTTAATTCGCAATTACTCTCTCAATCACTTCAGAATTAGTTTTACATCTTCTTCTAGTTCTACTTCTAGTTAATTTCAGAAACGCACAAGATCAGTCCATGTAGATTCGACCTCGGTCTTACCGAGATTATTACTACATCGCGACCCTACACTTGAGGTTGTAAATAAGTTTTTGGTGCCGTTGCCGGGGATTGATGGTTGCGTTTTCTAGACTTGATTAGTTTTGGAATTAGGTTAAGATTAGGATTTTTCTACTTTCTATTTTTAGGTTAGGGTTTTTTCAGAGTTATTTTAGATACTAACGTAGCTTTCTATTTATAGGTTTAGAAACTTTCTTTTTTTTGTTTTTAGAAACTAATTTACTTTCTAATTCTAGGATAGAAACTTTCCTAATTTGTTTTTAGAAACTAATTTTTTATTTTTTAGAAACTTTCCTAATCCATTTTTAGAAACTAATTTCCTTTCCTTTTTCTGTTTTTATAAACAAACTTATTTTCTATTTTTAGAAACTTTCCTTTTTCTTTTCTTAGAAACTAGGTTGCTTTCTTAATTCTTTTTTAGAAACTAATTTACTTTCCTTTTTCTTCTACAAGATCCCAAAATAGAAACTTCTAATTTGGTAACTTCTTTCTAATTCTCTTTCTTTCTATTTCCAGATTTAGAAACTTTCCTAATTTGTTTTTAGAAACTAACTTTTCTTTCTATTTATAGATTTAGAAACTTTTTTTTTAAAACTAACTTTTCTTTCTATTTCTAGATTTAGAAACTTTCCTAATTTGTTTTTAGAAACTAATTTTTTGTTTTGTTTTTAGGTTAGGGTTTTTTCTGATTTATTTTTAGAAACTAACTGAGTTTTCTGTTTTGTAGGATCTTAACATAGAAATCTCCAATTTGGTAACCTCTTTCTAATTTCCTCTCTATTTCTTATTGTTTTAGTTTCTTTCTTCTTAGGTTAGTTTAGATTAGAAACTGAGGGTTGTGAGTGTTTCATGCCCAAGTGGGTCCGTGATAACACTCAACGTCTCTTGAGTGAAGAATGACTAGTTGAAGGATTACCTATCCATCATAGGATTAGACATCCCTTGAGATCCTCTGAGTCAGTAGAAGTTATGGTTGCAAATCCACCTCAACTTCGAGTTAAGGAAACTCAGGATGAGAATGAGGTGCATCATGCATCCCCGCCTCGTACTCTACGAGATTATTTACAACCGGTTGGGGTGATCACACCATCCTGCATGATTTTTCCAGAAAATACAGGATATATGAATATCAAGCCAGGAGTGATCCAACTCCTTCCAAAATTCCATGGACTTGAATATGAAAATCCATATCTACACTTAAAAGAGTTTGATAAGATAATAACCACTCTATACTTTTCTAATGTGTCTGAGGACACGGTCAGGCGGAAACTTTTTCCCTTCTCCTTAAAAGAAAAGGCTAAGACGTGGTTGTACTCCCTACATCCACGATCGATTGGTATATGGAATGACATGACAAGGGAGTTCACTAAGAAAATTTTCTTATATCATAAAACGAACACTCTCAGAAAGTCAATCATGAACTTTACCCAAAAGGAAGATGAAACATTCTTCCAATGTTGGGAGCGGTTCAAGGATCTTGTTAGTTCATGCCCACAACATAGTTTTGAAACGTGGCGCATCACAAATTTCTTCTACGATGGACTGACATCTTCCTGCGCCAATTGGTCGAGACGATGTGCAATAGGGAATTCATGAACAAAGATGTCAATAATGTGTGGGATTATTTAGACAGACTTGCTGAAAATGTACAATCATGGGACATCTCTCCAAAACCCACCACTTCTAAGCCTACTCAATCAAAGGAAATGGGAGGAATGTATGCTTTAAAAGAAGAAGATGACTTGAGTGCAAGGGTGGCCAATCTCACAAGAAGAGTTGAGGCCATGGAAGTTCAGAAGGATAAGGTTAAGGAAGTAGTTTGAGGTATTTACGCTTGCAACATATATACAACTAAAAATTGTCCAACAATACCTTCTTTCCAAGAAATTCCGAATGAGCAGTCAAATGCCGTGAACAACTACCAAAGACCTTTCAGTGGCCACCTCAAATACATACAACTCCAGCTAGAGGAATGGACAAACTGCTACTCCTCAAGGATTCCCTAACTAATTTCTGAATCAAGGGAACCTTCTAAGAGGATCCGGTCTTAAAACACCTTCAAAATCAAGAGCTTTTCAATCAAAGTATATTACAAGCCATTCAAGACCTTTCAAAGGCCATACAAGGGTGTGAGACAAAATTTTGATAGGGGAGAAAGGGATCTTTCCGGCCCAACCTCTCCCCAACCCTAAACCGCAATACGATATTAGTGACCCAAGCTCTTCAAATCAATATGTGGAACAATCTAAGTCCATCACCACTCTTAAGAGTGGAAAAATAATTGACAAATCTGTTCTGGTAAAGATTGAAAATTCTAAGGACTTGGAAGAAGACATAGATGATAGACCTAGTATTGCCCCACATGGGTTAGAATCGGAACCTCCAGATAGGCCGATTGCTCCATTCCCTTAGTAGTTGATTGCACCAAAACCTCTATTAAACTCTTAGGATATTCTAGAGGTGCTTAAACAAGTGAAGGTCAACATCCCTCTACTGGATGCTGTTAAACAAATCCATTCATACGCCAAATTTTTGAAAAATCTATGCACTACCAAAAGACGACAAACTATTTAACAAAGAATTTTTCTGATAGAAAAAGTGAGCACCATCATTAAGTAAGATGTGCCACAAAAGTACAAAGAACCTAGTAGCCCAACCATCACTTGTGTAATTGGGAACTACCGAATCAAGCACGCACTTCTTGACTTGGGGGCGAGTGTTAATCTGATTCCTTACTCGGTTAACGAACAACTGGGCCTAGGTGAATTAAAACTCACCTAGACCACATTACAACTTGCCGATCGATCAGTTCGTATACCGAGAGGGATCATTGAGGATGTGTTGGTCTAGGTTGATAAATTCTACTATCCAATAGATTTTATTGTCCTGGATACTCAAGCCATCAGGGACATGAGCACTCAGATTCTTGTCACTCTTGGCCGCACATTCCTTGCTACATTAAATGCAATCATTAATTGCAGGAATGGAGTTATGAGTTTATCTTTTGGAAATATGACATTGGAGCTTAATATCTTTTTTAATATGAACAAACAGACAGAAGATGATGACGAGGCATATGACATTAACATGCATGATTGTCTCGTTCGTAGAAGATAAAGCGCTCCTGACTCTATACTCTGACCCTCTTGAGACGTGTTTGGCCCACTCCCTTGATTTGGATGATGACACGATTAGGGAGATGGATGCCATGCTTGAAACTACATTGGTACTTGAAGTTAACCGGTGGAGGCCACAATTTGAAGATTTACCCCAAACTGATGTAATGCCTCTACCGTCTAGCTTCAAGATACCGAAGCTTGAATTAAAACCTTTGTCCGTTGATCTTGAACAGGTTTATTTAGGTTAAGAAGAGAATACCCGGTGATGATTTCTTCCCACCTTGAGAAAAAACAAGAGAGTATGCTCATTTCTACTCTCAAAAAAGATAAAGGAGTTATTGGGCATATCATCATAGATCTCTATGTGGTGAATGAACTCCTTTCAACTGAATGTTTCGACTCTCTGGAAGATTGCTTGGCACACTTTGAAGATTCAAATGATCCCATGATACAAAATATGGTGAATGCCTTGTGAGACAATACCTTGGTAGTTAATACTGACTGAGAGAACCCTTACTCTGAAGAACCTCCTTCCACAGATCTTGAATGTTTACCATCAAAGGAGGAGGAGTTGAAAATTGAACCTAAGTCTGAAACTTTGGAATGTGTTGAGGCTACATCACCTACTGAGAATTTTTCTGAATTTCACTTACATGTAGTCTCTGATTCACCATATTGCTCTAACTTTGAAAATTTGTCTGTCACAGGTGAATCATATATACTTTGAATACCTCAGGCGATTCATTGACGATTTTTTGCTAAGGCCCGTAAATTTCTCTGGAAAATCATGCTCCATGACATCCAAGTCTATTGTAAAAGGAGCTTTTTGATGATCTTGTTGAGAAACCTACTGAGGAATTTATCAAGATACTGGCTGGAGGAGGAACCTTGTGGCATGACTGAGTAGCTTTCTCCTGCTTTCCTCGTTTAGGATTATTGCTTTCATATACTTTAAGATTATGATAGTTTGCTTTTTGCTATTTAGGACAGTTTGCTTTTCGTTGTTTAGGATAGTTTGCTTTTCGCTATTTAGGATAGTTTGCTTTTCATTGTTTAGGATAGTTTACTTTTCGCTATTTAGGATAGTTTGTTTTTCGTTGTTTAGGATAGTTTTCTTTCTGTTGGTTTAAATTCTTATGCTAACCCATCTTCACATTGAGATCCTTGTGAAAAAGCCTCAAAATTACTTCTTCAGGTACTACCATTCCTTCACTTCTCCTTTATTTTCGTTGCCTCATTTACATTGAATGCTTATCTCTTTTACGTTGAGGACAATGTAGATTTTAGGTTGGGGGGTGTGGATTAGGCAGACTAATCAGTCGTTTTCTTAGTCTTTGAGCGAAATTGTGAAAAATCGAGAAAATTTTCTGAAATTTCTACAAATTTAAGTGATCTCGAAGTTAATCCATGAATTAGAATTGCAAGATACTTAATATTGATACCTTGTGTCTCTTGGATTTTAGTCACTTGGGAGATCTCAAAATTAAGTTAAGTCATTAATCATTGATTAGAAGTTTTAAATATTGATTGAGTCATGATTTCACATGTCACATCCATCTTACACATTAAAGTGTCAGTTTGATATTGAATTGTTAACTTGATGATTATTAAGCATGGAAGGAACCAACTTGGGGAATTTGTCCATCATGTTCAATGGGAAGAATTGAAAAGAAAGAAAAAGAAAATACCCAGCTAAAAAAAAATAGTTGTCGTTGAACAAGGCTACTTATTAAAAATCTTTAAAAAGGTTGACATAACATGAAAGCCATCAATGGAAAAATCAAAAGCTGGAAGAATAAAAGAGGGAATTAAAAGATGAACTGTAAAACAAGTTTCGGTTTAGGTTTTGGTTGTCCTAAATACTCTTTTAATTATCAATGTTATCATAAAAGTAAAGAATTGAACCTTTGATTGTGATAAGTCTAGACTTCATTATACACCCATGGAACTTAATGTTTGAAATTGTTCTAATTGGAGGATTAATGCTTTGAACTTGATTATAAAACTTACCGAGTGCTAGAGTTTAGGAGAAGGTAATGCACAACATTAATGTATTTTAGAATTCTATTATCTTAATTATTTTTTAAAAACCACTTGAGCTTATAAAAATTAACCTGTCGTTCTCGAAATATTTTTTGGCATAGTTTGCTCGAAACTAGCAAAATATTGGTTGGGGATTGTGTTAATGGTCAAATATTGCATATTATCCCCCATTTATATCTTGGTTTTATGAATATGATAATGCTTAATGTTCTATTTTACTCGTGTTTGTGTTGCAAGGTGAATTTAAGAGCTTGGATTTAAAGGAGTGCTAAAAGCATGAATTTGATGTTCAAGAATCACCAAGACAAGGGATAGATCTTAGGAGACCAAGATTGAAGAATTTACATGCTAAAGATCCAAGAAAACCAAGTGAGGAATGAAGAGAATCAAAGACTTGAAGTGAAGAAAAGGAAACCTAAAATCGTCCTGAAAAAGTATATTTTGAAAATCTAGGTCATTTTGTGAAATTGCATAGAGTGAAGTCTATTTTAAGAAACTGCGCAGAGTGAAGTCTATTTTAGCAAACTGCGTAAATTTAAGGCGGTATCTAGAGTTTTCTAACTAGGTGCGAAAGTTGGAGTTCCACAACTATAAATAGGACTCTCTAGGATGTTCTTAGGCATCTTCTAAGATTTAAGGAGTGGAGAAAAAGGGTGGAGAAGTCATCGCCAAGAGTTTTTCTTCTTCTTCTTCCTTAGTTGTTTTTATGCTTTCTTCTAGGGTTTTAGATCCAATCATGTCTATGGTTGGCTAAACCTCTTAGCTAGGGCTAAAAAGTGAAGCTTGTAGCATGATGGGATGTGTCTATTGCTTTAATTCATGTTTATGTTGAACTTCATGGATTCTAATTTGATATTTAAGGAATACTTTCAAATTTTAATGGTTTATTGTGATGCAAATTATAGTAGATCTGCAATAGCTTTGAGTATCTTTTTTTTTTTTTCCTGATTTGAGGTTATAAAATTAGTAAGTCCTGTTGTTCACCATCAGCCCTTGGGCATGGTAGGGTGATGGAATCCTTCCTAATCTTCACAATTCTCCTGCTTTGAGATTATGTGATTGGTAAATCTTTTTGTTTGCCATTATCTCCTGGGCATGGTTTGGTGATGGAATCCCTGCCAATTTCATTGTTCTCCTTCAATAAGACTTAGGTCAATGGAAGTTCAGATTTGGTTTTATTAATGTATTTTCCAATTGGATAGGATAGGACTCCAATTATAATTGTGTTACTTGAATCAAGCAAGAGGGCTTCCTGATCACTACAAGTGAATCCTTGACACCCTAGTTCCCACCTTTAAATTCTTAGTTTTAATTACTTAATTCACAATTACTCTCTCAATCACTTCAGAATTAGTTTTACATCTTCTTCTAGCTTTACTTCTAGTTAATTTCAGAAATGCACAAGATTAGTCCCCGTGGATTCGACCTCGGTCTTACTGAGATTATTACTACATAGCGACCCTACACTTAGGGTTGTGAACATTAGACCTTGCCCTAGTGAAACCAGAACCTCTTAAACCATCTGATGATACCTCTGAATCAGAGATAAATCGTTATGAGGTACGGTTTAGATCAAATAAAACGTGCTTAAAAATCATAAAGTATTCGATTTCCAAGTCCATGAGAGGTACCATGACTAAAGTAGATAAGGTCAAAGCCTTCCTGAAATGGGAAACCGATTCAAGAAATCGGATAAAGCCGAAGTGAGCTATCTTATGAATAAATTAACCTGCTCATCCTACGATGGAAAAGGAAATATCCGTGAATACATTATATAGCAGATTGAAATTATATCTAAGATCCGCTCTCTAGGCCTTGTACTTACTGATGACCAACTGATTCACTTGATCATGAACAACTTACCTCCTCAATATGGTACATTCTTAGTGAACTATAACACTCTAAAACACATATAGACATTAGACGAACTGATTTCTCAATGGGCTCAAGTGGAGGATAGGATTAAGCAGTTAGGCGCAGTACAAAATATAAACATGGTGACCTCAAGACAAGGGCATGTGCATGGGAAAAAGGGGAAAAGAAAAAGGAACCAAGGTTCTAATAATGGATTCTCAGGAAACAATGACAATCAATCTAATAATGGATCGAACCACAAACGGGACTAAAAGAAACAAATGCTTCTTTTGCAAAAAGGCAGGCTATCAAAAGAAAGACTGCAAAAAGTATAAGAAATGGATCATAAAGAAAGGTAATCATTTTGTTCTCGTCTGTTTTGAATCTAATTTGACTGATGTGTCGGCGGATTCTTGGTGGATAGATTCGAGAACTATTATTCACATATGTACTTGTATGCAGGAATTACTATAGGTCAGGCCACCAACTAATGTAGAGCGCTTAATATACGTAGGCAATGGCGTCAAGGTCGACGTAGAGGCAATTGGAGTCTCTAGGCTTAAGTTAGAGTCTGGTTATTTATTGGATTTAGTAGATACATTTTGTGTGCCTTCTATAAGGTGTAATTTAGTTTCTGTTTCTTGTTTATATAAATTGGGATATTCATTTTAATTTAAGAATAAAGGATTCAGTATTTACTTTAATTCGATTAAAGTTGGCACAAGCTCTATGATGAACAACCTATACCAGTTAGACTTGATTGCTTCATTCGTCTATAATGTTAATACACTGCATGGAAATAAAACAGGATCTAAATGAAGACTAGACCATGAGAATTCCTCAATGTTGTGGCACAACTGATTGTGTCATACGTCTCATGAGAGATTAGACAGGCTTGTTGATGATGGTCAAATATTGCCTATTAGACCCCAATTATTACCTGATTTTCCGTACATGATAATGCTTAACGTCAAATTTTAATAGTGTTTGTGATGTAGGGTGTAATGAGGAGCTTGGATTGAAAAAGGATACTAAAAGCATGGAATTAACGCTCCAAAGTCACCAAAGCAAGAGACAGACCCCGGGGGACTGATATCAAAGAAATTGCATGACAGAGATCTGAGGAAATAAAATCGTTCACGTTAAAGAGGCCCAAAAGCTGTCCAAGATTCAAGATCACATGGTTGCAGCCATCCATTCGGCTCGAAACTTCATACATGGCCTGAGGGCCATAAATTAACTGTACAAGTAAAATTTCAGCCATTGGATACCTCTAGAAGTGGCCCAACAGACAGATCAGCCCCTTAATTCCTTAAGTGGGGCCCACCTGATCTCTAGATATGCCTCAGCTTTGGACTCAATGCCTTAAATGGGGAGACAAACTAAATAGATGGATTTGCTCGTAAACATCACAGTGTAGCCCACATGTGCATCGTGCATACACATGCACACGTGCACTGGTTGTGCACCAAATATCACAACCAACTCCAATTTCCAAAATATAAAAGGCCATCCAGCGTCTTTACGCACAGAGGCCGTTTTTGGCTAGTGGGTCACACCTATATCATATTGTGATGATCTGGACCGTTCAACGTGTCCAGAAGGGGGGCGTGACCATCACCTAGCTTTCCTTTTTGGCCCATGCATGTGTACGCATGTGAATTGTCAGAAAACAGAAGATGAACGACGAATTGAGTTAGTACCATGGATCACACAAGAACCTACTAAAACTACTCCTTCCCGACTAGTTTTTCGCCAGGATTTCAATGGATGGGGTGGATTTCTTCATAGACATAAAGGTGGGGCCCACCGATCATCGCAGCAGCGGTCCGTAAACTCAGTTTTACAAACAGAGCCTGCGACGAATCTTGTGGGCCACCACCGTGCTTCATTGGTCGGATCTGGACCATCCATCTGAAGCCCACGCTCCCTATCATCCAAGCCTAAATGACGGAATTGCAGGAAGAAATGAAGATTGGATTTCAACCATCCAAATAGAGGACGGACGGTAGCACAAAAGATTGTATGGACCACACCAAAACAGAAGATCATGTCCGACTGCTTTTCCGTGTTGATCTCAGTGAACGGAGTGGATTTTTTTATCAGAGATTGTCTGTGGGGGCCACCAATACATCAGTATAAGGAGTTACGCACATAGCCGACTTTCTAGTTTCGTGGTTTGTTGCGTAAAAAAATTTCCGTAGGAAATCTCCACCGCCTCTACACCCAGCCGTCCATCCTCCATCAGCCTATAAAAGAAAGTGATGTCAGAGAGGTGATGGATTGAGTCCTAGGAAGAAAGAGCGAAAAGGAGCTCGGTTGTGGATGTGAAGGAATCAAAGGGATGTGTTTTGTCTCCATTATATTTTTTCTTTCCAACTAATTCTTTGTTCTATCCCATGGATTTTTAAACCTCTTAGCTAGGGCTGAGATGAAGCCCCTAATTTGAATGACTCTTGTGTATTGTTGATTTCATTTGTAATTGATTGATTTATTTCTTTCTCTGGTGTGATTAAATGAAAATTCCATACCTCTCTAATCTATGAGCTTAACCAAAGTCTAGATGTGGATATTGTTTGGAATCTTATTCTAAGTATGCTTGTGTCTGACCATGAACATGTTTCCTATAGAGAAAGAAATAGGAATCTACATCTATTCATGTCTGACCATGGATAGAAAGATGTTATACAACCTGCGTGCCTGACCAAGGACATAGAGTGTGCTTTATTTAGTAAATTTATATCAATCTAAATTAGGGTGAATCAACAGGTAAAACAAGAGTTAGGATAATTAGGGGTGGATTCAAAAGTCCTAGTATTCTCCTTGATTGAATTTTCCTTCTTATTCTCAGTTATTTTTCATAGATTTTTGTTATTTTACTAGTTACACTATTTGTTGGATTAGTTAGGAAGAATCGTAAAATTTGAATTGTGACAACCAGTCCTCGTGGGAACGATCTCGTAATATGTACCATATTTACACCTGATTCGTATACTTGCGAGTTTAAAATCATTTAAATCATGTTGGTTTAAATAAAACATCACTTGTACAAGAAGGAACTCTTCATTCTCTTGACTTCTCAGACTATAAAGTGTGCATTGATTGCATAAAAGGAAAACAAACCAGAACTAGAAAGAAAGGTGCAACAAGGAGTGTAGGACTTTTAGAGGTGATACATACGGACATTTGTGGACCATTCCCTGCAGCCTCCTAGAGTGGACACAAATAAAATTAACTCGATGAAAGGATTAAAATTGTCAGGTCTGACCGTGGTGGTGAATACTATGGTAGATATGACGAATCGGGTCACAATCCAGGGCCATTCGGTTAATATCTATAAGATTGTGGCATTGTCGTCCAGTACACTATGTCTAGTACTGCAGAGCAGAATGGTGTGGCTAAAAGGCATAATCGTACCTTTTTGGATATGGTGTGAAGCATATTTAACAAATTGACATTATTAAAATCTCAGTGGGGTGATACGATCAAAATCGGACTTCATATATTTAACAGGGTCCCTAGAAAAGCAGTAAGCAAAACCCCTTTTAAGTTGTGGAATGGGAGAAAACCAAGTCTCCGATATCTACATGTTTGGGGTTATCCTATTGAGGCCAAAATTTATAACCCGCATGAAAAGAAGCTCGATCCTAGAACTATAAGCTGTTTCTTTATTGGATATCCATAAAGGTTAAAGGGCTATCGATTCTACTGTCCTTCCCACTCTATCAGGATTGTTAAGACTGGAAGTGTCAGATTCATTGAGGACACTAAAAACAGTGGGAACACGAACATTAAAAACATTGTATTTGAGGAACAAAGAACTGCGACTTCAGTCATAGTCACTCAAGATCACGTGGATATAAATGCTTTAGTCAACCCTGCAGTCACTGCAGAACACCATGTTGAACCTCATGTACAACCTACTGATGAGAAAAATCAAAATCAAAATCATACCCAACAAGCTGAACCATTGAGAAGATCTCAAAAGAGAGAAGGCCTATAAATCGAGACGATTACATCGTATACTTACAGGAGCACGATTTTGACATGGGGGTGGAAACGGATCCTGAATCCTTTACACAAGTCAAACAAAGTGTTGATCCTTCTCGTTGGTTTGATGCCATGAAAGATGAGTTGAAATCCATGAGGGACAATAAAGTATGAGATCTTGTTGAGTTACCCTTTGGAATAAGGCCAATTGGTTGTAAATGGATATTTAAAACCAAGCGGGACTCCAAGGGTAATGTCGAAAGATATAAAGCCAGATAGACCTATTTCGGCTCCTCTATTAAAAAGGGGGGCTTAAGCATCGGGGGAGGGTATCTATAATAGAAAGATTCCAGATAGACCTATTTTGGCTCCTCTCTATATAAAAAAAGGTATGTTAGGTAGTCTTCCCTAAAAGACCGCAAGTGGTAAGTACACGCGTAGGAACATATGAGCTTCCTTTATGCGCGACCTGCAACCAGGCACTGACCTTTTCTTTCCTTTATGGCTTTAGGCTGAGCCTTTTTTATCTTAGACTTCCTTCCTGAAGAAGGGCCGCTACCCCCTTTTTTATTAATTAAATAAGTGTATTCTCTGGAATTCTGCCAGCCTAATTTCCTTGGCTAACCTAACTTCAAGTTCAAAAAATTAAAATTTGTTGGAATTCGGCTAGCCCGAGTGAAGTTCGGGTCAAATTCCAACAATGTAATCTTTTGGAATTCGCAAAAATTTGGCTAGCTGAATTTTGGATAAATCTTATCCCGCGCAATCCGATGGCCATTGGAACAAATTCGGTGGAATCCAACCAGCTAAAGTTATTCTTAGGCTAGCCAAATTTCCAATTTCTTTGGCTATAAATATAGGCATTCTCTCATTATAAACTACAACGAAAAAATCACTATAAACCTTCTTCAAGTGAGAGAGAAGCTTAGGTTCTCAGCAAGCTAATTGTGTGGTATTTATAAATTTTTTTTAAAGCTTATTCAATTCCCTTTCTCAAGATTATTTCAATCTTATTTTAAAGAATAGTTTATACTCCTCTTGATATTTAAGAGAATTGAATTAGTAGCATTTGGATTTTTCATTTCTAAAATACTGTAGAATCCTATACTCTTTCTATTGAGTAAATACTGCATACTCTACATTAAGAAAGAAGTTCTTCTGCCACAAGCTTCTACCACGTCTTCAAATGATAAGTACTCTATTATTTTGTTTCGTTTAGGTTTTTCTGAGATAGCCTGTGAAAATCTCAGTGAGTTGATTTGTGATAGCCGGTGAAAATCACAAAGTGGGTTTTTATTTGCGATAGCCCATGAAAATTACAAAAGGGATTTTATTGTGGTGAGCCCGTGAAAATCACAAGAAACTATATAAGGTTGTTAAGGTGAACCCGTGAAAATCTTGTTATAGTGAAAGCCAAAATTACGAGAGTAGTAATTTTGGGAGTGGAGTAGGTGTGGTTGTTTTAAGCACCGAACCACTATAACCCCTTGTGCCTTGTGGTGAATGCTTATTTCTTTTTTCTTTTTCTTTTTTCCTTTTATTTTGTGGTGAATGTTATTTATTTCATTCTTATGGTGAATGTTGTATTTATTTTTCTATTACTAGTTTGAAAGATTGATTTTAAAGACATTCGTGAAATAAGGTTATTCTACCTAATATTTTAGGTGAAGGTTGTCATACGAATTACTTGGAATCAAGATTTCAATACTTGAGCGATTGAGATTTTGTATTATTTATATATTCCACTTTTATTTTGATTATTTGGCATTGTCCTATTCCCCCCCCTTTAGGACATCGATAGCTCAACTTTTCAAGTGGTATCAGAGAGGGTTGCTACTTTTTTGGGAATTTACCTCCTTGAGCTAGATCCAGAGTTATAAGATGTCGAATTCGAGAGTTTATCCATTACAATGCCACCTCCCTTTGATGGCTCAAACTATTTATATTGAAAAGCCAGGATGAGGATTTTCCTCAAATCCATTGATGAAAGTGTGAGGCAAGCCATTGTGACAAAGTGGATCCCTCCAATGATGGAAGTAGTAGCCGAAGATGGGACTACATACATGAAAGAAACCGCTTATACTTTTTGGACAACTGTTCCAAAAAGTGAATTCCATGTGGGGTTTTAGAGATAGAATCCTTGAAAGCAAGGTTTGCACAAAAATATTGCGATCACTTCCTAAAAGGTTTAATTCGAAAGTTACAGCTATATAGGAATTGAGAGTTACCGATACTATGAAGGTTGAGAAGTTAGTTGGTTCTCTTCAAACTTACGAGTTGAATTTCAAAGCTCCTAAGATCAAGTCCATTGCTCTTAAATCTTCTAAATCTAATTCAAAGGATTCTAATGTAATTATATGATATTAAAGAAAATGAGATGATATGGCTATGTTGGCAAAGAAATTCTATAGACATTTCAAAAATAAGAAAAGAATAGATTTAAAAAAACCATTTGACTAAAGAAAATGAAATTTAAACTATTGAAAATCTAAAACAAAACACCCAATGTTTTAACTATTCTGAATATGGGCATCTAGCTTCTAAATATCCTAAAAAGGATAAATCTAAAAGAAAATGCATGATAGCCACTTGGGATGAATCATATGAACCTGAAACTAATTCAGAAACTGACGAATCAAACCAAGAAAATACAAATGAATTAAAAGCCTTTTATGACTATAGTCAAAATCACTTCTTCATATGACTGTGAAATGTCTAATTATGAAACAAGTAAGAAGTGACTCTAAAAATGAAGATGATCTTCAAGATGCTTATGATGCCCTATACAGAGAAAGTTGTAAGATTGTGGGTAAACTGAAAATTCAGAAAGAGAATTATGCTAAATTACAATTAGAACTTGAAAATGTTGCTTTAGAAAAATCTCATTTTTTAAATTGTTTTGAAAAAACTAAGTTTGATTTAAGCTTAAAATTTTCTGAATTGCAAAAACTTAAATCTGAAAGTGAGAAATTAAAACTAGAAGTTTCCTCCTTTCAGAGTTTGAAGGACACTTGGAAATATACCCAAGGTGACTAGAAACTTGAAAAACTGTTAACCTTATCTCGGCGATGTGGTGACAAGTCTGGACTGGGTTATATTAAAAATAACTCTTTGAAATCGAAGGATTCTGCTCCTACTTTTGTAAAAGGAGAGTCATTGAACCCTAAAGTAGAAACTCTAAAAGAGTTAAACTATAAAAAGAATTACTTCAAAAATTCAAAGCCCTTTCAAGTCTCCAATATAAAAAATAGTGCCAAATACCTCGAATGTTAGAGGAATAATAATAGAAATCCTCCTTAAGCTGATAAAATTGTGGACTTGCTTAAAGAGCTATTGAAATCCAACTCTGGTAAGAATGAAGTATATAGAAACAGGAGAAATCCTAACTCGTAAACATAACAAAAAGCAAGAGATCCTCTTAAACTTAGAACTGTAATGAAATGGGTTCTAAAGGTTAAGTGTCTTGTTGTCCATACAACTTTCAAAGCAAGTAGCCATTCAAGATGGTACCTGGATAGTGGATGTTCGAGACACATGATAAGTGATAAAGCTATACTCTCAAATATCAACCAAATTAATGGCGGATCAGTTACATTCGGAGATGGAAGTAATTGCAAGATTAGTGGCTAAGGTAATGTATAACTTCCCAACTTACCTCTCTTTGAAAATGTTTTATATATTGAAGGGCTAAAACATAATCTTCTGAGTATATCTCGGATCTGTGTTAACAAACATAATGTAAAATTTTCAAATCACGGATGTGAGATAATTAATGAGAAAGGACATGTAATATTTAATGGTCGCAGAACATCTGAAAATTGCTATATCATTGATGACTCTTGTCAACAATCATTCATGCTGTCTCCCAGGATATGACATGTCCAAACTATGCTTGGCATCAATGTCTTGGACATGTAAACTATAAAGATTTATATAAACTGAGCAAAAGAGATCACTTACGTGACTTACCAAATTAAAAAAGATGGAAAATAAAGTATGTGGTGTCCGTCAGATAGGGAAGAAAAATTAGAAGTAGTCACAAGAAGTGAACTCTTTAGCCACATCAAGACCTCTTGAACTACTCCAAATGGATTTAGTCGGACCAAGTAGAACGGGGAGTAAAGGCAGAAAGAAATATTTTCTAGTTATCGTTGATGACTACTCTAGATACTCTTAGGTAGCCTTTTTTAGAGAAAAGTTAGATGCTCTCGACGAAGTCAAAAAACTTATAAAACGCATCCAGATTGAAAATGAACTATTTGTGATCCGAATTAGAAGTGATAATGGAACTGAATTTGAAAATAGCAATTTAAAAAAATACTGCAATAACCATGGAATACTGCATGAATTTTCTGCTCCAAAAACACCTCAACAAAATGGAGTTGTTGAAAGAAAACATAGAGTTTTATAAGAAATGGCTAGTGTAATGCTAAATAACATGAATTTACCTAAATATTTTGGGTTGAAGCTGTTATTACTGCATGTTATGTAATTAATCGTATTTACATTATAATAACTAGAAACAAAACAACTTATGAACTATGGTTTAACAAAAATTCCACTGTTAAATATTTTTGAACTTTTGTAAACAAATGTTTTATTTTATGTGATCTTGAAAATTTGAGAAAATTTGAAGCCAAAAGCGATGATGAAATATTCATAGGTTATGCTTTAAACAGCCGAGCATACTGGATACTAAACAAAAGAACTGGGGTTATACAAAAATCGATAAATGTTGTAATAGATGATCAACCGATCACACCCAGTCTTGATCAAGATGATGATGATGATATCAACTTGGTTAATCAACTAGAATCCTCATCTAAATTAGATAATACTGAGTTAAGGTTAGTCAAAGACCATCCGACTGATCAAATACTTAGTAACCCTCACATTGGTGTTCGGACCAGAAGATAGCTTGAAAATATATGTAATCATGCTTCCTTTACTTCCCAGATTGAACCTGGTAATGTGAATGAGGCACTCGCTGATGAAAGTTGGAGATTGGCCATGTAAGATGAATTAAATTAATTTGTTAGAAACAATGTATGGTATTTGGTTCCCAGACCTTCTGACAAACATGTGATTGGAACCAAGTGAATTTTTAAAAATCAAATTGATGAAATGGGGATATTATAAGAAATAAGGCACAATTGGTTGTACAAGGTTATACACAGATTAAATGTATTAATTACAATGAAACTTTTGCACTAGGTGCGCGTCTTGGATCGACCAAATTATTTATTTCCATTGCATGTTATAAAAAATTAAAATATATCAAATGGATGTAAAAAATATTTTTTTTATTATGATTTAAGTGAGGAAGTTTACGTTGAATAACCAAAGGGTTTTGAATATCCCAAACTTCCCGATCAATTGCAATTGCGGTAGAACCGCTAGTACTGAAGTATGAAGTATGACTAATTGTCCTAGAGGGGGTGAATAGGACTTTTTCAAAATTTGTTATCTATTAATAACAATATATACCTAACTTTTACAAACAGGGAAGTCAGGCAAAGTAACTCTATGGCTTCTAAGCCAATAGAGGGTCCAATTCACATAGGCTTATACAAGACACATGTGTAAAATCAAAGCCTATAAGGATAGTGTGTATTGTGTGTGGGATGTGACTTCTATCAATACTTATACATAAACGAAATCATGCATCAATGTAAACATATGACAAACATAAGCATAAATAGGTAAATGTACTCAAAATAATCCCAAACACAATCATGTATAGTGGTTCGGCTACTTGCCTACTCCACTCGCGGCGGACGCACTCTCTCCTAAAGTGTACCGAATTTCACTATCCAATGGTTTTAAATCAAGTTAACCATAAACTTTCACAACCTACACAAGGTTAAACTAGGACATCTACACAAGGTTCCTAGATGCCTACACAAGGCAACACGTCCTACCTAAGGAATCAACATTGGGAGCCTAGACAAGGCAACCCAAGCCTACACAAGGCACAAACTACATAAGGTTACATGTCCTACACAAGGACACAATATTGGGAGCCTACATAAGGCACAACCTACATAAGGCTACACGTCCTACACAAGGACATAACACCGAGAGCCTACACAAGGCACAACATACGTAAGGCTACATGTCCTACACAAGGATATAACGTATTCTCCCGTCGGAGGCCTACAACTAGGACTTGGCGAGTTTGTCACTCAAACTCTAAATCCCGATCCTACACAAGGAAAGGGCTTCAGACACTTTAAACTCTAACTACTTACCAAGTAAGTTGGTGAGTCCCGTTCTCGCACAGTGTGAAGATCTTCGATGATGACGAAGAAACTACATGTAAGGCCCGTATACTAGACCGTACCGTTCCTTAGACTCCCACGATCCTCCCCTTCGAATTTCGGTGACCCGCAAACTGTAGTTGGCATTGCGCGTGACCCTAAGTCGCATCCCGTAGAATTGAGTCGACTCAACCCGATACTTGTACCCTAGCGACCACGCCGTTGCCGCGACTTACGCACCGATGCGATACCTAGGCCAGGAGTTGTGGGCCCACGTTTATTTCAAGGAAAATACCACGCGTTACGAATCCTGAGAGAATCTCTACCTAAACATCACATCAATTAATTAATCACAAGTCAAGTACAACCCATACCTAGCCCATCCCTCTCTTACTAACAAGGTATACCACCCATCCCTTTCTCACCCAAAAGGCAACCAAGCCTATACCCTCCATGTCATTTTTCTTACACACCCATCCCTCTCTCCTTACATCTCCTATCCTTCACTCCATCTCATTCCATTCTCTATCATTTTTCGTAGCAATTAAGAAAGAAAAACACTAAGGAGAGAAAAGAGAAAGAACCTAAGATCAAGGCCCACCTCCCTACCACCCGATCTCACCATCCAAACCTTCAAACTTCATCATCCACCATCAAAGAGAAAGCCTAGGAGCTAAGGAGTCCAGGGAGCTAAAGAAGAAGACCAGCGGTGGGTGATCTTGGGAATTCTACCCTTTATTTCTATTTGAGGTCCCACTTGTGGTGGGACCCATTTAATGTATACGTTGTAAATTCTAGGGGAGCTTATAGTGGCGGAGCTCCCCCACCTCATGTTTCTCTCTCTCTCTCTCTCTCTCTCTCTCTCTCTCTCTCTCTCTCTCTCCTCTCTCTCTCTCTCCCTCTCCTGTTTATGGCCCACCATGATGCAAGTATTTTACCTACGCCGACCGCCCATGGGGCTCGCCTTACTGACCATCCAGACGACCCACCTGGCTGTCCATCTGGACAGGCCTGGTTGAAGGGAAAATGTAAATATCTGCTTTATCCAAAAGCTGTGGTGGGCCACACATGTGGACCCACCAGGACCCACCAAAGATGCATGCGTTTCATCCATGCTGTGGGGCCAGCCGTGATGTATAGGTCTATCCACACCATCCAGACCTTGAACGGTGAAAACCACCTTGATGTATCTGATATCCACACCGTCCAACATTTTGGACGGTGGAGCCAGGCCACACGTGTGGTATCCACACCGTCCAGACCTTGGATGGTGGGACCCACCTGAAGTATGCGTTGTATATCCACATCGTCCAGACCTTGGACGGTGGGACTCACCATGAAGTATGCGTTGTATATCCACACCGTCCAGACCTTAGACGGTGGGAATCGGATCGGCTGGTGTACCTCACACTAGCTATGTAGTTACGGTATTGACGTCAGCATGTTCTGTGGGTCCCACCAGCTGTATGACATTAGCAAGCTCTGTGGGTCCCATAACTATCTAGCTGCTATGTTGACGTTAGCTAGCTATGTGGGTCTGATCAAAGGTAAGTGTTATATCCAAACCACCGTCCATCTGCATGGACGTCAGCAAGTTCTATGGGTCTGATCAAAGGTATGTGTTATATCCCAACCGTCCATCTAGACGGTGGGGACCACCCTCCTATATAGCTGCTATATTGATGTTAGTAAGTTTTGAGGGTCTGATCATGAGGTATCTGTTAATCCAAGCCATCCATTTTCAGGACGTGCAGACCCCACTGAGATGTATATGTTTTACTCCACACCGTCCATCTGTTTGTGACCCACCACGATGTATGCGTTCATCCACGCCATTCAAACGGGGGGAACGTTGTTGGACCATCTGTCCAGCAGCTGTAGCGTCCCACCTTGATGCAGGTGATCTATATCCTCACCGTCTAATCATTGTAGAGATCGATTTATGGCAATACAAAGAGAATGAGATAGATCTAAATTTCAAGTGGGACCCACCGTATGAGTTTTATCCTCACTGTCCATCTGGACGTGGCACTCCACACGTGACGTATGTATTTTATCTACACCGTTCGGTCTTGACGGTGGGACCACCATGATATATGTTTTGATCCACACTGTGAATCCATGGGACAAACGTGATGTATGTATTTTATATCCACACCGTCCAGTTGTCTGAACGGTGGAAGCCACCATCATATATGTGTTTTATCCTCGCCGTACATCTGTTGGGGTGGGCCACCTGCTGGCTGTGCAAGGTCCACCTGCTGTGAGGCCCATTGTAATGTATTTGAGGCCCATGGGTCGTGGCTCAATGTGATGTATATGAGGCCCTTGTATGAGGCCCAATGTGATGCATGTGAGGCCCATGAGTGAGGCCCAATGTGATGTATGTGAGGCCCTTGTGTGAGGCCCAAAGGGATGTATATGAGGCCCGATGTGATGTGTGATTCCACCATGATGTATGTAATGATGTTTATGATACCCATTCATCTTCCTAGTTGGATCTAAATGGGCCATGCCTTGGGAGCAATGATGGTTTAATGCCCACATTATAAGGGCAATGATGGTTAAATGTCCACATTGTAACTCTCCCTAAGGCCCGTTGTTAGGCCCATTCTCATCTCCCCTTAGTGGACTAACCCAAACTGTTGGGCTACCATAATTGTTAAGCCCATTCTTGATATGAGTAGGCCGTCTAGGCCTATCCTTATTCTAAGGAGAGTTCATCATCGTATAGGAGCTCGGGAGGTCAAGGAGCCTAAAAGATTTGCATACGGTGGGTGCTTCTGTCGGATTAGGTTGTATTTTGTTGATGGGATAAGTGGGGCCTACCTATTAATGGTATGGATCTCACTTTGGACCCTAGGTGTGACCAATAGCCCACCAAGATTCATATGTTCATCCTATGATGGGGCCATTATCCATGGACTTCATCATGATGTTTATCTTGATTTCCATTATAAGAGGTCATCTAGACCTTAAGTCACCTTGATTTCTATTTTTGGAGGGCCCACATGTTTTAGGACCCATTTTGGTGCATGTTATATAGCTCAAGGGAGCTCATAGTGGCGGAGCTCCCTTCACCACTCGATTCTCTCTCTCCCTCTCTCCCTTTCTTCCATGATTAATGGCCCACTTGATGAGTGTATGAGTTTCGTCCACGCTATCCATTTAAGCGATCCAACCCGCTGTCCATATGAATCCACCTTGCTGCCCATTTTTGGGCAGGGACGAACCAAGGGAAAAGCATTAAATATCAGCCTTGATCCAAAACGAATGTGCCACACTGACGTGGACCCCACCTGATATATGTGTTTCATCCATGTTGTCCACCGTCCAGTATGGGACGGTGGAGCCTGCATGATATATGTGTTGTATAGTCACCGCCAGCAGCAGGCGCTGTTGGAGGGAGTAACGCATATATCAGATTTAATTTAAATTCTGGTGGGCCACTCATGTGGACCCCAGCTTGATGTATGTAATGTATCCACACCATCCATCCAACTTCCTAGCTCATTTTAGGCGATGAGGCAAACAATGAAGCCAATCCAAATATCTGGTGGGCTACATCATTAAATAGACTGTTTTAATATTGATAATTTGTTAGGGCTTGCTGTGATGTTTTTATATGCCAAAAAATGTTGAATATGGGGCTTGTTAGACCCGTCACGAGCCGGAGAACCTAATCAACGGAGTGGATCCTCCTGATGTGGGCCACACCTATAAAAATCCTCAGAAAAAAAAAATGAGACTGGACGCTGCTGCTGCCAGGTCCAGAAGACGGTGCAGCAAGCAGCATCCAGCTGCTTTGAGATGGTTGGGTCTGTGGGACCCAGCAGCAGGCCCCACCATGATGTATGTCAACATCTACACCGTGCATTTGATGGGTCCCCTTTTGGTATGGGACGTCCCGAAAAATCAGCCGTACACGGAACTTAGGTGGTCCACACTACATAATGCAGCAGGAGATTGAACGTCTACCATTAAAACCCTTTTTGGGTCGCAGAAGTTTTGGATCAATATGAGATTTGTTTTTCCTCTCAACTCAGGCCTTTGTAACCTTATGATCACATGGGATGGAAAACAGGCGTTATGGTGGGCCCTGTGATTTGTTTAACGGTGAAATCATTATCTCCACTACTTTTGTGTGGTGCGGTCCAGATACTCTTTGGATATTATTCATTTTTTATAATGCTCTCAAATGATCTCTATAAATAGATTAACGGTGTAGATATAATAATCACATCACTTTGGGTCCCATGTAACTTTGATCTCCTTTGAACCGTTAATACAACTCGGAACTCGAGGATCTAAAAGCACTTGCTGGGGCCCACCTGAAATTTGGATGCGTTTGAAACTCGGTCTGACCCCTTAACCAAGTGGGACACACTTATTGGATGGGCTGAATTTGTGAACCACGGCTTGGTGGACCCAAGTAATAATTGTGAATGTTTTAATGGAGGGTAAACTCCTCAACTGTGTAATTGGTGTGGCCCACACAAGCCACTGATTGACTTGATTTTAAGTCGCAGGCCCCACCATGATGTATGTATTATACCCACTCTGTTCAGCTATTGTTTTTCTAGGGTCGTGGGCCCCATTGCATTGAACGACTCATCATGATATGTGTATTATATACACACCGATCATCCATTTTCGGGCCATAGGCTGCCCCATGAGGCCCACTATGATGTGTTTTATCTAGGTCGTTTAGTTGTTGGATGCCCATCTGGGCCAGGGCACTGGTGGGCAGGCCTCCCACCTGCTGGCCCATCTGATTTATGTATTATATCTCCACTGTCCATCTGGTGGAGCCCATCTTGTAGGCCCACTTGCTGTGTTGTGTGAGGCCCATTGTGACGTATGAGGCCTATATATGAGGGCCATTATGTGTATGGGGCCCATTGTATTTATGAGTGGCCCATTGTGATATATTTAAGGGCCATGGATGTGGCCATTGTGATGTATTTGAGGCCCATGTGATGCGGGCCATTGTAGTGTATTTGAGGCCCATGGATGTGGCCATTATGATGTATATAGGCCCATGTGATACGGCCCATTGTGATGTATATGAGGCCCTTGTATGAGGCCTAATGTGATGCATGTGAGGCCCATGAATGAGGCCTAATTTGATGTATGTGAGGCCCTTGTGTGAGGCCATGGGCTCACTATATGTTGGGCTCTATATGGGCCACTTCTTGGGAGCGATGTTGATTAAATGTCCACATTGATGGGCAATGATGGTTAAATGTCCACATTGTGACCTTCCCTTAGGCCTTTCTAGGCCCATTCTCATCCTTCTCTAAGTGGGTTGACCCTAATCATTGGGCTCCATTGATAATTACATGATTCATCTATTCTTATTGGGCTAACCTAAAAAGTTAGGCCCTCCATTGGTTACTAGTAGGGTTGTTTTTAATCTTGGAGTCCATCTAGGACTTATTTGGGCCCCTAGAGCATCTAAAGGGTCATATGATAGTATAATGGAGGAAGCCCGTTCCTGATCCTTAGGATTATAGGTAGGCCACCTAGGCCCAACCTTAATATGAGGAGAGTTCATCATCACCGTAGACGAGAGGATCCGTGCTATCAGATTTTGTAGATTCGCAGTCGAGGATTGACCCTCATGTTATAGATCTCCTGTCCTTCTATGGACCACACCATATATAGGTCGATTGTCGATTACGACTATGATTGGTATACACACTGAGTATGTGTTAGCATAACATTGTGATTGTATGAGGCCCATTGTGACTATGTGAGGCCCATCGCGATTGTATGAGGCCCATTGTGTGATTATATGAGGCTCATTCTGATTGTGTAAAGCCCCTTGTTTGTGCGAGGCCCAATTGTGATGTATGAGACCCACCATGTGTATGTGATTGTGTGCACGCCACTCGTTCATTATTACGAGCCATGGGCCGCCTTATACAGGCCCACCATGATGTATGTGATTATAATCATGCTTAGTATACTTCATGATACATGCCCATACGGATCATTCGCATGCTTGTTATAAGGAGTGATTGAACATAGCGTGTGCCATTGGCTGATTGTTTATGGGACTCCCCGAGAGATGGAGTTGCCCCCACATGAGAGCGTGGTATGCGCAGGTTTGATGCATGACTATATGGTGTGCTCATGTGTCGCATTTTCTACTAAGTGTTTGGTCTGGTGTGCAGTCATATGCAGCGACCTCCACAAGTATATCGTGGATGGCCAGATGGGACACTGAAAATGTTTGGTTTGAGCATATGGGCACTTTGGATGTCCCTGGGTGAAAGTCCCTAAACTCCCGTAGCCATGGGATGCTCCAACGTCTAGACCGAGTGAAAGACATGAGCGTCGAGTGCCGAATACTAGAAGGTCGCTCTTCCCACTGTGTCGTGGTCAGTTGGGAGGGGTGTGGCCTTATCAGTCCGAGTGAGGGGACTATAAGCTAAGCTGAGTTTAACCAGCTTAAAAATGGGTCCGTAATCGACGAGCCGGGCTGATATTGGCAGGCAAGTAGTGAGGTCTTTTCCACTCTCTAGGCTATACGGCCGGTAGGGGCGATAGCCAGCTTGGAGTGTACTAGACCCCTGTGATGATCTCAGAGATGTACGATACTGATATGTGGACTTACTGAGCAGCAGTTGCGTACTCAGTATTTGATTGATTGATTCATTCACTATCCAATCGGGCTAGTGGTGCGCAACTAATTGTTGTGTACCTTCGTAATGGCCAGGATTCCGGTTAGGGCGCGTGACTAACCTGAGATCAGGAGTTTACCACATTGAGTATGGCTATCCAAATTTAGGTATGGGACTGGTTTGGATAGAAGTCCCTTGTGATGGATCCCATAGCCTGCAATACCATGTACTATCATCTCGACTTCACACTCGAGCTTGGTCATTTCATTTGCACCACATATTACATTGCATCCTCAGCACATAGAATTTAGTTTACTATGCTTCTGTATTGTATAGCCTAGATGAGGTTAACAGTATTCATGGACTCGTCCGGATTTGCATATTGCATTGCTTCTTCAGTATGTGATATTTGGCTTACTATGTCTCCACATTGCATAGCTGATCTACATTGCTTCCTCAATATATGATATTGGCTTATTATGTTTTTACATTGCATAGCCTGGATAAGGTTGATGGTATTTATGGACTTACTAGTATGTTTTCGCATTACTCGGATATTGCATACTTGGCACTTACATTGCGCACACACTTTCACCACCCTCTAAGCTTTCTATAAGCTTACGCATGATAAATGCGTACAGATGGCATTAAGTTACAGCAGCGTTGAGCATTGGAGCGTGCAGTTGTCTTTTGGAGCTTTGCTTTTTAATATATGTATTTTCCCTTTCGACACTGTATTCAACTGTTTATATTAGTGGATATGTGATGATGATGTTGCCTTTGTGATTTGGGGTTATGCTTCTTACGAGATAAATGTACGTTGAAAAATCCTCCTTGTAGGATCCCAGGATCGGAATCTAGCATGTGGGCGCCAGGAGCCAAGAATGGGGTACTATGGAGGGCGCCAGGAGTCGAGAATGGGGTGCTACGGAAGCTGTTGGCACTGGATTCGACGATGAGGAATTCTGTGAGCCCAATTTTTGAGTTTGGGGCGTGACAGAAGTTGGACTCAGATCATAACTTAGGAATAATTGAGAACAACATCACATGTCTACTACGAGTTTAGAATGATTAGGTCTCAAGTTCGAATAACTTATCGATCTTCTGTTATAGACCCTTAACGCGTGTGCCTTCGAGAGTTCTCAAGGTTGATAGGCGTCTTTGTTCTTCCTTATAGGACATGCCGCCAACAAGAGCGACCCGAACGACTTCTACTCCACCACTTTTAACTCCCACTCCACCACCAGAGACCCCTACTCCTCAGCCTGAGGATGCCACTCCTCTACCCGAGACCGGTACGGATCCGACCGTACCCATGAGTGACTCCCAGTTACAGCAGATGTTATAGGCTGTGACGGCTACCCTTCAGGGGTAGGGCAGGCACCTCGTTTTTTCACCAGCCCAGGCAAAGCAGGAGCATACGAGCGCCCTTCTTTGAGAGTTTCGACAGCTCGATCCCCCGCGTTTCCAAGGCGAACCAGACCCAACAGCAGCCGAGAGATGGCGCTCCGAGGTGGAGAACATTTTTGATACGATGGGATGTACAACCCAGCAGCGGGTCTGGTTAGCCGTATTTCTTCTCCAGGGTGAGGCCGAGCACTGGTGGACCTCCATCACCCATATTACAGGAGCTGACTTCGTCTGGACATGGGAGGATTTCATTGACCGGTTCGACTAACAGTACTTCCCCGACCACTTTCATCGGCAGTGAGCGTTAGAGTTCGAGACTTTGGTGCAGGGAGACATGTCTGTGGTGCAGTATGCGGCTTGTTTCATGGCGCTATCAAGGTCCGCGCTATATTTGGGTGATGATGAGGAGTGAAGGGCCCGTCGTTTTGAGAACGACTTACGTTTTGGCCTCAAGAGCCGTGTCGTCGGACACATGCTCCCGACCTTTGAGCAGATAGTTCAGAGGGCCCAGATTTACGAGGCAGAATGGAACGATTCGCAGAGGGTCCGTGACCACAGAGGAGACCGAAAGAGGAAGACCCCCTCTGGTAGTTTCCAGCAGCAGCAGCGTCAATGGTCGTGGAGGCACAGGAACCGTCCATCTTTTCGAGCGTCGGCATCACCTTCAGCATCACCACAGAGACCGTTCACCCCGTTTGCTTCAGATGTGGTGAGACGAGGCATTGTAAGCTTGAATGCCCCCATTTTCAGCAGCAACGACCTCTTTAGGGGGGGACATACACCTCCCCAGCAGGCCTAGGGCAGGTTTTATACAACTCGGCAGGACCCTCAGTTGTCAGGAGGAGTCACCGATGATTCGCACGACCAGGCATTAGGACCATCTTGTTAGATTAGTCATTGATGAGATGGTGAGGCTGCAAGGTATCCCAGTTTCGATCATTTCTGATCCAGGATTTGAGATTCAGTAGGGATCACCATAGTGTTGATGAGGCGTCTTGGGAGCGCGAGGTTGACAGTAGAGAGTGTTATCCTCATCCTTTTGTAAATTGATTATTCCTTTATATATACATATATATATATAATATAATATAATATAATGATGCTTCCTCTTCCCTTGTCTGTTTTGTAAATTTTGAGGATGAAATTTTTATTAGGAGAGGAGAGCTGTAAGGACCGTATCCTAGACCGTACCATTCCTTAGACTTTCGCTATCCTCCTCGACAATTTTTAACAACCCATGACCTGTAGACAGCGTTTGCACATGACCCTGAGTCGGCTCGACTCAAAACTTATACCCTAGTGACCGCGTTGTCGCCGCGGTTCCAACGCCGCATCTTGCGTACCCATGCGATACCCAGGCCAGGAGTTGTGGGCCCATGTTTATTTCGAAGAAAATGTCTCGAGTTGCAAATCCCAAGAAGAGAATCTCTACAATCTATCAAATTAATCCCATCAATCAATCAAAATACAACCTATGCCTCTCTCATCCCTTTCTTACCAATTAAGACAAGCAACCCATACCCCATGCCACCTCACCCCCTAAAAGTCAACTAAAACCCATACCTCTCATCACATCTCTCCTTACACAACCATTCTCCCATCTTTCACTCCATCCCATCTCATTTTCCCTACCCATTTTTCCAAGCAATCCCAAGAGGAAAGAGCAATCATCCAAGCTTCCCAAGGAGAAGCTAGGTGTGGCCCGCTTCCTACCCCAAGATCCTCACCATCCAACCCTTCAATTCTCATCATCTTCTATCAAAGAGAAAGCTTACGAGCTAGACAGGTCAAGGAGCCTAGAAGATTTACAAACGGTGGGTGCTTTTGCAGGATTGGTTGTATTTTGTTGATGGGCCAAGTGGGGCCTACCGATTGATGGTATGGATCTCACTTTGGACCCAAGGTGTGGCCGATGGCCCACCATGATTCATATGTTCATCCCATGATGGGGTCATTCTCCATGGACCCCATCATGATGTTTATCTTAATTTCCATTATAAGAGGTTATCTAGACCTTAAATTTGTGGTGGGGATGGTATCCCCACCTTGATTTTCATTTTTGGAGGGCCCACATGTTTTGGGACCCATTTTGGTGCATGTTGTATAACTCAAGGGAGCTCATAGTGGCGGAGCTCCCTTCACCACTCGATTCTCTCTCTCCCTCTCTCCCTCTCTCCCTTTCTTCCATGATTGATGGCCCACTTAATAAGTGTATGAGTTTCGTCCACGCTATCCATTTAAGCGGGTCAACCCGCTGTCCATATGAATCCACCTTACTGCCCATTTTTGGGCAGGGCTGAACAAAGGGGAAAGCATTAAATATCAGCCTTGATCCAAAATGGGTGTGCCACACTGACGTGGACCCCACCTGATATATGTGTTTCATTCATGCTGTCCACCATCCAATATGGGACGGTGGAGCACACATGATATATGTGTTGTATAGTCACCGCCAGCAGCAGGCGTTGTTGGAGGGAATAACACATATATCAGAGTTAATTTAAATTATGGTGGGCCACTCATATGGACCCCACCTTGATGTATGTAATGTATCCACACCATCCATCCAACTTCCTAGCTCATTTTAGGCGTTGAGCCAAACAATGAAGCCAATCCAAATATCTGGTGGGCCACATCATTAAATAGACTATTTTAATAGTGATAATTTGTTAGGGCCCGCTGTGATGTTTTTGTATGCCAAAAAATGTCGAATATGGGGCTTGTTAGACCCATCACGAGCCGGAGAACCCAATCAATGGAGTGGATCCTCCTGATGTGGGCCACACCTATAAAAATCCTTTTAAAAAAATGAGGTTGGACGCTGCTGCGGCCAGCATCCAGAAGACTCTACAGTAGGCAGCATCCAGTTGCTTTGAGCTGGTTAGGGTCCGTGGGACCCAGCAGCAGGCCCCACCATGATGTATGTCAACATCTACACCGTGCATTTGATGGGTCCCCTTTTGGTAGGGGACGTCCCTAAAAATCAGTCGTACACGGAACTCAGGTGGTCCACACTACATAATGCAGCAGGAGATTGAACGTCTACCATTAAAATGGGTCGCGGAAGTTTTGGATCAATATGAGATTTGTCTTTCCTCTCAACTCAGGTCTTTGTGACCTAATGATCAGATGGGATGGAAAACAAACGTTATGGTGGGCCTTGTGATTTGTTTAATGGTGAAATCATTATCTCCACTACTTTTGTGTGGTGCGGTCCAGATACTCTTTGGATGTTATTCATTTTTGATAATGCTCTCAAATGATCTCTATAAAAAGATTAACGGTATAGATATAATAATCACATCACTTTGGGACCCATGTAACTTTGATCTCCTTTGAACCATTTATACAACTCAGAACTCAAGGATATAAAAGCACTTGCTGGGGTCCACCTGAAATTTGGATGCGTCTGAAACTCGGTCTGACCCCTTAACCAAGTGGGACACACTTATTAGATGGGTTGGATTTGTGAACCACGGCTTGGTGGGCCCAAGTAAGGATTGTGAATGTTTTAATGGAGGGTAAACTCCTCAACTGTGTGCATGGTGTGGCCCACACAAGCCATAGAGTGACTTGATTTTAAATCGCAGGCCCCACCATGATGTGTGTATTATACCCACTTTATTCAGCTATTGTTTTTCTAGGGTAGTGGGCCCCATTGCATTGAATGGCTCATCATGATATGTGTATTATATACACACTGATCATCCATTTTTAGGCCATGGGCTGCCCCATGAGGCCCACTATGATGTGTTTAATCCAGGTCGTCCAGTTGTTGGATGTCGATCTGGGCCAGGGCACCGGTTGGCTGGCCTCCCACCAGTTGGCCCATCCGATGTACGTATTATATCTCCACTGCCCATCTGGTGGAGCCCATCTTGTAGGCCCACTTGCTGTGTTGTGTGAGGCCCATGTGACATATGAGGCCCATTTTGTGTATGGGACCCATTGTATTTATGAGGAGCCCATTATGATATATTTGAGGCCCATGGATGTGGCCATTGTGATGTATTTAAGGCCCATGTGATCCGGACCATTGTGGTATATTTGAGGCCAATGGATGTGGCCATCGTGATATATATAAGCCCATGTGATGCGGCCCATTGTGATGTATATGAGGCCCTTGTATGAGGACCAATGCGATGCATGTGAGGCCCATGAGTGAGGCCTAATGTGATGTATGTGAGGCCCTTGTGGGAGGCCATGGGCTCACTATATGTTGAGCTCTATATGGGCCACTTCTTGGAAGCAATGTTGGTTAAATGTCCACATTGATGGGCAATGATGGTTAAATGTCCACCTTGTGACCTTCCCTTAGGCCTTTGTAGGCCCATTGAGCTCCATTGATAATTACATGATCCATCTATTCTTATTGGGCTAACCCAAAAAGTTGGGCCCTCCGTTGGTTACTAGTAGGGTTGTTTTTAATCTTAGAGTCCATATAGGACTTATTTGGGCCCCTAGGGCATCTAGCGGGCCATATGATAGTATGATGGAGGAAGCCCGTTTCGGATCCTTAGGATTATAGGTAGGCCACCTAGGCCCAACCTTAATATGAGGAGAGTTCATCATCACCGTAGACGGGAGGATCCGTGCTATCAGTTTTTGTAGATCCGTAGTCGAGGATTGACCCTCATGTTATAGATCTTATATCCTTCCATGGACCCCACCATATAGGCCGATTGTCGATTACAACTATGATTGGTATACACACTGAGTATGTGTTAACATAACATTGTGATTGTATGAGGTCCATTGTGACTATGTGAGGCCCATTACGATTATATAAGGCCCATTGTGCGATTATATGAGGCCCATTGTGATTGTGTGAAGCCCCTTGTATGTGCGAGGCCCAATTGTGATGTGTGAGACCCACCATGTGTATGGGATTGTGTGCACGCCACTCGTTCATTATTACGGGCCATAGGCCGCCTTATACAGGCCCATCATGATGTATGTGATTATAATCATGCTTAGTATACTTCATGATACATGCCCATATGCATCATTCGCATGCTTATTATAAGAAATGATTGAACATAGCGCGTGCCATTGGGCTGATTTTTTATGGGACTCCCCGAGAGACGGAGTTGCCCCACTGAGCGCGTGGTATGCGCAGGTTTGATGCATGACTAGATGGTGTGGCTCATGCGTCTCGCATTTTGTGACATGATCATTGGTGCCCTAGTGACATCAGGGTTGTGACCTCCACAGGTATATCGTGGGTGGCCAGATGGGACACCAAAAATGTTTAGTTTGAGCATATGGGCACTTTAGATGTCCGTCGGTGAAAGTCCCTAAACTCCTGTGGCAATGGGATGCTCCAACGTCTAGACCGAGTGGAAGACATGAGCGCCGAGTGCCGAATACCAGGAGTCCACGCTTTCCACTGTGTCGTAGTTAGTTGGGAGGGGGTGTGGCCTTATCCGCTCGAGTGAGGGGGCTGTAAGCTAAGCTGAGTTTGACCAGCTCGCAAAAGGGTCCATTATCGATGACCCGGGCTGATATTGGCAGGCGGGTAGTGAGGTCTTTTCCACTCGCTAGGCTATACAGCCGGTAGGGGTGGTAGCCAGCTTAGAGTGTATTAGACCTCGGTGATGATCTCAGAGATGTACGATATTGTTATGTGGACTTATTGAGCAGCAGTTGCGTACTCAGCATTTGATTCATTCATTCATTCACTATCCACTCGGGCTGGTGGTATGCAACTAATTATTATGTACCTTCGCAATGACTAGGATTCCGGTTGGGACGCTCGACTAACTTGAGATCGGGAGTTTACTACATTGAGTCTGGCTATCCAAATTTAGGTATGAGACTAGTTTGGATAGAAGCCCCTTATGATGGACCCCATAGCCTGCGATACCACGCACTATCATCCCGACTTCACACTCCATCTTGGTTATTTCATTCGCATCATATATTGCATTGCATCCTCAGCATATAGCATTTGGTTTACTATGCTTTTGTATTGTATAACCTAGATGAGGTTGACGGTATTCGTGTACTCGTCAGGATTTGCATATTGCATTACTTCTTTAGTATGTGATATTTATCTTACTATGTCTCTGTATTGCATAGTTGATCTACATTGTTTCCTCAATATATGATATTGGCTTATTATGTTTTTGCATTGCATAGCCTAGATAAGGTTGATGGTATTTATGGACTTACCAGTATGTTTCCGCATTGCTCTGATATTACAACTTGGCACTTACCTTACGCACACACTTTCACCACCCTCTAAGCTTTCTATAAGCTTATACACGATAGATTCATACAGGTGGCGATAGGTTGCAGCAGCGTTGAGCATTGGAGCATGCAGCTTTCTTTTAGAGCATCGCTTTTTGATATATGTATTTTCCCTTTCAGAATTGTATTCAACTGTTTCTATTAGTGGATATGTGATGATGATGTTGCCTTTGTGATTTGAGGTTATGCTTCTTACGAGATAAATGTACGTTGGAGAATCCTCCTTGTAAGATCCCAGGATCGGAATCTGGCGTATGGGGGCCGGGAGCCGAGAATGGGGTATTACGGAGGTTGTCGGCACCAGATTCTGTGAGCCCGATTTCTGAGTTTAGGGCGTGACAGATTCCATCACTCAGCCATGCCCAAGGGACGATGGAGAACAACAAGATTTCATATTTTCTCCAACTCCAAACAGAAAATGAAAATACTTCGAGCTATTGTAGATCCATTGTAATTTCAGTCACAACAAACCATTAAACACTAAAAGTATTCCTTAAATATCAAACTAGAATCAAAGGAGTTCAACAATGACAAGAATTAAACACGAAAAACATCCCAACCATGCTACAAGCTTCACCCCTTAGCCCTAGCTAAGGGATCTAGCCAATCATAGGCATGATTGGATTAAAAATCCTAGAGGAAAGCATTAAAAACTAAGAAGAAGGGAATAAGAACTCTTGGGAAGAGGCTCCACCGTTTTGCTCTGCTTCTCCATACCCTAGATATCCTAAAAAAGTGCCTAGGAAACCCCTATTTATAAGTCATGTTCAACATGCAGATCCACAAAATCGGATCAAATTTACTTACTTTGCGTAACTCTGCGTAACACTTTCGATGTCATCGAACACCCTTTGATGACATCGTTCGATGACATCGAAGGGGTTTGAATCTGGAAGTCACGCCTTTTCGCTCTTTGCATAGCGTAAGTCTCTATGTCTTCGAACCGTCCTTCGATATCATCGAGCGAAGCTTTGATCCATCAAACAGGTTTTCAAGTTATCGAGAATGTGTCCAAAACAGTCCAGCGAGTTGCTTCAATTTCTTCAATAAATTCGATGCCATCGAGCAGTCTTCGATGTCATCGAGCACCTTCCTTCGAGTCATCGAACATATCTTCAATTGATCGATAAAAGCACCTAATATGTCCAGCAACCAACTCGATTTTTTCTCATAAATTCGATATCATCGACCAGTGTTCGATGTCATAGAACAGATCTTCGATGTCATCGAACGGTTCTCGATGGCACAGTCTTTGTGATTTCTCCGCTTGTTCTTTCGACTTCCTTCCTTCTCCACTTGGTTTTCTTGGATCTTGGAGTCTTGAAATCTTCAATCTTGGTCTCCAAAGATCCCTTCTTTTCTTTGGCAATTCTTGAGCACTAAATCCATGCTTTTAGCATTCTTTTCAATCCAAACTCTTAAATTCACCTTTCGACACAAACACATGTAAAATATACCATTAAGCCATATTATGTTTGTAAAGCTAAGAATAAATGGGGGATAATATGCAATATTTGACCCTCAACACACCCGAAATATGAAGTTTTCTTGGAGCGAGGTATTATCGAAAATTTATCGAAGACTTCTCTCGAATTGGGGCACCATTAACTCGATTAACTAAGAAGGGTGTAAAGTTCATTTGGGATGATGCTTGTGATCAAGCATTTTTAAAGTTAAAGACCAGGTTGATGACAATGCTTGTTCTTGCCATTCCTTCAAATGGTGAAAAGTTTATAATCTTCAATGATGCTTCATATAGAGCTTTAGGTTGTGTCCTTATGCAGCAAGGTAAGGTCATAGCCTACACCTCTACGCAGCTTAAAGTGGACAAGCAGAATTACCCTACTCATGATTTGGAGTTGACAACCATAGTTTTTGCTCTCAAAGCATGGAGGCATTATCTGTAAGGCCCGTATCCTAGTCCATACTGTTTCGTAGACTCCCACGATCTTCCCGATCGAATTTCGGCAACCCGCGATCTGTAATCGACATTTGCATGCATCCCTAAGTCGTATCCAGTAGATTTGAGTCAGCTTACTCCAAAACTTGTATTATTGCGACCGCACCATCACCGTGGTTCCAACACCGCGTCTTACATACCGATCTGATACCCTGGCAGGGAGATATGGACCCGCGTTTGTTTCGAAAAAAATATTGTGCATTTACTAAACTCAAGAGAATCTCTACAACATGTCCCATCAATCAATCAATCAATCAAAGTACATAACCCATGCTTTCTTTCTCCCCAAGTCAAGCAACCTACCAAGTCAACTCTCAAGTCAAGTACAACCATCACCTCACATCCATCACCTCTCCCTTACAACCACCATTTCTCTCTCTTTCTCTTTACATTTTCCAAGCAACAAAAAATGGTGGACATCCAAGCAATTCCAAGAGAGAAAGTGTGTCATGTATGGCCCACTTCTCACCCCAAGATCCATCATCCTAGCCCTTCATTTCTTATCACCCTCCATCAAAGTGAGACACAAGGAGTTCGGCGTTCCATCGAACCAAGAAGATCGAACGGTAGGTGCTTCATAGGCCTATATTTTCATGTTTTGATGATGGGCCAAGTGAGGCCTACCGATTGATGGTATGGATCTCACTTTGGACCCTAGATGTGGCCGATGGCCCACTATGATTCATATGATCATTCC
Source organism: Magnolia officinalis (assembly GCA_021015155.1). Taxonomy (NCBI): domain Eukaryota; kingdom Viridiplantae; phylum Streptophyta; class Magnoliopsida; order Magnoliales; family Magnoliaceae; genus Magnolia; species Magnolia officinalis. Next base: position 42,269,017 of record JAJHSJ010000007.1, read on the forward strand.
ATGATGGGGCCATTCTCCATGGACCCCATCATGATGTTTAGTTTCTAGTTTGAAAGAAGTTATCTAGACCTTTCATTTTGGTGGAGAAGGAATCTCCACCGTTGATTGTTGATTTGGTGGGCCCACATATATTGGGACACACTTGATGTATGATTGAATGCATGGAAGGGAGGGCCCATAGTGTCGGGGTCCTCTATCGCACGTGTGTGTCTATCTCTCTCTCCCCCTCTCTTTTTTCATTTTTTTCATGTGATGATCTTGCTGTGTGGCCCACTCGGATGGAACCCACTTGATGTGTGTCGTATTTACACCATCCATCCATTTGGTGGCCCACCTGTAGCATGTCTGTAGGTGGGGCCCACCTTATATATATGTGTTACCCAAACCGTCCAGCGTCCAGGGACGCTGGACGTGGCTAGATAGTGAAGTGTGAACTAACGGTGAGGTGTACCGTCCAGCAACCAAAAACAGATATCAGCTTGATTCCAAACTTGGGGTGGGCTGCTCATGTAGGCCCCACCTTAATGTATAAATTAAATCCACGCCATCCATCCAATTTCTCAGCTCATTTGAGGCGTTGAGCTGAAAAATGAAGCTAATCCGAATCCCATGTGGGCCATACCACAAATGCTAAGGGGTTGGGCTACCCACGTCATTTCTTACTTTTTGCATGGGAGGTTTGGAGTGAGTTTTCACTCATGGGACCCATATTGATGTATTTCTTAGATTCACATCATTCGTCCATTTTCTGGCACATTTTAGCCGTGGAGCCCAAACATCTACTCGTTTAACCATCATGTGGACCACACCACAACCGATGGGGATAGTGGGAGCACCCCCTCACGTCAACCATGCGGACGTGGGGTGGGGGCGTCCCAACCATGGACCCCACCTTAGCGTATTTGTTTAATCCATGTCGTCCACCACCTTCCCCATGTAGTTTTAGGCTATGAGTCGAAAAATGAGACAAATCGTAGTTCTTAGTGGACCGCACCGAGGGAAACAAAGTTCCACTGTTAGAACCTTATAATACCTACTGTTGTGTGTATAAGTGGTGGACCTATCCATCGTTAGACTCCTTTGGTTCATAGAGAGTTGGTTGATATAATAGACGGAATGGATTATCCACTAGTGGGCCCCACATAGTAGAATAAAATAAAAATAAAGGAAGAAAGAGAAGAAGAAGAAAAGTAAGTCCCTGGACGTTATTGTCCAGTGACGGTGAGGGTGGAAGCCTTACTGGGCTGCCACCACATGTGGATCCCACCATGATGAATTTGTTTAATCCACACCATCCACCATCTTCTCCTTATAATTTTAAGCCATGTGCCAAATTTTGAGGCAAATATGAGTCTTGAGTGGGCTGTGCTAAGGGTATTAATGCCCATCTATTGAAACACTCTAGGGCCCTCTTTGGAGTCCCTTGTCATCCAAACCAGTCCTAGTCAGAGTCTATTTGACCTCATTCGAGGTGGCCAAGACGGTGAATGGATTAGCTTATTCACTTGGGGCGTCCCACTGTATTGTGAGGCCCAAGATGGTGTATGTGTTGTATATTCACGCTGCCCAGCCTCGTGGGACACCATGATATATGTGTTGTGCATCCATGTTGTTCATTTGGTGGGCCCATTTGGAAGGTGCAGGCCCACCCAATATGATGTAATTAGGCCCATTGATGCGGCCCGTATTTGAGGCCCATTGTGATATATTTTCGGCCCATGGTTCATGGCCTATTGAGATGTATTAATGGCCCATGTGCGAGGCCCACCTGTTATGTATATTAGGCCCGAGTGAGCGGCCCATCGTGATGTGCATTAGGCCCATGGGTTGTGGCCCATGTGATGTATTTGAGTCCCATGTGCAGGGCCCAACTATTGTGTATTTATGGCCCATTTAGTGAAGCCCATTGTGATATAATTCCGACCCTTATGATGAGGCCCATTGTGATGTATTTTCGGCCCAGATGGCAAGGCTCGATGAGATGTGTGAGAGACATATGCGATGCGGCCCACTTGATGTGTATATGACCCTTATGTGAGGCCATGAGCCCACTATACGTTTGGCTCTATGTGGGCCACCCCTTAGGAGCAATGATGGTTAAATGCCCACATTGATGGACGATGATGGTTAAATGTCCACATTGTGACCTTCCCTTAGGCCGATTGTCAAAGCTGATTCCGGTTGTCGAAGCCGATTCCGATTATCGATGCCGGTTACCGATTCCGATTATGAGTATGTGACAACATAGCATCATGATACATACCCTTTCTCATACTTCTCTTTGTGGGTTGACCCTAATTATTAGGCCGCATAAGAAGTCCAGTTTATTGTGCGATAGAGAGGGTGAGGAAGCCCACTTATTGTACTTAGACTCGACTCTGCACTTGTGGGGGATATCGTGACGCTCTGTCACTGTGATAACATGAGGGCGGGCACACGTGGGTGGACACTGATGTGGGTGGGGCCTGAGGAGCCTAGGCGAGCTACCAGTGATTGGCGGGCTACTGTACTGGCAGGCTACTGTGTACACAGTGAAGGCAGAACTTTATCCCACATTGGGAGCATCGTCCGATATTGTAGTGGTTATAAGTTAGATTCTTTCCTTAACTATCGTGACACGTTTTAAATCAGTGAGCCTATTTTTGATATTTGGACTAGATCCGCCGTCCTTCTGTGGACCCTCATCATTCGTATGTATGTTGTGATGGATGATTGATTAAAGCAGATGTCATTGGGCTGAGATGTTTATGGGACTCCTTGTGAGACGAAGTTATCCACGCATGATCGCGCGATACACGTAGGTTTGATATATGGCCTAGATGAGGTTGATGGTATCGTGGCTCTTTAGGATTTGCATGTTGCATGACATTATCGCTATTTGATATTTAGCTCTCTATGATTTCCGCATTTGCACAATTGATCCGCATTGCATATTCTGATATTGAATGATTTATAGACTTGCAGTATTTCTGTTTACTATGATATCGTATGATTTATGATTTTGTCAATATTTTTGATATTCTATTATTATGGGCTTACCAGTATATTTTCGCTTACTCTGATTACTCTGATATTGCTTACTTGGCACTTACCTTGTGCACACACTTTCACCACCCTCTAAGCTTTCTATAAGCTTATGCACGATAGATGTGTGCAAGTGGCGTTAGGTAGTAGCAGCGTTGAGATTGGAGCATGCAGCTGTCTTCTGGAGCTTTGATTTGGATATATGTATTTTCCTTTCAGCATTGTATTCAAATGCTTATATTAGTGGATATGTGGTGATGATGTTGTTCTTGTGATTTGGGTATACTTGTGGTTATGCTTCTAATGAGACATATGTACGTTGGAAAATCCTCCTTATAGGATCCCAGGATCAAAATCTAGCGTATGAACGTTGAGAGCCGAGAATGGGGTACTACGGAGGCTGTTGGCACCGGATTCTGCGATCGGAAATTTTGTGAGCCCGATTTCCGAGTTTGGGGCGTGACATTATCTATATAGGGAGAAGTTCGAGCTATTTTCAGACCACAAGAGTTTGAAGTATTTTTTCTCTCAGAAAGAATTGAATATGAGGCAGTGTTGGTGGATTGAATTCTTGAAGGACTATGACTTCACCCTCCAATATCATCCAAGTAAAGCTAATCTAGTAATAAATGCCTTAAGTCGTAAGCCGCATGGAGTAATCACTCACCTCATGATTCAGCGGTGGAAGATGTTAGATAGGATGAAGGATTGTGACATCCAATTGAATCCGTGAACATCTGTAGCTCGTCTCTTTAACCTAGTTGTTCAAACCTCCTTAATTAGTAAGGTTATAGAACCTCAACAACAAGATTCATGGCTGCAAGCCAAGGTAATAGAAGCTGAAAAAGGTAGTCAGTCAGAATGGAAAGTTGGTACCGATGGTGGATTAAGGTTCCAAGGAAGATTATGTATACCAAATGTGGCTGAATTAAAGAAGGAAATTATGGACGAGGCACACCGCACTAAGTTCACAATCCACCCTGGGGTATGAAGATGTATCGCGATATTCATAAGCAATATTGGTAGAATAATATGAAAATGGAGATAGCTGATTATGTGGCCAAATGTCTCACATGTCAATAGGTGAAGGCAGAGCATTAAAAGTCGTCGGGGATGTTACAGCCGCTGCCAATTGCCGAGTGGAAGTGGGAGCACATATCCATAAACTTCTTTATAGGATTGCCACGGACATGTAACAGACATGATGCAATTTGGGTCATCGTCGATCGATTAACTAAGTCTGCACATTTTCTTCCAGTACATGCTACTTATCCCCTGGAGGACTTATGTAATCTCTATATTAAAGAAATAATCAGACTGGATGGAGTGCCTGTATCTATAGCATCCAATTAGGATTCCAGGTTTACGTCTCATTTTTGGAGAAGTTTACAGAAGGGACTGGGAACCACTCTTGATTTCAGCACTGCTTTCCACCCCCATATTGACGGGTAGACTGAACGAGTGAATCAGATCCTTGAGGACATGATCCGAGCTTGTGTATTTGATTTCAAAGAGAGTTGGGATAACCATTTACCATTGATCGAGTTCGCTTATAATAATAGCTACCAGGTAAGTATCGGCATGACACCATATGAGGCTTTGTATGAGAGGCCTTATAGATCTCCAAATCGCTGGGCAGAAATTGGAGAATGCAGCTTGCTTGGGCCAGAGATTGTGCATGAGATAACAAAGAATATTTTTATCATTAGAAACTGCTTAAGCGTTGCCCAAAGTCGTCAGAAGAGTTGTGTCAACAATCACAAAAGAGATCTCGCGTTTACAGTTGGAGATCACGTCTTTTTAAAGATTTCTCAAATTAAGGGTGTCATGAGGTTCGGTAATAAGGGAAAGTTGGCTCTAGGGTATATAGGTCCTGAGTGGATTGGTGTTGTCGCATATAGGTTTGCTTTACTGCCTCAGTTGTCCGATATTCATGATGTTTTCCATGTGTCGATGTTAAGGAAATATGAGCGGGATGTTTCTCATGTTATAGACTGGCAACCATTAGAGATTTAGAAAGACGCTTCATACATCGAATAACTACTCCGTATTCTTGACAGGAAAGACCAAGTGCTTCGATCCAGAGTTATACCGTTAGTAAAGGTTCAGTGTGAAATGGCGGTGAAGACCGCTTTAGTTGAAGTAAGAATATGCCAATATGTCCTAGAGGGGGGTGAATAGGACTTTTAAAGTTTTTATGGTTTATTTAAAATCCTATTACACTAATCCTAATCAGCTAGCACATATTAGGATTACTCAGAAATAACTCTACTGGCATACAAGCCCAGTAGAGGATCCATTCACAAAATATTTAAGAAGTGAACAATATGCAAGCTAGTTTATGATGGATATGACTGTGTATGTGTGTGAGTTGTGATCTCAGATATTCAGATATGGAAGTATAAAAGTAAATCACACAATCAGAAAAATAACAATCTCAAACACAGTCATTTTTATAGTGGTTCGACGATCAATCTACTCCACTCCCGGTAGACGCACTCAACCCTTGAGTGTGTCGGATTTCACAAGGAAGGTTTCACAGTGGTTAACCTCAAACCTAATGTTTTAAATCAGGTTCACCTTCAACCTTTATAACCTAAATGAGCAAGGGTTAACACAACCTCTATAACCTAAACGAGCAAGGGTTAACACAAGCAAGGTTTTAAATCAGGTTCACCTTCAACCTTTATAACCTAAACGAGCAAGGGTTAACACAAGCAAGGTTTCACAGTGGTTCACCTCAAACTTAAGGTTTTAAATCAGGTTCACCTTCAACCTTTATAACCTACACGAGCAAGGGTTAACACAATACACTCACTTTTAGGCACACTAGCCAAGGATCTTCCATAAGACCCTACCGAAGGTTTTACGCGGTTTACCCCAAACCCAAGGTTTCACACGGTTCACCTCAAACCTAAGGTTTTGACTGGTTCACCTTCAACCAGATGTTTATACTCTCCATAGAGCAAGGGTCCACACAACGCACCCACCACATACACTCCTGCCGGAGGCCTCCTACGAGGCCTTGAGGGGGCAAAAAACACTTAAGACCCAATCCTAAAAAAGAGCGATCACAAGTGTCCTCTGGACTCTAGATACTTACAGATAAGTGGATGAGTCCCATTAAGCACGTTTACGAAGATCTCCTCCTTTGTTGATGAAGAGTCTTCAGTCTCCTTGATTCGCAACTCAACAGATGTACAAATGCATGGCGACGGGTTGGGTCAAGGTTATGATGAAATCCTACTCTCAAAAGATTTTCCTATAAGGAAGATAGAGCGATTTCAATCATCTATGCATTCAAGGCATCCCAGCCTAATGATTTGCCATTAAGGTAGTAGCTGAAGGATCCTTGAATGCGGAAGTTCATTCCCCAATCCACTCTATTGAATATCAATGGTGAGGGTGGATTGGAGGATGAACTCCCTTAAGAGAAAGGGCTTTGGGTATAAGATCTTAGGTTAAACACTCAAAAGCTCTCTCTGCTTTCTCTCATAGCAACAATAGACAAGTCCTCTATATATAGGCAAAACATTTCAACGGATATAAAATGGTCACATTTATGATAGAGTTTGATATCATCGAGCATATACTCTCGATAGCATTGATGGTCCGCTTGATGACTCAAACTTAATGTTATACGCTTTTGAAACCTTTTGCCAGCTGGTTGATAAATCGAAGTGATTGTTGATGTCATCGGATTTCGAACTCTGATTCCATCGATGAGAGATTCGATCCATCGACACTTGAAAAACGAGAGAGACTTGCCTTGAAATATTTTAGGTTTTCATGAGTGATCGAGGGACCTTTGAGATCATCGGAATTTGGATATCGATGATATCGATAGCTGTGTCGATGCATCGGTAAATCAAAAAGAATTTTCCATAAAGCTTGTTGGACGGTTTATGTCCATGTTCGATGCAATCGATACGACATCGATATCATCGATATTTGAATATCGATTCTATCGAGAGACCCCCGATCATAGATAAAACACCCTGAAATATGTTGTTGGAGAATTTGGTGCCCAAGATCGATATCATCGAGGTCCTACTGATATCATCAAGGTTTGAACTTTGATGGTATCGAGGGGACTTCGATATATCGAAGCATATATGATATTCTTTAAGAAAAACAGGGGCGCCGGAATTTTGCCTGTCGATACTATCGAGTCACCTCCGATAAACTCAAAATTTAAATATCGATGATATCGATAGGTGTATCGATACATCGATAATTCCGTGCAGATACGTATAAGGTCGCTGGACATATTTGGTCATCTTTTCAATGGTATCGATGGAGCATCGAGGACTCGATAGTGCAGGTCGATCATATCGAGATGTGTATCGATAAAATTGACAGGGCAAGAAAACTTAGAGAATTTTCCTATTTTGAAAACGTTTTCTTACCCTAAAAAACCCTATGATATTCTAACATTTTTAAGGGTTTTAGTATACCTGGTGATTTGGGACAAGGGATGTGAGGCTCAAATTTACCTGTGGCGAGCTTGCACATATCCGGTTGAGGCAGACGCTTGAAACGATCTCCCTTTCAGGCTCTGTAGTCTAACTGACTCACACTCACGCTATTTGGCAAATCAGGGCACTTTCAATCTCCCCCTTTGTCAATTACGTGACAAAATCCCAAAACACCCTAGAGTACTGGACAAACACATCCTAAATTGTGTGTACATGCATTTTACACAATTTTACAAGTTCTATTTAACCCATGTACACAGCCCAGTATCGAACAGTATCTGCTCCCCCTGATTGTAAACTCCCCCTCGCTTGATGCAGCTGCTCCCCCTAACACCTGCAACATCATTCAAGTAGATATACAATTTTTCATTCTTCCGTTCAGGGTGTTTGGACTGTTCTCCCCCTTTTTGTCAGTCATTGACAAAGATATAGCAGTTGATATTGAAGATAAGTATTTGGGAGAACCATCATTCAGAGGAGTATGCATATGATAGATAGATGTATAATGGTCGATCAGTTGCTGAATCAGACATCATTTTCAGTGAATATATATATGCATAGCAGACAGAAATAGAGCAGTGATGCAACAAATAGTATAATCAAACAAAAATCACAAGCATTTCGTATCAGACAATTGAGAAACCAGGGGATCGTAAAATAGGAATTATACTCAGCCATAACCAAAATTATCTAAAAACATATCTATATTGCTCAAGATTGTTAGTAACTTAACAGTTATCCTGATTAAAACGTCATTAAAATATATATAAAAAAAAAAAAAACTGCCCAAAGGTTTTGCAGTAAAGTATTTAGTTAGGGCAAAGTAGACATGCTTAGTAATCCGTCCGCAGTTGTACTCCTTAACATGAGCTCAATGTCCACGAGGATTGTTCTGTGTAAGCAAGTCCACTATTTGTTGAGTAGTGTGCTAGAGGACATCGACCTTCTCTTCGATTGTGGTGAGGCACCTTTCATAGTTGTACAACCGTTCCTCCATCCCTGCCATCCCATTCAAAAGGTGTCGTTCTAGATGATGAGTCTAGCGGTTCATGATTGACTCTGGGCTGACCATCGGCATGCAATTTGATCCTCCATTTGTAGGCTGAATCGATGGTTGAGTATGTTGGACACCCCTTGGCATGGGAAAGCAAAGCCTGGGGGGAGACGAAGAGAAACACAGATGTTGGGCTTCCTAGGCTACATTACTGTCAAACCATGCTTCAGGATACACAGCATCAGATGTGATAGGAAGCCCCACATGATGTGCTAATTTGCATATAAATACGGGAAGACATAGTTTCTCTCGATAATTTCCTTGGATTACACGAATTATTTGCTTGAGGAGAAGAGTCGGCAGGCACACTTGATTTTCTTAATGTATATCATACAGCACATTGATCATAAATGGAGAGAGATGATTTCCTTCGACATCACAGGGATATACATTAGACCTAAAAATGTTATGAAGAATTTTGAAAGTGGGTCCAAGATATTTGATGTGAAGCAAATTGTCATCATTTTGTGGAACGGTAGTGCCTTGACATAATGCACGAGTAATTTCTCCCCATACACCCATACCGTTGAGATTCCTGCTAGTCACTGGAATCCGAATGACATCAAGATCTAGGAGATGAGCCGGGGTGGTCGGAGTGATGATCTTTGAGTAATGTGCAAGTTTGACCTGAATGCTAGGGGGATCATTACTAGTGACACGACAGTGATTGAAGAATTCTTGGATCACCCCTAGTTGATACGATCCTCCAAGATTGAGGATGTTCTGCCAACCTATTACTTCCAAAAGTAGGTCTAATCTAAAAGATTCAATAACACTATTGAGCACTAGACGTTCAACAATGATGAGTAGACGCCCTTCTATCGGAAGAGGTTGATGCCTACTGGATTCTGATTGCATGTTCTTTGATCGTAATGAGTGAAGAGACTTACCTTTCCCTTTGTTCATGATTTTCAGTGTACGAGACAGGTAACGTGAGGATGGGTAATAAGAGGGATTTAAAGAGAGGATAAAATTCTTCAGAAAATACCCTACTAAAAGTGAGATAGACCCTGAAATGGAAGGAATGGAAGGATAATACCAGTTTGCGAGGATTTTTCGGGACCCACCGATGGACTTCTGGCCGAGGATTCGAGCAGAAAAGAATGGAAAGCTTTTCCTAGAAAAATAGAATTTTTTCGCTCGACCGCCTTTTATCGTCTAGCAGTTTTCGATACAATCGAACTTTCTTTCGATTATATCGACGATCCTCATTGGATGTTATCGACAATAGCTTCGATGATAGTCTCGATCATGTGACTTTCCACATTCTGAAGAGATGTCGATGATATTGATAGTTGGTCGATTTGATCGAAAATGCACATGACTTATCAATAGTCATATCAAAGATGAGTATTTTTCATTAGCCCAAATATCGACAGACATATATGTATAGTATGGATCGTCTTTGAATTTGACATATACATAGCAAAATTTTGTACAAGATTTGTACAAATCAAAATAATAAACATCAAGATGTTTATGTACAAAAAAAAAAAAAAAAAAGGTGAGGAACCTTAGATATATCATTTAGAGCTCAGCAAAAATTGCATCATTTCACCAGACATCAAGATGTAAATGCATGATCTGGACTTGTTTTTCTCTGCTCAATACTTCTAGGCATCAATCCTTTCTATGCCTCTAATAATGTAGCAGTGGTTGCTTGTGCGATGACCCTTCATTACTGATTTTCCTGATTGGTTTAGGATTTCGCACTCCTGTCTGTTGAATTTGACCACATGCCCATTATCACAGATTTGAGATATGCTTAGAAGATTATGTATCAGACCTTCTATGCAGAAAACATTCTCATTTTTAAGAAACTTAATCCCTTTTATGATTCCCTGTCCAATTACTTTAGCAGTGGTTCCATCTCTGTAGGTGACTATCCCATTATAAAGATTCTTATAGTTTGAAAGAATGGACATGTCACCTGTAACATGTCTTGAGCAACCACTGTCTAGGTACCACTTAGTGTCATTGCCTGTTAAGTGATTTGAGTGAGTAGGTAGACAATTTTTCTTTTCTTTAATTATCCACTTTGTGATAGGGTTCTTATTTGTAGTAGATTTAGTTTTTATTTGATCCAACTACTTGATTAGTTTCTGTGTTGCTACTGGAGGCGTCAGATTTTTCATGTATTTATGTTTCATATTCAGTTTTAGCTCTAGCTTTCTCATATCCTAAGCCATTTTTGTTATTTCCAGATTTTTCCATACCTAAAAGTTTTTCTAACTTCTCACCACTCTGGGAAAACTTATAGTTTAGTTTGGCAATTTTTCTGGACTCTTCTAGATCAAACAGAAGTGTGTGATTTTCATTTTGAAGAAGCATATTTTTGTCTTTTAATTGCTCAATCTGTTTGTTTAGTTTTTCGGACTCGGTTTTAAGAAATGAGTTAATTCTCTCAAGTTTATCATTGTCAGAGTGATATTGTTGTAAATCATTGATTAATGCTATGGATATACAGTTGATTGTAAGCATCTTGAAGTTTATCCTTTTCTTCTTCTTCTTCTTCTTCTTCTTGAGTTTCCTCATTATCAGATGAAAATGACTCACTGGGTTGCTGTTCTTTTTCGTTCTCAGATTCTATGGGAATGATTGAAGTGGTGGAGACGATGAGAATTTTCAATGATTTCTGATCTCCATCGCTCTCTGAGTCACTGGATTCTGAGTTTGACTCTTCTGTATCATCCCATGTGGCAGCCATTGCCTTGCCCTTAGTTTTTCTGTTTGGACATTCGGTTGACAGGTATTCATACTCCTCACAGGCATAACATTGTGGTTCCTTAGTCTTTTTACTAAATTTTTCTATGGAAGTTTTGTTGTTCACCTTTCTTCCTCTGGAAGGTTGGCCATGATTTTTCTGAAAGAACTTCCTGAATCGTTGTGCCAACAAAGCCACTTCCTCATCTTCATCTTCTTTTTCGCTCTCACTGTCCTCATGTTTAGAAGTTTTTAGGACAGTTGTTTTGGATTTTTGGGTTTATTTAAAGTATAGTTTAAAAGTTTGTAGGGAACCTACTAATTCTTCTACTTTCATTTCATCTATGTTTCTACACTCTTCAATTGTTGTTACTTTGGGATTAAATCGTTCAGGTAGGGATCTTAAGATTTTTCTACAGATTTTTTGGTACCGGAACTTTTTCTCCCAATCCACCCATGGAGTTACAGATGATATTCAACTTTGTGAAAAACTCCATAAAGGTCTCATGCTCTTCCATTCTGAGACTTTTGAACTGTGAAGTCAGAAGTTGTAGTTTGGACCTCTTCACAATGCTTGTGCCTTCATGGGTTGTTTCCAATAGATCTCATGCTTCTTTGGATGTCCCACACATACTTATTTGATTGAAGATATCTTGGGACACGGCACAGTAGATGGCGTTCATAGTTTTTGCTTCAGCAGTCTGTTTTTCTATATCGAATGTTGTCCACTTTTCTTTGGGTTTGGATTTTGTGATGGTTGTGCCACTGTCAAGTACAATTTGTTCAGTTGGTGGCACGTATCTGCTTTCAACTATATCCTAAACATCATGATCCAAAGATCTCATAAAGTAATGCATACTAGCCTTCCAGTATGCATAATTTGAGCCATCAAATACTGGAGGCCTAGTGACCGATGAGCCCTCTCCTTTGGCCATATTCCGAACTTCAGTCAAGATTACTCTATAGGTGGTGAAGCCCTTAAAGAGAGACCCGCTTTGATACCAATTGAAATGGCGGTGAAGACCGCTTTAGTTGAAGTAAGAATATGCCAATATGTCCTAGAGGGGAGTGAATAGGACTTTTATAGTTTTTATGATTTATTTAAAATCCTGTTACACTAATCCTAATCAGTTAACACATATTAGGATTACTCATAAATAACTCTACTGGCTTCCAAGCCGGGTGTAACAGCCCGAATTTTTCCCAACCTGGAATTAGACGTCCTTAGGCGATGGGTCAATCCTAGCACAGGTTTAACTTCTCAAACACTCAATTAAAGCCTCAAATCCCTTTTCAAACCATTTTCTTCACAAATCCCACCCTTCACCACCTTGATCTTTCAATTTTTCTAAGTACTTTCACCCTAGACACTATCTTAAACTAGCTAAGTAGTATAACTTGGATCACTTTATATACAAACTACAAAGGCCCAGGTACCACCTTAGATAGAAATTACTCAGGACTAAATCCTTTAGAAATTAGGCGAGGATTAGCCAGTGTGAAACTAGAGTACCTGTGAAATTAGCACCAATCACTTTAAATACGATCTGCAAGACCCAAAATTTGTAGAATCATTGACGCTAGGTTACCCTAAAATCTAGGATCAATCTCATTACCCGTCTGCTCTCGGGAGTATTTCGAAACTCCGTATCAGATCTGGACCACTCGTCGGAAGTCCGATTAACACAAAGTTAAGGATTTAGGATCGCCTTGCTGGGCTTGACAACCATCTCGAAAATCAAATCCAGATAGTGTCCCAGCGCTATTCGCTTGAGCTCGAGTGAAGAGTGTGAGAAATGTGAAATTAATTCAAAATAAAATATCTTGAATAGTAATCTGGCACGTGTTGCTTGCAGATCAGTTTTAAGCAACCAGACCAAGCAACCAGACCGTCAGAATCAGACCAAATTACACCCTCGGATCAGGAGAAATTTCATACACATTTACATGTACTCGGAATCTCCGATCGAGATCCGCTGACCGTTGAGCTGAAACTGGTCCACCACGCGTGATCTGGAATTTTGACCGAAATGAAAACTTAACTAAACGTAGATCCGGTGTTAGTGAGCTTAAGTCCGACCTTTGGCTCAAGGAGGCCCGCCAGAAGTCCTCCGTTGAGCTGAAACTGCCCCACTTTGGTTATAACCTAAGTATACTTTGACCTGGAGTCTATTTCGGTGAGTTTTTAGGCTATAGAAGGACCTTAAACCATCTCTCATTGCAGCCATACGACTTTGAGAGAAACCCTAGAGAGAGAAGAGAGAAAAGAGAGAGAAAGTGTGGGAGAAGTGGGGGAATCTCCCTGCCACTTTATCCTGCCACTACACAAGCTACACCGCTCCGTTCTAATCGCTTTCCCGGCGATTCCAGCTCCGTTTCTAGGTAAGAAACCCTAATCCTAATCTAATTTGGGGCTTGGGTGGTTGTAGGTTATGAAATAGTTAACCTATTTCGTTCTATAGGTTACCAAACTGCCGTATATGAAAGCTTAGCAAACATATTGGATTCGTTACGATTCTACGATAAAAGGTGTGGACTTTAGGTGTATAGTTTAGTTTTTAATACTTTCAATGTCAGATAATGATAGATTCATGATCTGCATGCAATTGCACATGTACAAAGTGCTGTCTGTTTTCCGTTTCAATTAAAGATGAAAAATATGGAATTCTACATACTCTAGGTATTTGTAGAAAGTACCATATACGTACAAATTTTTGAAAATGTGTTTGACATGATTAATTGTTGTATGAATATATTATATGTGGAAAAATTACTTGTTTGGCAAAAGGACTCGCCCTAATACATGTTTTGCTTATAATACTATGTATGTTGAAATTGTGTATTCTAGAAAGTGTCGTATATGTATAAATTTTGGAGATGTAATTGCCATGATTATTTGTTGTATGAATATATTATACATGGATAAAATACTTGCTTGGCGAAAGGATAGCCCTAATACATGTTTTGCTAACATACACCATGTATGTTGTAATAGTGTATTCTAAGTGTTTGTGAAAATGACCGAATGAGTATAGAATTCTCATTCGTGCTCGCCATGACTAATTGTCATGGATTTATGATTGTTGTATTGGCGATACCCCTTTGACGAAAGGATTTGCCCTAAATCACGCCACGGCCAATATACACTATATATGCTAAAATGTGTGGCCCGAGTGTTTGTGGAAATGACTGAATGAATATGGAACTTGGATTCCTGCTTGCCATGACTATCCATCGTGGGTGCTCACGTGTTATCCATTGGGGAAACTCCCTAGTGAAAGGATTTGACCTAATACTTATGTGATCAACATATGTCATGTATGTTGATGTATGTAGTCTAAGTGTTTGTTGAAATGTTTGAATGAGTAGTAGTTAGTAAATTGTAATATGTAAGGGTGTTGAGATATGATTCTCAACTTCTTTAACTATGTGTATGATTTCTTTAGATATCTATATGATTAGAAATTGAATATGTACAAACTCATGCTTATGTTGTACTTCATAACATGCTCAATTGATTGTATGATTTTATCTATGTAATGCATATGTTTAAATTCATGTTTACGTTATATGATCCGTCATGGGTGATGGGGGAGTGGTGCAACGAATGCGTGCAACAACCCTTGCAGCCCTAAACGGATAATACCAGACTTTGATTGTATGATTTGAATCTTGATCCATTACCGCTTTATCTATCTGCAATTGATTGTGTTTGGGGCTATGATTATAGTCCAGACAATCGGTACCAGAATTGGATTCGTGGCTATGATCCATTTGCCACGTGAGATGTGTTCGACGAACCCGAGTCGTACTTCGGTTGGCGATAGTGGTTGGCCACACGAAGTGCTTATGCGCTTCATATCGTTCAACATGTTGTGCGCTCGAGCTAGCCGAGCTCGTCAAGTAACCCGATCTGTCTAATGTATGTTCACCATGTTTGGACGCTACTGCTTGAACCTAGGGTACCAAACTTACCAGTGAAATCCCTTTTAACCATGGTACCTCGATCCGCTAAGACTCATGAGCCAGGCATGGTGGTATGGGACACCGTGGTCGAGCTGTCGGCTTACGCTGGGGCCACGTGCCTCCCCGTAGTGACCAGTGAGCAACCAGACTCGTGAGCCGATTATGGTGGTATGGGACACTATATTCGAGCTGTCGACACCTACGGCGAGAGCCAAATACGATGAGACATGTATTCATGCTGACGGGCGACGAGTCCTCCGTAGTGTCTTCGAGTATACTCTAAGGTTTGTGATTGGCGACGAGCCCTTCACAGCAAATAGAGCATGAGTTGAGCCGAGTACGGTGAGATTTGTATTCGAGCTGACGGCCAGCGATTGAGCCAAGTACGGTGAGACCTGTATTCGAGCTGACGGCCAGCAATTGAGCCGCATACGGTGAGATCTGTATCCGTGCTCACGGGTGATGAGCCCTTTGTGATGCCTTCGCTACGCCTCTCAAACCATAATATCGTATGAGATTAACTAGGACTGACGACCCTAGAATGGATCATGTTTGGGAATGATATAAGGGAGGTACCTTAGTTTTCCAATATTGTTATTTGAAGTGGACTAATAATTACTCAGTAATCATGCTCATCATCGCACTGCATGTGCCTGGTAGATGTGGAGCACTGAGGGATGAACGCATTCGCGAACGTAAGATGGTGTCGCATGAGGGTGCTTTGGTAAGGGCATTCATCATGTCATTTCATACTTGCATTTAATAAGAGTAGTTAGGATTTGATTTGTTGTACTGCTTTATCATTACTGCTTGACTGAATCGATAACATGTTAACCTATGCTTTATTGTTTCACTGAGTTGATCACTCACTCCCACGTTACGGGACGGTGTTGTACACACCAACCAGATTTGTTGAGTTTCAGGTGATGGCGATGCTTTTGAAGCAGAGCCGGACTACTATGACGTGGAGGAGGAGTTCTCCTACTTGTAGCTCTCTGACAGGTTTATGAAGACATGTTATTGTATTGACGAGGCTATGGTACTTGGGATTGAAGACATTACACTTACACATTTGGTATATTTTAGAAATGTGCTTGAGATTTATTAACCTGGTAATGTCATCACACTCTGGAGACTCACCACAGTTTTTATATATTTTATATATCTATCACAGTCTTCCGCTTGCAATTTAACTATCTCTGGAGTATGATATGATGTTTTGGCTTAATCTCACTCATGTTCAATACACTAATGCAGACAACATTTAATCATCATTATTTATGTTGCATAAGTGATGTTCTGGAACTCGGGTGTTGAGTTATGCTCGACCCCTGATTTTTCAGGATGTTACACCCGGTAGAGATCCAATCACAAACTATTTAAGAACTGGACAATATGCAAACTAGTTTATGATGGATATGACTGTGTATGTGTGTGAGGTGTGATCTCAGATATTCAGATATGGAAGTATAAAAGTAAATCATACATTCAGAAAAATAGCAATCTCAAACACAGTCATTTTTATAGTGGTTCAACGATCAGTCTACTCCACTCCCGACAGACGGACTCAACCCTTGAGTGTGTCAGATTTCACTAAGGAGGTTTCACAGCGGTTCACCTCAAACCTAAGGTTTTAAATCAGGTTCACCTTCAACCTTTACAACCTATACTGAGGCTGACTGTTTATGCTCTCACGAGCAAGGGTCAACACAACGCACCCACTTTAGGTACACTGGCCAAGGATCTTCCATAAGACCCTACTGGATGTTTTACATAGTTTACCCCAAACCTGAGGTTTCACACGGTTCACCTCAAACCTAAGGTTTTGACTGGTTCACCTTCAACCAGATGTTTATACTCTCCACAGAGCAAGGGTCCACACAACGCACCCACCACGTACACTCCCGCCGGAGGCCTCCTACTAGGGCTTGAGGGGGTGAGAAACACCTAAGATCCAACCTTAAAAAGGAATGATCACAAGTATCCTCTAGACTCTAGATACTTACAGATAAGTGGATGAGTCTCATTAAGCACGTTGACGAAGATCTCCTCCTTTATTGATGAAGAGTCTTCGGTTTGCTTGATCCGCAACTCAACAGATGTACCAATGCATGGCGACGAGTTGGGTCAAGGTTATGATGAAATCCTACTCTCAAAAGATTTTCCTATAAGGAAGATAGAGCGATTTCAATCATCTATGCATTCAAGGCATCTCAGCTTAATGATTTGCCATTAAGGTAGTAGCTGGAGGATCCTTGAATGCGGAAGTTCATTCCCCAATCCACTCTATTGAATATCAATAGTGACGGTGGATTGGAGGATGAACTCCCTTGAGAGAAAGGGCTTTGGGTATAAGATCTTAGGTTAAACACTCAAAAGCTCTCTCTGCTTTCTCTAACAACAACAATAGACAAGTCCTCTATATATAGGCAAAACGTTTCAGCGGATATAAAACGGTCACATTTATGACAGAGTTCGATATCATCGAGCGTATACTCTCGATATCATCGATGGTCCGCTCGATGACTCGAACTCAATGTCATACGTTTTTGAAACTTTTTGCCAGTTGATCGATGAATCGAAGCGATTGTCGATATCATCGGATTTCGAACTCCAATTCCATCGATGAGAGATTCGATCCATCGACACTTGAAAAATGAGAGAGACTTGCCCTGAAATATTTCAGGTTTTCATGAGTGATCGAGGGACCTTCGAGATCATCGGAATTTGGATATCGATGATATCGATAGTTGTGTCGATACATCGGTAAATCAAAACAGATTTTCCATAAAGCTTGCTGGACGGTTTATGTCCATGTTCGATGCAATCGATACGGCATTGATATCATCAATATTTGAATATCGATTTATCGAGAGACCCCCGATCATAGATAAAACACCCTGAAATATGTTGCCGGAGAATTTGGCCCCTAAGATCTATATCATCGAGGTCCTACCGAATTCATCGAGGTTTGAACTTCAATGGTATCAAGGAGACTTCGATATATCGAAGCATATATGATATTCTTTAAGAAAAACAGGGGCACCGGAATTCTGCATGTCGATACTATCGAGTCACTTCCAATAGACTTGAAATTGGAATACCGATGATATCGATAGGTGTATCGATACATCGATAATTCCGTCCAGATATGTATAAGGTTGCTCGACATATTTGGTCATCTTTTCGATGGTATCGATGGAGCATCAATGACTCGACAATGCAGGTCGATCATATCAAGATGTGTATCGATAAAATCGACAGGGCAAGAAAACTTAGAGAATTTTCTTATTTTGAAAACGTTTTCTTACCCTAAAAACCCTATGATATTCTAACATTTATAAGGATTTTAGTATACCTGGTGATTTAGGACAAGGTATGTGAGGCTCAGATTTACCTGTGGCGAGCTTGCACACATCCGGTTGAGGTAGACGCTTGAAATGATCTTCCTATCGGGCTCTGTAGTCTAACAGACTCAACACTCACGCTAATTGACAAACCCGAGCACTTTCACAGTGGAGTCACCACGACGAGGAAGAGGCTTCTCAGGAACGAGAGGCTAAGATCAAAGAGAAATACCCTCAATTGTTCACACTATAGATATGTAAATTTTGAGGACGAAATTTCTTTTAAAGAGGGTAGAATGTAATAAACCAAATTAATCTTGGCCGTCCAATTTTAACCGTTGATCAGCGTATGACCATTGATCTACATGATCAACTTATCCAATCTCAACCATTGATCTGAACATATCCAAATCCATTCATCCATTGAAAAATAAATCTAATTATGCATCTAATCAGTCATCCAAAGATACACCCAGCTAACCGTCCATATGTTGAAAATCATCGAAATACTTGCCCTTGCATCTGAGTTAACTATCCATCTTGCTGGTCATGTAGCCACCCACAATCCTATCCTTCTAATTAACCACATAACTAATGTGGGGTCCATCCTTATCACCTTCAATCCATACGTATATATTTTATGATCCCACCACCGATCACACCATAGCTCATCTTACCATATGTTGTCCGTACATCCATCCATCCATCCGTCCATGCATGTATCATAGCTTAAACATCATGTACGACCATCACATGCACACACACCTTTCACACATGTGGCATGCATGCATCATATGCACCTCATGTCCACACACGTAGCACACATATGGCACACGTATAGTGCACAACATTTGGTGCATGAAAAACAAGTAACGTGAAGCGCGTGCTTTAAATGAATGAAAAAGAAAACAAAAGAAAGTGAAAGCGCAAGAGTTGTTAAAGTGCACTCTTTCACACGTGCAACATGTGGAAAGAGGAGCTTATAAAAGAGAGAAAAAAATTGCTGGTCACACTTATAAAAGAGAGAAGAAAGAGAAAAAAATTGCTGGTCACACTTATAAAAGAGAGAAGAAAGAGAAAAAAATTGCTGGTCATCCACGTGAGAGAGACGGAGAGGGAGAGAAAAGGAGAGGGAGAGGAAAAGGTGGAGAGAGGAAAAAAAACAAAAAAAAAAACAAAAGAGAAAAAGGAAGAGAGAAAGAAAGACAAAATAAAAATAAATAAATAAAAAATCTGTTTTTCTTTCACTTGATATTTTAAGAAAATATTTTTCTTTATTTTTTTTTATTTATTTCTTATAATAAATTCTATTTAGTTCCCTTTTAAAAATTTTCTTCTATTATTATGCGAATAATTCAATATTTTTAGTTTGCTCTTATTGATTTATTCGTTTTATTCCTAAATGGTTGTGTTTATTTATCATGATTTTCTTTATGTCATTTAGATTATTTATTTCTTTATTTGTCTTTATTTTAATTAACAAGCCTTGATTTAACTTTAAGTTTATATTATTGTTTAACCATGCATTAATAATTCTTTTATTATTTTTATTTAGTGATTTTAAGAAAAATCTAAATTTAGAGCTTTAAAAAAAAAAAAAAAATTGTACAAACTTCAAGTTCACATATACTTTTTCATACGCTCAAATATGATGGATTGCATTGCGTAATTATTTTCTACATAGAACTTTAATCATGTACAGATGGTCTACAATGATTAGAAATATTTTGTCTTTAAAAATATTTTGCTCCTGAAATATTAAAATCATATATCCTTCGAACAATTGTTGGAACACTAAAAAATAGGTAGGGAGATCAAGTCCTTTAGGTTGAAAATCCCTAAAACATAAATAGGTGAGGCAACTTAGACCACTGGGTTGGAAGTCCCAAAATCCCAATTGGTACTTCTCGAAACCTCTACTGTACCCTTTAGGTGGGTGGGCATGTCAGGATTGCAAAATGTTCTTGCTGTCAGGTTCGGTAGGGTAGTAGTCTGACCAGCTAACGTATAAATGGATCTCTCACCAAGTGTCATTTGGATGGGTCAGCATATCACACAAGATGTTTCCATTGCTAGGTTAGGTGTTATATTGACGCAGGTGTTGGCTAACCAGTGTAAACTGGCCATGGTATTAAAAATAATAAACTGCACTTGTTATTATGAATTGTAGCATATGTTGATTCCATTCATTCATTTTTTTTAAAAAATTTACATTGAATAATCTTGTTTATTAATATCCTCATATGTTACTTTACCTAAGTAAGTATTGTATCTTTTAGTACATTTCATTCAGATTATATGATGTTATTTTTAAAACCTATGTTGAGATTACTCATTGGGCTTCGCAGCTTACCCTGTTGGGATTTTAAAATTTCAGAATCAGGATCTCGCGGAGGCGCTTAAAGAGATTTGCTTTTATATTTATATTTATTTTTCAGTTATTTAACATTTTTTGAATAAATTGTAATGAGCATTTAGTATGATAGTATAGTCATGACATGTGCTGAATCATGAGTTTAGTGATAATTTTCAATTGTCGAGATATGGATATTTTATTTTTAAATAAATGTTTATTTATTAAATTTTTAGATGGTTATATTTTATGAATGAGAATCATTTTGTCAATATATGTGTGAATTATGAAATGTAAACATACAAAATATAAGTCATGCCTTCGAATACGGAATCGGGGATGAATATATCCAGGTGTTGAATTTCAGGGCATGACACCCCTTCCATGGACCAACAAAGTGGATGGTCATCACGTACATAAGACAAGGTGGGCCTCACATGATAGACGGCGTTGATAAAGCTCGCATAATTTGGTGGGCTCCACTTCTATGTGGGTTGCCAATAAGTTGAATTGCGAATAATTATCACGGCAGGTCTACAACGGTTTAGACGACGCGGATAACACTATACATTATAGTGGGACCTAAGATGAATGGCTTGGATATACAATGCGTACATCAAAGTAGACCGTGGTTGGATGGTGTAGATCTATAACATATACATCAAGGTAAGGACCACAGTGGGCCCTATGTTATGATTGGTGGAATGGCATCAAACCTTTTACATACTACATGCATTCACTCATACATGAATACTTCATGGCATGTTCATCTTACTTGCCTGCATGTAGGACACATCAAATATACCATCATTCCATGATGCATGAGTATGATATATGCTCAACTTGTTCAAGGCATTATATCATACATCTACTAGTCTAAAATAATCAACTCTATTACCATCATCCAAAACAATCATAATCACATACGTTATTTGCATTCACATTCACATCTCATTCATAGCAAAACAGATATTTCGTTAGCAGCTTCAACCCGACACAGTTTCCACTATTGGGCTCACAAGGCTTTTTCTAAGTGTGCCTCATGGCTAATGGGCCCGCCACTTTAAAGCCTAAGTGGGCTCATTAGTGGAGTCTACAAATCACCCGAATCTTCAATTAAGTGGGCCCAACATTCAGCCCAACTCCTATCTCAAGTGGGCCCGACCCAAACTAAATTTGTTTTATGTTTTGGGCCTACTAGGCTTTGGATCTATCTCATTATCAGGCTTAGGGCCCTTTCATGGATTGTGCATACATCAAGATGGCCTTGGATTGGTTCCGAGGACAGAAGTTTAAGTCATCATCACTTTTCCTATCCTGTGGTCCATGTGGAATTTGGATCTAACTCACTTTTAGGATCGTGCTCAGAATTCGTTGACTTAATGAATAGACTATTGGATACTCAATACTTACATCAGGGTGGCTCACACACGTGACGTTGGGTCCCATTGTCTAGCGGACGGTGAGCCCAATGAATGTTTTAATGGTAGGAATTTAATCAACTTTGCTTCCCATGTAGTTCACACAAGATTTGAATCTGTTTTATTTTGGGGGTGGCCCACCTCACTGATGGGATAGACAACACCCGTACACTACAGTGGGCCACAGAGGGCCCCACCAGATGAATGGTATGGGTACATCGAGGTGGGTCCTATGAAGTTTTTAATGGTGGACGTTCAATCTACATTATGTCATTAGTGCGGTCCACTTAAGATTCGAATCTACCTCATTTTTTAGCTACACCAAGGTGAGGTCCATAGCAGGCCCCACAAATCTGGACCATTTCACCGAACCGCGGGGTCCACAAACAAATAGTGAGGAGGATATATATAACATACATCAAGGTCAGCCCCGTACGCACCGGGACGTGACCCACCATCAGATCAGGTGGCAAATGAATGTTACAGCGGACCCTGAGATGTTTTAACGGTGGTCGCTCAATCAACACCGTTTTCTGCGGTGTGGCCCATGTGAAATTTGAGTATGTTTCGTTTTTGAAAACCAGGCCTTAAAATGAACTGGTAGTCTGAATGAATAGATGGATATAGGCCACATTCATCAAGGTGGTGTCCATAGTGGGCCCCACAAATCTGGATCGTCCAATCTGGACTAAGTAGCCAGCAAACCAATCAGATGAAGTGGTTAGACCGATCGAATTGGCCCAAAATCCATTACACATGTGCTTCATCAATTCTAGTATCATCTCCCAAAATTTATGACCAATTGGATAGTTGTGGGTGTCACACAATCTAGACCGTCCAATCAGGGTATTAGTGTTGTCTGTTGCACTGGACAGCAAATATGGTCCAGACTGCATCGGTCAGATGAAGTGGTTAGGCTGATCGGATTGGCCCAAATTTGGTACATGCGTGCTTCATCAAGTCTAGTACATCTCCCAAAATTTAGGACCAATTGGATATCTATGGGTCACACAATCTGGACCGTCCAATTAGGGTATTAGTGTTGTCTACTGCATTAGACAACAAACCTGGTCCAAATTGCATCGATCGGATGAAGTGGTTAGACCAATCGGATTGACCTCAATTTTGGTATATATGCTTCATCAAATCTAGTATCATCTCCCAAAATTTGGGACCAATCGGATATCTGTGGGTCACACAATATAGACTGTCCAATCAAGGTATCAGTGTTGTCTACTGCACTCGATAGCAAACCTTGTCAATATTACTCAAAAATATCTCAAGGGCCACGACAGGCCTCTCACTTGCTGGGTCTATCTGACATTCATGTGGTCCCTTCGTCCAAGTCTTTGTGACCTTACAGAATATTTGCCTGCCTAATAAACATCATGGTGGGGCCCATGATCAGTGGGTCCCACCTGAATTTTTGAGTCAAGCTGATTTTGTGTTTTCCCCTCTTCTATGTATAAGTAACTGTATAAAGGGTTGGATGGCATACAATACAATAATGGGGCCATAGTCAGCAGGTGACACCTCGTCATCTTCGACACCATAATCATCCACAAAGAAAAACAAAAGGAAAAGTGAAATGAGAGGGTGTGTCACCTTGATCTAGGGGCTTGTATGGCTTGGATCTCCTTGATGGATGGTCAACCACCACTCTTTAGGAAAGGTTCGCTAAGGCTGGAATTTGGGCACTTATGTGCCCAAATTTAGGTTAGGGAATGGCTATTTATAGAAGTAAGGATAATCCGTGTGAGAGATTTCTAGATTAAGGTATAGGTGGAAGCGCCTCCTTGTTTCAAGGATGATTTGTCCTGTCTAAACAAAGTTTAAGGGTGTTAATGATACCTTAATTATAAACAAGATGCTTTTCTAGAAAAGGAGATAAAATGCTTAGCCCCCGTCAAATTTACAAAGAGATGGTTGACTTAGGTACATGCACTTTATTAGTCTTAATCTAACAATTGTTTTTGGTTAATTAAGCATATACTTATAGGGCTCTAATGATGCTTAGATTAGGCGTAAGTGTTTCTAAAAATGGTGTAGACAACTTCCCCTTAATTTAAAAGATTTAGTTAACTTTTACTTTCTATCCCTTTATTAAGCTAAATAAAGTCATTTTTACACCATCTAATATGTGGATTAGGGCTCTTAAGTGAGATTTATTAAGACTTAACAATTTTCTAGAAGATATGAGGTCTCTCTCTCTCTCTCTCTCTCTCTCTCTCTCTCTCTCTCTCTCTCTCTCTCTCTCTCTCTCTCCCCTTATTTCAAGGAGAAACATTGACTTTTATGAAAAATTAGTCATTACCTTTATTAAGGCTTAATAATGATAGGTTACTTAGGGTTATATTATGGCACCATAAAGACTTTATTGTCTTCATCAGCTTATGAATTTTCTAGAAAAAAAAAAAAAAAGTAAATTTATGGCACTATTCAAGGGGTTTCTAAGGCCCATTGTGCACATGAACATTAACAATTCTTCTCGCGATAACTCGGGTCCGGGTGCATGCATCAACGCACGAAGGGTACCGTTGGGTTCGTAGAGATAGCGCGGTCACGTTGACGTAGGTTTCGGATTCTCGGGGTTCCGTTCGCTCAGATGCGTACCAGCGCGCTCGATTCAGATCCTGCCGAAAACGTCGAATAACCCATGGAAGGTACCAAAGGTTTACAATTCAAATTGTGGGTATTGTATCGAACATTGTGCACAAACGTTGAAGGGCGCTAAAAGAGACGAGGCATTACACAACCAGCAGTTATTAAAGCAAAACCCTATCCCCATCACCATGTTTGGATGCACAATCAAATCGATGTTTTAAATGGCTTGCGTTATACAATGTGTAGCTTAGCTAACACTACGTACCATAGCACTAACGCTACAGCTCATGAAAATAGCTTAAGTCGTGTGTATCCTATGCTACATGATAATTTGCATACGTTACATGCTACACAGCTCAAATTACAAGTTATTTTTCATTACGACATTAAAATCAATTAATGTTTTCAATGATTTGTTATATTTTTCTATTTTCAATAACAATTAGTTAATCTTTTCAGTGCTTTTAGTAAAATAACGTAAGTAACATTCTTAAATCAGTCTCGTTGCTCTTTCTTAACCTTTATACTTAATCATTGCCCTTTCCTATTATTTTTGGTTGCGTTTGGTTGCACCAAATATCATGAAATTTCATTATTACTCAGTCCAATTTGGTGGAAAATGTCATGAAATTGGTGCAACCAAGCGCAAACTTGATTGAAAATCTATTAGTGTGTAGCTTAAGATACAAACTATGTAGCTTACGCCTCATACTTCAGAGGGGTAAACGCTACACTATACGCTATTCAGTCTAATAAAGCAGAAATGATTAAATTGTCATTTCCTCAGCAGTCACATTGATGGTGTAGCTCCAAATTGCAGTTTGTGTTGCTTTCTAGTTGGGCTTGACTGTGATATGATGCCCACTTGTTCATCATAGATGCTAGGAAACATCACAAAACTTTGTCATTTCCCTCTTAATTAAACTGAATATTCAAAATTCAATGAAATAAGCACCCAAACGCAAGCTTCCATCTTCCTGCATTTTACAACCCAAATGAGAACATACTGAACATATTTCACTTTCAATTTGGTGCCAGCACACTATGATTGTTTGAAAACCATGAACAGATAGTATAGAAATCTCCCTTGGCATGCAAAAAATATTTTCACTATGAATGTAAAAGGAAATACATTAAGAAAACAGCAGAAAATAGTAGCCAATGCATGTTGTCAAAAGACGATAAACATACACTGCTTGTCTTAGAATGAGAAATTGTTGCTTCTGTTTGATCAAAATCAAGAAGTATGCTCCATGCAACGAGGCAAATGCATACGACTGATCCATCCAAATGTACTAAACTAACTCAATGTAGTCTACAATTTACTCTGGGATGCGAAAGCAGATCAGAATCACTGCATCGTAAAGGATGAACGGAGAATGTCGATAATGGCGAAACCCATCACCTGATCTTGTCCTCACCTGCAGTTTCTCAAAACCTTTAGCAGATCTGAATGATTGATTGGATGGAAATTATCGTGGGGAACTGAAAAGTGCTCGGCTGATGATACCAGTGGCTTCAATGTAGCGTTCCACGCATCTTGAGATGCAACTACTCTCGCTCCCACTCAAGCTTGTCCCTGGCTTTGTGATGCACTTTGCAAAGCATTTCTCCCTTACTGTCTGCAGAATGAACAAGAAAAGCAAAAGATAGTGAAGCAAATTACTGTCGAGTAATGCATAGTTGAAGGACTATTGACCAGATGGAATCTCAAACGAAGAAAAAACACCATGCTTGATTTAGCATGTGTCAACCCAATAACTGTATGTGGGGCCCACCTTTTCGAGATCCAAACTGGTCATGAAGTGGGCCCATAGCAGATGGGGAGACCCTAAATGTCTAACCATCCGATGAGCCTAACCATCTGATTGGGTGTCCATTAAATGTGGACCACCTGTTGTTAATGTCATTGTTATATGATTGGGGAGATTGTGGGCCATGATCCATTAAATGACAGTCCCACCTGACGAATGGCTAGGTACACAGGTGGGTTGCTGGGTTGAACAAAAGCAATGCCATTTCTTTCCATTGAACATCATGTGAGATCTCTTTATGATTCATTACTGTGGCAGCTAACAAAGTCACTACAGAAGCAGCAGTAATGTATGCAACTAGGGGTGAATGACTGGGGCTGGGGTCTAGGCCGGGTTAAGAACAATAACATTTTGAACGGGCCTGGCCCGACCAGTTCAAAAGCCTGGACTCAAAACACAACTCAGGCCCAGTAAGTCTACACCCCTATATGCAAGCAATGTTGGAACCTTGAAGTGATAATGTAGCAGTTTTTCCACGGTAATATGTAAATAAGATGGACCCGATCATTAGAACTAGATTGACAATGAATGGCCGAAACTTTATTGTTAAGAACCTAACTGATACACCAAAGGCCCCAGGACTGATGGAACGTGTAAAGTTAGGCTATTAAACCCTTGGGATCATACCATTTCACCATGCTCTGCAGCCGACATCCACGGCGGCCCACTCTGTGGCGGCACTCACTTTGGCCTCTTTTCTAGGTGGCCCTTACCACGCATGATAGTTGCACTATGGTTGTCCAAGTAGCCCTCTCCACGTCATGGAGGCTTTCACTCTGGTCCAAGTTGCTCTTTCCACAGCTTGCCCCTTCTGTGACTCAAACACATGACATGGTGTTGACTCTGATACCAATTCTTAACAATCTAACCAATACACCAAAAGCCCCAAGACTGATGGAACGTGTAAAGTTAGGCTATTAAACCCTTGGGATCGTAACATTTATCCAAACATTCTTCTACATAAAGCCTAATTGTAATTAGTTCCATTTCACAAGAACATAATGCAAGTTGGAATTGGAAACAACTCCTTCCATAATTCAATTGAAACAGCCAAACCGTTTTCCACATTCCTTTAGCATGAATCAGCTAGTAATCATCCTACAAGAACAACTATTTCCTGCTTGGGCTGATGTCACAGAAGCCCAGTCCATTTATTTGCAGGCCTGAAAGTTAGACCCAAGCCTAAAACATGAAAACATGGACATGCATATGGCTAGATTTGAGTCAGATCGGCCCTCTATGGAAAAATGTTAATAGATCCAAATCCAAATCTGGGTCTGGCCTAAGATTCAGTCGTGACCTGGTCAATGAGCCTAAGGTGGGAAAATGTGATCCAAATCCAAATCCAAGCCGTTTGATCAAACTTATTTTCAGCACTTATCACTTTCGTTCAGCATTTATACAATTCAGATCATTTGGCAAATCCAGATTATTAAGTGCTTATTAATTTTCACTGAAAATATGGGTCTTTTTTTAAGCTCCCTTCCTTCACTTAATTATGAAGGGTGAATGCTGAAAGTGGTGGTGGCATGGTGCATTCAAATTTCTTTGCACGTTTGACTTAAATATCCCTAAAATTATTTCAAATTTACAATTCAGCACTTAATTTTCAGAGCTTATTTTCCAGTTTATCAAACGGCACCAAAAGTTGAACCCAGGCCCACAGCTACTAGGTATGGCCATGGCTACCTAACTAGCCAGCCTGGCTTATTGAAAGCCATACCGTCTTGCGGTGCTTAAAAATATTTCTTCTTTTAAAATAAAAATAAAAAATAAAAAATAAAACCTTTGATAATTGTATTACTAAACAGGCCGAAGCCAGAAACTTACAAAATAGAGAGAAAAAGTTTACAGAAGTTAGACGCACACCAGAAACTACTCAATCACCTTTGCAGCTGCGGCCCATTCCATGACAAAAGATTTAGCCCTGCTAAAAACCTCCAAGACCTGACCCTTTTTACTCCTGAAACATTGGTTATTCCTTCTAAAAATATAACCTAAACCCACTAGCAGGCTTAGTCGCCATATCTTTTTCCCCAGTTTTGCCAACTCCCCCGCCATGCCACATCAATAGAAAACTATCAACGGACTTGGACAACACCCAGGAAACTCCTAATAATTTGAAAAGGCGGTTCCACAATCCTTTTGCAAAACCGCAGTGGATGAACAAATGATCCACTGATTCCTCGTCTTGAAGTCACAACAAACATGCGTTTGGGAGAACAAGACCTTTTTTGCGAAGATTATCTATTGCAAACACCTTCCTCCCACCAGCCATGTGAGCGCCGCCACCTTTGAGGGAGCATCATGAAACCAAACAAAAGCAATCGGATGAATCCCGCAGCCCTGCCGCTTGAATCGACCCCACTTATGCAGGAATAAAAGGATTTGACTGAAAACTTGTCGGACTTGTCTTTTAGCCATAGTATTGAGTCCGGTTCCGAGATAACTGTATAAACCTTAGATAACAATTCCATCAAGCTAACAAATTCGACAATTTCTTCATCCTCTAAATTCTGTCCGCATAGTCGGGCCGATACTATTTCCTCTCCAACCATGGAAAAGCAATTGGCCACCCTCGAACCAACATCAGCTGAAACCCCTGCAAACAAGTTGCTCAGCTTTTGGTCTCCCACCCACCTATCCTCTCAAAATCTAATATTTCTCCCATGTCCCACCGCAAAGCCCACCCCTCCCCATACTCTATGTTTTACTGACGCCACGGACTTCTATGGAAATAAAGCCCTATACAATGATGAAGCCCTCGTCCACCAACCCATATCTTCACATCAGCTTTATTGCACACACAGGTGCACACTTAGCAAAGCTCTAATCATAAACTTAGGAACTCGAAACATTAAAAACAAACTATGCATAACAATTTTCCATCCTTTAAGGGACAAAATTATGCATTGTCAGCCATAATGATGCATCATATCCAAAATAAGTTCATATCATTCAAAGGCCATATAGTACAAGCAATAAAACACAACCGATACAAGAAAACCCTAAAAAGAACAAAAAATAGACGTTAATCTCAAAACCACATGGAGCTACCCATGGGAGGAGAATGTTTGTATGTTGATGAAATAAGCAAGTTATTCCGCAACAGTAATGGTGGCCGTAACGGTCACCACTGTTACCGGTCTCTTTTTTTTATTGAAAAAAACTCCCAAAAAACCTATATTTGTTCTGTAACGTTGAAAAAAAAAAGGTATGAAAACATGCATCTGCCCAATAACAGACCATTACATGGCTGTTATGTCCTTTACAGAAGACGTAACAAGCCATTAACGGCAATTATGGGTCTTTTTATTCCATAACGGCAATTACGGCCATTACAACCCTATAATGTGTAACAGTTGCCACTGTTACCTTTACGTAACAACCTTTACAGCATACCATGGAAATAAGGGACTTGGCTTCAAGACCAAACATTTTGTTTGCCCATGTCCAAATGAGGGCAAATGTAATAACCAACACCCTTGATGAAGAGGAGATTGCATTGGGAGCTCTTTCCCTCGGGGCCTGTTTGATATTTACCGCTTCCCAGTGAAATGGTAAATACCCTGGAAATGGATGATTATTACCGTTTCACCTGTTTGAATATTCGGGGGAATTTCATGGGAATTTCAATCTTGGAAACCGGTTCAAAGGAAGTAGTTTAAATTTTTGGACCCCATCTTGATGTACATGACATATCTATTCCATCTATCCATTTTACCACAACATTTTGAGATATAAGATAAAAAATGAGGTAGATCCAATACTTAACTGGCCCATACCAAAGGAAACCGTGGCCCCAGGAAGTTTTTAACAGTAAGTATTTGATTCACATTTTTCTATGGCGTGGTCCACTTGAGCATTGGATATGCCTCATTTTTTGGCTTATATCATAAATTTATCTGACATAATGGATGAACGGTGTGGATATATGATATGCATCATGGTGGGACCCACAAATATTTTACAGTATTTGCCGTTTTTATCCCGAAAAAGTAGGCTGTCAAATCAATTACGGGGAAGAGTGCGGCAACTACGGAGGGAAATAATTATTACCATTTACGGGGTATTTCCCAGTGAATTGGAAAATCAAACACACCCTCAGTGTTTTAAATAGCAATTGTATGTTGCATAGTGTTCAGCCCTCTGTAGCATGTAGAGTAAATAACGTCAATACTTCTATTTTTAAATTTAAAAATATGATGAATATGATAAATAGTAAGGAAAAAAAAAATTTATAAAAATGCCTAAAAAATTATTCATTTTTTCAAGTATAAGCATTGTTCAAACAAGTTATTAATTATCATTTATCAAAAGCCACCCAGATATATAAAGTCATAAACCAACTCAAATATTATCACATCAACAACTTTCTAAGCAAACCACTTTAATTAATAATTTCGAATTAAAAACCACAAGTCACAACCAATGTTGTCGAAATCATTATCGTATTGTAAATCGTAAGATTTTTTTCTGATATATATATATATATTATATATATATATATATATATATATAATATATATATTATATATATCATATAAAAATATAAGTAAATCAGAAAAGATTAAAAACTCACTAATCATCCACTTACCATCAACAGTACCAAAAAAGTAATACATATCATGATATTATCAATTGAGAAAATGTATATGGTATACATATCATGAAAGTAAAGGATTCGTGTCTTTTTCCTTTATTTTCTTTTGTTGTCTTTCGAGAAATTTACCTTATAAGACATACAAGAGTCCTTTCGATTCCATCGTGAATAAAAAGATATCTTGACTTCTTTGTTTTGGGTTTTTTAATATCAAAATCCCAAATCTCTCTCTCTCTCTCAAAAAAAAAAAAAAAAAAGAGGATATTTTTAATAGGGGAGAGCCACTTTCATATTTTATGGGCAAAATGGTACAAAGAAAAAGAAAAATTGAATAGAATAAAATAAAATTTTGATTTTTAAAGTTTTTTTTAGCTCATTTAGGTAGTCCACAATTATCTTACAATTCGATACGATTATTGTACGATCCAATACAATTCGTACGATAATCGTATGATTATTTAGGACGATACGATATAAATCGTATGATTCATATCGTGGATCGTACGATTTTGATAACATTGGTCACAACTTACCAAGGTGTTCAAAAATGGTTACGTATTATTGGCCGTAACGGCCGATACGTAATAGTACGGTCGTGACCATTACACCCCCCCCCCCCCCCCCCCCCCCCAATTTTTGTATCCGTAACGGCCATTACTACCCAGTGACGGTCAGGGAGTAACGATCAAAAAACGACTCTTTTTTTTCTTTTTTTCTTTTTAAGCTCCGATTTTTTCACATTTGTTAATACTTTTCTCTTCTAAATTCTTCCTAAAACATTCTATTGCAAATTCCGACCACCCTTAGCTTGAAATTAAGAATCAAAACAAGTTATATTAAGGATTTTCTTGATTCGAAACACTACGGGCCATTTTCCAGAAATTCTTTAAAAATAGGTATTTATACTTTTTTGTTCAATGGATTGGTGCTTTAATGATAGAATATGATGTGTTAATCATAGTAGAACATTTTAATGTTCATTTAACAGATTATGGTAGTGATTTTATATTTTTTTTTCTATTTTCGGCCAATTTTTTAAAAATATGAAAAATCATTTTTTATTCAATGTATTGTTGTTTTAATGGTAGAATATGATGTGTTAATCATAGTAGAACATATTAATACTCATTTAACAGATTATGGTAGTGATATTATAATTTTTTTTAATTTTTTTCCATTTTCACAATTTTCAGCCATTTTTTAAAATTACGAAAAATCAATTTTTATTTAATGTGTTGCTGTTTTTAATTTTAATGTAGAAATGATGATGTGTTAATCATAGTAGAACATATTAACGCTCATTTAACAGATTATGGTAATGATTTTATAAATTTTTTTAATTTTTTTCCATTTTCAGACAATTTTCAGCCAATTTTTTAAAATTACGAAAAATCAATTTTTATTTAATGTGTTGCTGTTTTAAATTTTAATGGTAGAATATGATGTGTTAATCATAGTAGAACATATTAACGCTCATTTAACAGATTATGGTAATGATTTTATAAATTTTTTATTTTTTTCTATCTTCGGATTAGTGACTTTATGTTTATATTTTCTTATTTTGGACAGGTTTTGGAGCTTCTTAGGGTTTATAACATAAAATCATCTTTATTGATTAGATTCAAAAGTTTGAACTTTCTGTTATTAATCTATTTACAATTTTACATTAGGTTTCGAGATTTAAATTAATTAATTCATTCTCCTATAAAAAGTAAAAACTTTATATAAATTTAGAGAATCGAGTAGACTCACAATCTCACATAGACATCATATCTACTGATGCAGGGACGTGTGATGACCTAATCCTAGATGCATGTATAATCAGGTTAAAGAATGTTCAAATAAATACACCAATTAACTAATTGTTTCCAGTCAAAGGAATTAGGTAAATTTCAAAACAAAGATGAGGTCATTCCGTCAGGATCATGCCACTTAGCATAAAATCGTGTAAACAGTAAAAAGGGAGACCTAGGGATATAAGGATATCCCAGATCTAGCATATGTCAGTCCACAGTAAGTTTGGATTTAATTCTACAGACTAACCATCCCTCTTTTCCGTTCAAACTAGAAAGAAAATATCCAGAGAGGAACGAAATGGGTGAAAAATAAAGGGTTCGAGATGAAGAAAGTATAGGTCCTTTTGTCGTCAAAAGAAAAGGAAGATGACTCTTACCTTTTCCTGCACCTCGAAGATCTAGCAAGAATGAAACTTGAAATCGGGGTAGAATCTTCAACACCCAAGGGTCAATCCTGAAACCCTAATCTTTTGAATAAAGAGAAAGAAAATAGACAAATTTTTATTCATTCAATAATAATGAAAATAGGGTTTCTCACAACGTATATATAAGCTATGGAAAAAGTAAAAGTGCGCTAAAGCCCCTGCAAACAAGAAAAATAACAAAAAAGACGAAAAATAAAGAAAGTACAATAAAGCTCCTGAAATAAGAATAAAGAACAAAAACACCTAAAACTAAAACACCGGTGTGGTAGGGTGTGAAATCCGACCCATAAATCTATGGTCAGGGTGCGGTCATGCCGCTCCTACACTTGTAACGCGTCAGAAAATGGTTCCGATGGACCCAACGTCCATCCACATCAACTCCTATGCTCCGATACTCCATCAACGACGCCTCCTCCTCTCGTACACTCTAAAGGATGCACCACTGATGTCCGCATCATCTACCTAAGGAAATGTATGGGTCTGCCTCTGGCCAATAAGTGAGGATATTGGATGGCAACATTATCAGAGAGTAGGTGGTACTAGGCACCAAATGAAGTGCAACTATTGTGAGAGACTAATAACTGGTGGAATTACGCGTATCAAACAACATTCGGCACATCGAAAAGGACAAGTTGCGGGATGCACTAGAGTACCAAAAGAGAATGATTTTAATGCAAGCCAGTTTGAATGAGTCGAAAGGTAAACGTGTTGCTAGACAAAAGAAGAAAGATAAGATTTTGGAGGTGGCCCGACAGGAAATGTTTGGTCCTGAATATATGGGCGTTCGTGATGAAGATATTATTGATAATGATGAAGATTAAGATCGGGAATTAACTATAGGTAGGAGAGAGAGCTTGCGTCTTGCTCGTGAAGAGGAAGAACATCGCCGCATGTTTGGCGCGAGTGGGTCAATACGTGATGCAAGGAGGGCAGTGAGAGTGGAAGTGCAGCTGGGAGTGTGACTGCATCTGCAAGTGGGGGGGTAGATTTGGTGGGTTACAATGTATGTTTGGGAGCCGACGAGAGGCATTTTCATGTGATGCCCTTATACATTTAGATGAAGAAATAAATAAGCCCAGAAGACCTTCTATTGATTCAATCCTGTTTAGAAAATAATCGACTAAACAAAAGAAAATAAAACAAATGTGGAGTAGAACTTCCATTGATAAGCTAGGTAGGGCAGCAGCAAGGTTATTTATAGATGCCAACATACCTCCTAACAGGGTCAATTCTCCATATTGACAAGTGGTAATTGATGCAGCAGCAGAAGAAAGTGAAGGAATTAAAGCTCCCACGACTAGGGAGATTAGGAGGAAAATGGACAGATACAGAGTATGCGGATGTGAAAGCATACGTGGCTACCTTTAAACCTGTATAACGGGCCAGAGGATGCACGATCATGTGCGATGGTTGGACTGGCCCAATCAGACGTAGCATGATCAACTTCATGGTGTATTGTCACTTGGGAACTGTATACCACAAGTCAATTAATGCCTCAACCATTACAAAAAATTCAAATTATATTTTTGGACTAATGGATAAAGTTGTGGATGAGATTGGAGAGGAGAATGTGGTGTAGATTGTGACAGATAATGAAGCATCATATAAGTTTGTAGGACATAAGTTGATAAACAAGAGACCACATATTTTTTTGTCACCATGTGTTGCCCATTGTATTGATCTTATATTGGAAGATATTGGGAAGAAGAAGAGTGTCAAGGAAATGTGATGCAGGACAATTAATCACTTGTTCTAAAAGCTCGAACTATTAAAGCGTGGAGAATTAATCCCTTTATCTCATAGCCCAAGCCCCACATCTCATGGGCTAGGAACTCGGCCGAACCCCCCTCGTGGGCCCCAAATCATATAGGTATCGCCTCACATGAGTCACCCACCCCGAGTGTGTCCCTGCATCCCACAGGCTACCCCACTCGAGCCCAGTGTGAAATGCGCATTAATCACCCCCGATGAGGAGTCTCAAACACGAGACCTCCCCCGTGGACCTCGCCCACCCCGAGTGTGCCCCTGCATCCCAAGGGCAACCCCACTCGAGCCCGATGTGAAAATGTCCCTGCATTAATCACCCTCAGTGAGAAGTCTCAAACACGAGACCTCCCGCTCTAATACCAATTTGATGCAGGACAATTAATCAGTTGCTCTAAAAGCTCGAACTGTTAGAGTATGGCGAATTAATCCCTTTATCTCATAGCCTAGGCCCCACATCTCATGGGTTAGGACCTCGGCCGAGCCCCCTTCGTGGGCCCCAAATCACATGGGCCGCCCACCCCGAGTGTGTCCCTACATCCCACAGGCTACCCCACTCGAGTCCGGTGTGAAATGCACATTAATCACCCCCGGTGAGGAGTCTCGAATATGAGACCTCCCCCGTGGGCCCCAAATCACATGAGTCACTCACCCCGAGTGTGTTCCTACATCCCACAGGCGACCCCACTCGAGCCCGGTGTGAAAATGCCCCTGCATTAATCACCCCCGGTGAGGAGTCTCGAACACGAGACCTCCCGCTCTGATACCAATTTGATGCAGGACAATTAACCACTTGCTCTAAAAGCTCAAATTGTTAGAGTATGGCGAATTAATCCCTTTATCTCATAGCCCAGGCCCCACATCTCATGTGTTAGGACCTCGGTCGAACCCTCCTCATGCGCCCCAAATCACATGGGTACTGCCTCACACGGGCCG
Source organism: Magnolia officinalis (assembly GCA_021015155.1). Taxonomy (NCBI): domain Eukaryota; kingdom Viridiplantae; phylum Streptophyta; class Magnoliopsida; order Magnoliales; family Magnoliaceae; genus Magnolia; species Magnolia officinalis. The sequence continues at coordinate 42,305,305 of JAJHSJ010000007.1, forward strand.
CCCACCCCGAGTGTGTCCCTGCATCCCACAAGCTACCTCACTCGAGCCAGTATGAAATGCGCATTAATCACCCCTAATGAGGAGTCTCGAACACGAGACCTCCCCAATAGGCCCCGCCCACCCTGACTATGCCCCTGCATTAATCACCCCTGGTGAGGAGTCTCGAACACGAGACCTCCTGCTTTGATACCAATTTGATACAGGACAATTAACCACTTGCTCTAAAAGCTCGAACTGTTAGAGCGTGGCGAATTAATCCATTTATCTCATAGCAAAGGCCCCACATCTCATGGGTTAGGACCTCGGCCAAACCCCCTTTGTGGGCCCCAAATCACATGGGCCGCCCACCCCGAGTGTGTCCCCGCATCCCACAGGCTACCTCACTCGAGCCGGTGTGAAATGCGCATTAATCACCCCCGGTGAGGAGTCTCGAATACGAGATCTTACCCGTGGACCTCGCCCACCCCGGGTGTGCCCCTGCATCCCACAGGCAACCCCACTCAAGCCCGATGTAAAAATGCTCCTTCATTAAAATGGTCCAAAGGGCAAGAGAAGTAACAACGTTTATTTACAACCATAATCAAATAGTCACAATAATGAAGAAGTTCGCAGAGGGACGAGAGTTGCTGAGGACTGCAGCGACTAGACTCGTAACAAACTTTATAGCATTAGAGAGTTTACACCAGCATAGAGGAGAGTTGACTAAGATGTTTGCTTCCCGAGATTGGCTCAACACAAAACATGGGCAGAAGACATCAAGGACACCGGTTGAAGTTGTGAACATCATACGGGACAACAAATATTGGAAGAGGGTCAAGTCGATCCTAAAGGTGATGGAGCCACTAATAAGGGTACTCCGTCTTGTTGAAACCGACGAAGCGCTTACCATGGGCTTCCTATATGATGTCATGGATAAGGCGAAGTTGGCAATTCAACATAATTGTAGAAGTTGGGAGTCTTATTGGAAGATGATTGATAAGAATAGACAAGACAACTCCATTACGATCTTCATGCAGCAGGTTACTACCTAAATCCTAGGTACAGATATGCCCAATCATTTCTTGCGGATAATGAAGTTCATGTCGGGCTAAAGAATGTGATAAAGAGATTAGAGCCTGACTTAGATATGCAAATAAAGATGATGAATGAATTAGATACATTTGGAAATCGCCTAGGTAGCTTTGGAGATGCTCTTGCACAACATGTAGTATCTAGGTTACAACCGGCCGAATGGTGGATGAATTTCGGAGAGAGTACGAAGGCTCTCCAAAAAATTGCAGTAAAAGTTTTGACCCAGATAACATCTTCTAATTACAAAAGGAATTTGAGTTGTTTTGCACTTATTCATTCAAAGAATAGGAATAGATTGCAGACTAGGACGTTGGATAGACTTGTCTTCATGCACTAGAACATGAGGCTAAGAATGTGACAACATCATAGGAACATTGCAGGCGCCGATGACACAGACTACTGTCCAATAAACTTGGACAATATTTATGATGAGAATGACCCGCTTCTACCTTGGTTGGAAACAAGGGAAAAGCAAATTGAAGAGGATTGTGAAGAATTAGAAATTGTTGACCCACTAATACGCACAGTGCAACAAGAGAGTCGTGAAGCAGTGTTGGACCCAGAAAGAGAGGCAGCTTTCGTGCAAAGTACGGCTCAATATCAATGGAAGAGTACGAGCAATCGTAGGAGCCCAACCGTGTCGGATGATGATGATGACGCCCCTGCCCATGGTGCTAGCACTTCTGGTGTTGTTCAACACACCATACAACCGTCTACAAATCACGAGGCCGATGAACATCGACAAAATAGTACACGAGGTCAGACTTATGAGCGTACTAAGTCACGATACAGCTAGCAATAGAAGGGTAGGTCTAGTGGTGCACCGGGTTCGGGAGGTCCGGAACATCAGTAGGCACATGGTCCTAGGTATTATGATGGATATTCTTATAGACAATTGGATTATGATGGTTATACTTATATTGTGCCTGTTCCATCACATTTATGTTGGAGTAATCCTCCCGATCCATATCCATATGATTATAGATATACAGATCCAAATCCAAGTTACTCATCATAGACACACTCTTAATATCAAGATTCTCAACAGCCTGAGTACGAGCACCAGTATAGCTATTCGACAGGCACTGGTGGATATCCTTACTCGGGGTCGGAGTTGTTGCCTAGTCAGGATCAGTCATCCTCTGGTTTCATTGACCTAGTATTTCCTTCTGGCACTGGATATTATAGATATGCAGCACCTCCACCTATTGGACAGCCGCAGCCTGATGATGACAATGACAATGATGTGGAGGTTGAGCAACCACAAAAAAGTAGATTTTCATTTTGGTGGTGACTTGTGAATTTTATTATGGTAATTATAAGTACATATTTGTATTAAGGTAAGTATTGCAGCAGTACTATTGCTATATACCCATTAGTCCATTACCCACACATTCACCAAGCAAACACACACATGACACTACTGAACTTGTATTTAAAATAACTCCCCTGACAACCAATCAAGTAATCATTAATCAAGTTGCAGGGGAGTATATCAGACACTACTAATTTTTTTTAATATTCTTGTCTCTTGACTTGAAGATGACAAGATAGGAATCATAGCCACAGGATAAGAGGAGAAGTCTCTAACATGTTGAAGAACGAAGAATTTAAAATAGAATGAACATTGTAATTTATGTAAGTCTGGACTCTAGTCTAGACTTTAGAGACCTCACTCCTCCTCAAGTATGTTAATAAATTAATATAATAAAATAAATTATGAAAAATAATTGCAAACACCTACACATGTAAGATATTTTGATATTACATTCATTCTAATATATCTATCATTGATATTAGATAGTTAGAAAATTAAATATATGAGTTTCGCAGTCAAATCCAGGTTGTCTGGTTCATAAATTCATTAGATGGTCCGATACAACTTCTCACCAAAGAGTGGACCATTACACCACCACAAACATGTTCCAAATTATAAATGAATGCATATTTGGAATATTTAGAATATTCCGGATTTAATGGATATTTTTCCATAATTTTTTTACAAAAAAAAATTTTGCACCGTTATGGGACCCGTATCGGCCGTTACAGCCCCATATTTATCCGTATCGGTAACAGTGGGCGCCGTTACGCCCACCGATACCGCAACGGAACACCTTGCAACTTACAATTATGAAAAGAAATAAAAATCCCACAGGTCAAGAGTATGAAGTACAATATAGATGTCATCTATACAAAGAAGAGTTTTTGAAAACCCTTTTTCTTTTAATTTTTTTTAACATTTTTTAGCATACGAGTTTCACACCAACTTTAACAAAGGATCACCACCATTTTAAGTGAAAATAGACAAAGAAAGGTTTAAGTTTTTTTAATAATGTCAGTTTTATACAATTTTTAACAAACAAAACTTAAAATTTAAAAAAAAAATAAAAAAAAAAAAAAAAAAACCATTGTAGCTTACACTACGTAGCTGTAGCGTACGCTACAAGGAATTTACGCTATGTAGCACTACGCTACATAGCGTACAATACGAGCACTATTTGAAACACTACTTTCCCTTTAGTTTAATGTAGCTCTTTCGATTTTGTTATGCACCTAAGGATATCTCCTTGTATTTCCGTTAACTTTATTAGTAATGGTAAAATCTCATCCTCATTCATAAAGAAATAATGAAATAACCAAACTCATGTGTTATCTATATGGGGAAGAATATACTATGCCCCTACCTCTTCTTGGGCCACACCTTTTAGCATTCCATTCTTGGGCTTCCTCTACTTTAAAGATTTTAAACATTGGACTTAGTTGTGTAACATCATCAATCATCCTCACTACTGCAAAGCACATTTCAGTATAACATTGTGCTTTTATCATAAGTGAAGACAAGGTAATATCACCCTTAAGATCTAACAGCTAAGATGGGTAACCAAAGAATACGATCGAGATCTAGAATCTGGATCTCAAAGGAACAAGGAGGGATGAAGGAACATGATGAAGGGAAGAGATGAAGAGAGAAAAGGTATGTTAGGTTCCAGAGTTTCCTTCCCTTCTACACAGGAGAGCTAGCTGGAACTTTCATCCCCTGAAGTGCCTTCCTTATAAGCAATGATTCTAAGTGAGGAAGATGCCAAAAACCAAACGCCAAGTGATGAGATGCTCGTCCAACATCTAATAGAAGAAGAGTCAAACAATGAATTCCTGGTCAATTGGGAGCCCCACATGCTCAAAATCTCCCACCTCTTACAAAGCTCACCACACATGAAGAGCTTAAATTCCCATGTCCTATCCAACTTCTTTTTTTTTTTTTTTGTTAGCTTGTTAGTACACCCACTGTCAGTTCACACTTCACTGTTAGCCACCCCCACTAGGGAATCGATGACATGACCTCGGTTTTGAAACGAGGTATCTTTCACTCAGTCTACCACTTGAGCTATGGATCTGGGTGCCAACTTAATTCTTCCTCTTTTTGTCCTATTTCCAACACAATTAATCACATAATCATATCTACAACTATGAACTTTCTATGAGATAGGAAACTCACTTCCATTTATCTAATTGCTCTATTGTAACCAATCAACAAACTTGACTTTCTATTCTGATTCCTCGTAGACTTAATGAAGACAACTTTCATCAGTGTAAAGGAACCGCTCAAGTGCTCTTTCAATACAAGTCAACAGTCAACATCTAACATGTCACAACCGAAGCACTTCCAATACTCGGATGCATTTAAATGTCCACCTCAGTTGCCGTTTGGGAAAAGCCTCATTGTGCTAGCATCTGTTCTGCCCAAAATACCACTTGGGGGCATTCATTGTGGTGCAGTCAAAACGATACTCTGAAATGGAATCAAAATGGTTCTACACATAACACGTCCTTAGACTGGCACATCTGTATGCTCAATTGAACTGAACTGCAATTCATTCAGCCGAATTCTGGAAACTGACCGAAGTTGTGGCACCACTTTCATTCGTAATGACTGTCAAACCCCATTTGTAATTTCATGCGCTTCGAGTAGGACCCGTAATGATCGTACTAGAAATTTGGAGGGCTAGTCTCACCTTATCACTGGAACGGGAAAGCCCCAATTTTAGTCACTTTCTATCCTATTGTATTAAACTGCTTTTTCTTTATTGGAAAGTCCTCTTGAATTAAACTACTAAAAACTTGATTTGATTAGACATCCAAACACAGCCTCAGTAGTAGCAATGGATTGATTTTAAGTCAACAATGCACATCATGCTATCACTAATACATAAGTACTGATTTCATGGTGAATTCAAAATAGAGTTGGGTCCTCAGGGGAGTCCAATAATGAAGCACAAAAGATGATACTGACCATCAATTTTCACTTCAGTTGAAGTGAACCATTCAAAATTTCCTTCCAGCAGTACACATTCAGTTCAGCATGAGGTTTCTTAACAGAGTACATTTGCTTGATATCATCAATTGTGCTTCCCTTCGGAGGAGCTATGATACAATCAGATAAAAATCTACCGTACCAGCAAGAAGAGGGCAGACGTGGGCTCCAATGGGGAAGCGCACGCTGGTGATCCTAACTCCCAACATGCACAAAATGAAACCCAAATTCAAATTGGTCGGACAATCCTAACCTCCTATTTATGTGCATTTGTTGTTGAATACCAACAACTGACTAATATTCATCCTAACATCGGTTACTTGGTCACATTTGATTTCTTGGGTAGGACTAATCTACAACAACTCGATAAAAATGTTGTCACATGAGAAAATTGCTGACAGAAATACCTCCTCATGTTTAAGAGTGTATTCAACAAAGGGAATGATCACATGCATTCAAACATATGCTCAATTACCATATGTTCAAGCTGTGTGGAGCCCACTGTGATGTGTGAGTGTAATCCAATCCGTCCGTTATGTGTGCCCACCAATGTTAGGCCTATCTCCTAAATCCGTTCCGATCCATAACTCAGGTGGGCTACACCAAAGGTAACGATGGGGACACTGGGGAGGGGGACGCCCACCATAGAAACTTCAAGATGGAATGTGAGGTCCACCGTGCCGTGTATATGTCATCCAACCCAGACATCAGGTGAGGCCCACCTTGATGAAGGGACACACCGAAACGCAACCCATTCAAAATTTTGGGTGGGCCACAAAAAGTGAATACATGGGTTTTATACGTGACTGTACAATGCTCCCTGTGGTGTGTCCCGCCTCAGTTTTCGATATTGGGATGTACAGTGCTCATGAAGAGGCACAACAGATGCACGGCTTGGATTCCACATACACATCACAGGTCGGCCCCACACAGTTCGAACGCATGTGATCGTTCTCCTTCAATGAAAGGAAAGTTAAAGATAGCAAAATACCTCGAGGAATTCCTCAGCATAAGCTTGAGCAAGCTGGTTCTTGACCTGATCTATTAGAGCTTCGGTGGATGGAGGGGATGACGAGGACCCACCGCCGCTCGACGAATATGATGAAGAGAAGGGGTCCATTTTCCTTTACTTCGACGGTGGGAAATCGCTGTAGCAGCGGCAGCCTTCTTTCCACCTCTCCTCCCTTCCACGGCCGTCGCCAACAGCACAAACTCTTTCGTTGTTACCCTAGCAACATTGGAGGGCTTATATGTACAGTATACGTGGCCTGCATCTTTCCCGGTGTACGCGCCTTCTAATGTCTCGAAAGTGGGCCAATGGTTCGACGATCTGGTCCGTTGATATGTTGTGACCCATCGTGGATAGACTATACTGAAAAAATAAGCTAGATGGGAAACATGCTAACCTTTCTATTTGTGGCCTTCACTTATATGGCTGAGAAGAAAATTAATCCTAGTATCGGTCGGCGGAAAAATGTCTGGAATCTCGGCTGATGGTCTGGATTGATTTTCAAACATTGGACCCCGCTTGTCATAATCATAAAGGACGGATATTAGCTACTGACGGCTTTAGTAGCGAGATCTCACTACACAAGTAACGTCACCAAATTCTATGGGCCCCACCAAGATGTATGCGTTGTATCTGCACCGTCCATCCATTTCGCTAGATCATTTTTAGGCATGATCCAAAAAATAAGAATATCCAAATATCAAGTGGACCCACTTACATAAACCAGTGGGGAAAGTGATGCTCACCCTTGAAACCTTCCTAAGGCCACCATGATGATGTTTATTTGATATACAAGCTGATTATAACTTCACATAGACATGTACCGCGGGAAAGCAGAAGTATCATCTTGATTAAAAACTTTCATGGCCCCAGGAAGTTTTTAATGATAAGCATTCAATCCCCACATTTTATGTGATGGGTTCAGTTGAGCTTTATATTTACTTAACTCTTTGACTCATACCTTAAAATGAACTCTCTAGACCTACCTCATTCTTTGGCTAATATCTTAAAATGATCTCTCGACTAGATGGATAATGTGGATACAACACACATACATTATAGTTGGGTCACAAAATTTGGTAGTGTAACTTCAGTATAATATAGTTATTGAAGCCGTGGTAATTAGTGTTGTAAAAATATTGATCAAAAAATATTTTAAATTATATATATATATATATATATATATATAGAGAGAGAGAGAGAGAGGAGAGAGAGAGAGAGAGATGCTCACACACAATTAGTTGGACCATTCAAATTGGTTCAACTGGCTTTGCATTAAATTGCAAAAAAATCACCTTTCTATACACATAATGCACCACATATGAAGATATGTGACATCGAGTCCTACGTATGTATAATGGAAGTTACATATCATAAATCTAGTCTATTTATCAAATAAGGCCCACCAATAAAATTTTATGTACTAAAAATTAGTAAATAATCATCATCATTAGAACCACACATATAAGTGGAATTTATATTGTTGGAATAGATTTTTAGCAACTTACTTGTCTTGTAAATGAATATTATATTATTGATTAAAAAATAAAAATAAAAATCTTTAATGTGCTTACATAGGACCTAATCTAATAAACGAACTAGATGTTTTAGACATGTCGGGCATCACTCCAATATATCACACGTGTACAACTTATTTAATCATCCCACTTTATTTAGAAACAACCATTCTCCATATCTCTCACCTCATTTAATGCACTACTCTCCTTCTTTAATTATTTTTGTGTACGTGGTTTGGCTATAGTTGCTGCCACTAGCCCGTGGTTAGTGGTTGGTGCTCTGTGTTCTGTGGGGCCCACTATGAAGTATGTGTTTTATCCACGCCGTCCATCCATTTTTACGGATCATTTCAGCTCTTGATCCCAAAAATGAGGGGAACATAAATCTTAGGTGGACCACGCCACAAGAAAACAGTAGTGATTGAATACACACCATTAAAATCCTCATAAGGCCCACTGTCCTATTTATTTGACTTCCAATCTTTTGATTAGGTCATGCAGACCTAAATGAAGGGAAAAAACAAAGATCAGCTTAATCCAAGACTTTTATGGCCCCCAAGAAGTTTTTAATGGTAGGCGTTCAATCAACACTATTTCCTATGATGTGGTCCACTTGAAATTGTAATATACCTCTTTTTTGGTATCATACCATAAAATGATATAGAAAAATAGATGAATAGCATGGATGAAACAAATAGATCATGGCGAGACCCACGGAGCACTGACCACTAGCCATTGGCAAGTAGCAGGGTCACTAGCCAATCCGTTCTCCATCTTTACAGCGCCGGAACTTCCAACCCCGCATGAAGTGGATTAGGTGCAACCCTGTCCAAGCATAATAGGGTGAATCCCTTACCGTGGGGCTCACTTTGGGGTATGTATTATACATCCATGCAATTGGGTCCTCACTCTTAGCCGGGTGGCAGACTCCCTGGAGTTTCAACACCGGGTCAAGGGTTCGAGTACCCACGGTGGTGAAATCCCACGGCGCATGCATGTGTGGGGGTGTGTGTGCGTGTGTAAAAAATAAAAAAATACATCCATGCAATCCAACTATATTTTCAGTTCATTTTAAAACAATATTCAAAAAATGAAATAGATATAAACATCAGGTCGACCACACCATAGGAAACAACGGTGATTAGCCATTAGAAACATTTTGTAAACGACAAAATTTTTGGATCAAGAATTTTTTTTTTTTTTTTTTTTTTTTTCACTTTCCAATGATCTAGATTTTCATAACTTTATCAATATGTCAAGTGGAAATAAACACTAAAGTGAGCCTTAGGAAGTTTTTAATGATAAATGTTCAATATCAAATATTTCTTATCGTGTAGTATTCCTGAGAAATTTATCTTCTCACTTTTTGAAATCTTGCTGTAACATGACCTGAAGATATGGACCAATGGCATGGATATACAATACATATACTAAGGTAACCCCCCCGGTCAAGGATGCACCATATTGCGTGAGGACCATGCCACACTTATTTTCGTTGGTATTATTATTATTATTTTTTTTTTTTGGCAAATGCCCCTTTTCTCGAAATGATGAGCGGGAGGGCCCTTTTCTCGGAGCCAACAGTGAGATAGGGGAAATCGGATTGGGTACTGAGTTACTCAGTACGCTTTTATCCTACTGAGTAAACTCGGTTGGGCCAACTGTGAGTTTATGTGGTTTATCCACACCGTCAATCCATTTTTACTGCTAATTTTAGGGGTTGATCCCAAAATTGAAGTAAATCCAAAGCTCAAGTAGACCATTACACAGGAAACAGTGTGGAATAATGATTTCCACCGTTGAAACTTCCTAGGGTCTAAAGTAATTTTTATTTGTCATCCAACCTATTTATAAGATCACAAAGACATGGATGAAGAGAAAACACAAACATCAGCTTGATCCAAAACTTCTTTGACCTCCAAAAAATTTTCAATGGTAGAGGTTCAATCAAACTGTTTCCTGTGGTGTTGTTCACTTGAGATTTTAATTTGCTTCGATTTTGGGATCAAGCCCTAAAATTATCTGTTAACATGGATTAACGGAGTGGATAAAATAAATAAATAACAGTGGACCCCACACTGTTTACTCAGTACGCTAAGGGTACTGAGTTACTCAGTACGCAATCCGCTTCCGGGACAGGGAGGCTATGCCAAATTAAAATAAAATCAGCGGAATAAAGATAAATAGATAGCCTTATAAATATAGATCAATTTACAGTGCTTAAATCAATTCAACCTCAATAAATAAAGTTGAGAGATTGATACAAATTCAGTTCTAAGGACAACCTTACACCATAATAAACAAGGGCTTATGGTAGAACAACCTTATTTCTAGAACGTCTTTTGAATCAATAACTCAATCTGAATAGAAATAACTGAATAGCAAGGAATTGAAATAAAGTGCAGAAATAAAGATCTAACTTATTACAACAATCCCCACACTTGCTTAAAATGTAAATTGTTACAACATTCACATCCACACGTACATTTCACAAAATTGAATGATAAATGATATGAAATTTAAGCAAGCATTCAATCCACAAGACAAATAGTTATAGTGGTTCGCCTGTGTGTACACCAACTGTCTTTCAACAGCCATATAGAATGCTACTCCATCCTGATATCCTCACACAGGGGATATTAGCGTTCACTATCAAATAGGTTTTCACAGGTTCACCCAAAACCTTTACAATTGTGTCTTTTTAACTTGGGCTTACACAATTCAAAAACCCACACTTCTGAGTTTTTGGCTCTCCTCAGATACCACACAAAATGAGATTTTTTTGGCGAATCTCAAACAAAAACTAAAATAGAATGAAATTTACAAAATTGTAAAATACCTAGATTTCTCCTTTTCGTAGCAGCCCAGTAGAACCAATCAGAGTAGATGTTCGAATATAGAAGTTCAATGTCCACTACTCACTTTAATATGGTTCTAAGTTCTAATTGATTTTAGATTTAAACCAGTTGGGCGTAGCTATATTTGATTTCGATTCTAAGAAGAATGAATAAGGCAATTCCTCTTTTCAAATGAGATTGGAATACAAGAACAAAATCAAATTAAATAAGCTAGCAAAAAGAGAAAGCAATTATGCACAAAGTAGCTTAAAAATAAACACAAACTTATCTCAAAGTGGAGCCTTGAATTCACTTAATTTTCAATGTTAAAACTCTGAAATTCATGTGCTATTTATAGCTGAAGAAATTCGTCTTCGACTGGTCCTAGGGTCACCACGACTGGTCCTGGAACAAACCGATTTTTGAATTTTTGAGCGCGATTGCATCAGACCGTTGTACGACCGGTCGTAGGTAGTTCATGACTGGTCGAAGGCAGTCCACGACCGGTCGAGATTCCTCTACGACTGGTCGTGCGACACTTGATTTAGTCACTGGAGTTTGAGTCGTAGCTTTACGACTGGTCGAAGGTCGAGTCGAGACCATCCCACGACCGGTCGAGCAGACTCTAGGACTGGTCGTAGCCGAACCAGAAAATTCGATAAATTGCAACAATTCTAGGACTGGTCTTGGAACTTTTTAGACTGGTTGAGACAGTACTAGGACTAGTCGAACAAGGTCTAGGACTGGTCTTAGAAAAGACCAAAATCATGTAATAAAATTCTAATGAATTATGTATCCAAAGCAACCTACCCAAAGGTCAATCTAAGGTTTATCATACTTGGGACATGAGGTATGGACATTGAACACTTCATTTACTTAGACTTTGATCATTACAAAGCTTGAGTCTTGAGCTTGAGTTCTTCGTTATGTAGCTTGACTACTTCACAAGCTTTGAAGTTAATGTCACTTGCACTTGAGTCCCGTACTTATATTTGAATCTTGAACTTCCACTTGTACTTGAACTTGAACCTTGACCCTGAGCTCTTATTCAATATCTTCTACATTGTATCTTGAACTCTCATGAAGCTTGAAGAATTCTTTGAACTTGACTTCAAGTGTTGACGTGGTGTCTCGTACAGATTTATTATCAGACATACAAAGAAGTTTGTCACACACAAAATTTGACAATCAAAGGAATCAAATCATAGAACTTACAATCTCCCCCTTTGTCAAATTTGTGACAAAACACTTCTCATAATTCAATAAGATAAGCATCACATATAATAATGAATCATGCACCAGTTGTCATAAAATAAGCATCATCCCTTGAGACAACTCAACTCCCCCTAAGTAGGCACAATTGTCATAAAATAAGCATCATCCCTTGAGATAACTCAACTCCCCCTGAGTAGGCACAACTCCCTTCATATCAATCACAATTATAATCCATAGATTTCATAAATTCTCCCCCTTTTTGTCAAAATATGACAAAGGAAGAAAAAAAAGAGAGGATAAGAAAGTTAGAAATAGAGATAGTAACTCAGAAAGATAAAAAGTTCAAAGTGAAGAACACTACATAAGAAGTTATCAAGGTGAGTAAAAGTACACATTAAAAGAGTTATCAAGTGAAGTTTAAAACAGGCATCCACACAACCAAAGAAGGTAAATTAGTAAAGTTATTACAGACCAAAGAGTTAATATTCTCAATCTGATCCAGAAGATGGAGCAGGTATGTTAGGATCACTTTGATGAAGGCTCTTCTGTAAGCGCCTAAAATATCTGCGCATATTTTTAAATTGTTGATTATGGCCAACATTCATCTGTTCAACCTTTTCCTCTAATGCACTTAGACGTGCATTGAAATTAGATGGTTCAAAGTCTGGATCATTTCCAGAATCAGAATCAATTTCATTAAAAATATCGTCCATGTTAATATCATCAGGAGGCAACTCGTCACCTTCGACACCAATCTCAGTTTCAGCAGCAGCTTCACCCGCATCAACATTAACTTGACCAGGGGCTAGATCCAACTTCATTTTATTCAGGTTGGAATTGTTAAATATGAGATGTTGTATAGGAGCCTCACCGACGGGCATAGCGACTAACATGTGAGTGGCTAATACATTTAACAGATATCCAAATGGAATATCACCATGACCAGGATGACTACAAATTTGAATGATAGATGAACAAATCAAGGAGGGCAAACAGATATTAGCACCAGTAATGATTGAGTACAAAATACGAACCATAAATAGAGTTAACTCAGTCTTGTTTCCAGAGCGGGGATACAAATTAGAAGTGAAGATACGATGCAACACTCTGTATTTGGGTAACAAGAATTTGGATTTAAGGGCATTCCCATTAGGAGTCCATGGTGCATTCATGTTACACAATGTTCTAGTATAAATACGTTTTTTGATTCTGAAACTTTCTCAGCAAGTGCACTAGGATGAACACCATTATCATTTACAGGAAATGTCCATAAGGCCTGAAATTAAATGTCGATCAACAGTAAAAGGCTCTTCTCTAGTGGTAATAGTGAAAGTCAGTTGCTCAGCAGAAAAGTCAGATATGCATGCAACCATGGCTTGTGCAATGGACTGGTATGCCAGCCCGCCCTAGTGTAAGATGTTTTCCCATCCTACAGATTGAAGGAGAGGAAGGAGACCGTAAGGAGCAATATGATTTAAACTAACCGCTTTTTCAACAATAACATTGCGCATACGCAGGTCACGTACATGCGGAGGATCATCTTCAGCATCCCTAAGATGTCGTCTAGTGATTGCATTTGAACGAGAAGAAGACGCACCTCTATGAATTTTCTTTTTACCTCTAGATTCCATATTCTTGAAGAAATGAAAGAAATTTCAAGAAAAAAGAGATGGGTTTCTCTAGATTCAACAAATGAGGAAGAGAAAACCCAAAAAGTGGAAGATTTATATGAAATAGACAACAATAATCAAGAAATCTAAGAGTAAAGATTAAGATTCTTCAAGAAAGCAAGAAAAATCACTCTAACCTGAAGGAATCGAACACAAGGGTTCGACTAGTCGAAGCTCGGCTCATTGGTGAGGAGGGTTAGAATGAAGAAGAAAAGAGTTTTCTCCAAATTAAAAAGATCACTGCGCGCACGATCGGTCTTGGGACATACTCGACCGGTCGTAGCAAGACTGGTCGAGCACGTCCTCGACCGGTCTTAGACCAGAAAAAAAATATGCAATTTTCATAGAATTTTGAAATTTAAACATATTAACATTATATACAATATGATACAAAAATACATGATCAATCATTTAAAATTGCACATACCAAGATCAAATTTCAATTTGTTAAATCTGCTTTTGTCGAGCAGTTTAGTGAAAATGTCAGCAAGCCGAGTCTCGGTAGGAATATATTCTAAAGATACTATTTTTTCTTCCACTAATTCACGAATATAATGAAACTGAATGTCAATGTGCTTAGTACATGAATGCTGGATTGGGTTTTTTGAAATATTTATCACACTGGAATTATCACAGTATAAAACCATCGAGTCTTGTACGATTCCATAATCACTCAGCATACGTTTCATCCAAACCAACTGAGTACATGCATTTCTGCTGCAATATATTTGGCCTCAGCAGTTGAGAGTGATATGGAACTTTGCTTCTTGCTAAACCAAGAAACCAAACAATTTCCAATGTAAAAACAACCACCGCTGGTTGATTTTCTATCATCTATATTTCCTGCCCAATCAGCATCCGAATACCTAGCCAATTGAACACTAGTATCATAGGGATAGCAAAGACCCAGATTATTGAACTTGCGACACATCGCGAATTCGTTTAAAGTTGTGTTTCTAGGATTGAGTCTTTCTTAGTCTATATGTTAACAACTAAGCTATATCAGGTATCTACTTGCAGTTTATAAAATTATCATCTTACATACGATATTTAAGATCTATCTTATCTAAGTTATTCTTTAGAGTCTTTACTGTAGAGTTCTTAAGTCTTAGTTCAAGTATCAATTTCTCATTTTCAAATCCGAACCTCTTAATCAGTTCAATGCATACTTAGTTTGTGAAATAAAATTCATCAGATTGTTGTTTTACTTGCAACCCTAGGAATAATTTAATTCACCAACCATGCTCATTTCGAATTCAGATTTCATTAGATCTGCAAACTCAATAGTCATGTTAGTACAAGTTGATCCATAAATTATATCATCAACATAGATTTGAACCATTAAGATATCATCGTTATGTTTCTTAACAAAGAGTGTCTTATCGACACTACCCATCTGAAAATTGTTACTTAGTAAAAACTTAGTCAATTTTTCATACCATGCTCTAGGAGCTTGTTTCAGACCATAGAGAGCCTTTTTAAGGCGGTATACATGATTGGTAAGCTTAGGGTCTTCAAACCCAGTCGGTTGTTCAACATATACCTCTTCATGTAAGTCGCCATTCAAAAAGGCACTTTTCACATCCATTTGAAAAATTTTAAACTTTCTTAAACATGCAATAGATATGAAAAGTCTGATTGATTCAAGGCGAGTAACTGGGGCAAAAGTTTCATCATAATCAATCCCTTCAATTTGCATGTACCCTTGCACAACCAGTCTTGCCTTGTTTCGAATGATATTTCCCAATTCATCAGACTTATTTTTGAAAATCCATTTTGTTCCAATAATGTGTTTATCTTTAGGTCTAGGAACTAGATACCAGACATCATTTCTGACAAACTGATTAAGTTCTTCCTGCATAGCTACTATCTAGTTTTCATCAGAAAGTGCTTCTTTTACGTTTACCGGTTCAACCTGAGATGTAAAGCACACGTAATTACATATGTCTTCTAGTTGTCTACGAGTGCACACACCAGTGAGAGGGTTTCCAAGAATTTAATCAGTTGGATGATCTTTAACAGTTCTTAATTCAGAATTAGTTTCACTTGATGAAGTATCTGGTTTTTCATATATAAGAGCTTCATCATTATCTGAACTAGGGGCAGGTGTATTCAAGTGATCGTCAATTACTACATTTATTGACTCTTGAATCATACCGGTCCTGTTGTTCAGAACACGATATGCACGACTGTTTAAAGAGTATCCTAAAAAGATCCCTTCATCACTTTTAGTGTCGAACTTTCCCAGATTTTCACGGTCATGTAAAATATAGCACTTGCTGCCAAAAACTCGAAAGTATTTGACAGTAGGCTTTTTATCAAACCACATTTCATAAGCCATTTTATTATTAGATTTGCAAATATAAACACGGTTGATAATGTAGCAGGCGGTATTCACTGCTTCAACCTATAAATTTCTAGGGAGCTTCATGCTATTCAACAAAACATTTCCCATTTCTTAAAGCACTCTATTTTTTCTTTCCACAATACCATTTTGTTGTGGAGTTTTGGGCATAGAGAATTCATGTGATATTCCCTGATCGCTACAGAGTTTCTCAAAACCGCTATTTTCAAACTCAGATCCATGATCACTTCGGATTTTACTGACTTGAGAACATTTTTCAGTTTGGATCCGTTTGATAATCTTTTTCACTTCATCAAGAGTTTCTTATTTGTCTCTTAAAAATGAAACCCAAGTGTATCTTGTATAATCATCTACGATGAACAATATGTATTTTTTGCCACCTCGACTTTCCGTTTTGGTTGGTCCTATAAGATCCATGTGGAGAAGCTCGAGTGGTTTAGATGTGGTATTTGAGTTCACCTTTTTGTGAGAGCTCCTAGTCTGTTTACCATACTGGCATTCACCACATATTTTGTCTACTTTTTGCACTTTAGGTAGACCTCTAATTAGTTCTCCTTTGCTCAATCTGTATAAATTTCAGTAGTGTACATGTCCAAGGCGTTTATGCCATAATTCTGTCTCATCAGTATGGACCATGTAGCACGTTTGATTAGATGAGCTTCCATTGCATACTATATAGCAGTTTTCAGAAGTTCTGCGACCAGTTAATATTACAGAACCCTTTTTATCTATAATCTCACAACCTTGATTAGAAAATTTAACACTATGGTTGTTGTCACATATTTGAGATATGCTTAACAGGTTGTGTTTTAATCCCTCAACATATAAAACATTCTTAAATAAGGGAATATTATAAAGTAGAACCGTACCTTGGCCAATAATCTTACAGTTGCTACCATCACCAAATGTGACTGACCCATCAATCATATCTTTTAGATCGGTGAATAAAGCCTTGTCACCTGTCATGTGCCTGGAACATCCACTGTCTAGGTACCATTTTGAATGGCTTGTTGCTTTGAACGCAGTGTGGGTAACCAAGAAGGCAACTTTAGGAACTCATTTCATAATTGTTTTGGGTTTAGGAACATAGTTGGTCTTCTTTTGTCTGATGTTGTAAGAATGACCTACTGAGTATTAGATTTTAAGAGCTCCTTAAGTAAATCAACTATTTTTTCAGCAAGAGGATTTCTGATCTGATTTTTAAAATAGCTGCATTAGGTTTTTGAAAAGTTTTTATATTTTTAGAAAAATTTTGATAGGCACCTTCCTTTTGAGTTAGAAGCTTCTCCTTTCACAATGTTGGGATGAGTATTCTTCTGTTTAGGAGATGTATTTTTATCATAGCCCAACTCGGATCGATCGCCACATTTTCTTGATCCGGATAATAATTTTTCTAACTTTGGATCACCTTGGGCATATCTCCATGTATCCTTCAAACTCAGAAGAGAAGATACTTCATTTTTAAGTTTCTCATTTTCAGATTTCAAATCATCAATCAAGGAGTTTTGAATTTGAAATCACATTTTGATTTTTCGAAACAATCTGAAATATGCGATTTTTCTAAAACAAGAGTTTCAAAACATTCTTTGAGTTTAGAAAACTTTTTTTTTTTTGAAGTTTAAGTTTGACAACAATTTTACAACTTTCCTTATATAAGGCATTATAAGCATCTTGAAGATCTTCTTCATTTTCATAATCACTATTCAAATTTTTTTCACGTGTTGAATCATCGTGATCTGAAAAAGTAAACTTGGCTAGAGTCATGAGGGCTTTAACTTCATTGCCCGACTCGATTTCAGAATTTTCTGATTCAGAAGAGGCTTCAGAATCAGACGATTCATCCTAAGTAGCCAACATACCCTTCCTTTTGGGTCTGTCCTTTTTAGGACGTTTGTTTGCTAGATGCCCATACTCTTGGCAGTTGTAACACTGACTGTCTTTCAAAGATTTCCAAGTTTTAGACTTAGGTTTGGATCGTTTATTTTCATTTGTCTTTTGAAAATCGACCCTTTTCTTACTTTTGAAAATCTTATAGAACTTTTTCGTTAAAAAAGCCATATCATCTTCAGAATTTTCTAAATCTGAGTTTTCTTCAGACACATTTTTAGAAGATTTCAAAGCTATCGATTTACCTTTAGAAGCTTTAAAGTTTAACTCATAGGTTTGTAAAGAACCAACTAGTTCTTCTACCCTCATATTGTCCATATCATGAAGTTCCTGGATCGCAGTAACTTTAGAGCTGAACCGTTCAGGAAGTGAGCGTAGTATCTTTGCACACACTTTACTTTCTGGAATTTTATCGCCAAGACCCCACATTGAGTTTACAATGTCATTTAATCTTGTGTAAAAGTCCATAAACATTTCATTTTCCTCCATATGAATTTCTTCAAATTTGGTTGTGAGGAGTTGGACTTTAGATTTTTTGACAATTGATGTACCCTTGTGTGTCATTTCTAATATATCCCAGGCTTGCTTAGCAGTATCATAGGATATGATTCTTTTGAACTCATCCGGTGATAGTGCGCAAGTGATTGCATTTAGTGCTTTTGCATTGGCACTACTCTCACTTTTCTGAAGTGTGGACCAAGAAGTATAAGGTGTTATTCTCATTGATTTTGATCCATTAATACCAGTTACTTCAATGGTAGGAGGGCTCCATTCAGTCACTGTGGCTTGCCACACACTCTCATCCATTGATTTGAGGAAGATCCTCATTCGGGCTTTCCAATAGGCATAGTTGGAGCCATCAAAGGGTGGAGGCCTAGTGACTGATAGGCTATCAAAATTTGACATTTTATTAATATAGCTTAGATTGTTAGCTCAGAAATAAATCCAAATAAAAAGCAATAAGAATGAGCTATTAGGCTTTGATACCACTTGAAATGGCCAAGCTATATGTCCTAGAGGGGGGGAGGGGTGAATAGGACTATACCAAATTAAAATAAAATCAGCGGAATAAAGATAAATAGATAGCCTTATAATTATAGATCAATTTACAATGCTTAATCAATTCAACCTCAATAAATAAGAGTTGAGAGATTGATACAAATTCAGTTCTAAGGACAACTTACACCTACACCATAATAAACAAGGGCTTATGGTAGGACAACCTTATTTCTAGAATGTCTTTTGAATCAATAACTCAATCTGAATAGAAATAACTGAATAATAAGGAATTGAAATAAAGTACAGAAATAAAGATCTAACTTATTACAACAATCCCCACACTTGAAATGTAAATTGTTACAATATTCACATCCACATGTATATTCCACAAAATTGAATGATAAATGATATGAAATTTAAGCAACATTCAATCCACAAGACAAAGAGTTATAGTGGTTCGCCTGTGTGTACACCAACTGTCTTTCAACAGCCACACAGAATGCTACTCCACTCTTAATATCCTCACACAGGGGATATTAGCGTTCACTATCAAATAGGTTTTCACAGGTTCACCCAAAACCTTTACAATTGTATCTTTTTAACTTGGGCTTACACAATTCAAAAACCCACACTTTTGAGTTTTTCTGGCTCTCCTCAGATAACCACACAAATTGAAATTTTTCTGGCGAATCTTAAACAAAAACCAAAATAGAATGGAATTTACAAATTTGTAAAATACCTGGATTTCTCCTTTTCATAGCAGCCCGATAGAACCAATCGGATTAGATGTTCGAATATAGAAGTTCAATGTCCACTACTCACTTAATATGGTTCTAAGTTCTAATTGATTTTAGATTTAAACCAGTTGGGCGTAGCTATATTTGATTTCGATTCCAAGAAGAAGGAATAAGGCAATTCCTCTTTTCAAATGAGATTGGAATACAAGAACAAAATCAAATTAAATAAGCTATCAAAAAGAGAAAGCAATTATGCATAAATAGCTTAAAAATAAACACAAACTTATCTCAGAGTGGAGCCTTGAATTCACTTAATTTTTAATGTTAAAACTCTGAAATTCATGTGTTATTTATAGCTGAAGAAATTCGTCTTTGACTGGTCCTAGGGTCACCACGACTGGTCCTGGAACAAACCGATTTTTAAATTTTTGAGCGTGATTGCATCAGACCGTTGTACGACTGGTCGTAGGTAGTCCACGACTGGTCGAAGGCAGTCCACAACCGGTCGAGACCCCTCTACGACTGGTCGTGTGACACTTGATTTAGTTGCTGGAGTTTGAATCGTAGCTTTACGACTGGTCGAAGGTCGAGTCGAGACCATCCCACGACCGGTCGAGCAGACTCTAGGACTGGTCGTAGCCGAACCAGAAAATCCGATAAATTGCAACAATTCTAGGACTGGTCTTGGAACTTTTTAGACTGGTCGAGACAGTACTAGACTGGTCGAACAAGGTCTAGGACTGGTCTTAGAAAAGACCAAAATCATGTAATAAAATTCTAATGAATTATGTATCCAAAGCACCTACCCTAAGGTCAATCTAAGGTTTATCATACCTGGGACATGAGGTATGGACATTGAACACTTCATTTGCTTAGACTTTAATCATTACAAACTTGAGTCTTGAGCTTGAGTTCTTCTTTATGTAGCTTGACTACTTCACAAAGCTTTGAAGTTAATGTCACTTTGCACTTGAGTCCCGTACTTATATTTGAATCTTGAACTTCCACTTGCACTTGAACTTGAACCTTGACACTGAGCTCTTCTTCAATATCTTCTACATTGTAGCTTGAACTCTCATGAAACTTGAAGAATTCTTTGAACTAGACTTCAAGTGTTGACGTGGTGTCTCGTACAGATTTATCAAGATATAAATACAAGACATACAAAGAAGTTTTGTCACACAAAATTTGACAATCAAAGAGGAATCAAATCATAGCACTTACAAACCTAAACTCGAAAACCGTATGATGTACGCTTTATATGTTTATTGAGTTGACTTATATTATGAGGCAAATGCTTTGTGAAACTTATCATAATAATAACCATATGATGATGTATGCTTTGTATGTTTATTGAGTTGACTTATATTACAAGGTCATATCAAAATTTATGCAAATCCAGTGCTCACGTGAGTCACAATAGGAAAATACAAATTTGGGCAGTATGCTTAATATGTATTACATTTTTTTTCTTAAATTATTATTGTGACTTATTAGTTTGTAGTTGTGACTTGTGATTGTGATTTGTAAGTTAGATAATTAGTTACCCGTTTGAGGATTTCTATGTGGCCATACATAGATATGATGTGTTTTTGGTGGCATAGAAATTGTTTAAATTGTCCCATTTTGGACAGTTCAAGGTTAGATGGATAGTATGTTTTCATATAATCTATTTAAATGTTCATGCCTGATCCGCGGTCCATCTCCTCGTTTCTCTTTGGATATGTTTCTTCCGTTTCGTATCCAATGCCAGATATCTTTATATTGCTTTAGATATTTGGCATCGGAGTGTAACGTAAGATCAACTTATCTAGAGAGGCATGGGGAGATGTTGCCGAATTTTCGGCGTGGACGTTTAAATGGGAATATGAAAGTATTACAATCTATCCAACCTTAGATGGGTAACTAATTTAGGATTTAATTGTTACTTGTAAGTTAGATAATTAGTTACCCGTTTGAGTAGTGGTCCTTGGAAGGTGGGAACCGTTGTTATGACCATGATGAAATTGTCCATTTCCTATGGACACAATATGGGTGACTTGACCATTTGGACAGGCCCGTGTTTATATGTATTAACTCGAAATTGATGGAGCAGACCCAGATATGCGTTGGCGCTATTCGAATGTTGAACAGGGGTCACTGGAAGGTGGAAACCGCTGATATTTATTTATTTTCCTTCATCGATGTCTGTGTGATCTTGTGAACAGGTTGAATGATAAATAAACATCACTACAGGCCCTAGAAAGGTTTCAATGATGATTATACCCACTGTTTCTTGTGGTATGGTCCACCTGAGTTTTGGATATGATTCAATTTTGGTTTCAACCCCTTAAATGATCTGGAGAAGCAGATGGATGTGTAGATAAACTACAAATATTTACAGTGGGCCCAGCTGAGCGTACTGAGTAACTCAAAATGTAATCCGATTTCAGGTGTAACTAGCTTAGTGGGTTAGGCCTTAACTGTGGGACCTAACTCGATATATGTGTTGTACATCTACGTCGTCCATCTACATTTGTAGCATCTCATTTTAGAGGATGTCCCAAATTGAGGCACTTCCAAAGATCAAGTGTGGATCATACCACAAGAAAATCTAAACCTAAACCGAAACTCAAATCCCTAAACTTAAACCTACACCTAATCCTAATCTCAACTCCCTAACCTAAACCTAAACCTAAACTTGAAAACCTAAACCTAAACCCGATCCCGAACCCGAACCCGAATCCGAATCCCTAAACCCTAAGCCTAAACCTAAACCTAAACCTAAACCTATTCTCAAATCCCTAAACCTATAACCTAAACCTAAACCTAAACTCGAAAACCTAAACCTAAACCTAAACTCGAAAACCTAAACCTAAACCCGATCCCGAACTCAAACCCGAATTCCTAAACCTAAACCTAATCCTAATCTCAAATCCCTAAACCTAAACCTACACCTAAACCTAAACCTATAACCCTAACCTAAACCTAAACCTAAACCTATTCTCAAATCCCTAAACCTAAACCTAAACCTATAACCTTAACCTAAACTTAATTCACTTAACTTAAACCTACACCTAAACCCAACCCTATAACCCTAACCTAAACCTAAACCTAAACTCGAAAACCTAAACCTAAACCCGATCCCGAACCCGAATTCCTAAACCTAAACCTAAACTGAAACTCAAATCCCTAAACCTAAACCTACACCTAAACCTAAACCTATATCCCTAACCTAAACCTAGACATAAACTCGAAAACATTAACCTAAACCCGATCCCGAACCCGAATCCCTAAACCTAAATTTAAACCTAAACCTAAACTCAAATCTCTAAACCTAAACCTACACCTAATCCTAAACCTTTAACTCTAACCCTAACCTAAACCTAAACCTAAACCCGATCCCGAACCCGAACCCAAATTCCTAAACCTAAACCTAAACCGAAACTCAAATCCCTAAACCTAAACCTACACCTAAACCTAAACCTATAACCCTAACCTAAACCTAGACCTAAACACAAAAACATAAACCTAAACCCAAAACCGAACCTGAATCCCCAAACGTAAATTTAAACCTAAACCTAAACTCAAATCTCTAAACCTAAACCTACACCTAATACTAAACCAATAACCCTAACCCTAACCTAAACCTAAACTCGAAAACCTAAACCTAAACCCTATCCTGAACCCGAATTCTACACCTAATCCTAAACCAATAACCCTAACCCTAACCTAAACCTAAACTCGAAACCTAAACCTAAACCGAAACTCAAATTCCAAACCTAAACCTACACCTAAACCTAAACCTATAACCCTAACCTAAACCTAGACCTAAACTCGAAAACATAAACCTAAACTTGATCCCGAACCCGAAACCAAACCTGAATCCCTAAACCTAAATTTAAACCTAAACCTAGACTCAAATCTCTAAACCTAAACCTACACCTAATCCTAAACCTATAACCCTAACCCTAACCTAAACCTAAACTTGAAAACCTAAACCTAAACCCGATCCCAAACCTGAACCCAAATTCCTAAACCTAAACCTAAACTGAAACTCAAATCCCTAAACCTAAACCTACACCTAAACCTAAACCTAGACCTAAACTCAAAAACATAAACCTAAACCCGATCCCGAACCTGAATCCCTAAACCTAAACCGAAACTCGAATCCCTAAACCTAAACCTACACCTAAACCTAAACCTATAACCCTAACCTAAACCTAGACTTAAACTCAAAAACATAAACCTAAACCTAATCCTGAACCCGAAATCCCTAAACCTAAACTTAAACCTAAACCTAAACCTACACCTAATCCTAAACCTCTAACCCTAACCTAATCTTAAACCTATTTCCGTAAACTGACTCTAATCTTTTCATTGTAGAGATGGATAAGAGTTGGATGTGAGCTAAGAACAGGTTTGACCCAGAGTATAAATAAGGTGTTCAAGAGTTCATGAAATTTACGCGATATTGGGCAAATCCAGGCAATAGGATTAGGTGTCTATGTCAAAAATGCAAGAACATGGTCCATAAGACTTTAGACAAAGTAGAAGACAAATTGTTCATAGTTGGGATTGACCAGGGTTAACTTGGTGGATCCATCATGGTGAAGAGTTCCACCAAAGAGTTGAGGCCACTGAAGTCCTTGCTGACCCAATTGTGCCGGATGACGAGGATGAAGACGTTAATGAAATGTAAGATATTATAGGGGATGTGTTCAGGGAACAATTATGGATACTGATTTTGTAGCGACAAGTAGTAGCCAAGATATTCCTCCTATGGGTGATGTCGAATCAGAAAAGTTTAGAAGGTTGTTGAGGGATGCGCAACGTCCACTTTATCCGGAGTGTAAGAACTTCTCTAAGTTAAATTTTCTTACAAGGTTACTTCATTTGAAGACAATAAATCATTGTAGTAACGAATCATTTGACATGTTGCTTGACTTGTTGAAAGAAGCATTACCGGATGGGGAGACATTGCCTAAGTCTCATTACAAGGAAGAATCCTTGATGCGAGACTTGGGCCTTGGTTACATCCCCGTACATGCATGTATAAATGATTTGTATTGTATTGGAAACAGCATGAAAATATTGAAGAGTGTCCAGAATGTGGAGAGTCTATGTGGAAGTATGACGAAGCCAAGCGTAAGAAAATTTTGCAAAAGGTGTTAAGGTACTTCCTATTGAAACTCAGATTGCAAAGATTGTTTACGTCTCGCAAGACGGCAGAAGATATGAGGTGACATAAGGAGAAATGCGTTCACGATGATAGTACACTGAGGTACCTTGCAAACTCTAAAGCTTGATAAAATTTTGACAAGTAATATGGATGGTTTGCAGAGGATTCATACAATGTTCGACTAGGTCTTGCAAGTGATGGTTTTAATCTATTTAGTAATATAAAGAGTTCGTACAGTATGTGGCCAATGGTACTTATGCCCTACAATTAACCTCATTGGTTGTGTATGAAGGAGTCATTTTTTATGATGTCATTGCTTATTCCTAGACCTAGGTTACCCGGGAATGACATTGATGTGTATTCACGACCATTAGTAGATGATTTAAACGAGTTGTGGACTTAAGATGTACAGACGTATAACACATTTGCAGGACAAACATTTCGATTGCATGCAGCAGTCTTGTGGATAATAAATGACTTCCCCGCGTATGGAAATTTATCTGGGTGGAGCACGAAGGGAAAGTTGGCTTGCCCCATATGTAGTATTGAGACTTGTTCATTATCATTGAAGCATGGTAAAAAAATGTGTTATATGGGCCATCGTCGGTTCCTTCTGAGCGATCATAGTTGGTGCAGGAAAATGATGATCTTTGATGGCAAACAAGATCATAGGATACCACCGAGAGAGCTATTTGGAGAAGATGTGATACAACAACTGAGTAACATTGGATAAGTTAGATTTGGTAAAGCACCACACTTGAAGAAGAGGAAAATATAGTATTTGAGTATAACTGGAGGAAGAAGAATATTTTTTTTAGTTGCCCTATTGGAGTGATTTGAAATTGCGACACAATTTGAATGTCATGCATATTGAGAAGAATATATGTGATAACGTTTTCAGAATATTGATGAACATAGAGAAGAAAATAAAAGACAGTTTCAAAGCTCGATTGGATCTACAAGCAATGGGTTTAAGGAAAGAGTTACACTTGCAACCACATGAAAATTCATATACTATACCAGTAGCCTGCTACACATTGACGAAACTAGAGAAAAAACGTTTATGTGAATGGTTGAGATCAGTGAAGTTTCCTAATGGGTATGCGTTAAATATATCTCGATGCATAAATATTACGGACTGTAAGGTCACAGGAATGAAAAGTCATAATTGTCATGTCCTTCTGTAATGTCTACTAGCGGTTGCGATTCGTGGATTCTTGAGAAAGGATATTAGTACGACGTTGATTGAGTTGGGGATATTCTTCAAGGATTTGTGTTCGAAATTGTTGAATGTAGAGGTTATTAAACGACTGGAGAGGGACATTGTCGTAATCCTTTGTAAACTTGAAAGAATTTTTCTACCTGCATTTTTTGATGTCATGGCACACCTAACGATTCACTTACTGCACGAGGTGAAGCTTGCAGGCCCAGCACAATATCGTTAGATGTATTCGATCGAAAGGTAGTATAAACTATTAAAATTTTTATTCATTCCATAAACTGCATATATTCATGCTTTCATATGTATAACATAGTGGTTTTGTGTACAGATACCTTCACACACTAAAATGATTTGTAAGGAATAAGGCACGTCTAGAGGGATCCATTGCTAAGGTGTACATTAATAATGAGTGCCTGACATTTTACTCCATGTATTTTCGTGGCATAGAGACTTGATTCAACCGAGAAGATCGGAATGCCGATGAAGGGCAGGAGAATGAACAAGGACTCATATCGGTATTCGCACATATCGTCCGTCCTTTAGGATCCCCGACGTTTCCGGATATGGACGTTGGGGATCAAGCAAAGCGTGATGGTATGTGTTGCATAATTGTGAAGAAATAAAGTCATACTTAGAGTATGTCTTCCCTCGATAATTGTATCTCTGCATACAATGATCTTAATGTTTCTTACTGATGACGTGTTAATTATGTGTAGCGAACACACCGAGGAGATGAAGTCCCAATACCCTACAAATTATGATCGAATGCATCAGGATCAGTTTTCAGAATGGTTCGCAAAATGTGTAAGATTTTACCTTATATCTCACCACACTTAGAATTTTGTTGTATTGCACAATATTTAAACCTAAGAAAATCCCTAAACAATTACATTTTGTACGTGATAATAGATGACGACGTTGCGTGCTAGTAACTCTGCGGATGCGTCTGATGCACTCTACTCACTAGCATGTGGCCCTGATAGACCTGTATCTAGATATACAAGTTGTATTATAAATGAGATTTGGTTCCACACTGAAGAGCGTAAGAAGTATAGGACCACACAAAATAGTGGGGTGGTTATGAAGGGAACATATGAGGAGGTAGAAATAGACTTTTATGGTGTTTTGACGGATATTATTGAGCTGAGTTATTGTATGAGAAAGCGGGTGCACTTATTTAAATGTGATTGACGGGACATTGGAATTAAGAAGTTGGGAATACAGATTGACGACTACTTTACGAGCGTAAATTTATCTCGGAAGTGGTTTAAGGACGACCCATTTGTCATCGCCAGCCAAACCGAACAAATATTTTACCTTGCTAACACCAAGTTAGGCGGCTCTTGGCACGTGGTGCAAAAAATAAAGCCCAGGAACGTATTTGACGTTCCCAAACCAGATGTTGAAGATAGCGAGGACAGGAGAAATGAAATGTCTAGGGTTGAACAAGCATATCAAGAAGACATGCCATTTGGGGATAGAGGGACTGATCCAAATTTTGATATTGATGTGGTGCAATTGAATAGAGATGATGTGCCACCTGATCATGTTGATGCCTCAATAGTACATGACATTCTTAGAGATGATAGAGGTTTCATTCATGACAACATTGCAGACGATGAAGAGGAAATACTGATCAGCGATAGTGATGAAAGAAATAGTCCTAAGCGATAGTGATACAGACGACGATTATTAAATGTGCACATGATTTACATATCATTTTTCAGTTCAAATAATTTGATTATTACATGTATACATGTTTTAAAAGTCATGATTTATTCCTTTAATTGACTTGTTTATAATCCACATTTATAGTTGAGTCAATTTCTGATCATATCCTCTTCAAACCAGAGCGTAGCGAAAGCACGTAGTATACTTCATCAGCTGTTGCGGATGGACTTTTTGGCCCTATCTTTTTCTGGTAGAGCCAAAGAGATACCTAGTCTGGTTGATGAGTGTAGGGAGTAATATATCGACGATGATTCAGATGAAAGATTATACAATCTCAAAGAAATTTCGGACCTGATGGAGGAATATAACCACGGGAAACTTCGTATGGAAGATGTGGTTATGTCACTTGCGATCTAAATGGAGTCCTGAGAGATCAGATTTCTCCTATTGTGACTGACATGTTGGCTATAACAATGCCAAGTGTTTCACACTGATTGTCATCTATTTCTGCAGCGTATGATAACTTACGCAGAGAGTACTTCAGATAGTTGATCATAAGCTGCTTCATATTACAATGAAATACATGTATTTAATATAGAATGACAATGTGTAATGAAATTTTCAAATTTTGGTAGAATATTTACGGTTTGATGATATTTTGCTTGCATTATAGTGTAATGGTCTAATCATATTTTAATAATCTCTCTACATAAATTTATTTTACCATCAACACTACTTTTATAATGTTTTAGTATATTCCACTTGCATTGTAAAGTTTAATGTATTTATTATATTTATGTTCATACACTTGTACTGACATTGTTTAAATTTATATGTTCGTACTTCGCACATATTCAGTCATGGTACCAGGTGAGATATCAGGTCGTTCGCGCATTGGATCTACCCCTTCAACCCGTGATGCGATGGAAACAACATCGACGTCACATCCTGCATCATAGGCATCTGATTCATCGGTTGTGCATACACCGGGCACTGCATATAAGTCTAGACATATATTTCTTTTAGTGACTTATGTTTATGTTTAGACTTACATATTTCTTTTGCGACAGCATCGTCGACCAACCGACAAGGACGTGGACCCATGCGTGGGTTAGTTTTAAAGCAACTTACGCGTGAGGGTAGGGTGATAGTAGAGTTCCCACAGGACTGCCTTAGACCTGTTGGGGACAATGCGAAGTTGTTTACATTGGAGGTCGGTGTCTTATGCCGATCTCTGATCCACGCCACCACCACCCATTGGGCAGACGTGATAGATGATGTGCGACAGCTCATCCGTCAGCGCCTTACGGTAAATTTTAGTAAATTAAATTTTCTTTTGTAAAAGTTCATTTACGGTTAAGTTATTTTCTTAATAAGTTTATTGCCTTAATCTATTATTTACGAAACTGCAGGATAAATTTGTCTTAGAATTGAGTGTTCCATACATTTCTCCCATGCTGTCAACGACATGGTTAGGGAGCGGTTTAAGGAGTACCGCGGAGAGTTACACCAGCAGTACAAGCGGTGCAGGACCCACGAGGAGGTTGTACTGTCTGCACCGCCGCACGTGACTATCGACGACTAGCGGATACTTTGCGAGAGATTTTCGTCTGAGGCTTTTCAGGTAATATTTACATATTTACGATATCTTAAGGTAACAATTAAATTCGCAATTAATAACAACGTATTATAAATAATGTGTTCAAAAGAGGAGCAGAATAAATTCTACGAACATGAAAAAGTTAGAAGTGAACCACGTAACTGGTTCAAAGTCATTTGTACGACATTGTTACGATATGGTAAGGAATTACTAGTGATTATTAAGTTGATATATTCTTTCCATGCATTTATATTAACTCTATTATCCTTTCGATTGTGCAACGAGATTTCGTCACTGGCCAGGAGCCTAGACCAGTAGACCTTTACAGAGGGACTCACTGTTGGCAGGCGACAGGATCTTGGGTTCATCCTAGAGCTAGCAAGAATTGGGTAAAAATTCTTACATTGTAAAATTTAATTGCATTGATTTATAATAATGTCATTCGTTATGAAAATTCATATGTTTTCATTATAGGCGGCGATGGACCCTATACACAGTCAGCCTACTCCCGATCGTAGTCAGTGGAGTGAGCCACATATCCTGAGCGAGGTGCTTAGCACCCGTTCTGGATATGTACGTGGGCTTGGCCATGGTGCCAAGCTCATGACACCCGCTAGAGCTGCCTCCAGCCGATCCGTTGCTGGGGAGAGCACCCTACGCCGAGCTGATATGACAGAGAGAGGTTCAGCAGCTACGACTCATCATTGATGACATCAGAGAGCAGCTGGAGAGGCAGAGGGAGGAGGAACAGAGGCATAGGGAGGAGGAGGAGCAGAGGTGGAGAGAGGAGGAGAGGCGACGGGAGGAGGAGGAGCAGAAGAGGAGAGAGGAGGAGAGGCGACAGGAGGAGTAGGAGAGGAGGATCGAGTAGATGTGGGTGGAACATGAGCGACGGATATAGGAGATGATTCGGGCTCTCGCTGCACACTTTGCCATCGATGCCCCACCACGTCCGCCTTCATCTTCGTGATTTTTTAAAATTTTATTTATGATTTATTTTATATACGAATGTTAAACTTATATGTATTCGTGTGTGGATGAATGTGATGTGGATAAGATTGTTTGTGTATAGATGGATGTGGTTTGTGTTTGGATGGATCTAGTTTGTGTTTGGATGGATGTGGATGTGAATATGATGAAAATGTATTGTAATAGATGTATTTACAGATGTATATCAAGATTTTTTTTTTTGAATTTTAAAAATAAATAAAACTAGGAAGGAACAGACTATTACCGATGAAATATTTTGTTGGTAATAGTAGGTTAAATACTTATACCGATGAAATATTTCGTTGGTAATAGTAGGTTGAAAACTTATACCGACGACATATTTTGTAAGTAGAAACTAATACAAAAATTTATACCAACGATCTATATATGAGTTATACCGACGAACTAATCGTCGGTAATATCGGGCTTATGCCGACGAATATACTTGTTGGTAATGTCGGTATTAGCGGGCTTATGTCGGCGAACATACTCGTCGGTAATAGTTGGCTTATTGTCACGCCCCAAACTCGGTAACCGGATTCACAAGGAACTCGATGGCCGGTTCTGGTCGCAACTGCCTCCGTAGTATCTCATTCTTGGCTCCTAAGGCAGGTTCCGATCCTGGGATCCTACAAGGAGGATTTCCATAACAGTATAATCATTCCAATACGAGTATACCCAAGATCACAACAAGTATATCTGAGAATAACGAAGGCACACATCACAAAATCCACTATGAATTTGAACTTTTACAAATATCCATAAGGTCTAAAAGGACATACATAAGATAATAGAAGAAGGAAAGGAAAGAAAAGGAAAGGAAAGGAAAG
The DNA here is from genome assembly GCA_021015155.1 of Magnolia officinalis. Classification (NCBI taxonomy): domain Eukaryota; kingdom Viridiplantae; phylum Streptophyta; class Magnoliopsida; order Magnoliales; family Magnoliaceae; genus Magnolia; species Magnolia officinalis. The sequence continues at coordinate 42,336,398 of JAJHSJ010000007.1, forward strand.
TCTGCAACACTGGGTCCTCAAGCTCAGCTCTACTCCAAGATCTGCTACTACGACGTCTGCCTAGGATCTCCTGCACGCATCAATCGTGCATAAGTTTATAGAAGCTTAAGGGGTGGTGAAAGTGTGTGATAATAGTGCACAAAAGAATAATACGAGATAAAGGAAGGAAACATGATCAAAGCCAACACCACCAGCCTTACCAGGGCTGTCATGAATGCAAAAAGCTATACCAAGGTAGTACAATAATGCAAGAAGCCATACCAAGGCTATATAATGCAATGAGTACTGTAATGCAATGAGTACTGGGCGCCATGCCAAGACGATGTAATATAAGACTTACACAGCCAATGCAAATGCAATTCGAAGTAATGCCAGTGCTAATATTCAATCCACATATCAAGTACATTTCCATCATAAGGAAATCACCAGGGTCCATTACACTGCTGGAATGACTACCGCTCTACAGACCCCGCATAGTCAAACGAGCGTAAGAGAGCTCACTACCCTGCCTGCGGACAGCTAATCACCAGCAAGGCCTGAAGGTAGTGAACCAATTTACGAGCTGGTCAGACTCAGCCTAGCAATGCCTCCTTATATCAGGCGAGTAATGCCACACCCCTATCCAACCGACTATACGATAGTGGGAGTCGCGGCCTAACAGTGTAAGGCCCTGGTGCGCTCTTATTTTCACTCAGTCACGACGCTGAAGTAGATCTTTGGTACCATGAAAGTTTTAAAAATTTCACCCATGGGCATCCTATGCACCCAATATGATCAAGTAACATTTTCGGTGTCCAAACATGACCATCCACAATGTAACTGTGGAGGCTACAGCCCTGATAAAGCAAGGGCGATAATCGTCCATATGCTATGCAATGCCAGATGCATGAATCACACAATTAATCATGCATCAATTCCAAGCATCCAACGTGCTCAAGAGGGAATACTACGTCCCTCGGAGAAGCTAACATGCAATACCCAATGACACAATACGATCACACACACATAGTGTCAACAAAGCATACAATGATGTACCTGGGTCATGAGGATGAATTTAATCACACTATATGGCGATATACAATGTATATTACATTCCTCCTATCCAAGAAGGAACCAAGACTAGGTACTTAGACAATATCTTTAAGGAAATTCAACTTCTAGTGGGGGCCCATTTACCTAGGGTAGCCCACAAGACTAAGTATATAAGCTACGGGTCCAAGTAATATCGAAATGAGCTTAGCAAGAGTCTAAGATGAGTATCCAATCACTCTTAAATATAACCGGGCCTAGAGGGGTCCATAATGGGGACATTTAACCACCATTCCTAAAAAAAACATATCAACCATGAACTATATGGATAGAAGGCCCAGGGCCTACATTTAAGATAAAAATAAAGGTAACCCAAAAGAATGCACTGATTAAGCCCAAAGATATAATATATATTCCTCATAATAGGCCATAAAAAGATATAATACCACTTTTAACAGCATGAGCTCTAAGAGGGAATTAAGGCCCAAGGCTCAATTTTCAATGGCCATAGAATTCATGCATTAAGTTGGACTTGGTGAGCAGCCCGCATACACAATATACGGCCTAAAAATAAGTTTAAGTTTGGATGAAATAGGCCCCACTACATCAGCCCAATAACTAGCAATTTAAGTGGGTAACCAAGGGCTCAATACTATCCTTATCTCAGCCCACAAGTCCATCAAAATTGTGGAAGTTGGCCCAATATATGACTGGGCCAAGCTGGGACATCTCAACCCACTCTGGGCCTATGGGATGCCCCAAAAATCTGATCTAAGATGGGGTCCTCATGTAATCACTAAAGGTAACCCAAAAGAATGCACTGATTAAGCCCAAAGATTATAAGAAACCATAAGTATGCAACACGTACATAAGTTTTCAATATGGTGGGCCCCACAACCAAATAAAGTTTTAACCATAAAATTGTACATTTAAGGTCCTTTGATAAACTTTTGGCCCGTTTGACTTCTTAGACCTGCTAAGGTCCGGAAATTAGTTAAATATGTGGAAATAATCTCATGAAAGCCAACTATACTCACTGAGGGACCCCATCAGATGGAAAGTGTGTATATATCATGAAAATATTAAGTGGGCCTGCTACTAGATTGTGAGTCAAGCAGCAACCCAAGGCAGAAAGTGCTTCCATGATCGAGCGATCCAAGGCTTGAATGGCCTGGACCAAACATGCGTTAAGGTAGGCTCTACATACATTCACATTGAGCCTAAAAAAAATGGCCTAGGACCTATGGTGGGCCTTTAACCATCCATAGAAGAACCCATGGGCCTACCTTAGGACAACCCAAGAGGACATCCAACCTTAACTGGTTCCCAAAAGGTAGCTCGCCAGTACTCGAATATGAACTAAGGCCCAAGGCCTAAGGCAATCCATGGTCTAGTGGGCTTACACTCAAAGCCCAACACATAGGCAATATGGTGGGCCCTCAAGCAAGGTTGGGCCCAACCATAAAGATCATGAGTCCACTCATTGTGGTGGGCTTAATGGGCAGCCAATTATTCCAACATATGGGTGATCCTTATATTTAAAACAAGTAATTTGGGTCTCACATCTCGACCCAAGTATGGTTTACTTTAATGGACAAGCAAGGGCCCAACTACTTGAGTATTTTGGCCCATAAAACCTATCACAATAGTGTATTAAATATAGGCCTAAAGGTCAGGGGTCTATCGAGGAAGTTTCAAGACATTGGGCCTAGGAAACCCAACAACCAACTATGAATATTGTTATAATAAAACCCATTTAAGGTGGGCCTTAAGAGTGTACTAATTAAGCTCAAAAATCCAATCAAGATAGGGCAAGATATGTGTCATAATGTACTCAAATCTGGTGGGCCATGCTGCCCCAAAATATACATTTGTGGGTAGCAACCTTGGGCCAAATGCTGAAATTTCAGCCGACCCACTATCTGGGCTTGCTGGAAATTCAATAAAATTTATTTATAGTATATTTATTTCCCTGATGGACCACACACATCACTGTGAGCCCCACCGGATGAGAGGAAAAATATATAACACATATATTCAAGTGGGCCATGCCGTTGGAATGCAGGCCCAGCAGCCTAAGGTAGGGGCGTCCCATGGTGGGTAGTCATACGGGCTTGGGTAGTTGGCCCAAAACTGATCCAAATTGCAGTCGGTACCATGGTTGGTACAGGGACCTGATGGCCATGAAAATTTACAGAGTGGTCCTTTCATGGGTGGGCCACATCCCCACAAAATATCGCGATTTTTGGATAAGTAAAAGTATTTTAATTAATTTAAAGAAAACAGTCTGTCCAGAAAATCAGACTGACCTGGACGTCCCAACGTGCTGGGCCAGTCCGGCCCTTTCCGTGGTGTACACAAGTGTCTATTGGCCCCAAAAATTTTTAGATGGGTCCTACCATGGGTGGACCACCTCCCTATAAAATTTCATGATTTTTGGATACTCAAAAGTATTTTAATAAATTTTAGAATTTCAATCTGTCCAAGGTGAAATGTTGCTGGAAATAACTGTCCTGAATTTGGGCCATCCAAATGGGTGGGTTCTGGGCCTCCAAAATTCCTGAAATTTGGAACCAAGGTCCCTCATTAAACCTACAACAAGGTGCGACCCAGAAAGATGGCACACCTTCTGAGAAAATATTTTTAAAATTTTATTTTTTTATGGAACTATGCTACTGGACTGCACAACAGAAATTTCTAGCAGTCCTCTATATTGGCCCACCCTTTTGGATGCCCAAATGAGGTCTATTGGCTCTAAAATTTTTTAAGGGTGTCCTACTATAGATGTATCATACCCCTTTAAAAGTTTAGAATTTTTTAAGTGGTAGAAGTATTTTATTTAATTGATACAAATTCTGGACAACAATGTTTTCAAAAAAAAAACTGCTACTGCACAATGTTGCTGTCCCCATGATTGACACCTCATGGGGTGGGCATAGGTCTCTCGAATCACTGAAAAAATATGTGGGTTTGGTACTCCCATGTATGGACAGTAGGTGGGGTCCACTGGAGTGGCCCATTTCTTTCAGAAATTTAGGTGAACAAGATGATTTCTACTATATTATATTGCTGAACTGTCTAGAAAATTCTGGACAGTTAGCCATCTTTGACCCAACCCATGGGCCTTGATCATGGGACGTAGGGTGTGGGCCCCATCCCACATCAAAGTGCGGTCCACACACTACAAATATCCTAAAGAAATTTGGGGAAAAAGAATCTGAAAATGGGTCAATCATTAACTCAAAACACCTACTCTAACTGGGCTGAAATCTGGACAGCAACATATGCTGTCCATATTTTGGCCCATGCATAAAAATCAAAGGGCCTGTGACCCTGATTTAACTTGTGAGGTCCACCTTGACATGCCAGCAAAATTTCAGGCCCTTGGTTTCATTTAAACCTTCATAAAAAGAGAAGTTTGGAGATCACCCAAACGATGCATGCATGGTTGGGCCTGGATGTCCATTTAAGTGGGCTTGGACGTCCACCCTACTTGAAGCCTGGGAGGTTGCTGACCTTCATTGGTGGACCTCACCTCATTAGTATACATGAAAGGAGATTACAGAGAAATGAGAAGGAGAAAGAGTGAGATCCGGCCATAGGTGGGTGGTCCCGCCATTAGTGGACCACGGGACCACCCACACACCATCCACACCATTACTATCCTTGTAAACTTCATGCATGACAATTTACATGAAAAATAAAGTGCTGGATGGTGGGGATTCCTCTCCCCATATGCATGCAAGACCCATATGGCCCTTGATGTACAAGAAATGGGAAGAAGAAGAAACCTCAAGGTGGGTCCATGAAGAATGGCCCACCATGGCTAAGTTATGCAAGATCTAGGACATTAGCCCTACCTAGGAACCATGTAGGGCCTCCACCATGGATTGGTGGGCTCTACTGTTTCCATGCATGAAGCAAAAGAGAAAGGAAGAAGGGAGGAAGAAGAAGAAGGGAAGGAACCATGGAGAGCACCCACCTCTCAAGAACTCCAAGAATCTTCTACCACTAGACTCCTTAGGCTCCAAGGTGCGTAGATCTAAGGTTGAGATCTTTCTTCAAGGGTTAGATGGGGGAATTTATGAGTGAAAGTGGGCTGGAATAATGGAGGGAAGTTGCTAGGGAAGAAGAAGAGAGAGAGAGAGAGAGAAATGAGAGAGAGAGAGAGAGAGGGAGAGAGAGAGAGAGAGAGAGAGAGAGAGAGAGAGAGAGAGAGAGAGAGAGAGAGAGAGAGAGACTTTTAAGCCTTGTAATGATGAGCTCTCTCTCTCCTAAGCAATGATGGTGGCCTATGGTGAAATTAACAAGGCTTAGGGTAATAGCCTTTCTAGAAATCTCAGCCTAGGGTGAAATGATGACATGGGAAAATGTGCAACACATGGTGGGGTCCACCAATCATGCAATCAATGGCCCATATCGATCAATGCTCATAACTTGAGATGTACATATCGGATTAACACACTAGACGCGACGTCGGAATCGCGAGTGATGAGGCGGACACAATGGCATAGGTCTCGGGTCAATCCGAGTTGGGTCTACGTGACCGAACTTAAGGATGACCGCAAACACTACCCAAGGGTCGCGGGTCGGCGAAATTTGACCAGTAGGACCGCGGAACCAAAATGGACGGAATGCATACTCACACACACGCATGCACACATGTAAACTAGGGTTGGATCTCACACTTATACAGAAAAATTATTTTGTCGGTATGATTATTTTACCGACGAAGATATTTATCGGTATATGCTGTGTTTACAGAAGAAATATATTATTTTTTCCTACCAAAAGTAACATGTTTGGCCGACGATTTTAGTTGTCGGTATTTGTCTTATCATTGCCAACGAAGTCATATTTCGTCGGGAAAAACCTTTAGCCACGATCTTATTGCAACGATCTTAGCGACATGAAATACCGACGAATTATGTCGTCGGTAAAAGTGCAATTTCATGTAGCGTTTCCACCGTTTAAAATTCCCAGGGCCCACCATAACATTTATTTTCCATCCAATCTGTTCATAAGGTTACAAAGACCTGAATTAACAAAAAAAAATTCACATTAATTTAAAACTTCTGTGATACCAAAAGGATTTCAATGGTAGCCATTCAACCCCCCACTAATATTTGCAGTGTGGTCCACCTAATAGGTAGATCTGCCTTATATTTAGTCTCAAGCCTTAAGACGAGTTCATAAAGTGGATGGATAGTTTGGATAAAACAGATACATCAGCCCCACATGGCATCACCCAGATGGACGATGCTGATATAAAATACATGCATTAAAGGTGGGTCCCACATATGCCAAAACAGACAGACGGTAGGATATACAGATACATCACGGTTGGCCCCACCAACAATTATTGGGTTTAAATCCAGCAGCTTTGAGCTGCGTGGGACCCATCGTCTAGATGGACGGTGTGATTAAACACAAACATCAAGGTGGGCCCCACCCCCCCACACGTGCAGGGTCGGTCCCATTTAGAATTTAGGTCTATCTCATTCCCTTTGTTATGCCATAAAACGATCTCTTCAAATGGCTGGACGGTATAGATTTAACGCATACCTCGTGTGCATCTCACTGGACCATCCAGGTATGGACGACCTGGATTAACAATACATACATGCTAAGTGGGCCCCACCCCCACACGTATTGCACATGTGGGATGGGCCCCACATGAGCCAAGTGGACGGATGGTTATAACACACATCTCTTGATGGGGTCACTGAGCTTGCTGACGTTAATCCAGCAGCTACATAGCTGCTGGATGGTGTGGATTTTCATGGATGGGGTGGACCCACCATAATATCAAGCTGATACTTGTCATTTCCCTTCATCTGGGGTCTGTCTAGGAAGGACGGCCAGGATAAAACACCTGCATCAGGTGGGTCCACACAGGTGGACGGCATGAATAAAATGCACACTTCGTGGTGGGTTCCATTCGGGTGGGCCACATGGCCTCATCATCACCAAAAGAAATGAAAGAGAGAGAGAGAGAGAGAGAGAGAGAGAGAGAGAGAGAGAGAGAGAGAGAGAGAGAGAGAGAGAGAGACGGCGTGCGATGGAGGGACCCGCTACTATGGGCTCTCCTAGGATTACAATACATATATCAAGATGGGTCCCAAATAGGATCCATACCATCAATCAGTAAGCCCCACTTGGTTTATCACAAAATTTGCAATCTAACCCTACAGAACACCCACTGATTGCCTTCTTCTTTAGCTCCTTAGAATCCTTGACTCCTAAGCTTTGATTTTGATGGAGGATGATGAAGATATAAGGGTTGGATGGTGAGATGTGGGGGTAGGAAGTGGGCCTTGATCTTTTCTCTCCTTAGAGCTTTTCTCTCATGGAAGCTTGGGAAATGGTAGAGAGAATGAGAGAGGGATGGAGTGAATGGTGTTGTAAGAAGGATGGGATGAGAAGAATGGGTAGTGTAGGAGAGGGATGGGTGTGTGTAAGAGAGTTAACTTATGGGGGCTGAGGTGGCATGGGGTATGGGTTGCTTGTCTTTGTTGGTAAGAAAGGGATGGGAGAGACATGAGTTGTGTACTTGCTTGCACTTTATTGATTGATGTGATGGGTTGTAGAGATTCTCTTGGGATTTGTAACACACGACGTTTCTTCGAAATATACGCGGGCCCACAACTCCTGGCCTGAGTATCGCATCGATGCATGAGACGCGGCGTTGGAACCGCGGCGACGGCGCAGTCACTATGGTACAAGTTTCGAGTCAAGTCAACAGAGATATATAGGGTGCGACTTAGGGTCGGGCGCAAACGCCGGTTACAAATCACGGGTTGCCGAAATTTGACTAGGAGGACCACAGGATCCTAAAGAAAGGTACGGACTAGGATACGGGCCTTACAGCTCTCCCCTCCAATAAAAATTTCATCCTCAAAATTTACACAATCAATGCAACTAGACATAAGTCATAAGGAAGAGGAAACATAACATCATATATAATTGGAGACAACATACAAGATACAACATATAATAATCATCAAAGAAATGGGGATAACGCTCCTAAGACGCCTCATCAACAGAATGGTGACCCCATTGCACCTTCACCAAGGGAATGACTTTGATCCGGAGGACCTGCTCCTTCCGATCAAGGATATGAACTGGCTGCTCAATATAAGAAGCGTTCTCGCGAACCTTGAGTGGTTGCCAATCAATAACAAGAAAGATGTCTGACCCACACTTCTGCAACATAGAGACATGAAAAATGTTATGAACGTCAGACAACTGATGGAAAGGCAAGCTGATAGGCCACTGCGCCAACGCGCCTAGTGATCTCGAAAGGTCCTATGAATCTCGGGGCAAGCTTGCCCTTCGCTCCGAATCGAACCACGTCTTTCATAGGCGAGACCTTAAGATACACATGGTCCCCTACATCAAACTCCAAGGGACGACGTCGGCGATCAGCAAAACTCTTCTGTCGGCTCTGAGCTGTGCGCATCCTCTACCTGATGATATCAATAGCCTCTGACGTCTCCTGCACAAGCTCGGGACCCAGGAGACGCCACTCTCCGACCTCGGTCCAACAACTCAGAGATCTGCACGGTCTGCCATACAGTGCCTCAAAAGGAGCCATGCCAATGGTCGCCTGATAGCTGTTGTTGTATGCGAACTCAGTCAATCGCAGATGCTCATCCCAGCTACCCCCAAAATTAATCGCACAAGCCCGAAGCATATCCTCAAGGATCTGGTTGACCCTCTCGGTCTGGCCATTGGTCTGCGAATGGTACGCGGTGCTGAGCTGCAAATCAGTCCCCATCGCTCTCTGGAAGCTCCCCCAAAACTGAGACGTAAACCTTGAATCTCGGTCAGAAACGATCGAGACTGGAACGCCATGCAGTCTCACAACCTCTTCGATAAATAACCTCGCAAGCCGGTCCATAGACAAGGTCGCACGCATAGTGAGAAAATGTGCCGACTTCGTCAGACGATCCACAACAACCCAAATGGCGTCATGACCGGGCTGAGTCCTCGACAAGCCCATAATGAAATCTGTCGACACGTGCTCCCACTTCCACATCGGGATGCTCAATGGCTGCAATAGACAAGGGGGTCTCTGATGGTCGGCCTTGACACGCTGGCATGTGTCACACTCGGCCACAAAATTGGCAATCTGGCGCTTCATCCCCGCCCAGAAATACTGTCTCCTCATATCACGATACATCTTCGTCGAGCCAGGGTGGATAGAAAACCGCGATCGATGTGCCTCGGTCATAAGTCTCTGCGCAACTCTAGAATATCGGGACACATAATCGGCCTCTAAAGCGAAGTCCACCATCAGTACCCATCTGCCAATCTGTTTGAGTCTCAGATGTTGCCTCTGCTCGGTAATCCTGTAACGACTCATCTGTCTGCTGAGCCTCGATCACCCTTATGACAAGAGAGGGTTGAATCGACAGGCTCGATAACTGAACGATAGAAGACTGCAGACCAAAATCAAAGTCGCACTCTGCTATATCCTCGAGCATCCTCCACTCCTGAATCATCATGTGTGCCACTAGTCCTCGCGGCTGACGACTGAGGGCATCTGCCACTACGTTTGCCTTGCCTGGGTGGTACTGGAGGTCAAAATCAGAGTCTTTTAGAAGCTCCATCCAACGTCTCTGTCTTATGTTCGGCTCAGACTAAGAGAATAGATACTTCAAGCTCTTGTGGTCAGAGAAGAGCTCGAACCTGACCCCATAGAGATAGTGTCTCCACACCTTCAGTGCGAAGATGACTGCTGCCAGCTCCAGATCATGCGTGGGGTAGTTCAGCTCGTGGACCTTGAGCTGACGAGACGCGAAGGCTACAGGCCTGCCGTGCTGCATCAGGACAGCACCCAACCCAATACGCGAAGCATCAGTAAATACAACGAATCCATACTCCCAGAGGGAAGAGTGAGGACAGGAGCGGACGTCAAACGGTCCTTCAACTCCATAAATGCTCGCTCGCATGCATCAGTCCAAACAAAATCTGCGCCCTTCCGAGTCAACTTGGTCATCGGGGCAGCAATACGGGAGAAGCCCTCAATGAAACGCCGATAATAACCCGCCAAACCAAGGAAACTGCGGATCTCGGACGCAGTCGTGGGCTGGTTCCACTGACGCACTGCCTCGACCTTCGAGGGGTCCACTGCGACACCCTCCTGCGTCACTACGTGACCGAGGAACTTCACCTCCTCCTGCCAGAACTCGCACTTCTCCAGCTTCGCATACAGCTGGTGGGCACGGAGGGTCTGCAAAGTGATCTCCAAATGCTATATATGATCCTCACGGGTCCTCGAATAAATCAGAATGTCGTCGATGAAGACCACAACAAACTGATCGAGATATGGACGGAAGACCTCGTTCATCAACTGCATGAAGACCGCGGGTGCATTAGTCAGTTCGAAGGACATGACCTGAAACTCAAAATGACCATAACGCGTCCTGAAAGCTGTCTTCGGGATGTCCTCCTCTCGGACACGAATCTGATGATAACCGGAACGTAGGTCAATCTTCGAGAAGAACTGTGCACCCTGCAGCTGATCAAATAAATCGTCTATCCTCGGGAGTGAGTACTTGTTCTTAATCGTGACCCGGTTAAGCTCGCGGTAGTCGACACAGAGCCTCAATGAGCCATCCTTCTTCCTGACAAAGAGTACCGGCGCTCCCCAAGGTGAACTGCTCGGGCAAATAAATCCTAACTCACGTAACTCGTACAACTGCCACTGCAACTCATGCAGCTCCATCGGTGCCATACGGTACGGGGCCTTCGTCGAGGCGGCAGTCTCCCGGAATCTCCTGAGACACGTCGGGGAAGTCGCAGACAATCGGAATATGATCGATACAATCGACAACGGGCTCCACAACGGCGCAGGACATCAAGCATGACAACGACTCTCCTCGGGGCTCGGCAACAAACTGAAACTACGGCAAGCCTGGTATGCAGAATGTGACTGTCCTCGCAGAACAGTCCATGATGGCATGGTACTCGGCAAGCCAATCCATGCCCAAGATAACCTCAAAATCTGTCATCGGCAGCACAAATAAGTCAGCAGGTAAGAATATATCACCGACCAGAACAGGGCAAGACGGACAGAAACGGCCCAATACTGTAGTCTTCCCTAAAAACGTCGATACGGTCAATCCCTCGCTAGAAGACTCGGTCGGCAATCCAGTCGATCGACGAAAACCCTCAGATGTAAATGAGTGCGAAGCACCAGAATCGAATAATACTCGTGCGATGCATGAGGAGACTGGAAGTATACCCTCTATGACTCCTCCGGAAGTCTGCGGGTCCTGCTGAGCTGTATAGAACCTGGACTGAGCTGGCTGGGGAGGTGCATGTTCCCTCTGAGGTCCCTGGTGCTGCTGCTGCCTCTGCGGTGGCCTTTGCTGTCACTGCTGCTGCTGGGGCCTCGGTGGCTGCGGTCGCTGCTGATGGGGCCGCTGCTGCTGTGATGAAGGCTGCTGCTGTGGTCGCGGCTGTCTTGTAGACTGTTGTGGCCCTCTAGACTGCTGCAGATGAGGACGGGGGCACTCAGATATGCGGTGTCCAGAACCGCCACATCCAAAACACGTCCCTGGAAACAGTTGCTGGGGTGGCGCAGAAGGCGCCGCTGACGCTGCTGGTACTCTAGTAGGTGGATGACCCCTATACCTCTGCGGTCATCGATGCTGCTGAGAGCTACTGGACTGGGCTGGCCTCTTCCGGCCTCTCCTCTGATCTCGATTGCTATGAGAGTCAACCCACTCAGTCTCGTAGATCTGGGCCCTTCATACTACCGCCTGAAAGGTCGGGAGCTCGTGCCTAATAACATGGCTTCGAAGACCGAAACGTAAGCCGCTCTCGAAACGGCAGGCCATCCGCCCCTCATCATCAACCATATATGGCGCAAACCGTGACAGCGCCATGAAGCGAGCCGCGTACTACGCCACGGACATGTCTCCCTGTACTAGAGTCTCGAACTCTCGTGCCCTCTGACGACGAATGTGGTCGGGGAAGTACTGCTCCTCGAATCGGCTGATGAAATCCTCCCATGTCCAATCATGATTAGGTCCTGCGACACGGGTAACAGAGGTCCACCAGTGCTCTGCCTCGCCTTGAAAAAGGAATGTGGCCAATTGGACTCGCTGCTCGGTCGTACATGACATAATATCAAAAATCTTCTCCACATTGGAGCGCCATCTCTCAGCTGCTGACGGATCTGGCTCGCCCTGAAATCGTGGAGGATCCATCCGTCTGAACTCGCGAAGAAGGGCACTCGAGCGCTCCTGCTCTGCCTGAGCTGCAGAAACAACTGGGCGTCTGCCCTACCCCTGAAGTGCAGCTGTCATAGCCTGCAACATCTGCTGTAACTACGAGGCGCTCACAGGCACGGTCGGATCCGCACCGGTATCAGGTGGAGGAACGTCATCCTCAGGAAAGGGAGCAGGGATCTCTGGCGATGAAATGGGAGGCACAAGTGGTAAGGCTGGAGCCTCAGGTGGTGGAGCGGGATCCTCAGGTAGTGGATCGGGGTGCGCTCGACTCGCTCTCCTGGGCGGCATGTCCTATGGAAAGATAAGGCGCCAATCAATCTTGAGAATCGTGCATTAACGAACTCAATCGAAAGGTTACGCACTCGGAACCTAATCGTCCTAACTCATAGCAATTATGTGATGTTGTTCTCGGTTATTCCCAAGTTATGCTCTGATACCAACTTCTGTCACGCCCCGAACTCGGAGACCAGGCTCACAAAATTCCCGATAGCCGAATCCGGCGCCGACAGCCTCCGTAGTACCCCATTCTCGGCTCCCGGCACCCATATACCAGGTTCCGATCCTGGGATGCTACAAGGAAGATTTCTAATATCAATTTGATTCGTAATGAGCATAACCAAGCATAACCCACGAACAATAACCACGAGAACACCATCACAAAATCCACTATGAACAAAAACTTTGAATACAGTGCATGTAAAGGGAAATACAAGATAGTGGTAATAGCAAAACTCCAAAAGCTCGGCGGCACGCTCCAACTGTGGTAAGACTACAGCTGCGTCCTGGCGTCACCTGCACGCATCAATCGTGCATAAGCTTATAGCAAGCTTAGAGGGCGGTGTAAGTGTGTGTCAACGTACTTAGAATGCAAAGTCAGAGTAATGCGAAATCATGCTGATGAGTACATAAATGCAACCAGCCGTACCAAGGCTATGCAGTACAAGATGTGAATGCTATCGGCCATACCAAGGCCATGCGAATATGTAAGTCAAGCATATCAATCCTCATACCAATGCAACTCCTTACAAGAGCATCAAATCAGTACGGTTCTCAGTTTGGATAATCACCGAGGTTCAGTACACTCCAAATGGCACTGTCTCTCTCCAAGCAGCACAGTCCAAGTGAGCGTAAGAAACCTCACTATCCGCCTGACCAATAGTCAGCCAATACCTATCCGGCACGTCGATAGCGAACCCATTTCTGAGCTGGTCAAACTCAGCCTAGTAATGCCCCTTGCTCTCAGGTGAGTAAGGCCACACCCCTTTCCAACCGACCACGACACAGTGGGAGACGCGGCCTCATGGTATTCGGCCCTCGTGCGCTCGTATATCCACTCGGTCTTGACGTTGGAGTCATCCTCTAGTACCATCGGGTTCAGGGACTCTCACCCAGGGACATCTATGGCGCCCCAATTGCTTGAAACAAGATTTTTCGGTATCCAACCAGCCACTCACGATATATCTGTGGAGGCTATGGCCCTGATGTCGCTAGGGCATATCTCAATCATACAGATGCAAGTGCATGAACCACACTACCAATCATGCAACCATCCTGCGAGAAACACGCGCTCATGTTGGGCAATTCCGCCTATCAGGGAGCCCGTAAACAGTCTGCCCGAAGACATATGCGATGATCAGACACTCCTCATCTCAAGCATACATATAGTGCGTATGATCATGAATCAGGGGGCTGTACTAAACACGTTATAAAGCAATAAACTATTCTCTCAATAAAGATGGGCCTAGATGGCCTACATGAAACAGATACGTGCCTATCAGTGGCCTTAGGGAGAGTTATAATGTGGACATCGAACTAACATTTCTCGTACAATGTGGACGTCAAACTAACATTGTCCCCAAGGCTCGGCTCACCTCAAATACCATTAAGTAAATCCTGGTGGAATCACGCATTGCAATGTGCCTTAGGTACATCCCACTGGGCCCTAAATACATCAAATGGGCCGTATCTCATAGGCCTTATATTCATCAAGTGGGACACCTCAATGAACCTCACCAATGGGCCTTAAGTACATTGCAATGGGCCATCATCCATGGGCCTGAGAATGTACTAAAATGAGCCCGATCGCATAAGCTTTATGTGAATCAAATGGGCCTAATCACATAGGCCATATACATATCAAAGTGGGCCTCAACAATAGGCCACAAATACCTCAAATGGGCCTCATGACGTGGGCCTATATATATCAAGGTAGGCCCCAACAACGGGCCCATAAATACATCAAGATGGCCTACATACATGGCCCCATAAGTATCAAAGTGAGCCTTAAGAATAGGCCTAAAAATACATCAAGATGGGCCTAAGTACATGAGCCCATATACATCCAAGTGGGCCGCATGTGAAGCCCACCATAATGTATATTTTCCTATCCAATCTGTTGATAAGGTCACATGAGTAGGGGGCCCACCATATTATTTATTTCCATCCACCTGTTGATAAGACCATGTGGCAAGGGGCCCACCAAAATATTTATTTTCCCATCCATCTGTTGATGAGGTCACACAGACCTAAGGGCCCACTGTAATGTTTTTTTTTTGAAATCCAACCTATTCACAAGATCACGGAACCAGGGCCCACCGTGATATTTATTTTCCATCAAACCTGTTCATAAGGTCACACGTGACCTGGGCCATGATCAGGGGTCCCACCGCGAGGTGGTTCACAAATCCAACCCATACACTATGTGTGTCCCACCTGTAGGAGGGTCCAGACCAAGTTTCAGCCTCATCAAAAATTCAGGTAGGCCCCACCAAGTGTTTTTATATTGTTTAGGCATGTCTTCACATGATTTAGATGGTATGGCCCACCTGAGTTCCGTTTGCGGCTGATTTTTGGGGTACCCCATAATTTAAAGGGGAACCATCAAATGCACGGTGCTGATGGTCGAAACGCATCACGGTGGGGGCCCACAGCTGGAGCCGTGAGGCCCGACAACCCATCCGCCCGCCCAGCAGCCGCAGGCGCTGCCTGCGCTACAGCAGCAGCAGCGCTGTTGTTTTGTAATTTTTTTTTTGTTTTGGGGCCCACCGAGATGTGATTCACAATCCAGCCCACCCATTATGTGTGTCCTACTTGTTTGGCCGTCCATCCAAACTCCAGGTGGGTCCCACCAAGTACTTTTATATGTTCTGGCGTGTTTTTACATGGGTTTAGAGGGTATGGCCCACCCGGTGATTAGATCACCTTACGATTTTGGCTCAACGCCTAAAATGAGCTGGAGAATAGATTGGACGGCGTGGATCACATACATACATCAACGTGGGGCCTGCATTAGCAGCCCACCCCAAAAGTAACTCTTTTTTTTTGATTGGCTTGAAAGTACACACCCATGCAGTACACGCACCCCGTCTGGACGCCTATGTCCAGCGTCCAGAGACGCTGGACAGTTTGGATATACACTGCATCATGGTGGGTCCCACATGTACGTGGCCCACCACCATGTAATACATATATATATATATATATATATTAATATAGTATTAATATAAAATAAATATAATAAATTATATAACATGTGGGGCTTCCCACCATCCCAAAAATGGACGATGGATGTCTCCTAAAAATGTAGTAGGCCACACCAATGATGAATGGAGTGGATTTAACATGATTTAGTGGGACCCACTTCATTCTAGGGAGAGAAAAGAGAGAGAGAGATAGAGAGAGAGAGATACACGGTGAGATAGAGGAGGGACCCCGCCACTATGGGCCCTCCATTTCATACATGCATACATCAAACGGGTCCCACCACATGTGGCCCAAAAATATGAGAAATGACGGTGGATCACCCACCTTGTTGCGATCCTCCTTGCTCCTTTGGCTTGAAAACTCCTCACCTACGGTTCTAATGGACGTCGATCGGGTTTTAACGGTGCAGATGATGATTGGACGGTTGAGATGGAAGTTGAGGAGGTGGGCCACACTTAGAAATTTCTTGAAAGATTGGGTTGCTTAGAGAGGCTTGGACGTGTGAGAGGGAGGGAATGAGAGAATGAGAGAGAGAAAGAAATAAAATAAATAAATAAGGGATGGAGGGAGTGGTGTGATGATGCCATGGGTAAGGGTGGCTTTGAAAAATGGGAGAGTTGACTTTGAGTAAAGGAGGCATGGGTTGTTGTACTTGGGGTATGGAGTGACTTGACATTGATTGATTGATGGATTGATGGGACATCTCGTAGAGATTCCCTCATAATTCGCAATGCGCGGTGTTTTCTTCGAAATGAATGCAAACTGGTATCTTCCCACCTACGTATCGGTTCGGTGCGCGAGTCGCGCCGTTGGAACCGTGGCGACGGCGCGGTCGCCAACGTACGAGTTTCAGATCGAGCCGCCTCTGGTAGGCAGGACTTGGCTTAGGATCGTGCGCAAACGTCAGAACGAGTCGATGGTTGCTGGAATTCGACCGGAAGGATCACGAAGTCCTACAGGATGGTACGGTCCAGGTTACGAGTCTTACACTCATAGCTCGAACTGAGGGAATAGGTACTTCAAGCTCTTGTAGTGGGAGAAGAGCTCGAACCTGACCCTATAGAGATGGTACCTCCACACCTTCAGTGCGAAGACAATTGCAGCCAACTCCAAATCATGCATAGGGTGGTTCAGCTCATGGACCTTGAGCTAGCGAGACGCGAAGGCTACCAGTTTCCCGTGCTGTATCAGGACAACACCTAAGCTAATACGCGAAGCATCGGTAAATACAATAAATTCATCACTCCCAGAGGGAAGAGTGAGGACAGGAGTGGACATGAGGCGATCCTTCAACTCCACAAATGCTCGCTCATACGCGTTACTCCACACAAACTCTGCGCCCTTCTAGGTCAACCTGGTCAGCGGTGCTGCAATACGGGAGATCCCTGGATAAATCGTCGATAATATCCCGCCATGCTAAGAAAACTATGGATCTCGGACGCGTTCGTGGGCTAGCCCCACTGACGCACTGCATCAAACTTCGAGGGGTCCACAACAACACCCTCCCTTGTCATCACATGATTGAGGAACTTCACCTCCTCCCGCCAGAACTCACACTTCTTCAGCTTCGCATACAACTAGCGGGCACGGAGGGTCTGCAACACAATCTCCAAATGTTGCACATGCTTCTCATGGGTCCTCGAATATATCAGAATGTCGTCGATGAACACCACAACAAACTGATCGAGATATGTACGGAAGACTTCGTTCATCAACTACATGAAGACTGCGGGCACTTTGATCAGTCCGAAGGACATGACTTAAAACTCAAAATGACCATAGCACATCCTGAATGCTGTCTTCGAGATGTCCTCCTCTCGAACCTGAATCTGATGATAACCGGAACGCAGGTTAATCTTCGAAAAGAACTGTGCACCCTGCAGCTGATCAGATAAATCATTGATCCTCGGGAGCTGATAATTGTTATTGATCGTGACTCGGTTGAGCTCGCGGTAATCCACTCAGAGCCTCAATGAGTTATCCTTCTTCCTGATGAAGAGTACCGACGCTCCCTATGGGGAACTACTAGGACGAATGAAACCAAACTCACGCAACTCGTCCAACTGCCGCTATAGCTCTCGCAACTCCATCGGTGCCATACAGTACGGGGCCTTCGAGATAGGCGTGGTACCAGGCATAAGATCAATTTGAAACTCAATATGCCGGCGTGGTGGTAACCCCGGAATCTCCTGGAACACGTCGGAAAATTAGAAATAACTGACAATTGATAAACACTCACTGCCATTGGCTCCTCTACTGCACACGACATCAAACAAGACAACGACTCTCCTCTAGACTCGCAATTAACTGAAACTGTGGCAAGCCTGGTATATAAAATGTGACTGTCCTCGTGGAGCAGTCCAAGATGGCATGATACTCGACAAGCTAATCCATGCCTAGGATGATGTCGAAATCTGACATCGGTAGCACAAACAAGTTGGTGGGCAAGAAAATCTCTCCCACCAACACAGGGCAAGACGAATAAAAGCGGCCTAACACTGTAGTCTTCCCCAGGGATGTCGATACGGTCAACCGTTCACGAGCCGACTATGTCGGCAATCCAGTCGAACGATAAAATCCCTCAGATATAAAAGAATGCGAAGCACCAGAATCAAACAAAACTTGTGCAATGCACGCAGAGACGAGAAAAATACCCTCAACGACTCCTCTAGAGGGCTGCGGGTCCTGCTGAGTCGCATAGAATCTAGCTGAGCTGGCTGGGGAGGTGTCGGTCCCCTCTGAGGGTGCTATTGTTGCTACCGCTGGGGCGGCCTGTAATGCTGTCTCTACTACTATAGCGACCTCAGTGGCTGAGGTGGCTACGGTTGCTGCGCTGGGGTCGCTGCTGCTGTGGTGGAGGCTGTTGTGGCCCTCTTTGCTGCTGCTGCTGCTGAGGGCGGGGGCACTCGTGCATGCGATGCTCTGTCCCACCACATCCAAAACAAGTCCTTGTAAACGGCTACTTGGGTGGCACTGGAGGTGCCGCTGGTGCTGTTGGTGCTCTGGTGGATTGGTGGCTCTTGTGCCTCTGCAGTCGCCAATGCAGCTGGGAGCTACCAGAGAGGGCTTGCCTCTTCCGGTCTCTCCTCTGATCTCGATCGCTCTGTGCACCGGCCCACTCAATCTCATAAATCTGAGCCCTCCATACTACTGCCTGAAAAGTCAGGAGCTCATGCCCAACAACATGGTTTCGAAGATCGTAACGCAAGCCGTTCTCAAAACGTCGGGCCTTCCACTCCTCATCATCAACTAAATACGCCACGAACCTCGATAGCGCCACGAAACGAGCTGCATACTGTGTCATAGACATGTCTCCCTGCACCGAGGTATCGAACTCTAACGCTCACTACCGACGAATGTGGTCGGGGAGTACTGCTAGTCGAATTGATCAATGAAATGCTCCCATGTTCAGACGAAATTAGGCCTTGCAACACGGGTAAAGGAGGTCCACTAGTGCTCAGCCTCACCTTGGGGAAGAAATACAGTTAACCGGACCCGTTGCTGGGTCGTACATGCCACTGTATCAAAAATCTTCTCCACCTCGGAGCACCATCTCTTGGCTGCCGTCAGGTCTGGCTCGCCTTGGAAATGCGGGGGATCGAGCTGTCAGAACTCTTAAAGAAGGATGCTCGCCGTTCCTGCTCTGCCTGGACTGGCGAAACAATGGGGTGTCTGCCCTACCTTTGAAGGGCGGCCGTTATAGCTTGCAACATCTGCTGTAACTGAGAGATACTAATGGGTATGGTCGGATCTACACCAGTCTCAGGTAGAGGAGCGGCATCCTTAAGCTGGGGAGTAGGAGTCGCAGGTGGTGGAGCGGGAGTCGCAGGTGGTGGAGCGGAAGTCGTTTAGGTCACTCTCCTTGGTGACATGTCCTATAGGGAAGAACAAAGACGCTTATCAACCTTGAGAACTTTCGAAGCACGCACATTAGGGAACTAAATTGGAAGGTTACGCACTAGGGATGTAATTGTCCTAAGTTCATAACCGACATGTGATGTTGTTTGCAGTTATTCCCAAGTTATGATCTGATACTAACTTCTGTCACGCCCCAAACTCGGAAACTGGGCTTACAAAATTCCCGATCGCTGAATCCGGCGCCGACAGCCTCCGTAGTACCCCATTCTCGGCTCCTAACACCCATATACCAGGTTTCGATCCTGGGATCTATAAGGAGGATTTCTTAGCATGAATTTGATTCGTAATAAGTATAACTATAAGCATAACCCACAAACAATAGCCAAGACACCATCACAAAATCCACTATGATAAAAAACTTTAAGGTGTAATGCTTTAAAAGGGAAATACAATATCGATAATCAAAAGCTTCAGAAGTCGGCCGTATGCTCCAAGCTCAATGCTGTTGTGGCGTCCTAGCGTCACCTACACGCGACTGTCATGCATAAGCTTATAGAAAGCTTAGAGGGTGGTGAAAGTATGTGCGCAATATAAGCGTGTTCAGAATGCAATTCAGAGTAATGCAGAATATACTGGCAAATCCATGAATACTATCGGTCGTACCAAGGCTATGCGATGCAAGACATGAATGCTATCGGCCATATTAAGACCATGCGTTGCAAGGTGTGTGATGTCAGCCATACCGAGGCTAGGCCATGTGATGCGATATGCAACTCAAGCATACCAGTCATTTTCCTAATCCACATATCAATGTAGCTCATCACTAAAACATCAAATATCAGTACAATTTTCACTCTAGATAATCACCGGGGTTTAGTACACTCCAAATGGCACTGCCCATTTCCTAGGGGCGCAGTCCAAGTGAGCGTAAGAAACCTTACTATCTGCTTGGCTAATAGCCTGCCAATACCTATCTGACACATTGATAGCGGACCCATTTACGAGCTGGTCATAATCAGCCTAACAATTACCCCTTACGTCAGGCGGGTAAGGCCACACCCTCTTCCAACCGACCACGACGCAGTGGGAGATGCGGCCTCCTGGTATTTGGCCCTCTTGCGCTCATGTATCCACTCGGTCTCGACGTTGGAGTCATCCTCTAGTACAATCGGGTTTAGAAATTTTCACCCAGAGACATCTATGGCGCCTCGATGCTAATAATAGTATTTCCAGTGTCCAATCCTGCCATCCATGATATGCCTGTGGAGGCTACGACCCTGATGTCACTAGGGCCTAAAGTAATCACAACACACAATACAAGATGCATGAGTCATACAATCAAGTCATGCATCAATCCTACGCTTCATGTGAGACAATCTCTGCCTATCAGGGAGTCCCATAACAACCTGCCCAATGACATATGCAATGGTCAACCACATCTCATATTAAGCATGCAGATGATGCGTATGAGCATGCATCATGATGCTATGCTGTCACATACTCATAATCGGTATCGATAATTGACCTATATGCAGGGCGGGTTCCATATATGAATAGCCGATCTGACCATAATATAAAGATCGGCCCTCGGCCGTGGATATATCAAATCCGGTAGCACAAAGCCATCCGTCTACAGCGAAGATGGACCATGCAACATTAATGGGGCTCAATGATTTGGGTTAACCTACTAGGAGAATGATGAGAATGGGTCTAACAAGGCCTAAGGAAAGGTCACAATGTCGACATTTAACCATCATTGCCCATCAATGTGGACATTTAATCAACATTGCTCCCAAGGAGTGACCCACATATAGCCTAAAATATAGTGGGGCCCATGGCCTCACATAGGAGCCTCACTCAAGGGCCATATATGCATCACATTGGGCCTCACTCATGAGCCTCGAATACATCATACCGGGCCTCAAATATATCACGATGGGCCACGTCCCATGGGCCTTGAATACATCGCATCAGGTTACAACCCATGAGCCTCAAACACATCACAATGGGTCTCACATCTGGGCCTCAAATACATCATAATGGGCCTTATATACATCAAGTGTGTCACGCCCCAAACTCAGAAACCGGGCTCACAAAATTTTGATCGCCGAATCCGGCGCTGACAGCCTCCGTAGAACCCCATTCTTGGCTTCCGGTGCCCATTCACCAAGTTTCGATCCTGGGATGCTACGAGAAGAATTTCCAATATCAGTTTGATTCGTTATAAGCATAACCAAAGGCATAACCCACAAACAACAACCAAAAACTCCATCACATTTCCACTATGATAAAAAACTTTATAAGTACAATGAGCATAAAGGAAAATGTAATGAGAATGAACAAAAGCTCCAAGATGATCTGCTATGCGCTCCTGCCTCAGCGCTGCTGCGGTCCAATGTCACCTGCACGCAACGGTCGTGCATAAGCTTATAGAAAACTTAGAGGGTGGTGAAAGTGTGTGTGCAAGGTAGTAATATAGTTATGCAGTATCAGAGTAATGCGTAACATGTTGATGAATCCATGAATACCGTTAGCCGTACCAATGCTATGCGATGCAAGGCATGAATGATATCGGCCATACTAAGGCCATGCGATGCAAAGCATGAATGATGTCTACCATGCCAAGGCCATGTAATGCGAGATGCAACTCAAGCATACGAATCCTCATTTGAGTCCACATATCAATACGACTCAAATCTGGAATATCACCAGGGTCTAGTACACTCCAAACCAGATTGTCGCCCCATCGCGCGTAATGAGGTAAGTGGAAGAGACTTCACTATCCGCCTGTCAATATCGGGCTCGGCTCGTCGATAGCGGACCCATTTCTCGAGCTGGTCAAACTCAGCCTGGCTTTGCCCCATCCTCTTGGGCGGGTAAGGCTGCACCCCCTTCCAACCGACCACAACATAGTGGAAAGCGCAGCCGTCTGGTAATCGGCATTCGACGCTCATGCACTCACTCGGTCTAGACGTTGGAGCAACCTCTTGGTACCATAAGGGTTTATGGACTTTCACCCAGAGATATCTATAGCACCCCATGTAGAATAAGATTTTCGGTATCCAATCCTGCCAACCACGATACGCCTGTGGAGGCTACGACCCTGATATCGCTAGGGCGTACAGTAACTATATCACACAATGCGAATGCATGAATCATACTATCCGGTCATGCAGCAATCTTGCACATATCGTGCGCTCATGTAGGGCAACATTGCCTATCCGGGAGCCCCTAAATAATTTGTCTGAAGGCATATGCTATGATCAGTCACTTCTCATATCAAGCATACATATGATGCATATGATCATGAATCATGAAACTATACTAAACATGTTATATGGTGATGGATGCTGTTCATAACGAAGATGGGCCTAGACGACCTACAAGTATGGGCCTAACAATGGGCCTTAGGGAGAATCATAATGCGGACATTTAACCAACATTATTCTTATAATGTGGACGTCAAACCAACATTGCTCCTAAGGCACGACTATCACAAACATCATTACACAAACCATGGTAGAGTCATACGTTGTAATGGACTTGTGTACATCCAATTGGGCCTCGACCCATGGGCCTTAGATACAACAAATGGGCCGTATAATCATGAGCCTTATGTATATCAGGTGGGCCTCAATGGATGGGCCCTAACTACATCAAGATGGGCCTAATCATATGGGCCGATTCAAATGGGCCGATTGTATATCAAATTGGGCCCACCCTTATGTATTTGAGATCCGACCTATCCATAAGTTATCATAGAGATAGATGAAATGAAAAAAATTATTAGTTTAATTGGAAACTACCGTGGCCCTTAGAAGTTTGAACGGTGGATGTCACGGTACACTACTTAAATGGTGGGGTCCACTTGAACTTTAGATCTGGCTCACCACTATTTTCCATGCTGTAAAATGATCTCACAAATGGTTGGACGACATGGATATAACACATGCATCATGGTGGGCCCCATCATTTAAATAGTGGATGGTGTCGATATACATCAAAATGGGGCATGCGGGCTTGTTGTCTTAGTAGTGGGACCCACAGAGCTTGCTGTCGTCAGATGGTAATGGGTCCCACCATAAAAATAGATGGACGGCATGTGTGGAACACATTTATCATGGTGGAACCCGCAGCACATGCAGCGTGGCTGCCTCCCTTTTTAAGAGCAGAGGTGTGTCCCACGTAGGGCCCACCCTCATATATTATGTAAAGTATATAATATATAACATATATCATTTATATAGCTGCTGCTATGCAGCTTTATGTATTTTCATATATATATATATATATAAAAGGTAGCTGCTGCGGTGCAGCTTTTAGGCATTAAAGGGAGAGGTGGGTCCCACGTAGGGCCCACCCTCATATATATATATAAATATATACCATATCACATATGGTGCTGACGTCCAGGCCCTTGGACGACCTGGACAGTCACACACATCAAGGAGGGCCCCACACGTGGGGTGGGTCCCACCGTCCAAGGACATGGACACCACACACGCACCACGGTATGGCCCACTAAATGGATGGACGGTGTGGGTGGGTCCCATGGACCCCCACCGTGTTCACACTTCACAGTTAGCCACCCCGCTAGGGAAACCAAGACCTCAGCGTTGCAACGAGGTATCCTTCACTCAGTCTGTCAGTTGAGCTATGGGTCTGGGTGTGTCAGGGAGGGCCCCACATGGACGTGTTTGGATGTCACAAATATACCATGGTGTGGCCCCCTCAAAAGGGATGGACGAGGTGAGTGGGTCCCATGGACCCTACCGTTAGTTAACACTTCACTGTTGCCACCACCCCACGTCAGCCCATGCTTCACTACTGGCCACACCTACTGCCAGTACACACCTCACTGCCAGTTTACATTTCACCGTTAGCCACTCCACTGTCAGTTACATCCAGCGTCCCTGGACGGATGGTGTGGATGTACACCTCATCAAGGTGGGTCCCACATGGCCCACTTGCTTTGAATCAGCCTGATATTTGTGTTTGCACATCATCTAGGCCCACTGGATGGCCTGGATAAAACAGATGGACGACGTGGGCTAAAAGGGTGAGATCAAGGCGGGCCACACCTTTTGGGATGGCATGGGTAAAGTGCACACATCATAGGTGGCCATGAACATAGAAAGAGAGAGGGAGAGAGAGAGAGAGAGAGAGAGAGAGAGAGAGAGAGAGAGAGAGAGAGAGAGAGAGAGAGAGAGAGAGAGACATAGGCGAAGATGGAGGGGCCCTGCCACTATGGGCCCCTCTTTGATACAATGCCTACATTAAGGTGGGTCCCATCATAAGTGGGCCCTTACATCACAAAAAGATAAAAAAATGGAGATCCAAGATCACCCACCGTTTCTTCTTGCTCCTTAGGCTTCCTTTGCTCCTTAGCTTCGATCCTAACGGAATAGATGGGATTTGGATGGTTGAGATGGAGATGAGGGGGGTAGGAAGTGGGCCCACTTGTTGTTTTGGGAGGGCTTGGAGAAGCTTGATCTTATAGAGTTTTTTTGTGTTTGGGTTACTTGGAAAAGAAGGGAGAAATAAGAGAGAGAGAGAGAGAGAGAGAGAGAGAGAGAGAGAGAGAGAGAGAGAGAGAGAGATGGGTGAAGGATGTGGTGATGATGGATGTATAAGAGGCTTTTTGACTTTGGGGTTGCTTGGTGTAAGAAAAGTATGGGCTTGTAAGAAACTTTTGACTTTAGGGGTTGCTTAGGGAAGGGTGAGAGGTGATGTGTACTTGACATGATGGGATTGATTAGTTGAATGATTGATGTGACATATTATAGAGATTCTCTCATAATTCGTACGCACGACGTTTTGCTTACACCGAACGCTGGCCCACATCTCCTACCCAGAGTATCGGATCGGCGCGTGAGTCGCGGCATCGAAACCGCGGCGACAGTGCGGTCGCTAGGGTACGAGTCTTGAGTTGAGTCGACTCGGGTTGACGACGTGTGACTCAGGGTCATGCGCAAATACCGGTTAAGGGTCGAAGGTTGACAAAATTCGACCAGGAAGACCGCGGAAGCCTACGGAACGGTACGGTCTAAGATACGGGTCTTACAAAGTGGGCCGCATCACATGGGCCACACCAATGGGCCTCATATACATCAAGTGGGCCACATCACATGGGTTTCACCAATGGGCCTCATGTACATCAAGTGGGCCGCACCAATGGGCCTCATGTACATCAAGTGGGCAGCATCACATGGGCCACACCATCTACATCATTCATCTATTTTAGAGATTATTCTAGAGCATTTCCTAAAAAAAAATCATATCGAAAGATGTAACGACCTGTAAATTTTCGTACTATGGCTCGAGTACCACCTCGACCAGAAATCATTTAGGATTAAATCCTTTAGAAATTTAACAAAGTTAACTAAGTGCTAAACTCGATTAGCCATGAAATCCGTTGGAATCACTTTAAATACGATCTGTAAGACCCAAAACTTGCAAAATCATTGACTTTAGGTTACCCTAAAGTTTAGGATCAAACTCATTACCCGACTGCTTTCGGGAATGAATTGAAACTCCGTATCAGGTCTAGACCGCACATCGGAAGTCCGATGAACACGAAGTTAAGGAACTAGGACCGCCTCACTGGGCTTGACAACCATCTCGGAAATCAAGTCCAGACGATGTCCCACGACCATTCGCTCGAGTCCGGAGCGAGGGAGTGTGAAAACCATTATTTTCTTTACAAAATAAATATCTTGAATAGTGATCTGGCACCACTCGCTTGCGGATCAGTATTAAGCAACCAGACCATCAGAATCAGACCAAATTACACCCTCGGATCAGGAAAAATTTCAGGAACATTTACATGTACTTGAAATTTTGGATCATGGCCCACCAACCGTTGAACTGAAAATGGTCCGCCACGCGTGATCTGGGAATCCGAGCGAGACGAAAACATAACCCCACGTAGATCCATGAGTTGTGAACTTAAGTCTGACGTTTGGCTCAAGGAGGGCCGCCAGAAACCCTCTTTTGAGCTGGAACAACGCCGAATTGCTTATAATATAAGTGTACCTTGAACATGAGTCTATTCCGGAGAGTTTTTAGGCTATATAAGGGCCTTAGAACAGCCCCTCTCACAGCCATACGAATTTGGGATAAAAACCCTAAGGAGAGAGGAAAAAGAGAGAGAAAGCTTGAGGTTTGTGGGAGCATCTTCCTCCTACTACTTTCGATCACCACACGGGCTGCACCACCTCTTCCTAGACGCTTTCCCGGCGATACCGACTCCATTTTAAGGTGAGAAACCCTAACCCTAGATCTGTTTGGGTGAGTGAAGGTTATAGGTTATGAAATATCTAACCGGTTTCACTCTCTAGGAGATAAAACTGTCGAATACGGAAGCCCTTCAAACCTTGCTGATTTGTGGTGATTCTAAGGTGCAAGGTGAGGACTTTAGGTGTATAGGTTACGGTTCTCAACTACCCAAGAGCCACGTATGATACCCTCCATGTGGTTGTTTACTCTAACCACTCACTTATGAAACACATGTATTTATATCCCTATTTGTATTGCGCTCCATAACATGCTTTTTAATATGCTTTGTAACTTGTTTCATAACATGCTTTATAATATGCTTTATGACATGATTGCTAGTGTGCTTGGATTACTTTGTTTATCATGCTTTACTTCACATGCTATGGTTGGGAATTGATTGGGCTTGGGACTATGTCCATAGTCCAGACATCCGGTACCAGACTTAGAATTGTGGTTGAGATTCATCTCGCCACACATGATGTGTTTGGCGAACCCGTGTCGTACTTCGGTTGGCGATAGTGGTTGGCCACACGAAGTACTTCTGCGCTTCATATCGCTCAACTTGTTGTGCGCTCGAGCTAGCCGAACACGTCAAGTAACCCGTATGTCTTATGTATGTTCACCATGTTTGGTCGCTAATGCTTGAACCTAGGGTACCAAACTTACCAGTGAGAATCCCGTTAACCATGGTACCTCGATCCGCTAAGACTCATGAGCCGGGCATGGTGGTATGGGACACCGTGGTCGAGCTGTCAGCCTACGCTGGGGCCACGTGCCTCCCCGTAGTGACCAGTGAGCAACCAAACTCGTGAGCCGATTATGGTGGTATGAGACACTATATTCGCGTTGTCGGCCTACATTGATAAGGTGATGGGGGAGCGGTGCAACCTTTGTGCGTAACAGCCCTGACAGCCATTTGTAGTGATCGCGAGCATACTCTGAAATCGCAGTACGCCTTAGGGTTCGCCGCGGTATATAGAGTATGAACTAGGCCTTTTTTGGTATTGTGATGAATCGTTTAAGGGGTGATGGGAGAGTGGTGTAACCTTTGTGCGTAACAGCCCTGGCAGCCTCTGCAGTGACCTAGAAAACACACCATCGTCTGATATTAACTAGGATTGACGACCCTAGAATGGATCATGTTTGGGAATGATACAGGGGAGGTACCTTAGTTTTCCAATCCTGCTGTTTGAAATTGACTAATTAAAAACTCGGTAATCATGCTCATCATGCATTGCATGTGCCTGGAAGATGTGGAGCACTGTGGGATGAAAGCATGCCGCGAGCGTGAGATGGTGTCACATGAGGGAGTATGTCGGTGAGGGCATCCATCATACCTGCATCCATACTTGCATTAATAAGAGTAGCTAGGAATGTTTGACTTTACTGCTTTATCATTACTGCTTGACTGTGTTGATAACATGTTAACCTATGCTTTACTGTTCCATTGAGTTAGCTACTCACTCCCACGTTACAGGACGGTATTGCGCACACCAACTAGACTCTATCACAGGTTTAGACGAGCCGGCGACATAGGAGGTGGAGTCCGATTATGACGAGGATCAGGAGGAGTTCTCGTATATGCAATACTACGGCGGCTTCGACTAGGCTGCCGCACTGACGGGATTTGCAGGGATCACTTCTTAGACTATTTTTGACATTTTGATCACAAACAAACATATGTATATGGTAACTCAGATAGATTCATACTCTGGAGAACAAAAATGATGTTTGTATCTTTACATACATGTATATGTAGTTCAGTCTTCCGCTTGCCCTTATACAAATGATTGGAGTATGAATTACTATTTTTGGTATAATCACTCATGTTTATTGTTCTAACACAGACAACACTTAATCAGCATTATTGATGTTGCATAAGTGATGCGTTGGAACTCGGGAGTTGAGTTATACTCGACCCCCGATTTTTAGGGCGTTACAAAAGATCATCTGGACCATACCACAAATAACAGTGGAGATAATGATTTCTACCGTTTAAAATTCCTAGGGCCCACCATAATGTTTATTTTCCATCCAATCTGTTCATAAGGTCACAAAGACCTGAATTAACAAAAAAATAAATAAATTTCACATTGATCCAAAACTTCTGTGATACCAAAAGGATTTCAATGGTATTGGTTCAACCCCCCACTAATATTTGCAGTGTGGTCCACCTGATAGGTAGATCTGCCTTATATTTAGTCTCAAGCCTTAAGACGAGTTCATAAAGTGGATGGACAGTTTGGATAAAACAGATACATCTGCCCCACATGACACTGCCCAGATGGACGGTGTTGATATGAAATACATGCATTAAAGGTGGGTCCCACATATGCCGAAATAGACGGACGATAGGATATACAAATACATCACGGTTGGCCCCACCAGCATTTACTGGGTTTAAATCCAGTAGCTTTGAGCTGCGTGGGACCCACCGTCTGGATGGACGGTGTGATTAAACACAAATATCAAGGTGGGCCCCACCCCCCCCCCCCCACACGTGCAGGGTGGGTCCCACTTGGAATTTAGGTATATCTCATTCCCTTTGTTATGCCATAAAACGATCTCTTTAAATGGCTAGTCGGTATGGATTTAACGCATACTTCGTGTGCATCCCACAGGACCATCCAAGTACGGACGACATGGATTAACAATACATACATGCTAGGTGGGCCCCACCCCCACACGTATTGCACGTGTGGGATGGGTCCCACACAAGCCAAGTGGATGGACGGTTATAACACACATCTCTTGAAGGGGTCACTGAGCTTGCTGATGTTAATCCAGCAACTAAATAGCTGCTGGACGGTGTGGATTTTCATGGATGGGGTGGACCCACCATAATATCAAGCTGATATTTGTCATTTCCCTTCATCTGGGGTCTGTCCAAGAAGGATGGCCAGGATAAAACACCTTCATCAGGTGGGTCCACACAGGTGGACGACATGAATAAAATGCATACTTCATGGTGGGGTCCATTCGGGTGGGCCACACGGCCTCATCATCACTAAAAGAAATGAAAGAGAGGGAGTGAGAGAGAGAGGAGAGAGAAAGAGAGAGAGAGAGACATGGCGTGCGATGGAGGGACCCCGCTACTATGGGCCCTCCTAGGATTACAATACATATATCAAGATGGGTCCCAAATAGGATCCATACCATCAATCGGTAGGCCCTACTTAGTTCATCACAAAAATTACAATTTAACCCTACAAAACACCCACTGATTACCTTCTTCTTTAGCTCCTTAGAATCCTTGGCTCCTAAGCTTTGATTTTGATGGAGGATGATGAAGAATGAAGGGTTGGATAGTGAGATGTGGGGGTAGGAAGTGAGCCTTGATCTTTTCTCTCCTTAGAGCTTTTCTCTTATGGAAGCTTGGGAAATGTAGAGAGAATGAGAGAGGGATGGAGTGAAATGGTGTTGTAAGAAGGATGGGATGAGAGGAATGGGTAGTAGAAGAGAGGTATGGGTATGTGTAAGAGAGAGTTGACTTATGGGGTTGAGGTGGCAAGGGGTATAGGTTGCTTGTCTTTGTTGGTAAGAAAGGGATGGGAGAGGCATGAGTTGTATACTTGCTTGTAATTGATTGATTGATGTGATGGGTTGTAGAGATTCTCTTAGGATTTGTAACATGCTACGTTTCCTCGAAATATACACGAGCCCACAACTCCTGGTCTGGGTATCGCATTGGCGCGCGAGATGCGGCGTTGGAACCGCTTCGACGGTGTGGTCGTTATGGTACAAGTTTCGACATAGATATATAGGGTACGACTTATGGTCACACGCAAACACCGGTTACAGATTGCGGGTTGCCAAAATTCGACTAGGAGGACCGAGGGATCCTAAGGAACGATACAAACTAGGATATGGGCCTTAAAATTGTCATGTTTATGGAAAAGATGGGCATTATACTCGTGTTTGCTAATATCACAAATCTAATAAAGAAGCAATGCAGTAAAAGGCGATATAGTGACAATGATCACTTAAGTTAACACAGTCTAAGGAAAAGTTTCCAGTTGGTGGTATGATACTGCAACCACAGTATATATCTATTACGACAGATCAACTTTCAAAACCTATGAGGATGTGACCAATGGTAAAAAATTTCAAATGGGTAATGAAGTTCGATCAAAGGTTAATGACAAAGGAACCATGGAACTAGTGTTTACTTCTGGAAAGAATCTGATCTTGATGAATTGTCTAGGGATCTTCTGGGAAAACCTGGAATACGAGTGGTGTATGAGTCAGGCAAACTGATTCTGTCAAGGAATGAGAATTTTGTTGGAAAGGGATATGCTTGTAATGGTATGATTAAGTTTCCATTGAATGAAAGTAGCACTTATGCGTATACGATTGAATCTGTTGGACTATGGCATGGAAGATTTGTACATATACATCATAGTACCTTCAAATTCATAGCTAAGAATGTTCTAATATCATACACCTATAATGAGAATGATAAATGTAAAGTATGCATATGATCCAAAATGACAAAGAAATCACTTCCAAGTGTCGAGAGATCATCTCAAGTATTGGATCTTGTGCACAGTAATATCTGTGAGTTGAACGACATTCTTACTCGAGGAGGTAGAAGATACTTTATAACCTTTATTGATAATTACACTAGATATGTGTGTATACATATTAAAGAATAGAGATGAAGTGTTAAACATGTTTAAAGTATATAAAGTAGAAGTAGAAAAATAAATAAATAAATAAATAAAATTTCTTTGCAATGATAAAGGGGGAGAATACTTCTCTAATGAATTTTCTAAATTTTGTAAAAAAACATGGATTAACACACCAATGTACTACACCATACACACCATGACAAAATTGTGTAGTAGAAAGGAAGAATAGGATTTTAGTAGAAATGGTCAACTCAATGCTAATACAAGAAAAGTTGCCACCAAGTTTATAGGGTGAAGCACTACTTGCAGCATGTCACATTCTAAATAAAATTCTTTCTAAGAAAAATAAAACATCACCATATGAGATATGGAAGTGATGGTTTCGTTATTTTTACCGATGCTTCTAGAGTTGGCTTGGGTGCTGTTCTGATGCAACACGAGAAGCCAGTGGCGTATGCCTCGCGCCAGCTCAAGGTTCATGAGCTGAACTACCCCACGCATGATCTGGAGCTAGCAACTATTGTCTTTGCACTGAAGGTATGGAGGCATTATGTCTATGGGGTTAGGTTTGAGATCTTTTCGGACCATAAGAGCTTGAAGTATCTGTTTTCGCAGTCAGAGTTGAACATGCGGCAGAGGCGATGGATAAAGTTGTTGAAGGATTATGATTTCGACCTTCAGTACCACCCGGGCATGGAGAACGTGGTGGCGGACGTGCTCAGCTGTCAGTCATGAGGCTTGGTGGCACAGATGATGGTTCGAGAGTGGCAGATGCTCGAGGATGTTTCGGAGTTCGACTTCGAGTTTGGTCTGCATTCTTCAATGGTTCAGCTTTCGAGCTTGTCGAGTCAACCCTCTCTGGTTGCTAGGGTGATCAAGGCTCAGCAAATGGATGAATCACTTCAGGATTACCGAGAAGAGGCAGCATCCGTGGAGCAGTCAGACTGGCAAATTGGTTCCAACAATGGACTTTGCTATAGAGGCTAATTGTGTGTCCCGGACGTGCCAGAGTGGCGTCGTGATCTGATGACCAAGGCACACCGATCGAGACTAACCACCTACCTGGGCTCCACAAAGATGTACAGAGATATGATGAGGCTGTACCTTTGGTCGGGGGATGAAGTGTCAAATTGCTAGCTACGTGGCCGAGTGCGACACTTGCCAACGTGTCAAGGCCGATCTGTAAGTGCTATGTTTTCTAGCTCCTATGATCGTCAAATTTTGTAGTGCCAAAACCTCTTGGAATCTGTGTCTTGTGTAGCGCATCTACATATTCAAGACTGTGCTTCTCATGTACAAGAACAAAGGTCTTTACCTCAAGAACATCAAGTGTAGGATTACATCTTCATGTTCAAGTACAACACCAAGTGTGAATTCAATCTTTCAAGCTTCAATAGTTCAAGTTTTCAAAGCTTTGTCCAAGTCAAGACAAAGTTCTTTACTTTGAACCTTAAGCTCAAGCTTCAATGTTAGTCATATTCAAGCTTCAAAAGTCTCAAGTTCAAGCTTCGTGAACTTCAAAAAATGACTATCAATTGAAGCAAAAGAAGATTCAATGTTCATACATCATGAATAAGGTATGAATGACCCTAGATTAACCATAGGGTAGGTCATTTTGAATACATAATTCAAACTGGTTCATTTTATAAGTTCATAGTCTATTTTTCGACTAGTCTTATGCTATGTTCAACTAGTCCTAACACTGGGTCGACCAGTCTAAGAAATCCTCGACCAGTCCTAAGTTTGTTGATAATTTTTTAGATTTTTTGTTACAGCCTCGACCAGTCCTGGAGACTACTCGACCGGTCTTGTGAACAGTGCTCGACCTGTGGTCGACCAGTCCTGCAGGTTCGACTCAAAGTCCAGCAACTAAAATGAGTTCCACACGACCAGTCGTGGACAGGACTCGACCGATCATGGAGACCACTCGACCGGTCGATCAGGTCCTTCGACCAGTCGTGGAACAGTCTGATCTTATCGTGCTCAAAATTTCAAAAATCTGTTGGTCCTATGACCAGTCGAGCTAACCTCAGGACCAGTCCAAGATGCGATTTCTGCACTTATAAATAGAGCATGAATTTCATAGTTTGGTATCCAATTCAAGCAAAATCAATACTCCGCTCTAAGAGATAAGTTAGTGATATTCTTAAGCTATCTAGTTCTTATTTCATATTCTCTTTAATTAGCTTTTTACATTTGATTTTGTATTCTGCATTCCAATTTTATTTGAAAGAGGGATTGAAGTATTCCCATTTCTTGGAATCAAAATTACATTAAGCTAGCCCAAGGTGATTTAACTTAAAATCAATCTAGAACTTAGAACCTTTCATAAGTGAGTGTGAACATTGAACATCTACGTTGAACTTCTACTCTAAATTTGTTCTTCCGAGCTGCTTCAAAAAGAGAATATCCAGATAAGTATTTTACAGTTTTTGTAAATTCATTCTTTTGGTTTCATTGAGATTGTGACAGAAAAATCTCTTTCTTTTGGTTTGTCTGAGGTGATCCAAAAAACTCAGAGTGTAGGGTTTTTGAATTGTGTGAGCCCACTTGAAAGACACAATTGTGAGGGTTTTAGGTGAAACTTGAAAAACCTATTTTCATAGTGAACGCTAATATCCACTGTGTGAGGATATTAGGAGTGGAGTAGTTGTGTGACTATTTTTCTAAACAGTTGGTGTACACACAAGCAAACCACTATAAATTTTGGTCTAGTGGTGATTGATTGAATATTTCATTTTGTGGATGTTGTAATTTCCCTTTATGCATTTGTGGAGAATGTTGTAATTTCTTTTATGCAAGTGTGGGAATGTTGTAATAGCTTAGTTATTTTCTTTACTATTTATTTCTTTCGTATCCTCTTCGGTTTGAGTTTTTTATACTCACCCACGTTCTAGTAAGGTTGTCCTGTCATAAACCATTGGTTTTTGGTGTCAGGTTGTCCTTAGAACTAAGCTTGTACCAACCTCTCAATAATAGATTTTTGAGGTTGTTTTACATTTCTGCATTGTGGATTGTTTAAGTGCTATCTTTATTCATATTTGTTTAATTCCACAATTTTTTTTTTAATTTGGCAGTCCTATTCACCCCCCCTCTAGGACTCTTAGCTCGGCCTTTTCACGATCACTAGAGACCCCGTGGTCCCTTGCAGCCGTTGAGCGTTCCAGTGTGGAAGTGGGAGCATGTGTCGATAGATTTCATCATAAGTTTGCCGAGGACTCAGCGCGGTCACGATGCCATCTAGGTTGTCATTGATCATCTGAGAAGTCGACACATTTCATTCAGATGCGTGCATCCTGACATTTGGATCGGTTGGCAAGAATCTTCATCGAGGAGATGTGAGACTGCACGACATTCCGGTTTCGATCGTATCTGACCGAGACCCCAGATTTATGTCTCAGTTTTGGAGGAGCTTTCAGCAGGCGTGGGGTCTACTTTACTGCTCAGCACCGTTTATCTTCCTCAGACGGATGGGCAGACCGAAAGGGTCAACCAGATCCTTGAGGATATGCTCATAGCCTGTGTGATTGACTTTGCGGGTAGTTGGGACGAGCATTTTGCACCTTTTCGAGTTCGCGTACAACAAAAGTTACCAGGCGACCATTGGTATGACTCCTTTTGAGGCGCTATATGGTAGACCGTGTAGATCTCCTAGCTGTTGGACCGAGGTTGGAGAGCGTCATCTCCTAGGTCCCGATCTTGTGCTGAAGACATCAGAGGTTGTGGATATTATCAGGTAGAGGATGCGCACAGCTTAGAACCGACAGAAGAGTTTTGTTGATCGTCGGCGTCGACCCCTCGAGTTTGCAGTAGGGGACATGGTATATCTCAAGATCTCGCTTATGAAGGGCGTGGTTAGGTTTGGAGTGAAGGGTAAGCTTGCCCCAAGATTTATTGGACCTTTCGAGATTATCGACCGCGTGGGCGCTGTGGCCTATAGGCCTCCCTTACCTTAAGAGTTATCCGGGATCCACAATGTATTCCATGTTTCGATGTTGTGGAAGTGTGGGTCGGGCATCATTCCAGTGATTGATTGGAAGCCCCTTGAGGTCCGTGAGGATGCTTCTTACATTGAGCAGCCTATTCGTATCCTTAATCGGAAGGAGCAGGTTCTTAGGACCAAGGTCATTCCCCTGGTGAAGGTGCAGTGGGGTCATCATTCGAAAACTGAGGCATCTTGAGAGTGCGAAGCAAAGATTTGAGACCGCTATCCCCATTTGTTTGCTGATTGATTGTTATATTGCTTTATGTATTGCCTTCTCCTGTGATTGTTGATGATATGTATGATGATGTTTATGCATTTCCTTTTCACTTGGTTTTGGCAATTTCGAGGACAAAATTTCTTTGTTTGTGGGGAGAGCTGTAAGACCCTATCCCGAGTATCCATTTCATTCCCCTAAGCCCCGTGGTCCTACTGGTCGAATTTCGGCGACCCGCGACCTGTGGATAGCATTTGCGATCATCCTTAAGTCACGTCATGTAGATCCGACCCGGATTGACTCGAAACCTATGTCATTGCGACCACATCAGCGCCGCTGTTCCAACGCCGTGTCTCATGCATAAATCTGGCGTGTGCATCTTGACTTATCAATCTAAGCATTTCTCGGCCATGCATTATGTGGTGGGACCCACTTGCTAGCTTGCACGTTTTTCAAGGTGTGTCCCACCTAGCAACATTTTTCTAGAAAGCCTATGCCTAGCCTACTCTACCTAGCTAGTAACCCATCATAGACTAGCCTAGGCTACCTTTCCTAGAGAGGCAATCATGTGCCTTGGGCTTCACCCCCAATGCACCATCATTTGGTTGTTCTTCCCTAGCTTAGAGAGAAATTATTACTTAGATATACACTCTCCTCTCTCTCTCTCTCATTCTTCCATTCCTCCTTTCCTCCATAGCCAAAAATGTCCAAGCTTCCCTCTATACTCCAGCCCCTTCTTCCCCATTTTCCCCTCCATCTAGCCCTTAGAAATCTCATCTACACCCTTGAATCTTCTTCCCTTGGAGCCTAGAACACCATCCTTGAAGTTTTGAAGGCATCTTTGGAGGTGGGTGCAACCTAGAAGATCATCTCTTCTCCTTCTTATTCCTTTCTTTTCCTAGCATGCATGGAAGCATGTAGGACCCACCAATCCATGGTGGAGGTCCTACATGACTCCTAGGATAAAGGCCAAGGGCCTAGATCCTACACAATCCATTCTATGGTGGGCCATTCTCCATGGACCAACCATGATGCTTTCCTTTTATTTCTTGCATCTCATAGGCCATGTAGGCCTTTGCATGTATGTAGGGAAGGTGTCCCTACCATTCAGTAAGTTTTCTTGATGTATCATAGTATACATGTATCATACAACATAGTGGAAGGTGTGGATTGTGGTGTGAAAGGTCCATTAGTGGTGGGACCTTCCACCAATGGCCGATCTCTCTCCTTCTTCTTCCTTTCTCTTTATTTTCTTCTGTGTATTTTTGATGATGTGTGGCCCACCAAGGAGGTTAGCAACATCTTAGACCCATAGCAAGATGGGACGTCCAAGCCCACCATTGTTGGACGTCTAGGCCTACCATGCATGCATGAGTTGGGTGGCCTCCAAAATGGTTTTTGCATGGAGGATATGGTGAACTCATGGGTTTGAAATTTTGCTAACCCATCAAAGTAGACCCCACATGATGGATCAGGGCAATAAACCCTTTGATTTAATTATATGGGCCAAAATATGGACAACACATGTTGCTGTCCAGATTTCAAGCCCAGTTGGAACATGACTTTTGAGCTGATGTTTAGATCTGTTTGCATGTCCTTTTCTTTCAAATTTCTTTGGGGATTTTGTAGTTAGTGGACTCCACTTTGATGTGGAATGGGGCCCACACCATTTTTCCCATGCTTAAGGCCCATGGGGTGGGCCAAAGAGGGCTAGCTGTCCAGAAATTTCTGGACAGTTTAGCAATACTGTATGATAGAAATGAGTATGTTTACCTTATTTTCTGGAGTAAGTGGGCTACCCCAGTGGACTCCACTTGCTGTCCACATGTGGGAGTACCCTTCCCACAAATTTTCTAGGGGTTTGGATGAGCTTAGGCCCACCTCATGTGGTGCTAAACATGGGGTTAACATGATTTTTGCAGTAACCAGATTTTTGGATATGTATTGCTGTCCTAATTCTTAAAAATATTTATCATATCTGTAAAATTGTGAAATTAATTCCTAAGGTGACCCACCCTTGCCAGGACCCACCTAACTAGATTTGGGGCCAATTGGGCCACTGGATTTCAGTGTAGGGGCTGGACCGGCCCACCTGGCTGGACGTCCATGGTGGTGATGTCCAGCAAGGCTGGCCATCCACCTTGATTGTGGCCCACCATGATGATGTATTTTATCCACATGTCCATCCATTTTGTGACCCACTTGGACGTGGCCCACCTTGCTGTGGAACGTCCAAGGTAGGGCCCACCGTGTGCATTGGTATAGGGTTGGGCGTCCAGTCTATTGGACTGCCCAGGCCCAGCTGTGGGACGCCCATGGTGGGTTGCTGCTGGACTTTGGTCTAGCAGTGTGGCCCACCTACTTTTTTGTGTTGTTAGGTTCACTCTTGTGTGGTGGGACCCTCTCACCTTATTGCTGGACCACTTGGATTCGTGTCCCAATCAGATGAACATTTTCTGGGCTCCAGCAGGCCTATAAAGCTGGTAGAATAAAAATCTAGCAAGATGTTATAAATGTACATGGCTTTTGGGTTGAAGTTTTAAGGAGTGGAGCCCACCATATTGTGAGGACTTTGGAGGGATAAATTCATGCCTTTAATCCCCAAATTATGGGCTTAATTAATGCACTCTTGAGGCCCACCATAGTTGGGTTATTTGGGTCCATGTATGTAATAAGATTTTTGGACTCTTTAGGCCCAAATGGGCTGGAACCTTCTAGATAGGCCCAGTGGACTCTTGAGTTATATTCCCCATGATATTGTGTTGGGTTAGTGGGCTGGATTATACGAGTGGTTGGGCCCTTGGTTTCTCACCAAATCAACTATATCCTTGGGTTAGAATGTAGGCCCAACTTGCTTGGTTAGAACATTATTATTGCCCATGTGGTTGGGGTAATTGAAATAGGGGTGAAGACGGCTTGAGTTGAAGAAGGAATATGCCAATATGTCTTAGAGGGGGTGAATAGGACTTTTTAAAACTTTTATGATTTATAAACAAAACCTACTTCACTAATCCTATGATCATGCAATTCTCAGGATTACTCAAATGTAACTCTATTGGCTTCCAAGCCTGGTAGAGGATCCAATCACAAACTGTTTAAAGAGTCAACAATATAAAGTCTAGTTCATGATGGATATGACTGTGTAGGTGTATGAGAAGTGATCAGATATTCAGATATGAAAATATTAATGCAAATCACTCAATCAAAATAACAATCTCAAACACAGTCATTTTATAGTGGTTCAACGATAAGTCTACTCCACTCCCAGCTGCCGCACTCAACCCCTGAGTGTACCGAATTTCACTAAGGAGGTTTCCCACGGTTCACCTCAAACTTAAGGTTTTAAATCAGGTTCACCTTCAACCTTTACAACCTACACTGAGGCTGACTGTTTATGCTCTCACGAGCAAAGGTCAACACAACGCACCCACTTTTAGGCA
The DNA here is from genome assembly GCA_021015155.1 of Magnolia officinalis. Lineage (NCBI taxonomy): Eukaryota > Viridiplantae > Streptophyta > Magnoliopsida > Magnoliales > Magnoliaceae > Magnolia > Magnolia officinalis. Next base: position 42,375,562 of record JAJHSJ010000007.1, read on the forward strand.
CACTGGCCAAGGATCTTCCATAAGGCCCTACTGGAGGTTTCTATACGGTTGACCTCAAATCCTAAGGTTTTACCCGGTTCACCTAAAACCCAAAGTTTTACTGGTTCACTCCAAACCAGATGTTTATGCTCTCCATAGAGCAAGGGTCCACACAACGCACCCGGATGTTTATGTTCTCCACAGAGCAAGGGTCCACACAACGCACCCACTACGTACACTCTCGCCGGAGGCCTCCTTAAGGACTTCAAAGGATGAGAACCACTTAAGACCAATCCTAGAAAGGAATTATCACAAGTATCCTCTTGGACTCTGGATACTTACAAGTAAGTTGATGAGTCCCATTCAGCGCAATGACGAAGATCTCCTCCTTGTTGTTGAAGAGTCTTTGGCTCCCTTGATCCGCAACACAAAAGATATACCAGTACTTGGCTTTGGGTTAGGTCAAGTTTATGTTGGAATCCTACTCTCTAAAGGTTTTCCTATAAGGAAGGTAGAGTAGTTCCAATCTTATGCATTTAAGGCATCCCAGCTTAATGATTTGCCATTAAGGTAGTAGCTGGAGGATCCTTGAATGCGAAAGTTCATTCCCCAATCCACTCTATTGAATGTCAATGGTGAGGGTGGATTGGAGGATGAACTCCCTTGAGAGAAAGGGCTTTAGATATAAGATATAAGTTGAAACACTCAAAAGCTCTCTCTTCTTTCTCTCACAGCAACAAAAGACAAGTCCTCTATATAAAGGCAAAAAGTTCCAACGGATATAAAACGGTCACATTTATGACAGAGTTTGATATCATCGAGCAGGTTCGATATCATCGAGCGTATACTCTCGATAGCATCGATGGTCTGCTCGATGACTCGGACTCAATGTCATACGCTTTTGAAACTCTTTGCCAATTGGTCGATGAATCGAAACTATTGTCGATGTCATCAGATTTTGAACTCCGATTCTATCGATGACAGGTTCGATCCATCAACACTTGAAAAATGAGAGAGACTTGACTTTAAAATATTTCAAGTTTTCATGAGTGATCAGGGAACCATCGAGATCATCGGAATTTGAATGTCGATGATATCGAGATCAGAGTCGATGCATCGATAAATCCAACGGATTTGACTTTAAGCTTGGTGGACGATTTATGTCTTTGTTTGATGCAATCGACCTGGTGTCGAAATCATCGATATTTGAATATCGATTCTATCGAAGTCCCCCCGATAATAGTTAAAAACGACCTGAAATATCTGCTGTAAGAAATGCGCGCCCTCGATCGATATCATCGATGGACATCCGATCTTATCGATATTTGAATTCAGATCATATCGGATGGTCATCGATATATCGATGGAATTTGAGATTTTCATTAAAAAATAGGGGCGCCGAAAATCTGCCTGTCGATCTTATTGAGCCACTCTCGATGGACTCGAGATTTGAATATCGATGATATCGATATGTGTATCGATGCATCGATAATTCGTCCAGATATGTTGTGAAGTTGCTGAAATTATTTAGTGCTTATATCGATGATATCGATAGGTGTATCGATACATCGATAAATCCGTCCAGATGAATATTTAGTTGCTGGACATTTTTGGTCCTCACATCGATAATATTGTTAAGGTATCGAGGACATCGACAGTGCAGGTCGATCATATCGAGGGTGCTTCGATAAAATCGACAAGGCGAGAAAAACTTAGAGATTTTCCTATTTTGAAGAAAGTTTTCTCACCTTAAAAACCCTATGATTTCTAACTTTTTTTTAAGGGTTTTCTTTACCTGATGTTTTGGGTCATGGGATGTGAGGCTTTAGATTTACCTGTGACGAGCTTGCACACATCTAGTTGAGGCAAACACTTGAATTGATCATTCTATCGAGCTCTATAGACAGTCTGACCCACCACTTACGTAACTTGATAAACCAGGGCACTTCTGTAATGGGTTTCCCACTAGGCCCACCACAATATATGGATTTGGTGACCCTTATGCTGGGCCCTAATCTCCCTTATGGGTCCATGGTATTGCATATGGGTTGGGCTATGTATGTTGCTCTTTGGACCTATGTATTGAATAGGCCTTGGGCCATTTATTTGAGGCCCAATATGAATGTGTGTGGAATGTTATGGCTGTCCATTTCTTATTAATGGTGATGTTTGGGCCTTGGGCCTTGATCCGTGATTGATTAGTGATGGGCTACCTTCTTGGGACAATTGTGGTTAAATGTCCACATTGGTGGCCCCAAGGTAGGCCCACTTGCTTTTATGAGTGATTAAAGGTCCACCATAGACCCTAGCTAGGCTCGTTTCATTTACTCAGACCCATGTCTTTGTCCTTAGCCTTGTGGGCTACCCCAGACTATCGGGCCCCCACTAGAGGTTGATTCCTTATGGAAATTCGTCTAAGTACCTAGACCTAGTCCCTTCTTGGATAGGCGGAGAGTACGACATCGTACATCACCACATGACGCATCTTGTTCATCTTCATGACCCATATACGTCATTGCGTGCTTGGTTGACATTGTATGTGTGGTTATGGTTGTGCCATTGGGCAAGATATTATGGATTCCCAGAGGGATGGAGTTCCCCTCTTGAGCACATAGGATACTTGGAGCTAATGCATGACTGGTATGCGTGATTCATGCATTTGGCATTTCATTACATGGTTTATATTCGCCATTTCTTCATCAGGGTCGTAGCCTCCATAGGAGTATCGTGAATGGTCGTATTGGACACCAAAAATATCTTTTGAGCATATAGGGCACTTAGGATGTCCTTGGGTGAAAGCCCCTAAACCTTCGTGGTACCAAAAAGACGCTTTAACGCCGAGACGGAGTGGAAAACATGAGCGCCCAAGTGTCTTATACCGTTAGGTCACGTCTCCCACTATCGCGAGGTCAGTTGAGATGGGATGTGACCTTATCCACCTGAGTGAGTGGGCATAGCTAGGCTGAGTCTGACCAGATCGTGAGTGGGTCCGCTACCGTCGAGCCTCTTGGTGATTGGTTGTCCACAGGTGGGTAGTAAGGTCTATTACGCTCGCTTGACTATGCAGGTCTTGGAGAGCGGCAGTCAGCCAGTAGTGTACTTGACCCCGGTGGTTTCCTAGAGTGGAACTGTATGGATATGTGGACCGGATATGAGGACTGGCATGATCGAATTTGCACTTTACATATGGCATTGGCTACGTAGGCCTCTTGTGCATCACCTTGGTATGACGCCCAGTACTCATATGTTGCATCGCATAGCCTTATGATGGCTTACTGCATTCACGCTTGGTATAGCATAGCCTTGGTATGCTGTTGACATTGATGGCATTCATGGTTCATGCCACATTTTTGCATTCTCTGATATTGCTTTCCCAACACAGTTATTACACACACTTACACCGCCCTCTAAGCTTTCTATAAGCTTATGCACAATTGATGAGTGCAGGTGATTTTAGGCAGCAGCAGTAGCTGAGGAGGAGCGTTGGAGCGTGTCGAGGACCTTTTGGAGATTTCCCTTTCTCAGTTCTTGTATTTCCTTTTCGAGCCTATACCTTATATTAAAGTTTAAATTCTTAGTGGATTTTGTAATGTGTTCCTGTAGTTATTTTCTGTGCTTACGTTGTTATGATCTTAGGTATGCTCTTTATGTTATGAAATCCTCCTTGTAGGATCCTAGGATCGAAACCTGGTGAATGGGTGCCAGGATCCGAGAATGGGGTACCATGGAGGCTGTTGCGGTCGGAATCGGCAATCGGGTTTCTCGTGAGTCTGGTCATCGAGTCCGGGGCGTGACAGTATGCCTTCATAGGGTATGCACAAAATAACAAAACATATAAATTCGAAGACCTAGAGTATAACACTATTATAGAATTCAGAGACGTTGAGTTCTTTGATAACTTACTATCCTTAAAGTCAAAGCATAATAAAGTCCAAACTCCTAGTAGAGAACTAGTGAGTATAGCTCTACGAGAGGTGAAAGCTCCAAGCGAACCTTGTAGGAGCCAGAGGGTAAAAATAGAAAAGAGTCTTAACACTGATCAGATAGACTATCAGCGTATCTTTTTTCCATCTTATAGAAAGAGATAGAGAAAAAGTTATCAGAAAAATACCTATAATAATAACTATACAAAATGACCCTAAAACATTCAGTGAGACTATGTCTTTTAGAGACTTAGTTTTTTGGAAAGAAGTCATTAACGGTGAAATGGAATCTATAATATAAAATCAAACATGTGAACTGGTAAACTTACGTCCAGGTTCTACACCCATAGTTATAAGTAGTGTTTAAATATTGACGATATCGGCCGATATATCCCACTATCTTGTATCCCACTTGTACGATATGAAATATGAAAGTAGTGGGATATATCTCACATGTTCGATCCAGTGAGCATTTTTTATTTCTGATCATTTTGTCCTATAAATCATGTTAAATTAGTGTCAAATTGTTTGCATGAAAATTATGGATTGAGAGCTTCGATTTCGAGATTTGTAAGAGAATGATCGAGTTATGACAAATTGGAAATTTTTTTTTTCAATTTGTCGCAAATCGGTTGCAATCTTTATGTCCAAACATAAAATCAAACATGTATGTAACCTGATCTAGTGATTCTTCTTTTGCTTTTGAATGTGTTGCTTGTGTTTCCACACGTCTTCTTACATTTTGTAATTATATGAATATACTCGCATCAATTCAATTAGACAACGCATAGATTAAGACCCCATACAAAGAAAACTTATTATGTGTATTTATTTTTTTTGTAATGTTTTGATTTGTAAGTATGTATTTATATATTTTTTAACATTCATTGAAATTTCATTGAAAAATTTGACCGATTTATAATGTTTCTAAATGTTTCCAACAACAGCGATACATTATGCGATACAACATATATATCCCATGCGATAACCGATACGTATCTGTATCCCAAGGGTGTGATACATAACACGATATCGATATTTCAAACACTGGTTGTAAGTGGGTATTTAGGAAAAAAAATATCACACTGATGAGACTGTCCAAACTTTTAAAGTTAGATTAGTAGCTAATGGTTTAGACAAGAAGAATTGATAGATTATTTTGACACATATTCTCCAGTGACTAGGATAACATCCATTACGGGTCGTTTGGCACCATGGATTGGAGGGGGTTTCAAATCCCCTGGTTGTTTAACAACATAAAGTAACTGTGGGTTTCAAATCCAGGGGGTTTCCAATCCCCTCTTTGAGGGGGTTTTTAATCCATGGTGAGAGCTTGGATTACACCTAAAATCATCTTAATAGTTACAGGTGTAACATGTGTGTCACTATACACTATCATTCTATTGGGCACATGGCCCACTAATGATGATCAACACCTTCCAAACATTGTACATGTAAATCAGCACCATCCAAACATTGTCCATGTAAATCAATGATTAAGAATCATTGGTTAGTCACTCAGACATGATCCTGTGCTTATGGCCCATCTGAGACTTGGATTTTCATCATTTTCGGGCAAAACATATATTTCAGTGGGCTTATCACAGCCATTATGTCAATAATTACATATCTCACTAATTAGAGATATTAAAGTTGATCTAGTAATTAAATTCAAACCCCTGTAAATATACCATGTATAGGTACTTTTGGATCAAAGTTGATTCACACTCCAGGGTGCCAAACACAGTGGGAGGATTGCAAATCCAAGGGGTTTCTAATCCCGGGGGTTCCGAATTCAGGGGGTTCCAAATCCACACTCCCAAACAGGCCCTTAGGATTTTATTTGCGCTATTATCCATACGTCATCTTCACATCCACCAAAATGGATGTAAAGACTACTTTCCTAAATTGTGACCTCAATGAGAAGGTATACATAGAATAACCCGAAGGGTTCGTTCTACCAGGAAATGATAATAAAGTTTGTACATTGATTAAATATTTATATGAACTAAAATAAGTACCTAAATAATGGCATGAGAAGTTTGATTCAAAAGTATTATCTCATAGTTTCATGTATAATGTAGGTGACAAATGCATATATTCTAAAGTTAATGGTAACTGTGTAATTATTATTTGTTTGTATGTTAATGACATGTCAATAATCAGTAATAAAATGGAAGGTGTAATTAAAATAAAGAAATTTATATATTTCATATTCAAAATGAAGGATCTTGGACATGTGGATACCATCCTATGTATCAAAGTTAAAAAAACATAGTGAGGGATATGCGCTGTGTCAATCTCATTACATTGAGAAGATACTAAATAAGTTTAATCACCTTAAAATAAAAGAAGCAAAAACCCCATTTGATCCAATATCAAGTTGAATGAGAATAACGGAAGATCAGTTGCACAACTTGAGTATGCAAGTGCTATACGCAGTTTAATGTATGCTATGCAATACATTAGACTATATATTGCATATACTATGAGTAAATTTAGTGGGTTTACTAATAACCCCAGTGTGGAACACTGGAATGCTATCAATAGAGTTCTTGGTTACTTAAACGCAACTAAAGACTTGGGGCTATTTTACTCAGATTTTCCTACTGTATTGGAATGATATGCCGATGCGAGTTGGATATCGAGTGCATGAGACAACAAGTCTAGTACAAGATAGGTATTCACCCTAGGCGGTGCAGCTGTATCTTGGAGATTTAAGAAATAAACATGCATAACTCACTCGATTATGGAGTCTGAGTTTATAGCCTTGGCTGTAACAGGTAAAGAGGTTGAGTGGCTTATGGATCTTTTATTAGAAATCCTTTTTTGTGTGAAGCCTATACTGGCCGTGTCACTACATTGTGATAGTGAAGTCACATTAATTAGAGCCTACAACAACACTTATAATGGAAAGTTTAAACATATAAGTTTATGGCATGAGTATGTAAGACAATTGATTTAAGATAGAATCATTGGAATTTTATATTGAAAATCAAGCAATAACTTGGCTGACACTTTTACTAAACCTCTAACGAGAGAGATAGTTGTAAGTGCTTATATGTTTAGCACACATAATGTTATCAAAATTCATAAACCAAGATACACAAAGATACTAGTCAAATCACAAGTACAGTCAGATCGTAAGTATACTACATCTCATGAAGATCAGCTCAAGATTGGCTCAACATTTCAAGTCTTAAATGATGTCGCTCGGTTTCAAGTTTATCAAGATTAGAAGATCTCTTTATTAACCAACCAACAGGTATAATGACCCTAGAAAGACCTTAGGTTAAGTGCTTTCAAATTTGTTTAAAATGGCTTGTGTACAGTGTGTTTTCACTAAAGTTCGGCTAACTTAGCTTTAGGTTCATCCATCCTAACTTCTTCGACTAACCTAACTTCAGGTTTGGGTGATTTTTTCAGATTTGAATATTTAAAAATTTCGTTGCAAATTCGACTAGCCTAACTCTAGGTTTGGCTAGCCTAACTTGAAGTTCGACTAGCCCGAAGGAAGTTCGGGTCATTTTCCAGCAAAGAATTCTTGGATTTTCGAGAGAATTCAGCCATCTAAATTTTGCCTTGGGTCAGTCGAATTTTGGATAAATTTTATACCGCGCAATCTGATAGCCGTTGGAACAGAATCATTTAAAATCCGGCCAGCTGAACCTATTCTTAGGCTAGCCCAATTTCTAAATCCTTTGGTTATACATAGGGATCTTCTCTCATTCAATTTTATAACAAAATCCACTCAAAAACCTTCTGCAAGTTAGAGAGAAGCTCAGGTCCTGAACAAGTTATTTGTGTAGTATTTATAAATTTACTTTAACTCATTCAATTCTCTTTCTCAAGCTGATCTCAAATATATTTTAGAGAGTGATCTCTACTCCTCTTGAGAAATAGAGAATTGAATTTGAAGCATTAGAGTTGTCATTTTATTGAAATATATTTAATCTCTATATTCATTCTGGTTGAGCAAATATTGCCTCCTTTACACTCAAGAAAGAAGATTGCTGCATCAAGCTTCAGTTACATCTTCGAATCGACGTTTGAAGATAAGTACCTTGTATTTATTATTGTTTCATTTGGAATTTTTAGAGATAGCCTAGAAATCTCTGTGGGTTATTTTATGATAAGCTTGTGAAAAATCACAAAAGGGATTTTGTTGTGATAGCCCATGAAAATCACAAGAACTATATAAGGTTGTTAAGGTGAACCTATGAAAATCTTGAAATAGTGAAAGCTAAAATTACGAGGGTAGTAATTTTGGGAGTGGAGTAGGTGTGTGTTTAAGCACTAAACCACTATAACCCCCTGTGCCTCTGTGGTGATTGCTTATTTCATTATTTGTGGTGAATATTATATCTATTTCATTTTGTGTGGTGAATGTTGTATTTATTTTATATTTTCTTACTGGTTTAGAAGATTGATTTTAAATACGTCGTGAAATAAGGTTGTCCTACCTAAAATTTTAAGTGAAGGTTGTCCTACGAATTATTTGGAATCAAGGTTTCAATACTTGGGTGATTGAGATTATTTATTCCGCTTTATTTTGAGAATTTTGTACTGTCTTATTCACCCCTCTTCTAGGATATCGATAGCTCGTCTTTTCAGTAGTAAATGCAACATTTAGAGGGATGGGGTTGAAACTCTTCGACCAAAGTTCAACCAGTAAAGAAAACCCAACCCAACCTAAAATTAGAAAATCTTTAAGTTTGGGTTCAATGGGTAAAAATAAATTACTGATATGTGGAAAGTTTCAACACTAATTATATAAAACTTCATCTATAATAGATAAGTACTGAGCGTTATAGATAGAGGGTTGAGTCTTAGAAATCGAAATGAAATTCAGTCTAAAGGACAAGTGTCTTAATAGTAAAAGTGACACTAGAAGAATTTCACCTATGTGAACATAGAGATAGTGTCGTCTCTCATGAAAGTTGGAGTTTCTCTCAGGATCGTTCATAAAATATGATAAACACATCTCCATTAATTGTGCTGAGCAAGTGTAACAGCCCGGATTTTCCCCAACCTGGAATTAGACGTCCTTAGGCAATGGGTTGCTCCTAACACCTTATTAATTGTCAGAACTGAACCCCACAATCTAAAATCACTTCTGAACCCATTTCCTTCACAAATCCCACCCTCTTGTTCTTTCAATTTTTCTAAGCACTTTCATCCTAGACACTATCCTAAACTAGCTAAGTAGTATAACTTGGATCACTTTATATACAAACTACAAAGGCCCAGGTACCACCTCAGACAGAAATCATACAGGACTAAATCCTTTAGAAATTAGGCGAGAATTAGCTAGTGTGAAACTAGAGTACCTGTGAAATTAGCACCAATCACTTTAAATACGATCTGCAAGACCCAAAACTTGTAGAATCATTGACGCTAAGTTATCGTAAAATCTAGGATCAATCTCATTACCCGTCTGCTCTCGGGAGCATCTCGAAACTCCGTATCAGATCTGGACCGCTTGTCGGAAGTCCGATTAACACGAAGTTAAGGAATTAGGATCGCCTCGCTGGGCTTGACTACCATCTCGGAAATCAGACCCAGATAGTATCCCACGGCTATTCGCTTGAGTCCGGAGTGAAGAAGTGTGAAAACACTTGTTTCCTTTACAAAATAAATATCTGGAATAGTAATCTGGCACCTCTCGCTTGCGGATCAGTTTTAAGCAACCAGACCGTCAGAATCAGACCAAATTACACCCTCGGATCAGGAGAAATTTCATACACATTTACATGTACTCGGAATCTCCGATCGAGATCCGCTGACCGTTGAACTGAAACTGGTCTGCCACGCGTGATCTGAAATTTCGACCGAAACAAAAACTTAACTAAATGTAGATCCGGTGTTGGTGAGCTTAAGTCCGACCTTTGGCTCAAGGAGGCCCGCCAGAAGTCCTCCGTTGAGCTGAAACAGGTCCGCTTTGGTTATAACCTAAGTATACTTTGACCTGGAGTCTATTTCGGTGAGTTTTTAGGCTATATAAGGACCTTAAACCCTCTCTCATGGCAGCCATACGAATTTGAGAGAAACCCTAGAGAGAGAAGAGAGAAAAGAGAGAGAAAGTGTGGGAGCAGTGGGAGAATCTCCCTGCCACTCTTTCCTGTCGCTATACGAGCTCCACCACTCCATTCTAATCGCTTTCCCGGCGATTCCAGCTCCGTTTTTAGGTAAGAAACCCTAACCCTAACCTGTTTTGAGGTTTTGATAGTTGTAGGTTATGAAATAGCTAACCTACTTCATTCTCTAGGTGGCCAAACTGCCGTATACGGAAGCTTAGCAAACCTATCGACTCCGTTACAATTCTACGACAAAAGGTGCGGACTTTAAGTGTATAGGTTATGGTTTTCAACGCTTTCAATGTCAGATAATGATAAATTCATGATCTGCATGCAATTGTACATGTACAAAGTGCTGTTTGTTTTTCGTTTCGATTAAAGATGAAAAATATGAAATTCTACATACTCTAGGTATTTGTAGAAAGTACTGTATACGTACAAATTTTGGAAATGTGTTTGACATGATTATTTGTTGTATGAATATATTACGTATGGATAAAATACTGATTTGGCGAAAGGACTCGCCCTAATACATGATTTGCTTTATGCATGTATGTTGAAATTGTGTATTCTAGAAAATACCGTATACGTATAAATTTTGGAGATGTATTTGTCATGATTATTTGTTGTATGAATATATTATACATGGGTAAAATACTCGCTTGGCAAAAGGATAGCCCTAATACATGTTTTGCTAACATACATCATGTATGTTGAAATAGTATATTCTAAGTGTTTGTGAAAATGCTTGTGAGAGTAAGTGTTTGGGTGAAGGTGCCTTAGGTAGGTGTTGAGATGGGATTCTTAACCACCTTAGAGACTTGTATGATTTCCTCCATGTGGTTGTTCACTTTAACCACTTATGAAATATATGTGTTCGTATTCCTGTTTATATAGTGTTTCATAACATGCTTCATAACATGCTTTATAATATGCTTTATGATATGCTTGTTAACATGCTCAATTGATTGTATGATTTTATTTATGTAATGCGTATGATTAAATTCATGATTATGTTGTATGGTCCGTCATGGGTGATGGGGGAGTGGTTTAACGATTTCGTGCAACAGCCCTGGCAACCCTAAACGGATGACCCCAGACTTGATTGTATGATTTGAATCTTGATCCATTACTACTTTACCTATCTGCAATTGAATGTGATTGGGGCTATTGTATAGTCCAGGCAATCGGTAAGGGATTGAATTCGTGGTTGTGATTCATTCGCCACGTGGGATGTGTTTGACGAACCCTAGTCGTACTTCGGTTGACGATAGTGGTTGGCCATGCGAAGTGCTTACGCACTCCATGTCGTTCAACTTGTTGTGCGCTCGAGCTAGCCGGGCTCGTTAAGTAACCCGATCTGTCTAATGTATGTTCACCATGTTTGGTCACCACCGCTTGAACCTAGGGTACCAAACTTACCAGTGAAATCCCATTAACCATGGTACCTCGATCTGCTAAGACTCATGAGCCGGGCATGGTGGTATGGGACACCGTGGTCGAGCTGTCAGCCTACGCTGGAGCGATGGGTGATGGGGGAGTGGTGCAACGATTCCGTGTAACAGCCCTGACGCCCTGCCTCCCCGTAGTGACCAGTGAGCAACCAGACTCGTGAGCCGATTATGGTGGTATGGGACACTATATTCGTGCTGTCAGCCTACATTGATAAGGTGATGGGGGAGTGGTGCAATGATTCCGTGTTACAGCCCTGACAGCCCTTTGTAGTGACCTTGAGCATACTCTGAATTTGCGGTGAGGCGACGAGTGTTGCCGCAGTGTATAGAGTATGAACTAGGCCTGTATCTGTATAGTGATGAATCATTAAAGAGGTGATGGGGGAGTGGTGCAACGATTCCGTGTAACAGCCCTGACAGCCTCTGCAGCGACCTAGAAACACATTATCGTATGAGATTAACTAGGACTGACGACCCTAGAATGGATCATGTTTGGGAATGATACAAGGGAGGTACCTTAGTTTCCCAATCCTGCTGTTTGAAATGGACTAATAACAACTCTGTAATCATGCTCATCATGCATTGCATGTGCCTGGAAGATGTGGAGCACTGAGGGATGAAAGCATGCCGCGAACGAAGAGGGTGTTGCATGAGGGAGTACGTCAGTGAGGGCATCCATCATGACTGCATCCATACTTACATTAATAAGAGTAGTTATGAGTGTTTGATTGTACTGCTTTATCATTACTGCTTGACTGAGTCGATAACATGTTAACCTATGCTTTATTGTTCCACTGAGTTAGCTACTCACTCCCACGTTACGGGACGGTGTTGTACACACCAACTAGATTTGTTGAGTTTCAGGTGATAGCGATGCTTATAAAGCAGAGCCGGACTATTGTGATGTGGAGGAGGTGTTCTCCTACATGTAGTTCTCTGTCAGGTTTATGAAGACCTGGTATTGTATTGACGGGGCTATGGTACTTAGAATAGAAGACATTACACTTCCTCACATTTGGTATATTTTAAAATTGTACTTGTAATTATTTAACCTGGTAACATTATCACACTCTGGAGACCCACTACTGTTTTTATATTTTATATATCTATCACAGTCTTCCGCTTGCAATTTAACTGTCTCTGGAGTATGATATGCTGCTTTGGCTTAATCTCACTCATGTTCAATGCACTAATACAGACAACATTCAATCATCATTTTCTATGTTGCATAAGTGATGTTCTGGAAACTCGAGAGTTGAGTTACTACTCGACCCTCGATTTTTCGGGATGTTACAGCAAGTTTGTGAGAACTCTAATAACACAAAAGTGAATATGTTGTGTGGTTTCTTCGCTAGCTTCCAGACCACCATTGATCGACCTAATTTGTGTGAGCTAGTCACAAAGCCAGGTGGATGAGAAACCCCAAGTTAATGTGTATTCACGCATCCATGTATTTAAACAAGATTGCATCATTGGTTGTTTTGTATATTTTCTTGTTTAAACTATACTTGACTAATGTAGTGGAGCTGGCCACTCGTGTTTTGAATATACAACCGTATAAATGGTGCAAGCGATCTGAAAGATGCTTATGTTTAGACTGATGAGGTGTAAGATAAAGATATCTGGGATGTATGACCATATCTGCTTCAAGAAAAGTTGCATGATCTTACAGCTCTAGTCTAGTTGCATTTTATTCTCTTTCATGTGTTAAATTATTTCTTTCCTATATTTGTTAGTATTGAGACATTAGTTTGTATAAGCCCTAAGGGCAACCGCTCGTATATCTTGAATATGTATGCAAAATTTCCTTCATGCTTGATTTGTTTCTCTTCCGCTGAAATGCTCGATCTTGAAAAAGAAAAATATATATATATGTAGAATTTGGGCTATCTTTAAAGGTTAACACTTGGGATTTCAAAAAATGAGTATTAAACTTGGGTTATAAAAACCGAAATGTTACACTTCGTCAAATGATCAACGACAACCAAGATGGCGTCGTGCCTGCGTTGAGTCCTCAGCAAGCCCATGTTAAAGTCTGTGGTCATGTGCACCCACTTTCATGGCAGGATGCTCGACGACTGTAAGGGAGCTAAAGGATTATGATGATCGGCCTTGACACGTCGGCATGTATCGCACTCAGTCACAAAACTAGCAGTCTGATGCTTGATCTCGGCCCAAAAATACTGCTTCCTCATATCACGATACATCTTAGTGAAGCCAGGATGGATAGTGAACCTCGATCGGTGTGCCTCAATCATAAGATCTCTGCGTAACTCTGAAATATCCAGAATACACAACTAGCCTTTAAAACGAAGTCCACCATTGGACCCAATCTACTAATCCGTCCGAATTTTGAATACGGTCTCTGCTCCGTAATCCTGTAACATTTGATCCGCCTACTAAGCCTCGAACACCCTTGAGATAAGAGATGACTGAATTGATAAGCTCGATAATCGTACGATGGAAGATTGCATGCTCAACTCAAAGTCGTACTCAACAACATCCTCAAGCATCCTCCACTCCTAGATCATTATATGCATCACTAGGCCATATGGCTGGAAGTTGAGAGTGTTCGTCACCACCTTAGTCTTGCCAAGGTGGTATTGAAGATCGAACTCATAGTCCTTCAGGAGTTCCATCCAGCACCTCTGCTTTCTATTTAACTCGGACTATGAGAAGAGGTACTTCAGGCTCTTATGGTTAGAAAGGAGCTCGAACCTGACCCCATAAAGATGGTGTCTCCATACCTTCAGTGCAAAGACAACGTCGACCAACTCCAAATCATGCGTGGGGTAGTTTTTCTCATAGACCTTTAGCTGGCGAGATGTGAAGGCCACAGGTTTTTTATGTTACATCAAGACAACACTCAAAATAATATGCGAGGTATATGTAAAAACTACGAACCCTTCGCTCCCAGAAGAAAGAGTAAGGACTGGTGTGGATGTAAGATGGTCATTCAACTCGACGAATGCTTGCTCACATGCGTCACTCCAAACGAACTCAATGCCCTTTCAGGTTAACCTGGTTAACGAAGATGCAATACAAGAGAAGTCCTCAATGAAACGACAAAGTAACCTGCTAACTCAAGGAAGCTCCAGATCTTAGACGCGTTCGCGGGGTGACCCCATTGACGTACGTCATCAATATTTAAAGGATCCACTGTTACTCCTTGTCCCGTCACCACGTGACCAAGGAACTTTACCTCTTCCTACCAAAACTCACACTTCTCCAGCTTCGCATAGAGCTGATGTGCACGGAGGGTCTGAATGGTGATCTCCAAATGCTGTTAATGCTCCTCCTGAGTCTTTGAATAGATCAAAATGTCATTGATGAAAACCACAATGAACTATTCAAGATATGAATGGAACTTGTTCATCGACTGCATGAACATAACGGGTGTATTGGTCACTCCAAAGGACATCACCTGTAACTCAAAGTGACCATAGCACGCCTTGAAAACTATCTTTAGGATATCCCCCTCCCAGACTTGAACCTTATGATAACCAGACCGTAGGCCAATCTTTGAAAAGAATTACGCCTCCAGCAGTTGGTCGAACAAGTCATCGACCTCGGATGCGGGTACTTATTCTTAATTGTGACCCTGTTGAGCTCGTGGTAGTCCACATAAAGCCTCAACAAGCCATCCTTCTTCTTCACGAAGAGTACATGCACTCTCCACTATAAACTACTTAGATGAATGAAGCCTAACTCGCGCAACTTGTCCAACTGCTTCTGCGGTTCTTGCAACTCTAACGGTGTCATACGATACGAGGCCTTTAAGATATGCGCGGTAGCAGGCATGAGATAAATCTGGAACTCAGTATGCCGATGAGGCGGTAACCCTGAAATCTCCTGAAACACATTTAAAAATTTACAAACGACCGACAGTTAGCTGATACACAAGACAATTGGCTCCTCCAAGGCACATGACATAAGGGATGCGAGCTGCTCTCCTCTGGGTTTGGCTACGAACTGGAACTATGGCACACCGTGTATACAAAATGTGACTGTCCTCGTAAAGTAATCCAACACAACATGGTACTCGGCAAGCCAATCTATACCCATGATAACATCCAACTCGATCATTGGCAAAATAAACATGTCAACTGGCAAGAAGTTCTCCCCTATCGGAACGGGGCAAGACGAGTAAATCCAACCTAACAATGCGATCTTCCCCAAGGGCGTCGACACCGACAAACCCTCATGTGCAGGCTCCATCGACAAACCAGTCAATCGACAAAAATTCTTGAGTTTGAGTCACAAACTCTTATTCTCAATCTTACACAAGGAAATAGAGTAAGGACTCACTTAATTACACTTATCGAATTGAGACTCGTTGATGCGTCGTTCTTGAGTCGCTTCTCTAAAGCTTTCCTGTGCTTGAATCCACTCTTTTATTACTCCATTGATCATGATGTCGATGCTTTACAGATGCTTCAGCTTTAAGATCAAATACCTTACATTTAGTGCTCCTTCAAGGTGACCAAGGTAATGGGAGGTTGGGTAGAGTCTCTTACAACTAATGAGAAGTTATAATGCATAGGGGATTCACTAAGATGAGTCTTCTAGAGGATTTAAACAAAGGTATGCATATAAAGGTTGAGTCTAATGTCTAGAAAATTGTAGAGTTCAAGTACATCTTCAAGCTGAAAGTTGGAATCCTCATTAAAGTGTTAATCTCAAGGAAGATGAGCTAGAACTCATTGGTTTAAAGGCTTGAGATGAAGGATATGATCATGGAATCACCTATGCTTTTATTGTACCAAAAATGCATCCAAATGCCTAAGAATCGAATGCCCTATATATAAAGTTCGAGCTCCAATGGTAAAAAATGGGTAGAAAATGACTCTATTAATAGCATCGAGAAAATCAGATTTCCAACTGAAATGTTACTGGATAGTTTACACACCTCTACTCGATGCCATCGAGTGGTCTTTGATGGCATCAAGAGGACCCTTTGATGAGTGCTCGATGCCATCGAGTAGCTCAGATAAAAGATCACTTTACTGGGTAGTTCTGAATTACCTACTTGATTCCATCGAGGGGATTTGTAACTTCCTGAAAATCGGGGGTCGAGCAAAACTCAGCTCCCGAGTTCCAACGCATCACTTATGCAACATAGATAATGAAGATTATGATGAGTGCATTGAAGCATGAATGAGATTATACCAAAACAACATATCATACTCCAGAGACAAGTGAGATTGCAAGCAGAAGACTGTGATAGATATGAAAAATATATAAACTGTGGTAAGTCTCTAGAGTATGATAATGTTACCAGGTTAAATAATTACATGTACCATTCCAAATATACAAAAGGTGTAATGTCATCTAGTCAACATCTCAGAAATCCCCATCGATCAGGACATGGCTCACATGAACCCACCTGAAAACTGTATGTAGGAGAAGCCCTCCTCGACATCCTTGAAGTCTGGCTCCACTTCGCAAGCATCGCCATCATCTGAAACTAAGGCAGGGTCTGGTTGGTGTGTACAACACCATCCCGTAACATGGGAGTGAGTGATCAACTCAGTGGAACTATAAAGCAGAGGTTAACATGTTATCAACTCAGTCGAGCAGCAATGATAAAGCAGTACAATCAAACATTCCTAGAATCTCTTATTAATACAAGGATAAAATGTATTTATGATGCATGCCCATGCCTACACTCTCTCGTGCGACATCATCTTACGGTCGCGGCATGCTTTCTTCCCTCTATGATCTTCAACCCGGGGCACATGCAGTGCGATGTTATGGGCGTGATTACCAAGTTTTTATTAGTCCTTTTCATACAGCAGGATTGGGAAACTAAGGTACCTCCCTTATATAATTTCCCAAACAATGATCCATTCTAGGGTCGTCAGTCCTAGTAAATCTCATACGATGTTGCGGTTCTAGGTCGCTGCAAAGAGCTCGTCACCAAATCAGTGCAGGCCTAGTTTATACTGTTGTTGCTACAGAAGGGTTGTCGCCTCTACGTAGGCTCAGAGTATGCTCGAGGTCACTACAAAGGGCTCGTCACCAAATCAGTGTAGGCCGATAGCTCGAATACATTGTCACATTCCACCGTATTCGGCTCACGAGCTTTGGTTGCGCACTGGTCACTAGAGGGGAGGCTCGTTGCCCCCCAGCGTAGGCCGACAGCTCGACCACGGTGTCCCATACCACCATGTCCGGCTCATGAGTCTTAGCGGATCGAGGTACTAAGGTTAACGGGGTGACCACTGGTGAGTTTGGTATCTTGGGTTCAAGTAGGCGTCCAAACATGGTGAACATACATCGGGTCAATCGGGTTACTTGACGAGCTCGACTAGCACAAGCGTACATCAAGTGGATCGACATGAAGTGCGTAAGCACTCCGTGTGGCCTAACCACTGTCGACAACTGAAGTACGGCTCGAATTCGTCGAACACATCCTGTATGGCGAAACAACATCGTCTACCAAACTAGGATCTGTTACCGATTGCCTGGACTATACAATAGCCCAATCACATTCAATTACAACAAAATATCCTAGAAGATAGTTAAAGTAGTAATGGATCAAGAGTTCAAATCATACAATCAAAGGTCCATATTGTCTGCTTTAGGGCTGCCAGGGCTATTGCACGGAATCGTTACACCACTCCCCCATCACCCTTCACGGTTTTATTTTTACATTTTATGGAATACAACTTAATCATGGATTTATACATATGCATTACATAGATAAACAAACACTATAATATATGGTACAAGGAGGAAAGCATACACATAGTTAAAGGAGTTGAGAATCATATCTCAACACCCTTATACATTACAATTTACTAACTACTTACTCATTCCGACATTTCAGCAAACAGTTTAGACTACTTACATCAACATACATGACATATGTTGATCACATAGGTATTAGACCAAATCCTTTCACTAGGGAGTTGCCCTATTTATAACACGCGTGCACCCACGACGGATAGCCATGGCAAGCATGAATCCAAGTTCCATATGCATTCATTCATTTCCACAAACACTTGGGCTACACAATGTATTACATATAACATATATTTACCGTGACGTGATTTAGAGCAAGTCCTTTCACTAAGGAGTTGTCGTACATGTAACAAGCATATATTCACGACAGATAATCATGTTAGGCACAAATCCAAATTCCATACGTATTCAAACATCTCAACATATACATAGAATACACTATATTCCACATAGTTCATTTATAACTGTAAAGCGAAACAGACGACGCATTTTGCATGTGAAATAACACCCATGTCAGTTATAAATCATTAATCGACATTGAAAGCCTTGAAAACCATAACCTATACGTCTATAGTCTGCACCTTTCACCGGTAAACGAGTAACAGACTCAGTTTAAACACCAAGTCTTTGTCTACAGCACAACGACAACCTATATTATGAAATGGGGTAGTTATTCCATCCTTTACACTATTTGGAACTCTAGAATAGGTTAGGGTTAGGTTTTCTTACCTAAGAACGAAGTCAGAATCGCCGGATTAGCGATACAAATGAGGCGGTTAAGCACGTGGAGCGGCAGGGATCGAATCCCAGGGATGAACTCCCACTCACTCTCTCTCTCTCTCTCTCTCTCTCTCTCTCTCTCTCCCCTCTCTTCTCTCTCCTAGGGTTTCCCAAAATCGTATGGGATGAGAGAGTGAGGGCTTAAGGCCCTTATATAGGCCTAAAACTGATGGGAATGACCCCAGGGCCAAGGTATACTTAGGTTATGTCCAAAGAGCATCTACTTTAGCTCAACGGAACACTTCCGGAGCCCCCCCTTGAGCCAAAGGTCGGACTTAAGCTCCCTGACCATGGATCTAGGTTGAGTTAAGTTTTCGTTCCAATCGAGTTTCCAGATCGCATGTGGCGGACCAGTTTCAGTTCAACGGTCACCGAAACTCGATCAGGGTTACAAGTACACTGCCATGTATGGGAAATTTCTCATGATCCGAGGGTGTATTTGGGTTAGATTTTGACGGTCTGATTGCTTATATCTGGCCCGTAAGCGACAAGTCTCAGATTACTTAAATTAGGTTTAATTTCTAAAGAAAACCACGTTTTCTCACACTCTTCACTCCGGGCTCAAGCGAATAGCCTCGGGACACTTTCTAGATTTGATTTCCGAGATGGTTGTCAAACCCAGCAAGGCGGTCTTAATTATATAACTTCGTATTAATCGGACTTTCGACGTGCGGTCCAGATGCGATACGGAGTTTCAATGTGCTCCCGAGAGCAACTAGGTAATGAGATTGATCCTAGATTTTAGGGTAACCTAGCGTCAATTATTCTAAGAGTTTTGGGTCTTGTAGATTATATTTAAATTGGATCAAGCGAATTTCAAAGCGAATCTAGTTTAACACAGTTAATTTCGTCTAATTTCTAAAGGCTTTGGTCCTAAGTGATTTCTGCCTGTGGTGGTACTCAAGTCTTTGTACGGATTTTTTTAAGGCGATACAAAAGGAGATTTGAGGCTTTAGGATTGAGTTCTGAGAAGTCCTTTAAAGTGTTATGATTGACTCATTGCCCAAGGACGTTTAACTCCAGGTTGGCAAAAATTCGGGGTGTTACAATCTACCCCTCTTAAAAATAATTGTCCCCGAAATTGGCCAAGGGTAATGAGTAAAGATAGGGTGTATACTATCTATGCTAATCTGACTCATTTTAGTCTACCCTCCTTAAAATTGTTTCGCCCTGCAATTGGTTAAGGCTTCTATTAAGTTCGTATTCAACGAGCACGGTGGTAGATACACTGACCTTGGCTATTGTAATTCAGTTCGTACCCATTGTTAGGCCTTTTCTGTAATATGAATTGGTTTAACACTTAAACCCTAATTACTTTCCTTTAAAGACTTCATTATTGACATTCTAAGGAAGATTCATATCCTATTTAATGACCTAACCTTACGTGTATCTTGGATCAATTACCATCGATCCTGGGCCAGTGGGGCAGGGGTCCACCACGCTTCTGCTACGCCACTCTGATCAAAGAGGTGTATTAGCCGAGATAACTAGATTGGGTTTATAATGTTCTACCCCCCTTAAAAATTATTTATACTCTCAAGGCTCAAGAATCTATATCCTGATCCGTATGTCGGAACAAGGTATACTTTAGGACTTATCCCTGACATGAAATATGAAATACATTGGTCTGCCTTTCATCGATGATGTGTACTATGACATTGATACCATGGTTATAGAAAGGGGCTAAAAATAATGGGTGTTGAGGTTGATTCCCAGGGATGGGTGTGAGTTTGCGGCAAGATGCCTAATTCTACAAAGAAGGACTTTTGCCACGGGCCCGACTTACCTTATTTAATTATGTCTAGCTTAACAGGCAGACTATCTTTCTAAGTTCATATGCACAATATGTATGCCAACATGGCATGTGATTTGGGACCTAATTCCTAACTGTCTGTTGCCCATTTGGAAAATTCCTTGGGCCTAAAGAGAAAATCTCTATTGGCTATATGTTCTTAACACTTCTCAAAGATGACATAATAAACTTTTAGTTGCAAGTGGTCGGGCCAACACGGAAGGAAAGTTGTGCAGTGGGTCTGAGTTGGATACATGGACCTTCTACCTAGCTACGGTCGAAAGTTTGTCGTATCAGTTCTTAATCCTCGTTGATCCCGATCTTCTGCTTGATCAGAGCATTGAGTTCATTGGTAACTACCAAGATTGAGAATTCGATTCAAACCGCGAACATTTCGCTTATATATAGTTTCTCTACTTCGTGTTCCCGATTGTAATAAGTCCTTAAGAAGGCAATTTTAAGGGGTGTGTTGATTTGATCTAACGTTCAATCTAAGGGATATATATAAGTTTTTCCTACGCGTGAATAGTTTCTAAGAGTTATTAAAGAAGCCTATAAGTATTAAGGGGATTCAACAAATGAATGAGGTCTCACTCCAACCTAATCAAGTCAACTACTAAATCTATCTTTCAAATATATCAGCATAATTAGTCTTTTACGTCCCTTAGTATAGCCAGTAGCCTAATCTTAACTTATGAGTAGTAGTAATCCAATAGTTATAATCCAAAGTCTACGCTCATACGCTAGATGATTTTATACCATTTCTAATACAAGAATTTTTATCACTTAGGGTCAAAGTTGTCTGATTGGAATTGAGTTGCCCGAACTTGAATTTAATTACGCTCGAGCACTAAACACATGCTCATACTAGCTAAGAAGGTCCTAGGGTTCGCGTTATTAATTTATTGAATTTCCTACATTGTCAAATCCTTTGAAATCTAGGGGCACCACTCTAAGTCCAAAACTTTATGGGCCTATTTGGCCAGTGGTCTTAAGTTGTATTAAATGGGACTGCATTGCTGATCCTACCTCAGGATTGGGAATGACATGTTTGGAAGGAGGGTGGGATGGGATTAAAATTAATTTTTATAGGCTTTGGAAAATGAGCCTTGTGTTGGAAAGTGTGAGATGGGATTTCCAAATCCCATGATGAGGAATTTTCAAGTGTAATTTGAAAGGAAATCCCGGGATTTACTTTTGATTGCATACATTCCAAACATGGTATTGGAAACTATGGGATACACCCAATCTAGGGACAATACCTTACACATACATTTATTGTTACTTGTACAATTCCATCCACCTTAATCGCACCGAATGTAGTTGGCCGAACGGCACTAAATGTCCTAACATTTGGAGGGTGTGAAGGTTATGGGACATAAAAATGTGGGTTAGTGGGTTTACACGAATTCGAGACTTAAATAGGGGGTTTAAGAGTTCAAATGAGAGAGAATGGAAAGGTTGGAGGGTGGGTATTGCTGAAAACGGTGGAGGTATGTGTGTTTTGACAGAAATTGACAAAATGGGTGAATGGAGGGGAGGTTTGAGAGAGAAATCAGAAAGTTTTGGAGAAAAGGAAATCTTGGAGTAGTGGTTTATGACGGAGGGACTTGTTTGGAGGGGTTTTAATCGATCCACCCTGGATTAGTAGGCCCCACAACACCCCAAAGGTGTTGGCCCGAGCTGGCTTGCCTGGTCAGGCCCACTGGGCGGCTAGGCCTCGCCAAACCGGCGAGGTCCTCGTCGGTCTCTAGAGCTCCCGGCGAGGGCTCGCCACTTGGGCGAGGTCCTCTCCCCTAGACTCTAAAAAGATGCGGGTCCCACCCTGGGTCCCCCTGGAAGTGCCCCATTTGGCCCCTGACTCCGTTTTAAGCCGTTTCGGGTCATTTCGGGTAGTTTCTAATGTACATTCGCAAGTACTGAATTTTAACGGCTGGGATGAGGTAAATTGTGGTCTAAACCTGTCAAGTGACGGTCTAAGGGTGATTTGGGATCGACTCATGTGATCATGGATAAGTACAGACCCGATCTTGGTGACTGTTTCCGGTGAATTTCGCCAATTGACGAAACTGAGACACCTATGACTGTTTCTACATTTCCTCGCACCCACCTAAGTTGAAATGCGTCAATGTACGTCGTGTGACCATAACCCAGGTCCGGTTTAATCCAAATCATGCCCTGATACCATCTTGTAATGGCCTGAAAATCGTGGGTAGAGCAGAACTCAACTCCCGAGTTCCAACGCATCACTTATGCAACATAGATAATGAAGATTATGATGAGTGCATTGAAACATGAATGAGATTATACCAAAACAACATATCATACTCTAGAGATAAGTGAGATTGCAAGCGGAAGACTGTGATAGATATGAAAATATATAAACTGTGGTAAGTCTCCAGAGTGGGATAATGTTACCAAGTTAAATAATTACATGTACCATTCCAAATATACAAAAGGTGTAATGTCATCTAGTCAACATCCTAGAAATCCCCGTCGATCAGGACACAACTCACATGAACCCGCCTGAAAACTGTATGTAGAAGAAGGCCTCCTCAACATCCTCGAAGTCCGGCTCCACTTTGCAAGCATCGCCATCATCTGAAATTAAGATAGGGTCTGGTTGGTGTGTACAACACCGTCCCGTAACGTGGGAGTGAGTGATCAACTCAGTGGAACTATAAAGCAGAGGTTAACATGTTATTAACTCAGTCAAATAGTAATGATAAAGCAGTACAATCAAACATTCCTAGATACTCTTATTAATGCAAGGATGAAATGTATTTATGATGCATGCCCTCGCACTCCCTCGTGCGACACCTTCTTACGGTCGTGGCATGCTTTCTTCCCTCTGTGCTCTTCAACCCGGGGCACATGCAGTGCGGTGTTATGAGCGTGATTATCAAGTTTTTATTAGTCCTTTTCATATAGCAGGATTGAGAAACTAATGTACCTCCCTTATATCATTTTCCAAACAATGATCCATTCTAGGGTCGTCAGTACTAGTAAATCTCATACGCTGTTGCGGTTTTAGGTCGCTGCAAAGGGCTCGTCACCAAATCAGTGCAGGCCTAGTTTATACTCTTGTTGCTACGAAAAAGTTGTCGCCTCCACGTAGACTCAGAGTATGCTCGAGGTTACTACAAAGGGCTCGTCACCAAATCAGTGTAGGCCGATAGCTCGAATACAGTGTCCCATACCACCGTATTCGGGTCACGAGCTTTGGTTGCTCACTGGTCACTACGGGGAGGCTCGTTACCCCAGCGTAGGCCGACAGCTCAACCACGGTGTCCCATACCACCATGTCCGGCTCATGAGTCTTAACGGATCAAGGTACCAAAGTTAACGGGGTGACTATTGGTGAGTTTGGTACCTTAGGTTCAAGCAGTAGCGTCCAAACATGGTGAACATACATCGGGTCAATCGGGTTACTTGACGAGCTCGACTAGCACGAGCACACATCAAGTGGATCGACATGAAGTGCGTAAGCACTCCGTGTGGCCTAACCACTATCGACAACCGAAGTATGGCTCGAATTCGTCGAACACATCCCGTGTGGCGAAAGAACATTGTCCACCAATCTAGGATCTGTTACCGATTGCCTAGACTATACAATAGCCTCAATCACATTCAATTACAACAAAATATCCTAGAAGATAGTTAAAGCAGTAATGGATCAAGAGTTCAAATCATACAATCAAAGGTCCGATATTGTCCGCTTTAGGGCTGCCAGGGCTATTGCACGGAATCGTTACACCACTCCTCCATCACCCTTCATGGCTTTGTTTTTACATTTTATGGAATACAACTTAAACATGGATTTATACATATGCATTACATAGATAAACAGACATTATAATATACAGTACATAGAGGAAATCATACACATAGCTAAAGGAGTTGAGAATCATATCTCAACACCCTTATACATTACAATTTACTAACTACTTACTCATTCAGACATTTCAGCAAACACTTTAGACTACTTGCATCAACATACATGACGTATGTTGATCACATAGGTATTAGGCCAAATCCTTTCACTAGGGAGTTGCCCCATTTATAACACGCGTGCACCCACGATGAATAGTCATAGCAAGCATAAATCCAAGTTCCATATTCACTCATTCATTTTCATAAATACTTGGGCTACACACTGTATCACATATAACGTATATTTGCCGTGACGTGATTTAGGGCAAGTCCTTTCACTAAGGAGTTGTCGCACATGTAACAAGCATATATTCATGATAGATAATCATGTTAGGCACAAATCCAAATTCCATACGTATTCAAATATCTCAACATATACATAGAATACACTATATTCCACATAGTTCATGTATAACTGTAAAGTGAAACAGATGACGCATTTTGCATGTGAAGTAGCACCCATGTCAGTTATAAATCATTAACCGACATTGAAAGCCTTGAAAACCATAACCTATACGTCTATAGTCCACACCTTTCACCGGTAAACGAGTAAAAGACTTAGTTTAAACACCAAGTCTTTGTCTACAGCACAACGACAACCTATATTATGAAATAAGTTAGCTATTCCATCCCTTACACTATTTGGAACTCTAGAACAGGTTAGGGTTAGGTTTTCTTACTTAAGATCGAAGTCAGAATCGCCGGATTAGCGATACAACGAGGCAGTTAAGCACGTGGAGCGGCAGGAATCGAATCCCAGGGATGAACTCCCACTCTCTCTCTCTTTCTCTCTCTTTCCTCTTTTCTCTCTCCTAGGGTTTTCCAAATTCATATGGGATGAGAGAGTGAGGGCTTAAGGCCCTTATATAGGCCTAAAACTGATGGGAATGACCCCAGGGCCAAGGTATACTTAGGTTATGTCCAAAGAGCGTCTGCTTCAGCTCAACGGAAAATTTCCGGAGCCCCCCTTAAGCCAAAGGTCCGACTTAAGCTCCCTGACCATGGATCTAGGTTGAGTTAAGTTTTTGTTCCAATCGGGTTTCTAGATCGCATGTGGTGGACCAGTTTCAGTTCAACGGTCACCGAAACTCGATTAGGGTTACAAGTACACTGTCATGTATGGGAAATTTCTCTTGATCCGAGGGTGTATTTGAGTCAGATTCTAACGGTCTAATTGCTTATATTTGTCCCCGCAAGCGACAAATCTCAGATTACTTAAATTAGGTTTAATTTCTAAAGAAAACCACGTTTTCTCACACTCTTCACTCCGGGCTCAAGCGAATAGCCCCTGGACACTATCTGGATTTGATTTCCGAGATGGTTGTCAAGCCCAGCAAGGTGATCTTAATTATATAACTTCGTATTAATCGGACTTTCGACGTGCGGTCCAGATCCGATACGGAGTTTCAATGTGCTCCCGAGAGCAACTGGGTAATGAGATTGATCCTAGATTTTAGGGTAACCTAGTATCAATGATTCTACAAGTTTTGGGTCTTGCAGATCGTATTTAAAGTGGATCAAGTGAATTTCACAGCGAATCTAGTTTAACACTTAGTTAATTTCATCTAATTTCTAAAGGCTTTGGTCCTAAGTGATTTCTGCCTATGGTGGTACTCAGGTCTTTGTACGGATTTTTCCGAGGCAATACAAAAAGGGATTTAAGGCTTTAGGATTGAGTTCTGAAGAGTCATTTAAAGTGTTATGATCGACTTATTGCCCAAGGACGTCTAACTCCAGGTTGGCAAAAATTCGGGGTGTTACAGGATCTTCAATGCTATCGCAGACCCCTCAAGGTCTACTTAATGAGATCTAACACCAATCAAAAGACTGTTGTTTTGGGCATACAATTTCAAAGCAACTTTGCACCTCTTCTAGCATTACTTATCATATTCTAATTAGGCTTCTAAGGCTAAGAGATGATCAACAAGATTTACCTGTAAGATTATGGATTATCTAGAGGTTTAAGGGATGTTTTGGATCAAGGGTTAGGGTCACCTAGGCACCTCATTTACCTACTTCTTCACTCTTGATGTTGTTCTCTTATGTCTTTGGTCTTCAGCTTCCAATGGCTCAACCGACTATATGACACATGAACTCACGTGGTTAATAAACAAGATGCACAAATCAGTGCAATAACAATCTCCCCCATTTGTTAATTACGTGACAAAAACCTAACTTATACAATAACATGACCCATACCAATGACATACCAAAACAACTCAAAATATTACAAGTTAAATATAAATGATTTATAACTTGATATAGTAAGACATATAACACTTGCATTGCTCCCATTATCTCATCAATTCCTACAAACAATAAACTAATCATGCAAGATAGAATTAAAGTTGTTTTGGTCGGACTTGATATTTCTTTCACCTTTTGTTAGTATTTGACAAAGAGTTAGTTCCAATAATATACCAATAAAAATATAGCATAAAACAACTCTATAAGTCATAAATTTACTAAAGGTACATAATAATATGGTGTAAAGAGTGCATATAATCATTAAAAATATGGAGCATGCTAATTATAGTCATTCAAAGGATATATCAATTAAAATAGGAATGACCAATGATAGTCTAAGCTAAAACATGTGATATTAAATTCAATAAATTTAAAGCTTAAACTATCAATACAAATAAGGATATAATCATCGAATTTTTCAATTAAGCACAAGATAAGGCTAAAATTCTCAAATTTTCAATTGGGCTCATAAAAGAGGTTGAAATCCTTAAGTTTATCAATTAAACTCAAAGATGAGAGTTGATCATCTGTTTTAATAATTCAGCCCAAATAGACCTTCCAAGGTCACCTATTCATCTTCACAACCCACTTGGATGTGAATTTCCTAAGACATGAATGATGTTCGGGAGGGGGAATGATTTTTCTAGATTGTTCTTCCTTAAGTGATTTCCTATTTAGAGATTTATGTTTGATAGCTGATTTATCTATATTAGTTCCACCCTTATTATTATTGCCCTTAATTAACATTGACTTGACCTTTTTATTAAGCTGGACAATTAAAGTTAGTAACACCTTCATCCGATCAGTCTTTTTATGAAGGGTTGGAAACTCTCTTTTTTTCTAGTGATCCTTTAGGGATACTTATTTATTGGTGTGTCATTTTCTTAGTTACGAAGAATTCTCCAATTTATTTAGTTTGAGACTGAGTTGGATTGAGCTATTTTAAAGCTTGCACATTCAAATTTAAAGTGTGCAATATTTCTATAAGTACGACACATAAGAGGGGCTCTCGAGCTACTTCCCTAAGTAGATGAGTCCCTTTGAATTAACGGAGGGGTAGAGCAAAGATATGATTATCATATTCAAATCCTCTATTGTCCCCAAAAGGCTTGCTTACCCATACTAGATTTATAAATACATTCATGTTCTTAGGTAACCTTACCTTTTCCCTTATAGGAAGACATCATTCCAAGGCTCATTCGGATCTCACTACTTGCAGTTAAGCCTTTCCGGAGGAACTCACTCGGATACAGTTAAAATTGTACGTGGTAGGCCCATGGGTTGTATGTATAAGGTTGATGGAGCTAAAGAAATATGAAAATGTCCTGGGGGGGGGGGGGGGGGGGGGGAATTATGCATTTTAAATGCAATTACTTAACTTAAAATAATGTGCAAATTAAACTAAGTAAAACAATTTAACACTAAAGTTTTCAAACCATTAGTAGGTCAAATCACATATACTATAAAAGATATGGTAATCAAGAAACTAGTCTATAAATGATAGTACATATATATATATATATATATATATATATATATATATATATATATATGTGTGTGTGTGTGTGTGTGTGTGTGTGTGTGTGTGTGTGTGTGTGTGTGTTTGTGTGTGTGTGTGTATGGGATGTGTTACCTATTAACTCCCAACATTCATCTAATAATGCATACATATATTTAAACATTCGTCACATAAGCATAATTAAACAAGTGTTCAAAAGACAATCCTAAACATAAGCATGTATAGTGGTTCGGTTTCCCACTCCACTTCCGGCGAACAAACTCAACACATGAGTGCACTGGATTTCACTATCGGAGGTTTTAAATCAGGTTCACCTCTAACCTTTACAATCTTATACAAAGACTAACTCTCACAAGAGACTCTACGTGGTTTTTATAGGCTCTCCATGAACCTTGGTCCTACACAAGAACTTACTGACGTACACTCTTACTAGAGGCTCCTATAAGAGACTTGAGTTGGTTTTCTATCGGCTAAACAACAATGTTGGTCATAATCTAAGAACCTATGTTTCCTCCAATTAGAGGCTCTTACGGAGACTAACACGTGCATACCTATGTCTGGTGCATTCGACCCTACACAAGAGCCCAAGTCCTACACAAGAACTTATCGAGTTTGGGTCATAAACTCTTACCCTCAATCCTATACAAGGAAAGAGAGTATAAACTTACTCAAAGACACTTGTCGAATCAAGGCTCGTTGATGCGTCATTCTCAAATCACTTCTTCAAAGCTCTCCCGTGTTTGAATTTACTTCTCAATTGCTCCTCCGGTCATAATGTCGATGCTTTTCTAAGACTTTAGCTAGAAAATTAAACACCTTACATGTAGTGCTCATTTGAGGTGATCAAGGTAATGAGAGGTTTGGTAGAATCTTCTACAACTATGGAAAGTTGTAATGCCTAGAGGATTCACTAAGATGAGTCTTATAGAGGATTTAGACAAATGTATGCCTATAGATGTTGAATCTAATATCCAAAAAATAATGGAGTTTAATCACATCTTTAAGTTAGAGGTTGGAATCCTCATTAAAGTGTTAATCTCAAGAAAAATGACTTATAACTCATTAGTTTATAGGCTTAGGATGAGAGATATGATCATAGAATCACTTAAGCATTTATTGCACCAAAAATCCATCCAAATACTCTCTAACAATAAAAAAATGGACGAATAAAAGCTTTGTCGGTGACATCAAATGTGCCTTCAATGGCACCAAGAAAATAAATTTTTCAGCTAAAATGTTGCTGAACAGTTTACACATTACTACCCGATGTTATCGAGTAGTCTTCGATGGCATCGAAGGGACCCTTCAATGGGTCCTCGATGCCATCGAGTAGCTTAGATAAAAGATCACCATGTTGAATAGATTTAAGTTACCTACTTGATTCCATCGAGGGGTATCTTCGATGCCATTAAAGACCCTTCGAGGTCTACTTAATGAGATCGAGCATCGCTCGAAAGTCTATTATTATGGGTAAATGATTTCACAATAACTTTGCACCTCTTATAGTCTCATTTATTATATTCCAATTAAGCTTCTAAGTCTAAGGGATGATCAACAAGGTTTACCTATAAAGTTAAGGATCATCTAAAGGTTCGTGTTGTTTTGGGTTAAGGGTTATAGGGTCACCAAGGCAACACATTTACCAGTTTTTTTGCTCCTTGATGCTCTTTTCCTCTTGTATATTCGGTCTTCAGCTTTTAAGGGCTCAATCGACTACATGACACATGAACTCATGTGATTAATTAACAAATGAAATGCACAAATCAGTGCACTAACATCTTTTGCTTGTTAATTCAAATGATGTGTATATATTAGTTTTTTTTTATAAAAATCTAGAGAATGACTTGGATCCATTTGAATGGTTTCAAAACCATGCCTTCTTACCAGATACCAATTTTGACTTGCAACTTATCTCTTAATTGTGATGAACATCCATTCTTTGTTTGTGAATGAGGGGGTGAAGGAGAAGTCCACTATAATGCAATTGACAAAATCCTTCTGCTTAGTGCAGAACATCAAATAAGTTGGTAGGGTTATTTGGAACATGTTTTAAAGGCAAGAGGACTTTCTTCTGGGTTGTAATTTCTTTGCTCCAATGCTTCTCTCTATCTACTATTTTTTTGGGTTTGAGACATGTAATGAAACTGGTACACATTCCTTACAACTGGTACAACTCAACCATTAGTTAAAGCCTAACATTTATTTCTAAAATTGAGGTAACCGTACAATGTTTGTTATCTGATTAACCAATGGGTTCCTGGTTATTTCTTTTTCTTTATTTCCTCGTTGTTTTGTAGTAGTAGGAGGTTTCTTTAGCTTCTGGATGATTGCCTTCTTGTGTGCTTCAACTTGCTTTTCAACATGAGTTGGACAGACAAGAGAGGCCCGACCAATCAAAGTTAACGGTGTCAGCTGTTGCAAGCCCAATGACACCATACCTTAGTTTTTCGAGTGTGTATGTAATAGTTTGATGTAGTTTGTTTCGAAAGAATTAATGGACAAATAACTATTTTTTTGTTGGTACTGTGCTTTTATGAATGGATTTAAATGAATGATTGTATTTGATTGAATGAATAAATGATATGTATAGGTTTATGAATATATTAAAATCAATGATTTATCCTTAGTTGTCAAGAACTCGGGTTAAAAATTGAATTTAGCCTACGTTGATGCAAACATATGCTAAATTCATCTTTAGCCTCAGTTTTGCCTCATTATCTAAATTGAGATTACAACTCTTGGCTTTAGCCTCAATTGTTGATAACCGAGGTTAAAAGTAGATTTAGCTTCGCTTGGAGGCGACTGAGGCTAAAGTTTAGATTTAGTCTCGGTTAGAAACAAATGAGGCTAACTGTAACGCCCCGGATTTCGTAACCCGAGTTTTGTACTCGTTTTCCGAAATCCCAAGAGTTAACTTACAAGAATAGCCCACATTTCACAATAATAATAATTTTTTTTTCTTTTCTTTTCTTTTACTAGTATAAGCGAGCAATCGCAACGGAAACAAACAAACCACACATGGAGGAAATTTCTAAAATACATCTCGACTTATACAAAAGGTTGCCCATAGAGCTTATACAAACTAAAGACTCAACATTCAAATGAAATAACTAAAAAAAATAGGAACTTCAGAATAAAAAGTCGCAAGATTATCCAGTTCTTCGTGCTCCACATTAAAGTTAACCTGTACGTCATTTATATAACCTGCACCAACTGAATACAGTTTGATAGCGTCAATGGCTATCCCAGTGAGGTATACCCTCCAAGATTACCAAGCATCACAATAGTAAAAAAAAAGAATTCAAATAACTCAGGAGAATACAATATCCAATGGAATATTCATAAGTAAAATACAAAATACACAATTTATGTTTCCTAAGTGACATATAGGATAATACCACCCATACATAAGAATACAATCCACTTCACACCCAATATTCAATTGCCAATTTAATCTTGATTAATGAATGAATGCATGAATGCAATCGGCCTGGGGATGCACATCCAGCTGAACAAATGAATGGACCGTTCAAACAGTTGGCCCATTCATACATGATATCGGGTCTTTCAAACAGTCGACCCATTCGAAATGCGAAAAGGGTCGTTCGAACAGTACACTGGTCTTTCAAACAGTCGACCAGGCACCCGATAACGCCCACGTGCCATGTATGTATGATTAACCCAACCGTTATTAGTCCCATTTACAAACAGAATATTATAAAAGCTCAAAGGTCACTATGGGGGGCGCGCGTAACCCAGCATAAGCCGACAGCTCGGGCATAGTGTCCCATTCCACCATCCCCGGCTCATGAGTCTTAAACAAGTAAGATTCTATGACACTCAGATGAATATAAATAATATTTGTAAAATAGAGAATCCAAGACATTCCATTTATAAGAATCTCTACAACTAGTGGCCACTCATGATTCGACATGTAGACATTACCGTTACAAGTCCAGATATACTTCCAACAACAAGAGTCCTTCCAATATGCCACATTGGCACCAAGTCCTTCAAGGACACTACCGAATGTTACAATCCACAAACTACATGAACACAAATCATCCATGAGATGGTAAGTCTACGACCCATAACATTTAAGTTATTCACGATCCGCCACTAGCTCGAGAACACTCCAATATACATATTCACTAATATATAATATTAAATTTCAATTACAACTTAACACAATCAAGT
This sequence comes from Magnolia officinalis, assembly GCA_021015155.1. NCBI lineage: Eukaryota > Viridiplantae > Streptophyta > Magnoliopsida > Magnoliales > Magnoliaceae > Magnolia > Magnolia officinalis. The sequence goes on from JAJHSJ010000007.1 coordinate 42,408,210, forward strand.
GTTAAACCAAATTACAATCAATTCCATATACGTTATCAAACAAATACACATGTAAGTACAGTCATTAACATGATTAGGTAATTAATTAAAAAAAGATTAAATTAACTATTATAATGAAAGTAAGCTTGAAGGGTGAATCCTCACCTCTGAAGTCCCATTCGACTAAATTCCCACATTATATCTGACTTGAACTCAAACTAATTCAACGAGGGTCTCCAAATGTAAAAATTCAAAAGCCCTACATTACCATAAAATTTACAACTCATTACTACAAATCAAACCATGTTAACATCAAAAATCCAGAATCTAACCCACCAAAATGGATTTATTCAGTTAAACGAAACTCAAGACTAATCTAGACTCAATAAGAAGTGAGTCAACTTAACTCAGTGATAATCTTCAATACCTTACAACCCTACTTGCCGATTTTTCATCAGAAAACCAAGGAGCTGTTGTACTGAAAAAATGATTCAAACCCAGTCAGAATCTACTCTAGACTGAGTGAAACTCACTGAGTCAGTGCAACAACTCGGTAAAACAAAAGAATGACTTAGTTCAACAAAGAAAACCCCTAACTTAATGGATTTTGAGTTGATCTAACAGATTCTTCCCAAATGATTGAACAGAACTCAGCTAATAAAACTGAACTCACCTCCAAACTCGTTCCCAATTCTCAACAAGATCAATGCTAGCCGAGTTGACTCGGTTGACTGAAGCGGAACCCGGTCGGGGCGGATCTTCTCAAAACTCCCCTCATTCTTCTCATTTTCTTTCTTACTCTCTTCTTTTGTTTTCCCCTACTGATCAAACATTAGCTGAAGATAATCTGAACAAGTCCTTGGACTTGAACAGACATGCCTAGCACAATCCTTGACTCAGCCGTTCGGTGTGGACTTCGAACGAGTCGACTCGCTCCTCTCTCTCACGCTAATTTCCCATTCTTCTTCTTCCTTCTATCTTTCTCTGATTCTTCTTCATCTTTTCTTTTCTTCCTTGATCTCCCCGATGGAAAGCCCCGGATGGGACGTTGGACTCAGCCCGACTAACAGCAACTCAGATCGAGTCGACTCGACTTGGTGCGGAAACTGGGCTCGGCGCCGATCTTTGAATCTATCTTGGAGTTCTTCTTCAAACAGATCTAAGTGGCGCTTTAAAGATTGATTGTTGATCATCTATGCTTCATGATGAATAGATTGGATGCGAGATTAATGACTGGATTGAGATCAGTGGTTAGTGGAGCTCGGTGTGGAAGAAGACACTCTCTCATGGCAGACTTCAAGCGGTGGTGATTTACTTCGAGCTGATGGTTCTAAGTGCTTCATATCTGACCCAAGAAGTTTGTAGGAGTGAGAAAACGAAGCTTCATCTTCGTTTACATGGTGGGTTCGAAGAAAGACCGACTCGGCCGATTTTTGAGTGCAGCCTCAATAACAAGAGAAGAGGAGTATGACATCTAAGGTTTTCTCGCAACTTCCTTTGGATTCGGACGGCTACGATCGTTTTGCATAAACGGTCTAGATGGAGTTTGTTCATAACAACTTCAAAACAGTTAAAAACGGAAAGATTCCTCCCGTAACAACTTCTTCTTGCAAGAAAACTCGCAATGCGAGTGAGATAGAATGGAGGGCTACGATCTTCCCTATGAAGGGCTGGGATGGCGTGGAGAATCCCCATACAGATTGCCAGCCTGTTGAGAAAGCAGTTTCCATTTATTTTATTTTATTTTATTTTATTTTATTTCATCCACACAACTGATCTTGTGCTTGATATTGTACCCACGTGTGCGGCCATCAACATGTGGGTCATCATGGTTATGGTCGAAACTGCTTTGTCTACAAGATGGACGGTTAAGATTTTCGAACGAATCACGATGGTGGCCTACTATTGATCGGACGGTTTGGTAGAATATCAAACGTCGTTGCTGGAGAAAATCAATGAGAGAAATCCTCTCCTGTTTTGGAATACGGGTCAGCGTCCAACTAACTGAATTAATGGTCCAGTGCACTGCATATGCACACAAGTTATGCACATGCACAATTCAATGGTGAAGTCCACATTGATGTATTGTATAATCTACACCATTCATGTGATTCTACATGTCCTTTTAGGACATTTGTCCAGAGATGGGGAAATCCAAAGCTCAGGTGGGCCACACCAATAAATTACACCCTGAATCTTAAATACGGGGTGTTACACTAACCGTTTGATTTAGCCTCATTTCGAGGCAAGTGAAGCTAAAAGGGTTCTTTTAACTTCACTTGAAGAACCAAGGCTATAAAGGCCTTTTTAGCCTCGGTTGCTAAAACCGATGCTAAAGCCTTTAGCCATGGGGTTCTGACTTTGATTTGGATAACTGAGTTAAAACTGAGGCTAAAGGCTTTAACCTTAGCTTTTAACCTTTTTAGTCACGATTTTGAGCGGAGGCTAAATGCATTTTTGTTATAATGTGATCAACGCCAATTGCAATTATATAAAAAGTATTTTAAATATTTTTAAAGATCTTTTGCATATTACATCTTTTTGTATAAGAACTCCAAGTATTTTTTTTAAAAAAATTCGCATACTACGTTTTTTTACAATAACATGTGCCCGTTTTTTTTTTTTTTTATACCATTCTAGGAATGGTTAAAAATAAGGTACAACAAAGTTGTGAACATGGAGCCAATGCTGATGCTGTCGCCATCATCGCCACATACCAGACTTGTAAATCTTAAAATATGAGATCTATCTACAATGTGTTGGAGCAAGATGCTTTGAACACAAGAAGAAAAGAATCAAATACCCAACCACCTTCATGGCGTCAACCAATTGACTCCTATGACCAGAGAACTTGAACAAAGGCACATTAAAAGATGGCGATCAATGACAATGCCATCAACCACAATTCATAGGAGCCATAAAAGTCCTTTCATTGGAATTCTATTATACTGATAGAACAATATTTGATACCATATTTAAACTGTAGTTATTTAAGATTGCCCACCACAGAACACATGAAAATAAAAAAGAAAAAGACACGCACACGCATGTTCCGCCGTTGATGGATCTTGAAGTTAAGAAAGAAGTAGATTGCGTACAGAGTAAACTCTATGGGGCCCGCCGTGATTTATATATTCCATCCACTCCTTACATCTATTTTAACAGATAATTTTAATGGTCAAGCCCAAAAAAATGAAGTATATCCAAAGCTCAAGTGGGCCACACCACAGGAAACAGTGTGAATTGAATGTCAACCGTTGAAAATTTTCTTGGGGTCCACAGAAGTTTTGGATCAATCTGATATTTGTGTTTTCCTTTCATCCATATCTTTGTGATCTTATGAACAGGTTGGATGACAAATAAACATCATTGTAGACCCTAGAAAGGTTTCAACAGTGGAAATTATTATTCCCAATGTTTCCTGTTCTATGGTCCACTTGAGCATTGGAAATGATTCAATTTTGGTCTCAACCATTAAAATGTGCTTGAAAAACAGATGGACGGTATGGATAGACCACATCCATTCACAGTGGGCCCAACTAAGTAACTCAGTATGCAATCCGATTTCAAGAAAGATGATGAATCAATGCTTTTTTAAATCTTACTCTTCATGCCATAAAAAAGTATTTCAAATATTTTTAAAGATCTTTCACATGTTACATCTTTTTGTATAATATAACTCCAAGTATTTTAAAAAATCTTTCACATACTACTTTTTTATTTATTTATTTATTTTTATTTTTTATTTTTTACAGTAACATGTGCCCGTTTTTATTTGATCATTCTATAAATGGTTAAAAATAAGGTACAACAAAATTGTGAACATTGAGCCAATTCTGATGCTGCCGCCATCATCACCACATACCAAACTCGTAGATCTTAAAATATGAGATCTATCTACAATGTGTTGGAGCAAGATGCTTTGAACACGAGGTGACAGAATCAAATACCCAACCACCTTCATGGCGTCAGCCAATCGACTCCTGTGACCAGAGAACATGAACAAAGGCACATTAAAAGATGGCCATCAATGGCAATGCCATTAACCACAATTCACAGGAGCCATAAAAGTCCTCTCATTGGAATTCTATTTTACTGATAGAACAGTATTTGATACCATATTTAAAATGTAGTTATTTAAGATTGCCCACCTCAGAACACATGAAAATAAAAAAGAAAAATACACGCACATGCATGTTCCACCGTTGATGGACCTTGAAGCTAAGAAAGCAGATTGCGTACTGAGTAAACTCCGTGGGGCTGCCGTGATTTATATATTCCATCCACTCATTACATCCATTTTAACAGATAATTTTAAGGGTTAAGCCCAAAAATGAAGTATATCCAAAGCTCAAGTGGGCCACACCACAGGAAACAGTGTGAATTGAATGCCAACCGTTGAAAATTTTCTTGGGGTCCACAGAAGTTTTGGATCAATCTGATATTTGTGTTTTCCTTTCATCCATATCTTCTTGATCTTATGAACAGGTTGGATGACAATAAACATCATTGTAGACCCTAGAAAGGCTTCAACGGTGGAAATTATTATTCCCAATGTTTCCTGTTCTATGATCCACTTGAGCATTGGAAATGATTCAATTTTGGTCTCAACCATTAAAATGTGCTTGAAAAACAGATGGACAGTGTGGATAGACCACACCCATTCACAGTGGGCCCAACTAAGTAACTCAGTACGCAATCCGATTTCAAGAAAGAAGATGAATCAATGCTTTTTTAGATCTTACTCTTTACTCTTCATGCCCTAAATATAGGAAGAGAAGTTTCACTGTATGGGCTGTCAACGGGCTGGGACTGGGGTTGGTCTCGGGCCAGATTTTGCACTGTTTCGGGCCAGGCCATTGGGTTGGGCCTATTCAAAATTCTGATTCTGGTAAGCCCAAGTCCGGCCCATTGACACCCCTATCCGTATATATATATATATTCACTTCTCCTGGACAGGCCTATTCAAAATTCTAATTTTAACAGGGCCGAGCCCGACCCATTAACACCCGTGTGTATCTTTCTCCTCTTATGGTAGTCGTTGGGACCATGAAAAACTGTATACGACCAAACCACTCAAATCCAATGACACGGTGACAAGTATATGCAGAATATGGATATTTGCATCTGATCGTGGGGAATGAGCGATGTAGAGAGACATACCTGCGTTAGCTATGATTTTCGGTGCGAATGCTTTGCTGGAGAAGATGACAACAATGCCGAAATCTTCCTCCTCTTACTCCCTCACCTAGCACTGGGAATGGTGGCTTTCAATTGAGGGAGGAGAGTGGGGGACTGAGCTGTGATTTTTATATGGAATTAGGTCGGTTGGCAACATTCTACCCATCGACGGATGCCCGCTGATTCCAACACCCAGACGCCTCTCCGCAGGAGAGGGAGAAACCCTTGTGATTCCAACTAGTGCTGTACACGAGTCGAACCGGTCGAGCTTGGCACAGCTTGGCTTGGCTAGTCTTCGAGCCTATCTTGCTAGATCAGCTTGGTTCAGTCGGTAGGTCGGGCCAAATCGAGCCAAGTTCAAGTCTTTTCGGCATTTTCTCAAACGGATAAAATACCTCTTCAATTTCTCACAGAATGTAAAACAGTAACAATATTTCACAAGTATTTCATCAAACACCTAGAGGGCAGCATCAAAATCAAACATCTAGATGAGCAGCATCAAAATCAAATAGCCGACGTATCCATTCCTTCCTCGCCAACACTTCATTGAGTCATTTCATTAAACACTCGACAAATAGCATTCGTATCAAAATAACCAAGTCACCGAGCAGATTCGTTCCGAGTCAGTTTGAGTTGAGGTTCGATCCGAGTTGTGTTGAGTTCGGGCAAGCTCAACTTCGGCTCAAAATTTTTTTCAAGCTCCAAAAACTAACTCGACTCGGTCTGAATCTATTTTTGAGCTGAGGTGAGTTGAGATTTTTTGAGTGGAATGGAGGATCTTACTGAGCTAACTGGACTCATGTACGGCTCTAATTCCAACTACTAAAAAGGTATGTTACTCTGACAACGTATATGTAGATAGTGTTCATGCCACATGTCCACCTAATGCCCATGTCGCATAACCAAACTGTCCACCCCTTAGATCAAGTATCCAATGCATCGTGTGGCCCACTATTTCCAATGGTATACCCCACCTCAAATAAAATTCTATCATTTTAAACATTAAGTTGACTACAATAAAGGCTACATCTTGTCTTTGAGTCGAGCTAACTTCTATGGGTGGCAATGGGCCCGGTAGCCCATTCATTTAGACGAGCTTGATGTAACTTAGACCTACTAGCTTGGCACATGGCCTGATCTTAGGGCCTTGTGTGCATCGCCTGAGCAATATTTGAGTTGGGCTTGGGCTCAACTCATTTCAATTGATTGAGACCAGTCCAGCCCAACCCAACTTTACATGACCTAACATTACATGTGTTATTTCTTACAAATATACTATTCCAATCCTTGGTTAGGCTTATCCGTCTTCAATATAGACCATTGGTTTCATTCCTATAAAATATTCATTTCTTGGTGCATGTGTGACCCGCTTGATTAAGGGATGGAATAGGAGCATTCGAATGGAAAAAAAGGGCTTTTATCAAAATTTGTGATTATTTTGGGCTTTAGCTCGGGCTTAGTTCCAGCCACGGGCTCGGCCTATGGTCCAAACCCCATGCATTGCAACCCTAAAATTGAGTTTTTGAACTATGCCACCATGACGCGAAATGGTAGTGTTAAGTGCCCATCACCATCATGTGAATGATGTTATGCGGGAGTCAGAGTGGTTCGCTTATCAGCATTACTGTTAAAAAAGATGAGAGAAACTTAAAAAAAAAAAACTATATAATTAATATAAAATTTATATTTTAGTATTTTTATAAAAAAAAATTCAAAAAACAATCTTATTGATTGATATAATTATCATTCCACCTATAACTTAAGCATGTGCTATGGTCTGACACATGAGGTGGCCTACCTGATGTTGGTATTCTGTGATAGAGTCTGCCTTATACATCATTCAATATCCCGCACAATTGCCACATGGGGTTAACATTTTTATTTACTACTTCCAAGAGGACTATGGTGTAAGCGGGAGCTGCGCTTAATTGGATCCCCGTTGACAATGGGCCCACTGTGATGTATGTGACTAAATCCACTTTGTTCATCCATATTGAAAGATCATTTTATGGCATGATCCAAAAAATGAAACAGATCCAAAACCCAGATGAACCATATTACAGAAAACAGTGGTAATTGACCATTAAAAACTTCTTGTGGGTCACAAAAGCTTTGGAGCAAGATGATATTTATGTGGTCTCTTCATTTAGGTGTTTGTGACGTTATCAATAGGTTGGATGGCAAATAAACATTCAGTGGAATCCATGAAAATTTTAACAGTGGGGATTCAATCAGGACTGTTTCCTGTCTTATGGTCCATCTAAGATTTGAGTCAGCTTCATTTTTTATATCATTTCATAAAATGAGCTTTCAAAATGGTTGGTCGGTGTGGATTTAAGGTATTACATCACTGTGAGCACTACAGTCCCACCCATCTGTGTGGATCAGGGGTCACCTAATCCGCCCCAGGAGTAAGCTTGCCTCCGCGTACTAATCAATGACAAGGAGGAACTGGATATATATTCTGGCCTGATTCTCATGCCAAGCTATATTAGCAGGCAGGGCCTATCGTTTGAATGGTACGGATATTCTACTGTAGGCATGTTGGTGGGAAAGAGATGGAACATCTTGGTTTTTAGGCAGTGATTCAGATTGACTCATTTGATCGAGATTCGAGTCACGGCTCTCTTGAGTCCAGGGGGAATTATATATTGACCACGCACTCATCAAAAGCCTGAGCCCATCCTAGCCTGGGCCTTCTGGCTAACTTTATGGGCCCAAACCCTGACCATAATAGGGGTATTGACCGGACACTTATCAAAATTAGAGCATATCCACCACAGGAAAAAGTCGGAAATGAACGCTTACGGTTGAAAAATATGTTTAACTGATATTTACGTTTTTCCCTCTGTACATGTCCGTATAACCTTAGAAGATGTCAATGACGAATAAACATCACTAAACAAGCTTTCAACGGTGGGATATCATTATCCCAACTGTTTTCTGTGGTATGGCCCACTTGAACTTTAGATATGCTTCAATTTTTCAATCATTTCATAAAATGAGCTGAAAAAACACGTATGGACAGCGTGGATAATGACACATACATCACGGTGGGCCCACACGGTTTGCTTATTCACTGCACTTTATATCCGCGTGCTGCGGAGGAAGGGCTCATTCGTTACTTGTAGCGAAGTATAACCATCGATGAACATACAAACTGCAGTCGTATACAGACATAGGCACACCACCCAAAAATCAAATCCAATGACAATCCTGACATCTTACCAACGTACTTATTCGATGAATCAGGACCGTAGAACATCCAGCCGTGGGTCCCACGTCAGACGGTCATAAATCACATTTAGCGCTGTTTTTGTCTTACGACACCTGTACAATGGCCTACCGGTTCGCATTAATTTTCTACAATTAGGAAGAGTAGGACATGCAACGTGTATAGATGGGTTGTGCCAACTTACAGATGATCATACTCTGACATAGTACTGAACATTTTCCTTTACCTTACCGCTCCTCCTTAGGCTCGGTGGCAGCAGAGGAATCATTTGATACTCTGGCTGTGTATGGAGCTTGAAATGCAGCCACTTAGATATGGTACACGTGAAAATTTTAACTTAAAATAAACCGACTAAATGATGCATCCCACTTTCTATGTTACAATATAAAAATCAGATTGATTGGAAAACCTGACATCTGATTAATGGACGCTTGTTTTTCCAAGTAAGATAATATTTTTATTTTCAACCGTCAGAATAAACGATCAGAACTTTAACAGTTTGGTAACCAAATAAGAGTAATTTTCAGTTTCTAGTAAATCTGAACAGTTATTCGTACTTGTAAAGTTTTGGTTTTTAACTCACTTGTATGCCACACGTGTAAATTTAGAAATTTCGAACTGCGTGTGTATCATCCATCACACTGTGCGGAGTATCAAAGTACATCTCAGCGGCAAGTGCTTACAAGAAGCCAGTAGTCCCAGTGCCTTTTTAGTATGTGAACAGTAGAATCGTGGCAGGGAAAATTACAATAAATGAGTTTTATTCCTGTACTCCGCAGACTACTGAAGTGGATCCGTATTCCCCTCATGTGGCCCTGTGGATGGGTGATCAGAACTGTTCAAGAGGCATGTTAGGCCCCAACATGACATGGGTCAAGTTCAATTATGACCTTCCATTAAAACAATCCTATCCATTCAACAAATAGAAACTACGATGGCCCATTTTTAGGGTGGCTAGTATGATCTTTACAGAGAAAAAGAGGGCAGTCCACTGCCCATCCATCTTGGGATCTACTCTAACGTGGATCTTGCAGAGAAGCACACGACCCGGTTAGCAGGCTAGAATCTCACTTGAGTAGTCCGAGGACTACCTACCTTTTCGCCACATCCCTATCTCCCTCTCAGAAAGCGACCTAACAGCAAGGCCCCAACGGTTTCTCAGAGCAGGAGAGCATCCATCTGCTACTGCCCGTATTCCATTACGGGCAGGAATTATTTGGGTTTTCCCGCCCAACAGCTTTTGCTTCCCGTTTCACCGTTTCCTCCTACTGCCTTAAAATATATTGACGTCAACCCCTACCCTGGTTTGATTTTCACCCTACCTTTTTCTTTTCTTTTTTTTTTTTTTTTTTTTTTTTTTTTTTTTTTTTTGTAATTAAAACAGTGTGTTGGAGAATTAAATGGGACTCGAATGATAGGACTCAGGCAGCGTATGAGGCTGGCTCCTGCATTAAATAAAAATAAACGGACTAAACTGCAACGCCCATTTTCTTTAATTCAGTCTCAAAATCAGGGAAGCGGATTCTCTAAATGGGATTTGATTGAACCACATGCTATGGTTGGAGATGGCTTTGTCAAGAACTCTCAATCATGCAACATTAGAAGAAAAGCAAGCATGAATTGCATGGTAACCTGCAGCCACATAAGTCTATAGTAACTTGATGCCGTAGAACTTATGGGGACCATGTACTCGTGTCAGAGATGAACTCGGGCACATCATATTTGAAAGTTGCTCGGTCAAGTACCAATAAACAGGCCCATCTCTAACAAAATCACATGGCCTCATCAAATCCTTCCATGTTTGGTCACCATGGACATCCGTAGTGGCAGGGTCACCACGCAATCTGTATCCAATGGAAGCAGGCTGCTCAAAAACCTTGGTGGTAAGTGCTGTGAGACCCACTGTGGTGTAAATATTTTATCCACGCCGCTCATTAATTTTGCAGATTCAGTTTAGATTGTGAGCCAAAAATAAGCACATCCAAAGCTCAAGTTGACCACCCAACAGGAAACAGTGGGGCCTAATCAAATCTTATCATGTCAGCGCCTCATTGAACCCGGTTATTTCCTGTATCATTGGATCCTTAGGCTAAGTGGTGGAAATAAAACAAGACAATAAAAAGTGAGAATTGAATTAAGAGAGACCATTAAAACAGCTCAAGCTTACTTTGGTCCATAGTGCTTTAAGAGATTAGGTCACACAAAACATGTTTGAAAGTAGTTCGGTCAAGTATTAATCATACTAATGCCCCCACCCAATTGGGTATTTCCCAACCTCACCTGATCCAGTCCCTATGTACAGCCATGCACCTTTCAGCAGTGCTCACGTGTTTTCATTTCCACAAGGTGGGGCCAATGGTTTGGCAATCCTGACAATTGGTCTTTAATTCCCACTGTGGATGCGAATGACTGAGAGATTTTTGAAAGGAAAATTTTAACGGTCTAATTGGTGGTCCACAGATAGATGCTCAAGAAGATAAATACTACAACTGCAATATACTATCCATCTACAAGGATTCCATGGGTCGTACTATTCTTTCCATAGGTAGATATTGGGAGCGTTCTCCATTTACAGTGGGAGTCATCTGGACCACTACTATCTATTTAAAAGGATTCCACCATGGGTCGTACATTTCTTTCCTCCGGTATATATTTGAAGCATTCTCCATTTACAGGAGTCATGATCTGGACCAATGCTCCCATGCTTATTGAGCAAAGATGCGGACCACGTATAATATAATACCTTATGGGGGATAGTTGCAACAATATGATCGATCAGACACGAGAATGTCTACCAGATGTGTGGCCAAGATCAAAGAGATTGGGCAGTGCAAATTGTGAACCCTACAATGGATGGTCCATAGACCAGAAGTCACGCCAACAATAGCCCAGCAGTCATACATACAAAAAAAGAAATAGATATCTAATAGAATGAAATGGACAGTTTATATTTGTATGGGTTGTTAGCGAAGAATTTGAATAACATATTCGTATGATATAACACACGTCAGAATAAGCTGGTCTGAGTTAAAATGACTTGAAACCGAGGCTGGTCCACAGGCCAGGCTAATAAGTCCAAGATAGCAGGTCCGGCACCTCCGTCCTGTCCCACTTCCATGCTTAATAACAACGTTAGATAACAACGGCCAATGCATTTAGTTAACGTTTCTACCCTCAAGAGGGTTGTATATGGGAAATGACATAGTACTTCTTCGAAAATGTTGTTTTCCCTCGTTCTTGCATTGCAGCAGATGATTCGACCACTTAGCCATTAGGGCCAGCATATGATCCCAACTGCTCACCCATTAGGGAATGTGTTTGATCCAAACCACTCACACACTATGGCCAGCGTTTGATCGAAATTGCTCACCCATGAAAGGGAATGGTTGATCCTTTCCATACATCCAAGTAGGGAAATCAGTTGATCCAAACTGTTCATCCATCAACATTGTATAAGTTTGACGCTTGGCTGGTAAATCAGGGCTGTCCAACTGTAGATCCTCAACATTAATGGTCCATGGCACAATAAGTACAATGCTTGTATATGATCATTTGATCCAAGCAAGCGTTTGATCGAAACTGCTCTCCCATGAGAGACCAATGGTTGATATGAACTGCACATCCAATAGTAGAAGCACATGATCCGAATCTCTCATGTGGATGCATGGTTAGAATCAGCAATGTCCAAATTGGTGGTCCTCAGCATTGATGATTCACAATTTCGTACACAACTGATAAAAACTGACGTTGTTATTTACAAATGTGAAAGGTGGAGGGGATTTTCTTGTATAAAGAAAAGGAATGGGAACATATGAAAAAGAAAAGAAAAGAAAATAAAAATAAAAAATAAAATAAATGTTAGATGTAGCCACAATCTCCAAAATGGTGCTACACTGTAAAACCATCTACACCTTCCAAATTTCTGGACGCAGCTTCGGTGGATCCCTGACTGTGGGAACTACCGTTATGTATGTGCCTTACATCCACGCCATACATCCGTCTTGAGAGCTCAGTGTAGGGCATGATCCACAAATGGAAGCACATCCAATCTCAGGTGGACCACACCACAGGAAACAGCGGTGATGGACTATTAAAAACTTCTTGTGGGCCGCAAAAAGTTTTGGATCAAGATGATATTTGTGTGGTCCCTTCATCCAGGTGTTTTGTATCATCAAGTTGTAGGGCAAATTAACATTCCGGTGGCATCCAAGACGTTATTAATTAATGGTGACTATTCAATTACCACTATTTCCCAGGTGATGTTTACCTGAGATTCGGATCTGCTTCATTTTTTTTGGTCATGCTCTAAAATGAGCTGTAAGTGGATGTAAGGCACGTACATCACCGTCGCCATACGGTAAGAAATCCACCAAAGCCACGTCCGGAATTTCTTGGCACATCATGAATGGATAATAAATTGCACCAACCGAGCAATTTTAACAATCAAATTGGCAGATATGAATAAGCGGTAGGTGACATTAGAGTAATATTGTACTAAAGTTTTATATAATGGAGATAGTTATATTGCTTGTGAAGTTGTTATTAATACACTTGGTTAAAAAAAGAAAAAGTTTATCTTAATATTCTTCTTCGGAGACGCAGCTTTGAAACATAGTGTATGGGTGTTAGGTATTGAAATTGGTGTACCACAGAGGCCGTCGATACTGGATTCAGAGTTCAGGAATTCTGTGAGCTCATTTATCGAGTTTGGGGTATGACATATCTCACTTTTCACCTCCATTTCATTGGACTTTGATGGTTGAAAAGTCTCCTAACATACGATCATAATCTGTCACATGGCCTTAAGATTGCACGAGTCTAGAAGAAGGCTCATAGTGTTTTGTGCACGTCAACCCCGGGCACTTTGGAAAGCGCACAGACTCAAGGGTGTTATGTCTCATGTCATTGTTGCTTGGTGTTGCTTGGGCTTAGAATGGTGTGTTTAAATGACTTGCAGTTGCAATTAATTGATAGAGGCCTAAAATCTACGATCGGCTAGACCCGTAAAATCACTTTGGATTGGGGAATCAGAGATTCCTCAGCTTAAGATGATCGGGGGTTTAGGTAAGGACCTTGTTGACGATGAGAGTGTTGAGATGTGGAGCCACATCTGGATAGGGCTGCTCAACCAGTCGAGTGCCCTGCTCGATCGGTCGAGGACTGACTCAACTCAAAGTCTAGCGAGCTATGATTTTTTGGTGTCCGAGGTGATCGACCGGTCGAGGCCCCTACTCGACCAATTGAAGATCCGCTCGACCAGTCGAGCAGTCTGCTAGACTAGTCGAGGTTATGCAGATTTGTTTCCGGATTGTGCACGAACTGCGAATTTTTGAGACAGTTTCGCAAGAGGTGCGAAAGGAAAGTTGCCTAAACTATAAATAGGGGTCCCTAGGGCTTTTCTAGGGTAATGGGAGTTATTTTAAAGTGTGGGTAAAGGGTTTTGTCTATACATCTAAGGGAAAAGGTTAGTATATTGCTTGTAATCTCGTTTTCTTCATATTGGAAGTTTGCACCCATAGTTTTTTTTTTTTTTTTTTTACCCTTGTTTGAGGTTTTTTCACATATATTTTGTCTTTTGGTTTGTTTGGTATGCTTTGATTCTACTTCTAGATTATATTTCTTTTTGTTTATTGTTTGTGGGTGAGACTGAAGATTGGATCTCAGTTCATTGTATTGTTGGCGTGCTGCGCAACAACTGGTATCAAATCTATTGGTTTAGTTCTATTGGGAGCGATGACAGAAGAAATGAAGACTAGAATTGAGAAGTTTAATGGTTCAAACTTTACCTTTCGGAAGATGCAGATGGAGGATTCTCTGTATCAGAAGAACCTCTATATTTCTCTATGAAGAAAAGAGAAGAAACCAGAAAAGATGACAGATGATGTTGGAAGGCTTTAGGAATGATCCGACTCTCTTTGTCTAAGAGCGTCACCTTCAATATATCCAAGGTAAAGGCCACAAAAGAATTAATGGAAGTCCTAGCTACGATGTATGAAAAACTCTCAGTGTCCAACAAGGTTCATTTTATGAAACAGCTATTCAACATGAAGATTTTAGATAGTGGGAGCATGACTGAACATCTAAACGAGTTCAATACAGTCACGAGCCAATTGGAATCCTTTGGCATTATTTTTGAGGACTAGGTCAGGGCGTTATTGATCTTGCCCAGTTTGTCAGACAGTTGGGATGGTTTGGTGATTGCTGTGAGCAATTCTTCAGGGTTGACAAAGCTGAAATTTGATGATGTGACCGGTCTAATTCTTAGCGAAGAATATAGAAGAAATGCATCGGGAGTTTCAGGGGATTCAAGGAATGCTCTAAACGTTGAAGGAAGGGGAAGATCGTTGAACAAATGAGGCAATAAACACGGACGTTCTAAGTCAAGGAAGAAGTCTAAGGGATCGAAAGATAAAGATGGGTGTTGGTATTGCGGGAAGAAGGGGCATATGAAATGTGATTGCAGGGTGTATAAGAAACAAGAAAGAAGCTCTGAAGGTGGGAAAGATTCAGTGAGTTTATCTGAGGAGAGTGACACAGAGGTGTTGATCTTGTCTCTTGATGCGAGGAATGAGTCTTGGGTCATAGACTCGGGTGCTTCGTTTCATGCTAATTCGTGTAAGGAAGTTCTGCGTGATTATGTGTCAGGTGACTTCGGGGGAGTCTACTTGGCCGGGTGATGATGAATCATGTAGTATTGTTGGAAATGGAGACGTTCATATAAATCAGAAAGACGGAACAAGTTTGAAATTGAAGGATGTTAGACATGTACCGAGTTTGAAATAGAATTTGATATCAGTGGGATAGTTGGCAGATACCGGATATGTGACGACATTCACTAGTGATTCTTGGAAGATCACAAAAGGTGCTTTAGTGATATCTCGAGGTAAGAAGGAAGGTACTTTGTACATGACTTCAGGATCGTATAGTTCACTCGTAGTCACATCAATTGGAGTAAATGGGCAGTTATAACATAAGAGGTTGGGACATATGAGTGAGAAAGGGATGAAAGTACTATTGTCAAAAGGGAAGCTACCAGGGCTGAAGTTTATTGACTTGGAATTCTGCGAGGACTGCATGTATGGCAAGCAGAAGAGGGTAAGTTTCAAGAAAACAGGACGCGCTCCAAAGACACATCTGTTGGAGCTTATACACACTGATGTGTGAGGACCGACACATGTATCATCTCTTGGTGGCTCACATTATTTTGTTTCTTTTATTGATGATGTTAGTAAAAAACTATGAGTCTATTTCTTAAAGCATAAATTTGATGTATTTGATGGATTTAAGAAGTGAAAAATAATGGTAGAAAATGAGACAAGTAAAACAGTAAAATGTCTCAGATCAGATAATGGGGGAGAATACTGTGATAAGATGTTTAAGGAATATTGTGCAGCAAATGGAATCAAACATCAGAAAACAATTTCAAGGACACCACAGCAAAACGATGTGGCTGAACACATTAACAGGACCATCCTTGAGCACGCCAGGAGTATGAGGTTACATGTAGGGTTGCCCAAGACGTTTTGGGTAGATGCTGTGAATACTGTCGCATATCTCGTCAATAGAAGTGTAAGACCCGTATCATAGTCCATACCATTCCATAGGCTTCCGCGGTCCTCCCGGTTGAATTTCGGTGACCCGCAACTTGTAATCAGCGTTTGCTTGCGACCCTAAGTCGCATCTCAAAGATCTATATCAACTCGACTCGAAACTTGTATCCTAGCGACCGCGCCGTCACTGCGGTTCCAACTCCGCATTTCTCGTGCTGACCCGATACCTAGGTCAGGAGTTATGGGCCCGCGTTTATTTCGAGAAAAATGCCGCGTGTGCAAATTCTGAGAGAATCTTTACAACCTATCCCATAAATCAATCAATCAATCAAATCAAGTCAAGTACAAGCAACCATCCCCCTCTTACACCACCCTTACCTAAAGTTAACTCTCTCTCTCTCTCTCTCTCTCTCTCTCCACCCATCCCTCTCTCACCAAAAATTCAACCAAGCCCATCCCTCTCTCCTTACATCACTCCTTTCTCTCTCATTTCTCTCTCATTCCAAGCAACTCCCAAGAGAGAGTAACATCCAAGCCTTCCAAGAGAGAGCCAAGTGTGGCCCACTTCTCTACCACCCAATCTCTCATCTCCACCATCCAATCTTCATCATTCACCGTCAAAGGTTGAGCACAGGAGCTAAGGAAGCCAAGGATCCAAGAATATTTGTAATTGGTGGGTGATCCAACGTTGATTTTCAATTTGATGGCCCACTTGTGATGGGATCAAATTTGATGTATGTGTTGTAATCATATGAGGAGCCCATAGTGGCGGGAACACCGATCTCTCTCTCTCTCTCTCTCTCTCTCTCTCTCTCCTCCCCTTCTTATTTTGATGTCGGTGATGATGTGTGTGGCCCACCTGGTGTGTATGTATGACCCACGATGATATGTTATATCCATGCCATCTATTGTGGGGCCCATTTTGCTGGACTATCCAGCGGACGGGCTTGTTACCCGACCGTGTGGACAGGCCCAAATTTAGAGAAAACACAAATATCAGAATAATCCAAGTGGAGATGGGCCACACATGTGGACCCACCTTGATGTTGTGTTGAATCCACACCGTCCAGACTCCTAGACGGTGGGACGCTTTGCGATGTATCCACACTGACTGTCCAGCGTCCAGGGTCTGGATGCTAGACCCTTTTAAAAAATAAATAAAATAATAATAAAGTAAAATTTTATATATATATATATATATATATATAAAATATGTGATATATACATATACCATATATGTGGTGGGCCCCACGTGGGACCCACCTGCTGGAGAAATGGATTGGCTAGTGTATCTCACACCAGCTATACAGCTAATGTGAGACGTCAGCAAGTTCTGTGGAAACCCACTGTGATGTATGTTTTGTATTCCACGCCGTCCATCTGTTGAAAAAAACCCACCGTGATGTATGTTTTGTATTCCACGTCGTCCATCTATTGAAAATCCATCGTGATGTATGTTTTGTATTCCACGTCGTCCATCCGTTTAATCTAGAACGTCCATTTGGGCGGTGGACCAACGAACCCACGAGCAGTAGTAGCTGCTGTATTAACGCCTACAAGCTCTGTGGGTCCCTTATGATGTATGTGATCCACCTATCAGGCGAACCACACTGCAAATAACAGTGGGGGATTGAACGGCTACCATTAGAATCCTTTAAGTATCACAGGAATTCTGGATCAATATGATATTTATTTTTCCTCTTGATTCAGGTCTTTGTAACCATATGAACAGATTGGATGGAAAATAAACGTTATGGTGGCCCTGTGTAGATTAAACAATGGAAATCATTATCTCCACTATTATTTGCGGTATGGTCTAGATGATCTTCCAATCATCATCTCCGCTACTATTTGGAGTGCAGTCCAGATGATCTGTCGATATGATTCAATTTTTTGGGAAATGCTCTAAAATGATCTTTAAAATATAGATGAATGGTGTAGATGGTGCGGCCCGTTGATGTGGCCCATTTGATTATATGAGGCCCATTAGTGCAGCCCATTTGATGTATATGAGACCCATTGGTGCGGCCCATTTGATGTATATGAGGCTCATTGGTGTGGCCCGTTGATACGGCCCATTTGATGTATATGAGGCCCATTGGTGCAACCCATTTGATGTATATGAGGCCCATTGGTGCAGCCCATTCGATGTATATGAGGCCCATTGGTGTGACCCGTTGATACGGTCCATGTGATGTATATGATGCCCATTAGTGCGGCCCGTTGATACGGCCCATTTGATGTATATGAGGCTCATTAGTGCGGCCCATTTGATGTATTTGAGACCCATTGGTGCGGCCCATTGATGTAGCCCACTTGATGTATATGAGGCCCATTGGTACAGCCCATTGATATGACCCACTTGATGTATATAAGGCCCATTGGTGCGGCCCATGTGATGCGGCCCACTTGATGTATTTGAGGCCCATAGGTTAAGGTCCAATGTGATGTATATAAGTGAGGCCCAATGAGATGTATGTGAGGCCTTTGTGTGACTCCGAATGTGATGTATATGAGGTCCATTGGTTAAGGTCCAATGTGATGTATTTGAGGCCCATAGGTTAAGGTCCAATGTGATGTATATAAGTGAGGCCCAATGAGATGTATGTAAGGCCTTTGTGTGACTCCGAATGTGATGTATATGAGGTCCATTGCGGTGTACGATTCCACCATGGTGTATGTAATGATGTTTATGGTGGGCCATGCCTTAGGAGCAATGATGGTCTGACGTCTACATTGTATGAGCGACGATGGTTAAATGTTCGCATTGTAACTCTCCCTAGGGCCCATTTTAGGCCCATTCTTGTTGTGTGTGGGCCGTCTAGGCCCATCTTCAGTATAAAAAGAGTTCATCACCACATAACATGCTTAGTATAGCTCCATGATTCATACTCATACGCATCATATGTAAGCTTGATATGAGGAGTGACTGATCATAGCATATGCGTTCGGACAGATTGTTTATGGGGCTCCCTGATAGGGGGAGTTGCCCCACATAAGCGCACGGTACGCGTAGGATTGCTGCATGACTGATAGTGTGATTCATGAACCTCTCATTTGTATGACATGATTACTGTACGCCCTAGCGCCATCAGGGCTGTGGCCTTCACAGGCATATCGTGGATGGCAGGATCGGATACTGGAAATACTGTTACTAGCATCGGGGCACCATAGATGTCCCTGGGTGAAAATTCCTAAACCCGATGGTACCAGAGGATGACTCCAACGTTGAGACCGAGTGGATACATGAGCGCACGAGGGCCGAATACTACGAGGCCACGTCTCTCACTGTGTGGTGGTCGGTTGGAAAGGGGTGTAGCCTTACTCGCTCGAGGGTAGGGGGCATTGCTAGGCTGAGTATGACCAGCTCATAAATGGGTCCACTATCGACGTGTCGAATAGGTATTGGCAGACTATTGTCCAGGCGGATAATGAGGTTTCTTACGCTTAGTTGGACTGCGCGCATGGGAAAGGGGCAGTGTTGTTTGGAGTATGAGTCGAGTGATTTAGTGACCACCGTTGAAAATAAGGAGAATCCAAAACTCAAATGGGCCACATGAGAGGAAACAATAGGGATTTAGTGACCACCGTTGAAATATTTATATGGCCACAAAAGTTTTATATCAATATAAGTTTTTGGTGTTTTCACTTCATCTAAGTGAAAATGACCTTATAAACGGGTTGTATGGCATATAAACATCAAGGTGGAGCGTAAGAAGGTTTCCACAGGAGGCATTCCTTTCCCATTGAGTTTTGGATCCTCCTCTTTTTTAGTCTCATGTCCTAAAATAAGCTCGAAAAATGGATAGACGGGTTAGATTTCTCACAAACATCACGGTGGACCCCACTGCATCCCGGCCTAAGAACCTCGTGGGTGGTGTACACGAGTCGAGCTGAGCCGAGTTTTGCCCAACTTGTGCTCGACTCGAACAGCTTGAGTCTCAGATCGTGCTCGCCCGGCTTGGCTCGACTTTCGAGTTTGAAACAACAGCTCATGCTCGGCTTAGCCAGTGCCTCGGTCCAGTTCGAGCCGAGTTCGAGCTGAATTTTTGAGCCGAGTTCGAGCTGAATTTTCGAGTCGAGTTCGAGTTCGAGTCTTCGAGCTAGTGGTCGCTGGTTAGATGAGTTCGTCTGACCAAACCAGAGGTTCGTCCGACGTACTAGAGCCACCCGGCCAGTGGTCGCTGGTCGGATGGGTTTCGCTACTCAGACAGACGTTACTCGCCAGAAAAAATAGAGAGAGGGGAAGAGAGGACTCACTTTGGGAGAGGAGGTCGTCTGGACAGACGCTGAAAGGAGGAATTTCACCAGGTGGTGGAGAATGGCGAGAGTATTGGGCGAACGGACGATCGATTTGGGCAAAAGAGAGGAAGAAATGGGTTAGGGTCGGGCGATTTGGGCGCTGGATGCTCGTTGGGTTGGGCGAAAAAAGTTAAGGTCAGGTGAATGAGGGTTTTTTTTTTTTTAATTTTAATTTTAATTTTTTTAAACCCTTATATATACACTTAAAACTCGATCTGAGTCGAGTTTAGTCGAAAAAAAAAACCCTTATATATGCACTTAAAACTCGATTTAAGTTGAGTATGAGCCGAGTCTAGTCGAGTCGAGCTCAATACCGAGTCGAGCTAGTTCCAGCTCAGACTTAACTCGAAATGTTCCAAGCTCCCAAAAAATAGCTTGACTCAGTTCGAACAGAGTTTCGATCAGAGTCGAGTCGAGCTTTTTCGAGCCGAGTCAAGAGAGTTACCGAGCTAACTCTACTCGTGTACAGATCTACTTGTGGGAAAGGCTTTAACAGGAAATTCGGGTCCATCCACATCTGATCTAGCGATGGTGGTAAAGAACGGCGGCCGTGTTAGTGGCTCTGTGGGGCCTACGGTGATGTATATAATTTATCCACATCGTCTATCCATTTTTTCATGTCATTTGAGGCCATAAAATAAAAAATTGAGGTAGATATAAGGGTCAAGTGGGCCACATTGCAGGAAATAGTGAAAATTGGGCTCCTACCATTGAAAATTTCTTTGGGCCATAGAAGGCCCTGATCAAGCTGAAATTTATGTTTTTCCTTTTTCATCCAGGTATGTGTGACCTTATGAAGAGATTATTTGGGAAATAAACGTCACATTTGATTCTAGGAAAGTTTCAACAATAGTTATTCAATTTTTATTGGTTTCTATGGTGTGGTCCACTTGAGTTTTACATGTACCTCATTTTTGGGCTCATGCTCTAGAATGATTTGAAAATTTTGATGGATGGTGTGAATCAAACACATAAATCATGGTAGGGTATAAAAAAGTTTCACATGTTAAAAATTGGTTATGTATTACGCAAACAATTCAAAAAGAAAAAATCTCCATAGTAACTTGAAGAGGAGTAATTTTGGAAGCAATTTTATTTTTTTATTTTTTAGTTTATTTTTTATTTTTTAGAAAAATTTACGCAACGCATTCTGTATTCACCATTAAGCCAGATCCCTATCGCGGAAAAGATTTAATGAAAAATCATGTAGCACTTTTTAAATTTGGCGTTAACAAACAACACTTAATATGGAGCATTTTCTCAATTTCGCATTAAGTACTATTTTCCAGAGCTAACAAACAGGCCCTAACTTACGGATTATCCACTTTGATGATTTTCCTTCCTTTATACAATTTATTTATCATTTTTTCAAAAAATAATTCTATCATTTTCTTATTGGTTCTTAAAAAGAGATTTGATCGGTTCTTGTCTCTAGCCGAGAGTGAGTTACCCGGCAAAGAACATAATTTCCTCGTTGGCAATAAATAAGAAGACTCTTAGGCATTCGTGTGCTTGTCCTTTTTTTTCTTTTTTCTTTTTGAAGAATCCTGAAATTTCCTCAACTTCTATCAGAGTCATGTGAGGGAGGGCTGAAGTCATTGATCTTCCTCCAAGCCCCGGGTGGGTCACCACTATTTGTCTTTTGCTATCCACCGTTCCTGCTACGTGCGTTGCCACGTCAGGTGGCCTGATTACCGTTAATTGGAGATGACTTTATATACATAAGATCTACGTCGTCCATCAGGTGTATAGTTTAGTTTGGCATTGATCCAAAAGATAGGCACATCCAAAGCTCAAGCGGACAACACCACAAGGAAGAATGTCAAACCATGCTGAAAACCTCTTAATTCACCTAGTGTGGTCCATCAAATGAAAGGATTGCATGAAATATAAACACCACGGGTGCCCCACACAACTAATGGCGGGCCTCCCCATCTCAATTGCTCTTTATGATGTTACCTTACCTGAATATTTTATGGACGTAATTTTTTGTTCAAGGAAGAAAATGAGTTACTGCACATAATGGACGGTGTCTAACTCACAGTCCTCATGTTGCACTTTTTTTTTTTAAAAGGAATGAATCGATGGCGGGCCTCCCCATCTCCTGTAGCACTTGATTTGTGATAGGCATGTCGAGTTACATTAGCCTGGTTTTGTCTTTTATGCATGCCTAAAGTCCCGTCAGTGAAGGGCGAAGAGATTGCTCAGTCATCCTTGTGTAAGTTAGAAACATTTCCCAGTTTGGTAGATGCTTTAAAATAAGTTGGTTTATTTTATTTTATTTTTTCACACCACCACCACACACCCACGCCATAGTGGAATTTGGTGTTGAAACTCCTTAGAGTATACCACTGGACCAAGAGTAAGGACCCTGCTTTAAATTAAGTTAATTTTATTTTAATTAATTATAATTATGTGTTACAGATCATGTTCTATAATAAATAATTATAATGAACTAAAATGAATTATGTATTAAAAATCACGCTCCATAATATATATATTTATGGTTAATTAAAATGAGTTGAGTTTATATTTAAACCTCCGCCAAATATAGGTGCAGAGCTTGTCAAGACCTAACTTTATAGCATGACCCAAAAAATAACTGGATCCAAATCTAAGGTGGTCCACACCACAAGAAATGGTGTCAAATGATTATTAATTTTTATTTTTTTGGATCAAATTAATATTTATGTGTTTCTTTCATTCAAGTCTTTTTGGCCTTATCAACAGGTTGGATGACAAATAAACATGACGGTGGATCGTAGGAAATTTGTAATGGTGAGCATTTAATGGCAGCTGTTTCATGGGGGTGTGATCCACCAAAGATTTGTATCTGCTTCATTTTTGGGCTCATGCCTTCAAATGAGTTGGAAAAATTGATGGATGGAGTAGATATACAATGCCTACATTGAGGTGGGCCCCACTGTCGGGATTCCACCTACATCGCTCCATTCGGGGTCACATTCAAGGGTCCAGATCTTCCGGAATGAGATTTTCCATAAAATCTGCCATCTTGTCAGATCAAGCGCCCCGATCATCGGATCATGGGCTCCACTTTTCACGGAGTTGCGCAGCAGCACACCATGTCGTGATCCGTGTGGACGGGTGAAAGAGGGAAATTATGAGAGAGAGAGAGAGAGAGAGAAAATTATGGAGGTGGATGCCAGCCAACTAGAATGGAGGGTTAGAGGGTGGTCCTAACTCTACTGCATTATTTGTGTACATTTACATGTTTAAAGAGGAATCAGAGGATCCTAGACCCTAGGACACACCCTTTACTCGACTTTTCAGCTTCTACATGTAGGCCCACTAGTCAGTGATCCAGACCGTTGCTCTGTTTTGTCTCCCAATGAATCAACGATACCTGAAGAATCTGAACATTTACCAACTTTTAAACTGAAAAGGGATCCAAAGTAATGGTCCATCCATGGTGTGGCCCAATAGACAAATGGTCTGGATCACTGAACCATGAGCCCACTTATCTGAATACCGGAGCACATCCAATGTTTAAAAGTAAGGAGGGACAGGTTCTCTCATCTGAATAAATGAACAGAGAGGTCCCCATGAGGTGCTGTCCCTTTCCTTGAGAGAGTACTCCTGTGCCACGCCACCGCCTAGTCGGTGTGAAGCCTGAGATGAATGCTGAGTGTAGCTGCGGAGACACGTGCAAACATGGATCACATGCTTGGTCCGTCGTTCATTAGATGAGACGGAAATTTGGGGGAAGAAATGCTCACCGTTGAAATCATCCTGTGCTCTACCTAAATGTTTATATGCCATCCAAACCGTTTATAAGGTCATTCTCACCGGGATTAAGTGAAAAAACAAAATATTTAGCCTGATACAAGACTTTTATGGCCATAAAAATTTTTCAACGGTGCTCATTGAATCACCACTTTTTACTTTCGCTACTGGCTACTCGAGTTTTGGATATATCTCATTTTTTGTCACATGTCTTAAAATGATCTCTCAAAATGGATAAATGATGTAGATTTATCACAAACATCTCAGTGGGCCCCAACAAGCATCCTTGCCCAAGAAATCCGTGTACCAGAAAATGGTGATTCAATGACTCATACGGTGGACCACACTCGTATGTGGAAATGGTGGTGAGGGAAAATAAAGCAATGGTACACTTTAACAGAGACGGACTGGCTACTCCTCCTTACACCAGCCCCGTGGCTGGTGATAGGTGTTATGTGGACCCACCATGATGTATTTGTTTAATCCATTTTATCAGATCATTTTATGGATTGATACAAAAAATGATAGGGGTATAAATTTCAGGTAGACCACACCACAGGAAAACAATAATGATTAGATATCCACTATTAAAATTCTATTAAGGCCTACTATACTGTTTATTTAACATCCATTCAATTAATTAAGTCATAAAGACTCAGATGAAGGGAAAAAAAAATGAACATTAGCTTGGTCCAAAACTTTTACGGCCCCTAAAACATTTTTAATGGTCAACGTTTATTCAACACTTTTCCTTTAATGCAGTCCACTTGAGACTTTGATATACCCCGATTTTTCTCTCATAATATAAAATGATATATAAACATAGATGGACAACATGGATGAAACAGATACATCATGGTTGGGCCCATAGAGCACCGACCACCAGCCATTGGCTGGTGGCAGGGGGAGTAGCCAATCCGTTTCCCACTCTTAACTATACTTGTGTGGCCCATCTGCAGAGTGGGGCCTACCCTATTTGATAAATGCGCTAAGATCCTATCTGTGTCGCGCGTGTGAGTAATTATTACATCTGTTACGGCATGCATGCCATTTTTAAAAAATTATTTATTTATTTATTTAAAGATCGGGAAAAGAAACTTTTTTACTACTCTCAAATGGCGAGTGAAGCGGATTGGCTGGTGTACCACACACCACCGACCTGGCTAGTGCGTTGAGGTCACCAAATTTTGTGGGTCGCATAAGGAGGTATGTGTTATATTCAAACCGTCCGTCCATTTGGTGATTTCGCGTAAGACTTGAGCCGAAAAAGTCAGATTCAAAGATAAAGTGGACAACACTACAAAAACTAATAGAGGATTGAACCTCTAGGATTGAAATTATTTTGGGGTTATAGAAGTTTTGGATCAATATGATATTTGTTTTTCCTCTTCATCTAGGTATTTGTGACCTCATTAAAAGATGGGATGAAAAATAAACGTTATGATGGCCCTACGAAATGTTTTACGGGTGAGAATTACTGTTTCCACTGGTATTTGTGGTGGGTCCGTTTGAGCTTTGGATATGAATCATTTTTGGGCTTGTACTCTAAAATGATCTCAAAAAATAGATGAACGGTGTGGATATAATAAATACATCATTCTACGGCCCACGTAACTTTAATATCCTTTGAACCGTTCATATAACAGGAGCGTCAGCGCTCGTCTTCGCACGATACGTACCCACATCAGCCATCGGTGGTGCGCGGCACACTAGCCAATCTTCTTTCGAGCGGGAGCGGATACCTTTGCTGTGGAGACTACCTTGAAAATGTGTTGTATATACACGCCGTCCATCCGTTTTTCCTTCACATTTTAGGATGTAATTCCAAAATTTAAGCAGATCCATATCTCGAGTAGACCGCACCACAGGAAACACTGGTGATTGAATGCCCACCGTTATAAGCTTTCAAAGTTCCACGGTAACCAAATCTGTAATGTTTATTTTCCATAGAACCCGTTGATAAGGTCAAAAAATATTATGGACGAAGATAAAATACAAAAATCCTATTAATTAAGATAAAAAAAGATCTACAAATATGGGCATAACTTTTAATGGTTAGTCACTTCTTTTTCCAGTGGTGTGGTCCACTGGAAATATGGATCTACTTAAAGTTTTGGTATAACGTCCTAAAATGAGCTGAAAAGATGGATGGTCAGTTCAGATATACAACACATTCATCTAGGTGGGCCCACATGGTACAGGTAACACTCACTATGGTGTTCTCTCGGTAACAGTACCTAATCCACTCTGAGAAGGAAAGACGGGCGCCATACCACTAGATGAAAGCAAAGCCCACAATATAAGGAAGAGACGAGGAAAAGCCCAAATATTATTTCCGACTTACCCTCATAGGATATCTTCGAGACTTTTGTCCACTTATGGATCCACAGAAAAATCTCTCCGATTGAAATATTTTCAAATCATTAGAGTTTTTAAAGATAAAGGAGACTACTCATATTTAAAAGAAAAAAGTCAAATGATAAAAGGATTGAAGTATACAAATTTAAGAGTTTTTATTTTTATTTTTATTTTATTTTTATGAGTCATTCCCCATTTAAGATGTAAACCCTCGTATAAACGGTTTGGATCACTAAAAAAATGACCCTAAATCCAACTGCTAAAGTCCCAACTGTCACATTGGTATGTATTTTAGCAAAATTCTACAGTTTGTCTATCTACCCAACATAAGGTTTTCATTGTATTTTAACAGTTTTCGCTAAAGTAGATAGGCAGTGTACCAAAAACGTTAGGCAGGACAGATTTTGGCGCATATGGCCATAGTGGGACGCGGATTGCGTCCTACCCTGCCCGGACGGACTGCGGGGCCCACCTTGATGTAAATGTTTTATCCATGCCGTTCATCACTTTTTTCAGATCATTTTAAGGTTTGATCCTAAAAATGAACAGGTCCACAGCTCCAGTGGACCACACCAAAGGAAGCCGCATTGATAATGACACTCACAGTTGAAACCTTTCTAAGGGCCACCGTAATATTTTCTTACCATCCAACCCATTCATGAGGTCATGTAACGTGAATGAAGTGAAAAAACAAATATCATCTTGATCTGAAACTTCTCCGGCTCCCAATAAGTTTTTAATGGTGGACGTTCAATACCCACTTTGTGGTTCACTTGAGCCTTGGACGATCTGCCTCATTTTTTGGATAGCATATTAAAATGAACTGATGGATACGATGAACGACGTGGATAAATCACTTACATCATTATGAGCCCCACAGAGCTCTGCCGGGATGGATTACCCGGCGGGGTAGGACGCAATCCGCGTTCGGCCATAGTGAGGTTTGCTTAACCCACGGTGCGTAAATCTAACTCCTAAAACTTAACGGATGAAGGGTTATAATTAAACTAAAACTTACTACTTACAGTACAAACATAATTAAAATATGAAAACGATTCATGCAACCTGGCTACTGGGTTAAATGTGGCGAAGGTATCTCGTTCTACCCAAAATAATATATTTTAACAAAAATGCTAGATAGGCCCATTTTAAGGTCCGTGGTCCGGATCATTTATATAATTGTCCGGGCCTTTTTTGATCTATCTTGGCCATGAAAGTGTCCTCAACCCGCTCTATATCATCAACGGTCTACCATGTGTGTAGATCCATGCCATCCTTCAGGTGAGTCCCACGATGTGGATGTCGTTTTCAAAAATCATGTTGGTCCACTATTCATGTGGGCCATAAATTTTCATGCAAATGAATGGCTAAAATAAAATTTGCCAAGTTTTTCTATTTAATTTGTACATATATTCGTAACATTGTGGCCTATGTGATGAGTGAACCAGCCTGATTTTTAGACAAGGCAATCATGAAGATAGACACGAGAACCAACTGATGGATGATTTGATAACACATGTGCCACATCAGCACATGTGATGGGATGCAAATTGCCTGTGACCCTGACCACAGAAAGTTCACGTGGTAGAAAGCTATGTGGGGCCCACATAAATGGGCTGACAAATCCACTCCGTCCATCAGTTTCTCAAGATCACGTAAGGACAGAAGTCCAAAAATCAGGTAGATCCAAAACTCAAGTTGGCCATGCCATACGAAAAAGCAGGGAATGAACGTCGACTATTGGAAACTTCGTGGGGCCACAGAAGTTTTGTATCAGGATGGTATTTCTACGTGAACTTTATTTGAGTGGTAGTAACACCATGAACAGTTTGGATGGCATGTAAACATCATGGCCTGCTACAAGAAGGTTTGGAATGGTGGACATTTCCATTCTCACAGTTTTGTGCGGTGTGGTCCGCCTGAGCATTGAATCTGCCTAATTTGTGCACTAATATCCTACTGTGAATTTGGATTTGTCA